>CM061558.1:99203656-99854594 GCA_030864225.1 Capsicum baccatum var. pendulum
ATATCAGATATCATCCAATTATTAAGAGGAGCTGAAACCCTAGCCTAATTTCAACTTCAAATATTTTGTGATTCAACCGTAGAAAATTCGAATTGGTTCCGTAGTTGTGTTCACCATCTCGAAAGCTTCGAGAAGCACCCCTTGATTATGTAAGGAGGATTCTAAATACAAGAGTTCATTTTTAAGGTATGAATATTGTTTATTCTTGATTCTTATCCATGAATAAGTATTGATAAATGGTTATGAGTATTGTCTTGATGTTGGAAGATAACTAGAAACATAGTTATGAATTGTTGTGTATAAATTGTTAGTAGTAAATTATGGAAGATGTTGTATTGGATTATGGAGGATGAATTGTGGTGATATATCATTATATTAGTGGTTATGTATGCCTAGTGATCATGTTGGTATTGGATGGTGATTAAGAAGGGAAATAAAGGCTAAGAGTGATGTTGAGGGATATTTCATGAAAATGCATGATATGTGAATGTAATAAGAGTATAAGAGGATGTATGTAGTACTCTTATTGATGAGATAAAGGATTACTTCCTAGAAATTATTTGGTGAAGTTAATACCTAAATGGTAAGGTTTGGTTGCTAATACTAGTTTGCCACAACTTCATTGATTTGACTTCACTTTACTTAAAAAATGACTTATTGTAGATAAGTGTTCGAAGAGTACGGGAAGTCACTTGTATTGAAGTGGTTATATCAAGGTATGTAAGACATACTCTATCTAATCTTTGGCATGAATAATGACCCATGGCACTCTCAAGTAAGCTTCCAACATTGTCCTACGACACATGACACATAATAACATCATATGATCTTCGACACTACCAATTGAACTTGTTTTCACTTTTAAGATGTCCGGCTAGTCAAAAAAAATGTCCATATACTATTGTTGACTCCGAAATGGTTTAATGAGCTATCCTTGATTCTCTACTTCATTTTCATGATATTGATTACCTATTTACATGTTTTATCCTATTGAGGTATCATGGTTTCAAGTTCCATAAAGTGTGACCACAAAGTAACCAATCTCAAAGATTAATTGAATTAAGAAATGGAATGTCTGTATTTTAAATTGATGATATGATGTATTGTATTAGTACCACTGATAAGTTGGCCATTATATTATAAAGATTATGTATATATGCTATTCCAGGGGTGGTCCCTGATGTATTGTATTAGTACCACTGATCAGTTGGCGATTGTATGACATATGTTATGTATTGATAAGGATTACGAGAAGTAATGATATGAAAGTAATGTGCAGGTATCCCATCAGTTCTTTTAAGTGTGGTCTACTCATACTGTTTATTCACTGGTATCTGAGTTCTGTTGATCTTTTGTATCTCATCTTGAAACTCACTGCCTTACATACTCAGTACATATTTCCGTACTGACGTCCCTCACGGGGGACCTGTATTCATGCCTGCAGGAACAGGTACTCCAGGTCGTACACCTCCGCAGTAAGAGCCAGGACATTCTGTTGTTAGTGGTGAGCTCCAGTTGTTTCGGGGCATCCCAAGTCGTCTCTATATTTACTTTTGGTATTTGTATAAAAGTCTTTTATGGGCGGGAGTTTGTCCCGACCCCAACTCAGTTGTGTATCTATGTAGAGGCTTTTGTAGACATATTGTACAGCCATAGGAGTGTTTGGTTGATAGATGTGATGGCTCTGACGGCCAATTACTATTCATATATATATATATTTATGCGTGTCTGCTGGGCTGATACAGGTACTGTTTTCTTCTATTTACAATGAAGTGCTTCCCAAATTTCTAATTTTCATAAGTAATGTGAATGTTAAAGTATAGGTTATGAACTGGTTTTCCCGGGCCTCCTCGGCTACGGGTGCCAGTCCGCTCCACTGGGATTTGGGGTATGACAGAAGTGCTATCAGAGAAGTTCGTCCTAGTGAGTCTACAAAGTCGTGTCTACGTAGAATCTTGTTTATCGGTGTGTTGTGCACCATATCTATAAATAGGAGGCTATTGGACATTTAGGAATTGTTTCCACTCTCCATTTCTTAGATCGTTCAATAGATCCCATATTAGAGATAAAGTCATAATTAATCGCTTAATCCAATTGTTTCTTTTTTATTTATTATAGTGACGATGCCGGTTACAAGGAGAAAGAATAAGTGGAAGCGAGTAGATGTAGTAGCCGGAGAAGGTACTAGTAAGTCACCACTGGCACAAGCTGAACAAAGTGAGTCTCAAGCTGAGCATATATCAGGCGCTTCTTCTCCTCCGGAAGGGCCGTCTATTAATGTTGTTGATCGAGATTTGAGGGATGCAGTACAACTTCTGACCTAAACAAGGACTATTTCACTTTAACTCTCTCGAGCTTAAAGCGTGTCTAACGGTACGAATTCTCCAAGAGGTTAGTCCAGGTACGGCACTAGCTTTTTAATAGGAAAGGGTGTCCTACTACCTTGACATTATCTCTTTTCCAGACAAATAACCTTTCTCTCGAACAAGTTAAATGTTAGCCTGGCGTTGGTCTATGCGTCTTCTTTTCTAGACAAGTAACCTTTCTCTCGAACAGGTTAGATGTTAGAATGGCGTGTTCTTGTGTTTGAACCGCAAAGGATGTAGATTTAAGATGAAGAGAATAATGATATAAGCAATATACTTGTCTTGAACTCACAAACTCATAGCTATAGATAGTAACTCATTCGGCTTCCATAACCCCAACTAAGAGATTTAGTTACCCATGAATGCGAAGGATATCACGTTTTGCATGGTGGATGGCGTGAATAGTAGGTGTTTGGCGTGTGGTTTTAGTGATTCCGTAGCAAGTAACGATTCTCTTGTTGTGGAATAGATGAATAGAAGAATAGATTAGAAGTGTTTGTGGTGGAAGATGGAAGAAAATTAATAGTTGTATTGATAGTTGAAGAATGTATCAAAATCTCTAATATGATAGGGTATTTATAATACTCCTATCCTACTCCTACTAAGCTAATGAAATAAATGACCAAATCCTAATATACTAATGAAATCCTTGACCCAAATGTACTAGGGTAAGGTTACAAAATTATAATCCAAATAGAATAATGAAACACATAACCTAATTGCACTAGGTTAATGTATTATGGCAAAAATCCAGCTTTGTGTCTGTAAGTCCCCAAAGTCTTCAGAAATGCTGTTTTAGCCCGGGACAGATTTTCCATGCAGCAGATTTAGTCCTTTATGCGTCCAGCTCCTTTCCATCTCGTTTGTGAGCTTTCTTTTGCGTCAAGTAAGCCATAAATTGCTGTATTTTGCATCATTTATACCTGAAACTTTCCTAATCACATTTGTTAGCTCATTTACAGGAAAAAGGACTAAAAGTGTATGAAATAGATAATTAGTTCTCAAAACTAGGCTAAAATATGGGCAAAATATATTGATATAGGCACGTAAATTCGCCTATCATCAACACCCCACACTTAGAGCTTTGTTCGTCCTCGAACAACATATCATGTCCTTCTAAGCATTGACTTAAGGTTTTTACAGAAACAACACAAAACATTCTTCAAGACAAGCACAACAATTATCAACGAAGAGTAGCTTTCCGATTATAAGTAGAAACAATTTAACCTCAGGCATAGACTCGTGATGGTGATCAACTCGCATGCAAACGTTAAGGTACATAGAATCATATACAACTATCCAAAACTCATCAACCATGTGTGTCTCACAATATAGTACCCATAATCACTCACAAATATAGCATATTTTTCAAACATGGGTATCAAAGTATCCTTGCACTCACTCTCACAAAGAATTCATATGTAGCAACTAATGACCATAAGCTTGCCTTTAATGTAGTACTCTACTAAATGTCGGAATGTTAAGATTAGGATCAAGTAGGTCTTTAGATGGTTGTAATGTAGGCTAAGGGACGGGTAGGACTATTTTGGCCAGAAATAGTGACTAAGTTCCTAAGCACTTTAATACATCACATTGTATCATTGACACTTTTTTCTTTCAACCTTTCTTCTTTCTTTTATTCTACCACCCTTGTTCTCCTCTTTTTGTTTTTCAATTTTAAGCACAACTCACTTTTCAGCTTTCTTTTCCTTTTTCTTTTCACAACATACCTCTTATGATAGCACTTTCTTTTTCATAACACATTCAAGCACCATTACAATTTAAAGCATAATACTCAACCAATTTCCTCTTATGTTGTCACATGAATTTTTCACTTTAAAGCACTTAGGAATTTGGATCAAATTACGGTCTTGAAAAAAAATGGATTAGGCTTACATACAAGGTTGTCAAAGAAATAGGCTAAAGGCTCAAAAGGGTTTACTAGGATGATTTACATGGGTAGGAAAAACTGAAGGTACACATGTATAGGTTGCCAAAGAAATGCCTAAATCATCTCCTAAGCTTTCATTCCTTATTTTCGCTTTGCATACATACCAGGCAAGTTCTAGCATCAGCCACATACATAGAATATACTATTATCTCACACACACAAGGCACATGGTCGACTTGATTGGAAGTAATATAGACTCTCGACCCAACAAGTGAAGGAATTGAACCACAAAATATCACATAATGAGTCACAACTAGAGCCTAAACATCTCAATAGTCACAATTGTAACACATACTCTTGTTCTAATCTCGTGCTGCCTATCCAAATAATTTCATGCGAAGCTAGAAAAATTTTACTCCTAAAAAAAAATTAAAAAAAACGTCACACGAAAAAAATAAAAATTTGGACTCAAAACAAAATAAACAAGCAAACATACAAACATAGCATGCAGATTCTGCCGACACCCCACACTTAGACTAGACACTGCCCTCAGTGGAAAATAAAGTCGAAGAACCTGATTAGTCGGACTCTTCCTCAATATCGGGGGTCATACCCCCTTCGTCCGAATCATCGTAAGAGTCATCGTCAGAGTTCTCCTCAGCATCAGAATCAGGCAAGCGTCTATCATCATCAGTTGGCACGTCATCGTCAAGAGGTTCCTCGAAATATACTCCCACTCCACACATCTCCCGGGCATGTCTGTTCATTGGGTAGTCGTGGTCCAGCTGTTGGAGCTCTTCAGCAGTTGGAATACGTCCACCACTCATCATAGTGAATCGTGTCATGCCATAGAGATGACGGAAGAAACTCTCGTCACGAGCATGTCTCTCCGCAGTGGTAAGGTTGACTCCATGCGTGGTTTCAGCATCTTTGACCTTGGTGAGGTCAACCTTCTTTGGGGTATGTGGGAGTTTGTGGTCAGCTGGTTCCTCTTCTATATCCTCCTTCCGCAACATTGCTGTCAACAAATTGCCGAATGTGAAATGGGACCTGCTGTGGAGTCTGGCTTTTCTCATGGTCGATCGAATGATTGCCCCAAAGTTGACAGGGACATTTGTCATCAATGCATAAACCAGGCACACTCTATCTCTTGATATCTTTGTGTATTGCGTCCCAGGAATGAGGCATGAGTTGACAATGCGCATCCAGATTCTTGCTTCCCTATTTAGTGGAGCATAGGGGAATGTGTTGTGACGGCCTGTTTCCTTATGTCTGCCCCATCTTGCCATCGATCTGCTTCCACAAAGCGTGTGTCTTATAGCTCTGTAAGGAGGCCTGCTGTACAGCTCTTTGTATGGTGCAGTGTCGACCGAAGGTAGGCCTAGAAACGAGTTGATCCAATCCGCTGTAAGCTGTAACACTTGGCCCCGAATTTTGACTTCGTTGCCTGTTGTGTTTGGCGACCAGTTGGCATAAAACTCTCTTGTCAAGTCAAGATTGCACTCTCCCATGTCACGGAAGATGAAATCCAGCTTCAAAGCCATTATCTTAGCCAACAGTTGCGGCTCCTTCTTTGCTAAGGTCTCCTTGTTGATTAAGTCGACGTGCACATATTTCTTTTCTTTGTTGCTGCTGTACCATGCCTTGGCTTCTTCCTCAAGAACCCATTTGATTCCGAACATTCTGCGTGGTAGGTGTGCGGAAGATGATTCACCTTGGTCTTTTCGGCTTCTCTTTTTGTCCTTGCGGGTCGTGGTAGCCTTCTCCTTGCCTTGCCTTGCTTTCGGTGCCATTGAACCTGAAACTAGAAATAATGTTAGATGCAGCACAATCGCACTTCAGACAATCTATATGCAAGCATTAGGGGTACCACCCCACACTTAATCTTGTTGGCACAAATCGGTGAAGTGAACGTGGTCGAGTACTCATACTTCATCGACATACGTCTTAGGATTGTATTCCGACAAGAAAATCAGCATGACATCACTTATGAACAGCCATATGGACGTCTTTCATGGTGCATATAGCGATACTATAACATAGGAGTTACCACATGGAATTGTTATTCGAACAACAAACACCACCACCTAAGTCGATAGTCGCTATAACCTTATCCCGATGGCCGGGATGGTTAATCATGCAAGCATTCAAACCACACTCTCAATCAATATTCATGGCCACATATGTTCAGCAAGTATCACAACAATGCCATTGAAACAAAATTCAAGTCGGAAACAAGTCATGAATTCCATACGTATATAATCAATCACACGATTTTGCAACAATTATCCACACACATGAACATCACCACCAATCTCTCATGAGTTAGCATTTTATAATCAGCATAGTAAAGTAATACTTACGATAAATAGATGAAGAATAAGAGAGCACTTACTTGCTTGAAGATTGTGGAGAAGTTGTTGTGGATTGGAAGAACAAAGGAAGAAAAATTTGAGAGGATTTGGGATGATATGCGGCGCCTTTAGGGTTACTTCTAATGTGTTTGTGATAAAAAACCAAGTCCCCTTTATATAGGAGGAGTATGGGTCGGGTTATGACCCATTTACAATCGGATTTGGGGACAAAATCACCCTATATGCGGCGCATATCCCTCGGCATATCACATGTATATGCGGCGCATTGTCCATGGCATAATGGGACATATGCGCCGCACATGGTATGGCATATCTAGGCATATGCGGCGCATATGGTATGGCATTTGGTCTCAGTATCTCAAATGCCATAGCATAGGCGGCGCATAGTCAAAAGCACACCTAGGAATAGGCGGCGCATAGTGTATTGCACACTAGATTCCGAGTCCTTAGGCTATAGAATAGGTTGTGCATCGTTCGTGACCTATTTTTACCAAGGCCTAGCCTTTCTCGAAGCCTATTATGACGTGAGAAAGGCTCAATCCATAGCCTTATGCATCACCATTCCTAACTTACCGACTTTACCATACAATGCGACCAAATCGTCAATTGAAATCAATCTCCTCGTAGCATACTTCTTACACCTATATTTGCTCAAACAAATGAAAACGATTAGTACGATGGGTTGCCTCCCACCTAGCGCCTTAGTTTTGGTCGTGGCACGACTCTTATTTTTGGATTTTCATTTATCAAAAAGAAAAAAATACTAAAATGACAAAACGATAAGACAATAAAACGAAGGGTTGCCTCCCATCTAGCGCCTTATTTATTGTCGTGGCTCGACGTAGTAATCTCGAGTACTTAGACTTCGTCGAGATAAGTGATGGCCATGTCATTCATCGAGTCAAGAGGACCGATATATGGCTTAACACGCTGGCCATTCACCTTGAAGATAACACCCTCATTATTTTCTAATTCGACTACTCCAGACGAGTAGACGTGGGTGACTTTAAATGGACCAGACCACTTTGATTTTAACTTACCTGGGAAGAGCTTGAATCTGGAGTTAAAGAGTAGTACCATGTCACCTTTTTGGAAGTGTCGTCGAACAATCCGCTGATCGTGATACTTCTTCATCCGCTCCTTGTATAAATCTGATCTTTCATATGCATGGAGACGGAATTCATCTAGCTCGTTCAGCTGCTCCAACCTCAGGTTCTTCACATCATCCCAATTCAGATTCAAGTGCTTCAATGCCCATAATGCCTTGTATTCAAGCTCGATGGGTAGATGACAAGCCTTCCCATAAACTAGCTGATAAGGTGACATGCCAATGGGTGTCTTGAATGCAGTCCTATACGCCCATAGTGCATCATCTAGCTTCCGAGACCAATCCTTCCGATTCGCATTGACCGTCTTGGCAAGGATTTGCTTGATCTCACGATTGGAAACCTCTACTTGTCCACTAGTTTGGGGATGATAAGGCGTAGCTACCTTGTGTTGCTTGACTCCATACTTGGCCAATACAGATTTGAATAGCTTGTTGCAGAAGTGAGATCCTCCATCACTTATGATAGTACGAGGTACCCCAAAGCGAGAGAAGATATTCTTCTTTATAAAACGCTACAACACGCTTTCCTTCATTATCGGCCAATGCTACAGCTTCAACCCATTTCGACACATAATCCACAGCAACCAAGATGTACTTCATTCCAAACGAATTCACGAATGGTCCCATGAAATCAATACCCCATACATCAAAGAGTTCTACCTCCAGAATTTTGGACATGGGCATTTCATGGTGTTTTGAAATAGCACCTTGACGTTGGCATTGGTCACACCTTCTCACATAGTCGTGTGCATCTCTGAATATTGTAGGCCAATAATAACCACTTTGCAAGACTTTTCTTGCTGTTCGATTCCCTGCATGATGGCCTCCAACTTGCGAAGTGTGGCATGCTTCTAATATAGTGGGCACTTCTTCATGGGATATACATCGTCGAATGATACCATCCGCGCATCTTCGAAACAAATAAGGCTCATCCCAATAATAGTGCTGAACGTCATGCATAAACTTCCTCCTCTGGTGGTAAGATAAATTGGAAGGTAACACATTACTCACCACGAAATTTGCAAAGTCGGCATACCATGGTAAGTTCTCCATTGTTGTTGCTAGTATCTCCTCGTCAGGGAATGCATCGCCAATCTGATTTTCTGATTGCGCCACATACTCATTCTCAAGTCTAGATAGGTGATCAGCCACTTGGTTCTCGCAACCTCTTCTATCTTTGACTTCGAAATCAAACTCTTGCAGCAGCAACACCCATCGAATCAGCCTTGGTTTTGCATCCTTCTTTGTCATTAGATACCTAAGAGCTGCATGGTCTGTATGAACGATCACTTTAGTACCTAATAGGTAGGCACGGAACTTCTCAAACGCATACACAACCGCTAATAGCTCTTGTTCAGTGACGGTGTAGTTCCTTTGGGCTTCATTGAGGACCTTACTTGCATAGTAGATAGGATGAAATAATTTCTCCTTTCTCTGTCCAAGAACAGCACCAACGGTTACACCACTAGCATCACACATGACTTCGAACGGGAGCGTCCAATCTGGTGTTACCATGATAGGGGCTTCAATGAGTTTTTCTTTAAGGCATTCAAATGCCTTTAAGCAATCATCATTAAAGTCAAACTTCGCATCTTTCTCCAATAGCTTGCATAATGGATTAGAAATTTTGGAGAAGTCTTTGATGAATCTACGATAAAACCCAGCATGGCCAAGAAAACTACGAACTCCCTTCACCGATATTGGAGGTGGTAGCTTCTCAATTACCTCTATTTTGGCGCGATCAACCTCTATTCCTCTTTCGGAGATCTTGTGCCCAAGAACAATTCCTTCTTTTACCATGAAGTGGCACTTCTCCCAATTCAGCACAAGGTTGAACTCTACACATCTTTGTAATGCCATGCTTAAATTCACCAAACATGCTTCAAAAGACTCCCCAACAACTGAAAAGTCGTCCATAAATACCTCCAAAGTGTCTTCTACCATATCAGAGAAAATAGACATCATACATCGCTGAAAGGTGGCTGGTGCATTACATAACCCGAATGGCATACGTTTGAAGGCAAACGTACCATATGGGCATGTAAACGTTGTCTTCTCTTGGTCTTCTGGTGCAATAAAAATCTGATTATAACCTGAATAACCATCAAGAAAGCAAAACCATCCTTTTCCCGCTAATCGATCTAGCATTTGGTCCATAAATGGCATGGGGAAGTGATCCTTGAGAGTCCAAGAATTCAGCTTGCGGTAGTCCATGCATACTCTCCATCCGGTGACGGGCCTGAGTGGAATAAGCTCATTCTTTGCATTCGCAACCACCGTCATACCTCCTTTCTTGGGAACACATTGTACTGGGCTTACCCATGTACTATCAGAAATAGGATACACAACTCCTGCGTCTAACCACTTGATAATCTCCTTCTTCACCACTTCTTGCATTGGTGGGTTTAGACGTCTTTGGTGTTCGATGGTGGGTGTGCACTTGTCTTGGAGCTGAATTTTATGAGTGCAAATCCCAGGTGGAATACCAAGGATATCCGCAATGGTCCATCCAATAGCTCTAATATACTTGCGTAAAATTGCAATAAGAGCTGCAACTTGTTGCTCACCTAAATCGGCTGCCACTATGACTGGAAGTGTGTTTCCGCTTCCTAAGAATGCATACTTCAAATGGCCTGGCAGCTCCTTTAATTCTAATGTGGGTGGTTCTTCAATAGATGGCTTAGCTGGTGGTGTGGGTCGATTCTTGAGATCAAGATCCAGCTTCTTAGGAGGATAACGATATGCTCCTAATCCCGATAGAGCACAAATATCATCTTCAGAAATTTCAGCATCATCATCATCTTCTTCCATGAGCAAAACCTCCAAAGGATCATCAAGAATTTGCTCTTCAGCAAGTAACTCATCCTCGTCATCAACGACAACATCAGCCACAGAAAATACACTTAGATCTTTGGGTTGCTTCATTGATTTGCAAACATCAAAGCGCACCACTTCATCATTTATTCGGAATGAAAGCTCATTAGCTCTCAAATCTATGAGCACACTTCCCGTAGCAAGGAAAGGGCGTCCCAAGATTATGGGAACCTCTGAATCTGCTTCGCAATCCAAGATGACAAAGTCTGCTGGAAATATGAATGAAGATACCTTCACCAAGACATCGCATAGAATACCAACCGGTCGTTTTACCGATCTATCCGCCATAACAAGCTTCATATTAGTTGGTGTAGGATCTCCTAACCCCAACTTCTTGTAGATTGATAATGGCATCAAGTTGATGCTGGCTCCTAAGTCACATAATGCTTTAGCAAAGTCCAAAGATCCGACGGTGCAAGGAATAGTGAAAGCTCCGGGGTCGGCCTTCTTCTGAACTATGGATCGGGTAGCGATTGCACTACAATGATGCACATCATCTTTCAGCTCATAGCTTGCTGCCCTCTTCTTAGTCAAAAGATCTTTCATAAACTTCGCATACCCAGGCATTTGTTCAAGTGCCTCTACCAATGGGACATTAATAGTCAGTTGCTTCAACATGGTCATAAATTTGCTGAACTTAGTGTCATCGGCCGCCTTCTTCAATCTTTGTGGAAAAGGTGGTGGTGGGTATGGAAGTGTTCTCTCCATGGCTTTCTTCTCCTCTTGCTTCCGTTTATTATTTTTTTCAGGCTGTACGTCACTAGGCAACACGTCCTTGACGTTGGAAGTGGATATTGAGGCGTCTTCCCTAGTGGCGTCACTAGGTGTGGCGTCCATGTCTGCTGTTCCGTCAACTACTTGCTTGCCTTCTGCTGAAGTTTCCAGCACCTTACCACTCCTCGTAGTGATGGCCATGCATGACCCATCATTCCTTGGGTTTTACACAGTATCGCTAGGCAAGGTGCCGGCTTTTCTTTGGTTGAGTGCTGCTGAAAGTTGACTGAATTGCTGCTCTAGTTGCTTGATAGAAGTGGAATGAGAATCAACTAATTGCTTCATGGAGGCCAAATCGTCAATCACCTCCTTAACTCCCGCGCTCGTCGCTTCCACTCCTTTCAATAACTTAGCCATCATGTCTTCCATAGAATTAGATGTGGTGGTATCACGTCTACCAGGGGGAACGTACAAACCACTATTTTCATTATTTTTCTTCCAACTACCTTGGTCTTTACCTCCAGATTTATCATAATAGTTCCGACCTTGGTTTCCTTGGGCATTCCCACGGAAACCCCCCTGATTGTTCAAGTAGTTGGCCTCCTCTTCCGAATCAGATTCGTCTCTTCCTTTTGACGCAATAGCTTTCACTTTTTCAGTCTTCCCCAATAGATGCTTTGTAAGAAGATCCATTTGGGTTTTCATGTGCGCCATATCTTGATCACGTTCTTCTTCTCTCCTTCTTTGGTCTGCAGACATGCCAATAGATAAAGTGGGGCTTGCTACCTCAGAATCCCTGGTATGCCAAGCTCTACTTTGTTTCGTCATACGATCTAGCATGTTGCTTGCTTGACCAAAGGTGAGGTCCATAAAAGAACCTCCAGCTGCGTTGTCCACCACTGGTTTAGTTACTGAATTCAAGGCTCTGTATAAGATCTCCATGAGGTGAACATTAGTCATGTGATGGTTTGGGCATCTCGCTAGCTTCGTCTTGAACCTCTCCCATGTTTCGTGAAGAGCTTCAGAGGGAAGCTGACGAAAGTTGCTGATTTCATCTCTCAATTGAGCCCTCTTGGATGGCGGAAAGAATCTTTCTAGGAAAGCGTCTCTCAATTGCCTCCAATTTGTAATAGAATCAGGAGTCAGCCCATTCAACCATAATGTTGCCTCCCCAGACAGAGACAATGGAAATAGACGTAATCGAATAGCATTCTGACCAACTCCAGGATTGTCAAAAGACTTGCATGTAGAAATAAAGTTGATGAGATGCATATTCGGATCATCGCCTGCTAGTCCACCAAATAATCCCTTGAGTTGCAATAACTGAATCATGGTGCTAGTGATGTTGAACTTGGCTCCGGGCGCTAATGGTGGTGGAATTATAGCTCCAGTGGCTCCGGCACCATCAAGATCATCATCATCATCGTCGAAAGCTGGTTGCAAAGGTTGGCGATCATATCTGTACCGAGCTTGTCGACCTCGTCTGTTGGCAGGTGTTGCCATTTCAGCGCCATGCCTTGGGTTGATCAACTCGTCATCTCCTAAATCTTCATCGTCAGGATTTGTTGCTCGTCCAGGATTATCAATGTTTTGTTGTTGGACTTGAGCAGCGGCAAGAGCAGCTAATCTTGCTTGCTCGTGTTGAGCAGCCATCCTGTCGATTTCCGCTTGTGCTTCCATTCTTCTAATTCGTTGCGGTTCCGGATTGATTGGTAATAACGGTTGACCAGAACTTCTAGTATGGGGCATGCACTAAAAGAAAAACCTGCAATAAACAAAAACAAAAAACTAAACGTAAAAGTACGAGAATCTTTGACCAAAGGGTCTAGTAATTTTCACGAACTTGATTGACACTCGTATTCCCCGGCAACGGCGCCAATTTTTGATAACGCTCAATCTACAACTCTCGTTTGAGTGTAAAGCGGTCGTTAGCAAATATAGAACCCAACTGGGTTGGGTATCGATCCCACAGAGAATAGCTTGGTCAACAAGTAAGTGAAATTATTAGACTTTTGATGCAAGTCTCGTAAGAATGGGGGGATTGTAATAAGTAACCAAAGTAATGAAATAAAAGCTGAAAAATAGCAAAGTAAAAGAGAAAGATTGTCACGTTGGTTGTAAACAATGAGAATTGAAGCGTTGGGGTTATGTCCACCTTCAGAAGTATACGTCTCTATTGGCTATGAGTGTGTAGAGTCTTGACATGCAATTGCTTATAGAGAATTGTAGTCGATGGTAAATCCAAGCGTCTCTCGACCTAAACAAGGACTATTTCACTTTAACTCTCTCGAGCTTAAAGCGTGTCTAACGGTACGAATTCTCCAAGAGGTTAGTCCAGGTACGGCACTAGCTTTTTAATAGGAAAGGGTGTCCTACTACCTTGACATTATCTCTTTTCCAGACAAATAACCTTTCTCTCGAACAAGTTAAATGTTAGCCTGGCGTTGGTCTATGCGTCTTCTTTTCTAGGCAAGTAACCTTTCTCTCGAACAGGTTAGATGTTAGAATGGCGTGTTCTTGTGTTTGAACCGCAAAGGATGTAGATTTAAGATGAAGAGAATAATGATATAAGCAATATACTTGTCTTGAACTCACAAACTCATAGCTATAGATAGTAACTCATTCGGCTTCCATAACCCCAACTAAGAGATTTAGTTACCCATGAATGCGAAGGATATCACGTTTTGCATGGTGGATGGCGTGAATAGTAGGTGTTTGGCGTGTGGTTTTAGTGATTCCGTAGCAAGTAACGATTCTCTTGTTGTGGAATAGATGAATAGAAGAATAGATTAGAAGTGTTTGTGGTGGAAGATGGAAGAAAATTAATAGTTGTATTGATAGTTGAAGAATGTATCAAAATCTCTAATATGATAGGGTATTTATAATACTCCTATCCTACTCCTACTAAGCTAATGAAATAAATGACCAAATCCTAATATACTAATGAAATCCTTGACCCAAATGTACTAGGGTAAGGTTACAAAATTATAATCCAAATAGAATAATGAAACACATAACCTAATTGCACTAGGTTAATGTATTATGGCAAAAATCCAGCTTTGTGTCTGTAAGTCCCCAAAGTCTTCAGAAATGCTGTTTTAGCCCGGGACAGATTTTCCATGCAGCAGATTTAGTCCTTTATGCGTCCAGCTCCTTTCCATCTCGTTTGTGAGCTTTCTTTTGCGTCAAGTAAGCCATAAATTGCTGTATTTTGCATCATTTATACCTGAAACTTTCCTAATCACATTTGTTAGCTCATTTACAGGAAAAAGGACTAAAAGTGTATGAAATAGATAATTAGTTCTCAAAACTAGGCTAAAATATGGGCAAAATATATTGATATAGGCACGTAAATTCGCCTATCATCACGCGTATAGTTGCCGGTCAAGTTCAAGGGAAAGCTATTCCTACCACGGGTTCTAGTGGTACGGATAGAGCAGCTATCCTTCGGACACAGGATTTTCTGAAATTGGATCCTCCTACTTTTACCGGATCAGATATTAACGAAGACCCGCAGGACTTTGTCGATCAAACCCAAAGGGCTCTAGATGTTATGCACTTATCCGGTAAAGAGATGGTTGAGCTAGCAGCATATAGACTGAAAGGAGAGGCTATATTGTGGTACGAGGATTGGAAACGAACTAGGGGTATTGATGCACCTCCAACTATGTGGGGAGAGTTCAAAAATGCATTTATTGATCATTATCTTCCATTTGAGACTCGTCAGTCCCGTGCAGATTAATTCTTAAATCTTCGTCAGGGTAATATGAGTGTAAGGGAGTATAGTCTTCGATTTAACTCCTTGTCTCGATATGCTTCTAATGTGGTAGCTACTATGGATGACAGAGTTCATCACTATGTGGATAGATTGGAACCATACTTGGTTAGAGATTGTACCATTTCTGGTTTGAACAAGGACATGGATATAGAGAGGATACAAGCTTTCGCTCAGAAGATGGAAGATTAGAGGCAAAGAAGAAGAACCCAGGAATCAGAAAAAGGATATTCTAAGCGGGCCAGAGCTATAGGGCAGTTTATGGCATCTCAGAGAGGTTTTAGGCCATCGTTCTCTCATAGATTGCCTAGCCCGTTATCTTCTTATCCTGCAATTAGTGCTCCACCACAATTTCAAAGGTTCAGAGGTAATCAGTTTGGGCAAAGCAGTGAAAATCAGAGTTCACGATCAGTGGGGTATCAAGGTCAAGGGAGTATGAGTCAATTGAGACCTCCACGACACCCGTGCCCCATATGTAGAAAATTTCACTTTGGCGAATGTCGGCTTGGGACGAACAATTGCTTTTGGTACGGTAAGCCGGGGCATATGGCTAGAGATTGCCCACGCAGGACCACAGGTGGTATAACACGACCTACCGGATCAGCTGTTGCGTCATCTTTGGTGCCTCCTTTGAGTAGGGGTGCACAACCTATGGGTCACGGTAGAGGTGATAGAGGAGCAGCTAGTGCTAGCGGAGCTCAGAACCGTGTGTATGCCCTAGCAGATCGGCAGAATTTAGAGGCTTCTCCAGACGTGGTTACAGGTACGTTGTCCATCTTTGCATTTGATGTGTATGCCTTAATTGATCCTGGTTCTACATTATCGTATGCTACTCCTTTGGTTGCGGGAAGGTTCGGAAGAACACCCGAATTATTAGCCAAGCCATTTGAAGTATCAACACCAGTGGGGGAATCTCTTATAGCTAGGAATGTTTATCAAAATTGTGTTGTGAATATTTGTGGTCGTGATACGATGGCCGATCTTGTTGAGTTAGAAATGGTAGATTTTGATGTTATTATGGGCATGGATTGGTTAGCGTCTTGTTATGCTACAGTAGATTGCCGTTCTAAGAAGGTATATTTCCATTTCCCAAATGAGGCAGTCCTTGAATGGAAGGGTAATGTTGGCGCGCCGAGAGGTAGATTTATTTCTTACTTTAAGGCAAGAAAAATGATTTCCAAGGGGTACATATACCATCTGGTTAGAGTAAGGGATACAGAGGCAGAGCCGCCAACTTTTTAGACCGTTCCGGTTGTGAATGAATTTCCTGATGTATTTCCTGAAGAACTACCAGGTTTACCTCCTGAACGAGAAGTGGAGTTTGGTATTGATTTGTTGCCAGACACACAGCCAATCTCAATTCCTCCTTATAGAATGGCACCAGCAGAGTTGCGAGAATTGAAAGAGCAACTGAAAGACTTGCTAGAGAAGGGATTCATCAGGCCTAGTATGTCCCCTTGGGGAGCACCAGTATTGTTTGTGCGTAAGAAAGATGGTTCGCTGAGGATGTGTATTGACTATCGGCAATTGAATAAGGTGACTATCAAGAATAAATACCCTCTTCCCCGAATTGATGATTTATTTGACCACTTGCAGGGTGCCCAGTGTTTTTCCAAGATTGACTTGAGATCAGGCTATCATCAAGTGAGAGTCAAGGATAAAGATATACCCAAGACAGCTTTCCGAACACGGTATGGTCATTATGAATTCCTGGTTATGTCATTCGGGCTGACAAATGCACCCGCAGTTTTTATGGATCTGATGAATAGGTTGTTTAAGCCGTTTCTAGATGTGTTCGTGATAGTTTTCATAGATGATATTCTGGTCTACTCTAGATCAGAAGAGGACCATGTTAATTACTTAAGGCAGGCGTTGTAGATTCTTCGTGATCGTAAGCTGTATGTGAAGTTTTCTAAATGTGAGTTTTGGCTTAAGTTAGTGGCATTTTTGGGCCATATTGTATCCAGTGAAGGCATAAAAGTTGACACTCAGAAGATTAAGGCTGTTAAGAGTTGGCCAAGACCCACGATGCCTACGGAGATTCGTAGTTTCCTCGGGTTGGTAGGTTATTATAGAAGGTTTGTTGAAGGTTTTTCTTCTATTTCTGCACCCTTGACTAAGTTGACGCATAAAGCCTCCAAGTTTCAATGGAATGATGCCTGTGAAAAGAGTTTCCAGGATCTGAAGAGCAAGTTGACTTCTACACCGGTATTGGTACTTCCTGAAGGCACAGAAGGGTATGCAGTGTACTGTGATGCTTCGAGAATTGGCTTGGGATGCGTACTAATGCAACATGGTAGAGTAATAGCCTATGGCTCTAGACAGTTGCGATCACATGAGAGAAATTATCCCACGCATGATCTTGAGCTAGCTGCAGTTGTATTTGCTTTGAAGATATGGCGCCACTACTTATATGGGGTTCATGTTGACATATATACCGATCATAAGAGCCAGCAATATATCCTCAGTCAGAAAGATCTAAACTTGAGGCAGCGGAGATGGCTTGAATTGTTGAAAGATTATGATGTTGATATCTTGTATCATCCAGGGAAAGAGAATGTGGTAGCGGATGCACTGAGTCGTAAGTCTAAAATGGCATCTATAGAAAAATAGGGGATGATTAAGGATCTTCACCAACTAGCTAATTTGGGAGTTCGACTTCTCAAAACTCCAGATGAAGCAGCGGAATCTTCATTGATAGCTGAAGTGAAAGAGAAGCAGTATGCAGATCCAATTTTATTGCAGCTTAAGGAGGATGTGCAGAGTGGCGCGACAAAGGCATTTGAGCTTACGCGAGAAGGATTGCTTCAGTGTCAGAATCGTTTATGTGTACCTGATGTAGTTGAGCTAAGAAAGAGAATTATGACAGAAGCACACTGTTCAAGGTATTCCATCCATCCAGGGTCGACTAAGATGTTTCAAGATTTGAAAGCAATATATTGGTGGAATGACATGAAGAAGAATATTGCCGAATTTGTAGCTGAATGTCCGAATTGTCAAAGAGTCAACGTAGAACACCAGAAACCCGGTGGTTACATGCAATGTATATATCTTCCAGTCTGGAAGTGGGACAAGATCAATATGAATTTCATCACGGGTTTGCCTCGTACATATCAGAAGTTTGATTCCATATGGGTGATCATTGATAGGCTTACCAAATCTGCACACTTCTTACCAGTTAAGACAACTTATACGGCGGAAGAGTATGCGAAGTTGTATATTAAGGAGATCCTTCGGTTACATGGAGTTCCAATTTCCATTATATCCGATCGAGGAGCCCAATTTACCGCGAATTTCTGGAAGTCTTTTCAAAGGAGTTTGGGGACACAAGTAAATCTGAGTACGGCTTTTCATCCTCAAACGGACGGACAAGCGGAACGTACCATCCAGACACTTGAAGATATGCTACGAGCATGTGTATTAGATTTCAAAGGCAACTGGGATGATCACCTACCTCTTATCGAGTTTGCCTACAATAATAGCTATCATTCAAGTATCAAAATGGCACCATATGAAGCATTGTATGGAAGAAAGTGTAGATCGCCAATAGGATGGTTTGAAGCAGGTGATGCGGTCTTATTTGGATCGGATCTTGTTTATCAAGCAATGGAGAAGGTTAAAGTGATCCAACAACGGCTTGCAACAGCTCAAAGTCGACACAAATCTTATGCGGATGTTAGAAGAAGAGGACTTGAGTTTTCTATCGACGATTGGGTATTCTTGAAAGTATCACCAATGAAAGGAGTGATGAGGTTTGGCAAGAAAGGAAAGTTAAGTCCACGATACATAGGTCCGTATAAGATCATTCAAAGATTTGGACAAGTTGCTTATGAGTTAGAGCTACCTCAAGAGCTCTCAGCAGTTCATCCCGTATTTCATGTTTCGATGCTTCGCAAGTACATTGGAGATCCATCGCACATCACTACTACGGAAGATGTACAAGTTACAGAAGATCTCACTTTTGAAGAAATGCCTATTGCTATTCTTGATCGCCAAATTAAAAAGATAAGGAATAAAGAGATAGCATCGGTAAAAGTACTTTGGAGGAATCAACAAGTTGAGGAGATCACATGGGAAGCCGAGGAAGCGATGAAGATTAAGTACCCTTACCTATTCAACGATGAGGAGCAAGTTCATGAGACGGAAAAAGAACAATAACAAGTAAGTGTTTATTTCTATGCAAGTATGTTATGATGATGAATATGTTAATTGTAAGCTTGGACATGTCTTAATTGAGTAGCTATGCTAACATTCGAGGATGAATGTTCTTAAGGGGGGGATAATGTAACACCCCGTAAATTTTTTCGTACACTTATCGCGATTATATGGAGTCCTAAAGGCTTGCGTATGGGTTAACTTAAGTGTATGATGTTTGGAAGTATCCCGTCAATAGTTGTATGTGTAGGTATTGGAATAAGCTTTCCAACAATATAAAGTTTTCCCAAAACAGAGGAGTATTTCATATAAGCGAGCACATTCGAAATTTCAAATCGGTGGCCGGGAAGCCTGTGAACAGTAATTCTGCAGGAAAATTACTGCAGCTAGGCAATCCCACTTTAGATGATCATAACTCCTTGTACAAAAAGAACTGTGTGAGCTTCTATATATCGACGAAAATCTCCGAGAATATTCTTTCTGATGAAATTGATTTCATCCAAATCCAATGTCTAAGTAAGGAGCTATACCCGTTTTACTACAGCCTATCAAAAAAAAAACAGAATTGTGGGACAGATTTTTGGGTCAAGTTTAAACGACCATAACTCCTTGTAAAGGAGGAACTGGGTGGTATACTTTATATGAAAATGAAATACCTTTGAATTATCTTTCCAATGCAATTGGTTTCACCCAAATACGATACCGGAGAAAAGAGTTATGATCGATTTACTTCAGCCTGTCCAAACTGTCCACTGGGGACAGATTCGGGATTTATTTAAATCTTTAGGGCAAAATGGTCATTTTCTATTACCTCTTGGACGAAAATTGGTCTTTATAAACCTGCACTTAGCCTCATATATCAGATATCATCCAATTATTAAGAGGAGGTGAAACCCTAGCCTAATTTCAACTTCAAATATTTTGTGATTCAACCGTAGAAAATTCGAATTGGTTCCGTAGTTGTGTTCACCATCTCGAAAGCTTCGAGAAGCACCCCTTGATTATGTAAGGAGGATTCTAAATACAAGAGTTCATTGTTAAGGTATGAATATTGTTTATTCTTGATTCTTATCCATGAATAAGTATTGATAAAGGATTATGAGTATTGTCTTGATGTTGGAAGATAACTAGAAACATAGTTATGAATTGTTGTGTATAAATTGTTAGTAGTAAATTATGGAAGATGTTGTATTGGATTATGGAGGATGAATTGTGGTGATATATCATTATATTGGTGGTTATGTATGCCTAGTGATCATGTTGGTATTGGATGGTGATTAAGAAGGGAAATAAAGGCTAAGAGTGATGTTGAGGGATATTTCATGAAAATGCATGATATGTGAATGTAATAAGAGTATAAGAGGATGTATGTAGTACTCTTATTGATGAGCTAAAGGATTACTTCCTAGACATTATTTGGTGAAGTTAATACCTAAATGGTAAGGTTTGGTTGCTAATACTAGTTTGCCACAACTTCATTGATTTGACTTCACTTTACTTAAAAAATGACTTATTGTAGATAAGTGTTCGAAGAGTACGGGAAGTCACTTGTATTGAAGTGGTTATATCAAGGTATGTAAGACATACTCTATCTAATCTTTGGCATGAATAATGACCCATGGCACTCTCAAGTAAGCTTCCAACATTGTCCTACGACACATGACACATAATAACATCATATGATCTTCGACACTACCAATTGAACTTGTTTTCACTTTTAAGATGTCCGGCTAGTCAAAAAAAATGTCTATATACTATTGTTGACTCCGAAATGGTTTAATTAGCTATCCTTGATTCTCTACTTCATTTTCATGATATTGATTACCTATTTACATGTTTTTCCTATTGAGGTATCATGGTTTCAAGTTCCATAAAGTGTGACCACAAAGTAACCAATCTCAAAGATTAATTGAATTAAGAAATGGAATGTTTGTATTTTAAATTGATGATATGATGTATTGTATTAGTACCACTGATCAGTTGGCCATTGTATTATAAAGATTATGTATATATGCTATTCCAGGGGTGGTCCCTGATGTATTGTATTAGTACCACTGATCAGTTGGCCATTGTATGACATATGTTATGTATTGATAAGGATTACGGGAAGTAATGATATGAAAGTAATGTGCAGGTATACCATCAGTTCTTTTAAGTGTGGTCTACTCATACTGTTTATTCACTGGTCTCTGGGTTCTGTTGATCTTTTGTATCTCATCTTGAAACTCACTGCCTTACATACTCAGTACATATTTCCGTACTGACGTCCCTCACGGGGGACCTGTATTCATGCCTGCAGGAAAAGGTACTCCAGGTCGTACACCTCCGCAGTAAGAGCCAGGACATTCTGTTGTTAGTGGTGAGCTCCAGTTGTTTCGGGGCATCCCAAGTCGTCTCTATATGTACTTTTGGTATTTGTATAAAAGTCTTTTGTGGGCGGGAGTTTGTCCCGACCCCAACTCAGTTGTGTATCTATGTAGAGGCTTTTGTAGACATATTGTACAGCCATAGGAGTGTTTGGTTGATAGACGTGATGGCTCTGACGGTCAATTACTATTCATATATATATATTTATGCGTGTCTGCTGGGCTGATACAGGTACTGTTTTCTTCTATTTACAACGAAGTGCTGCCCAAATTTCTAATTTTCATAAGTAATGTGAATGTGAAAGTATAGGTTATGAACGGGTTCTCCCGGGCCTCCTCGGCTACGGGTGTCAGTCCGCTCCAGTGGGATTTGGGGTATGACAAATACCTCTTAACATCCATAACCTACAATCTCAATACTTCTTGTCCAAGTGAACAACAAAAGTGTAATCCTCATCCCCAATTTCAAAACCATTAACTGCATTCCATAGTACTCTACACCTATTTGAATATTCCTTGTTAGCTTCGAAAATAGTTCTTGCCATAGGTGTAATGTCTGAAATTCATGTTTCTGCAAATTTGATCATATCTACATGTCTATTCCTCCCTTTATGTCTAATATCCTCTAACATTGTAATGATGGACTTATGTCTAGCAGTTAAGATTCAAGAATTGAAAGTCTCACACATGTTATTTCTTATAATATCACATTTGGAGTGTGTTTTGAAATATGCCCTACACCAAGAAGAAGGAGAATTAACCAACATGTCCTCAATTATTTCTTTCTTACCTAGCCTTGACATTGTTTGCATCTCCTCTCTATACTTTACTTCAAAACTTGCTTTTGCACATCTCCAAAACTGTTTCCTTCTCTCTCCTCTCCAGTGCACATGTCAATTGCTCCAAATATGTCTAGCACACATTCTTCTCTCAGCATTTGTTAACAGATCTATCAAAACAGGAACAAAACCTTGTAATAAGTATTAAGTATTATTAAAACAGGAATATTATTAAAAAATAAAGTCAAGTAATGAGAAAAATAATTAAGTAGTGGTACCTTTTATTGGTCTGACATTACAGTCAAGCCTTCACCAGTTTCTAGATTTAGATCAATAATCAGATACCTTATGAACCAGTCTCAACTATGTTTTGTTTCAGTATCCACAACTGCCCATGCAATAGAATACATTTGATTGTTGTCTTTTTCCCCACAACAACCAACCACTCACCCTTACTAGCTCCTTTGAGAAAGCATCCATCAAAATCAATAATTTTCCTACACCTATCTAACTATCCTTGCTTGAAGGAATGAAAGCACACATAGAAATAAAAAAAGAGGTTCTTCCCTGGTTCAGCTTCTTTGTCAATTTTTATCCAACAAGAACTTTCAGGATTTGTTGTCTTGATCATATCTGCATAGTCACATAATCTGACAAATTCCCGCTTTCAATCTCTCATATTCTCCCTCTTAACAATCTGTTTAGCCCTATAACAAATAGTTTTACCTACATAAAGACCCAACAATTCTTTTATCAAATCCTGACCAAGTTCTAATGTTTGGCTGAGAAACAAACTGTCCTTGAACATTCTAGCAACCAGCTTTGAATCACACATCTTGTTCTTGTTTAGAGGTATGCACTTGTGAATAGGGTTTAGTTCTTAACAATAAAATCATCTGAATCCGTATCAATAGAAGCAAACAACAACCAGTTGTAATTAGTTGCAATGCATTTCACCCTTATTCTATGTTTTCATTAGGTTTTAATTTCAACTGTCTTCTATACTCTACAACATAATCTGCAATAGATTTTCTAAACTGTTTTGCACCCTACAAAATCATTCCAAGCTCAAACACAAAAAACTTACAATTTTCATCTTACCTAGTTTTCTTGCTTCTCTTTCTTCTAGGTAGATCTACTCCTCTAACAACATCTACATCTATCTCTTCACTGTCTTTACTCCAACAATTAGAACTATCAAGATATTCCTCATCTCCACCCAACTTTTTAGAATATTTGGTAGCCTTATTTTTATCAATATCCCCAAAGCCTTTATCTATACAACTAACAACTCCCACTGGTACTTCTCCAGTTTCAACAACCTTTTTTCTTGATTTTTAATTTTTTTTTATTGTTAGCTTTGTTGTTAGCTTTGTTTTTCCTTCTTTCTTATCTAAAAGCCCTCAACGCCTCATCAATATCTGAGTCATCTTCTGAAGGAATATCTCCAAGATCTGAATCACTACTCAAGTAATCTAATAACTCACTTGCTAGCCTATTAACATCTTCTACATGAATATCTTGTACATTAGCCTCATCATCTCCTTCTACACCAAGATCTTCTAGGTTAATATCTTATACATGGATATCTTCTACATCAGCTTTATCACCTCCTTCTACTCCAACACCTTCTACACGATCCTCCCTCTCTTTACCTAAGTTAACATTCTTTATCTCAACATCTTATAGGTTAAAATCTTCTAGATCAACCTCCCCCTTAATCTACTCCAGCAGATTCTCTCTCTATGTTAGCACTATCATCAACACCAATACTTTCTCTTTTTAGGTATGCACACTCAATAATATCAGGTACAGGTAAAAAATTAGTGGGACCATCAGGATCAAGCATTGGTTTATCTAAAATATGATAGACATAAAAATCAATAGAGTCTTCATGTTTTAAGTCTTTAACTAGTTCAACGAGATGTCTCTCACTTTTAACCAAGTTGAACTGTTTAGTTACTGCATCTTGATAATAAAACCCCATAACAATTTCATACCCTAATTCTTTAGTATAAAATAGTAATTTTAGTATGGAAAAGTGGTCCTTGTCAATGTACCTTAGCTCTGGCACACAACTTGCAACATATGTAGGGACACCTGTATTGGAAAAGGATCCCCCATGGTGAAATTTTGTGAAAATTATCTCCATTTGCGTCACCTATAACAAAGGGTAAAAATTCAAAGTTATTTAACGGAATATACCCAAAGTACACACCAATAAGCTAAAATCTACAAAAACCTTTAATGTATGTTAAGAAAGAGAAGGAATATTCCCAAAATCACAGCTTTAACAGTGAAATTTCAAAACTCTATAAACTAAAATATGCTAAAATTCAACAAAATTTAACAAATAAAAATCATAATAACACTTACACGAGGAAGATCTGAGGAAAATCCCCAAATTTGTCCTTCGAGTTGAGTGAAATTTTGGTTAAATTAGGGTTAATTTAGGGTTATCGAAGAGAGAGAGTTAACGAGGAGAGAGAAAGTACCGTCCAAATGATTTTTTTGTCCATTTAAAATGTGATAAGTATATGTGGATTTAGTTTATACACGTGGAGAGTTTTAAGTGGAACAACTTTTCACATTAGCGGCGTTTGGAAACACGCGCATGGAAGCTGATGAGAATAGGAAAAAAAGTGTCCAATTGGATCAAAATTTGGGGGATTTAAGGGTGTGATAGGTACAAGTCTTAGTTGAGGGGTCTAAGTGAATTTTCGAAACAAGTTTGAGGGTCTGTCGATAACTTTAATCTTTTTTTATCTATCAGCTAAAAACATAAATTGTGTGTAACACATATGCGATGAACAACAAAATGACTAATTAAATGATGATATTTGACATTGAATTTTAAAAAAATTATTAAAAATAAATTGTAGGAAGACAAAGAACGAAAACTATTTTAAATTATCACCTAATTTAAAAAGTATTTCTAGTATATATTTATATTCTATTTTCTAAATTGAAAAACACATCATCCACCTAACCTATCCTTCCTTTAATTCGTATACCCCATTAGCACCGTAATTGTCATTTTCCTTAACCTTACCTTCTTCCTCACACATCAATGATTAATTCAACCTACAGGAAGTAATAAACAAAGATTCTTTTTGATATATTTTTTTCTTCTTCTTTGTGTTGTGAATTTTTAGATGAATTCTTTAACAATTTTGAAGCAAATAATTTCAGATTCATATTAATCTAGTAGAAAAAAAAAAAGTTTTGTCGAAATTTTTTTTTGACCTAATTTGATTTTTTTATTTTTATGAATTTCTCTTTTATAGCCTTGATAAAAATCTTTGTCAGTGAACTTTTTTTGATTTTTCTATTTTGTCATTTGTTAATTTGTGTTTTTTCGGTGAGGATAACAAAGAAAATAATAATGACATTGGTGGTGGTGAATAATGATAGGGAGAAAGAATAAGGCCAATAGGAGAAAAGGGGTGTGGCAGGACGATGACGAGGGTATTTGGCCGGTGAAAATTTTGCACAACAGTTAGGGTCGATGGAGTTGAGGAAGACAATGCCAATGATTTTTTTTTATAATCAAAATTTGGCTTTTTTATTATTGGACATGTTAGCAAAAAGTATTTAATAGGTACATATTTTGAATAATTGAAGTGTTACACAATAAGTTACATCACTATCAATATCTAAAAGTGTTTCTCTTAGGAGAGCCTGTGTTTAATAGGTATCTGCTTTCAATAGTTGAAGTGTTCAATAGTTATCACCCTTCTTTCAGGTGTCTAAGTTAATTTTTCAAATAACTTTAAAGGGATGATGATGATTTAAGCCTGTTTAAATAGTGTTAGTGTAGTGTCGAGTAAATTCCCTGAATGATCACTCATGTTTGGGAAATTGACTACAAATATTATTTTTGTTTTATTTAGGACAAGAATATCATTCAACTTTCCTTTTTTCCTTAAAATATACTTAAAACATCAAAATCTTTCTCTCTCCTACTTGTAATGTCATGTCATTATTTATCTTTTTAATAATGTATAACTTATCAAACTTACTTAACTAAAGGTTTATCCTAATTTTTTTTTAAATTACACATGATATATTAATTATTGAAGATTAATTTAATTACATCAAAAGCTTGGGTTATTTTATTGATATGTACTACTTAATTTTTTTATTTAATTATTTATTTCATCACGTAATAATAGTTTTAAAATACAAGTACTTATACAAATTGGTACAATAATTTTTTTTGTCGTTTATTTTATATACTAAAAATTCTTAAAATGTAAAAGAAATAAAATGATGGATTTCATATTTTAGACATTAAGTTTGTTATATACATGAGAATAAAAGAATAATATTCCCTTTTTTGAAGGAAAGAAAAATTCCGTAGTCTTGAAACAAATAAAAAAAATTTAAGAAATATTAACAAAATGATACCTTCTTCAATACTATTACAAATGGATTTTTACAATATTACTCAATCAATTATTCTTTACTTTTGATAGATTTAGAATGAAGCATGGGTATTAAGTAGCATTTAATTGTATAATAAAATAAAATATAAATATAATGATCACAAAAAAAAAAGTAAAGAAACTAAATTAAAATAAGAATTTCTTTTCTAAATTTTATGTCTTATCTTACGGATTTACTTGTTTTATTTATGAACAATTACTTGTAAAAAATTTGCAAGAAAAAAAATCTTCTTTTCACTATATATTTATCAAAAATTATCTTGCATAATAATTTGCAAGTAATCTATGTCCAAATTAATTTTTTCAGGTAATAATACATATTAAAATTTTCTTATTGAATTTTGTTTGGCAACAAAAACTACCGTAGATTTGCCATCAATGTTTTTTAATAACAAATTATATATTTTTATTCTCTATTACTCTATATTTGTAGGTAATATAATATCTTTGGATTATATTAATCCAAAAATTCTTTTGTATAATTAAAAAAAAGTGGATTTTATTCTTTTATTCTCATATAAATAAAAAATTTAATTTCTAAAATATAAATCCGTCGTTTTTATTTCTTTTTACATTTTAAAAATCTTTAATATATAAAATAAATAACAACAAAAAATTAAATGAGTACCATTTTTTATAAGTACTTGAATTTTAAATATTATTAAGTGTTGAAATAAATAAGTAAATAAAAGAAACTTTGAAAAGTACATATCAAAGAAAATAATTCACGTTTCTGTGTAATTAAATTAATCTTCAATGATTAATATATTATGTGTAATTTCTTTGAAAGAAAGAATTAGGCTAAAACTTTAGTTAAATAAGTTAAATAGATCTATTTAACTAAAAAAGAAAGAAATTTTAATGACATGAAATTTCAAGCAGGAGAGAGAAAATTTTTGAGGTGTTAAGTATATTTTAAGGAAAATAGAAAGAGTTGAATGATATTCTTGTCCTAAATGAAACAAAAATGATATTTGTAGGCAATTTTTCAAACATGGGTCACCATCTAGAAAATTTAGTGTGTAGTGCCGCATGAATCGATTCAAACATGTCATTAGGCGTGTTTGCGGTTTGATTTGAGTCTATGGTTAGAATTAATAATTTAATTGATTTTTAGTTATTAATATTAAAACAAATTAAATATAATATACATTTATTAATTTGATCATTATGAATTTTAGTTCAATTTTGCTTGATTTTTCAATTTGTTTTTTGGAACCCTCAGTGAAACTCACAACCTCTATCACAGTCTCTATTCTTCGAGAGGAGCACTCTGTGGCGAGTACTTTGTAGTAATCTGCTTATTGTGTAATAGCCCGCGAATCACACATGAGATATAAACTGCATCAAGCAAGCTCCATACGATGAGCTCACAACAGAGTGGCAAATAAAGATTGAATTTGCTTCCTGGTCTCCCACATGAAAAACCCACATCCCAACACTTAACCATGCCCTTGTGGGTGATTATTTGAATTTTAATCATACATAAATATATTTTTTTTCTTTTTTTTCAATTGTTATTTTTTTAGCATTAAAACAAAATCAAGTATTATTGATTTTTAAAATTTAAAAACAAACTGGTGTGAAACTCAGTATTTTGCCTTATACTAGGCCATCCTCTTAAGTACTGAGCATAGGTCTCGTAGATCTTTATTTTCCACATACTTATTATGCACTTATCCACTTAGAGAGGTGGATCCAAAATTTATCGGTTCAGGACACGGTATATTTTAAAAATTATGGATTCATAGTTAATATTTATTGTAAGTTTTAAAATTTTATAAATTTATGCTTCACGAAAAATATTGAATTCAGATAAATTTGATATTGATATATTTCTAATGTATACACTTCCAAATTATTATATAATAATTTTTTGTACTTCCACAATATAATTTCATTTGTAATCACTATTTGATAACAACAATATTAATATCCCCAGTAAAATCTTACATGTGAGGTCTGAGGAGGGTAAAGTCTACGCAGATCTTATCACTACCTTAGAAAAGTAGAGAGGTTATTTTTGAGAGATTCGCGACTCAAATTTAGCAAATCCAGGTACAAAGAAGAAGATCACATTGAAGATAATATGGCAACGCGAAACAATTCAGAATCTATCATAAAAATAATATTCAGTCACAAAATAATACGATAATGAAATACAGTAAACAATAACAAAGACAGATATCTACGGTTGAACAATCCTACACTACTATACATTGAGTAGTGCACGACAATACTCCTACCCAACAATCCTTCTACTCTAATGCGCGTCCTCCACACCTCTATATCTAAGTTCATGTCCTTAGTAATCTAAATATGTGTCATGTCATATCTAATCACATCTCTCCAATACTGTACTCATTACATTCAACCTCTCATACCTCCTCATTGGGGTGTCTGATCCTCGCCTCATCAGATGTCTAAACCATCTCAATCTAGTATTCCTCATCTTGTCCACTATGAAGGCCACTCGCATCTTATCTCGAATGGTCTCATTCTTGATTCTATCACACCTAGCATAACCATACATCCATCTCAACATTCTTATTTCTACGACATGCATCTTTTCAATATGAGAGTTTTTGACTGACCAACACTTTTTCCCATACAACATCGATCTAATCACCACTTTATAAAACTTAATTTTAAGTTTCAGTGCTATCTTCTTATCACACAAGACTCAAGAGGCAAACATTCACTTCATTTACTATGCACCAACATGACAAATTACATCACTATCGATAGTTGAAAGTGCATGTTCCTCTTAAGGGAGCCTGTGTGTCCTGTCGCACTTCCACGCCTTTTTCCTATAGCTTTCATTGAATTTAATTTGCATTTCTAAGATTCCTCAGTTTTTTGGTCCTCAACTTACACCCTTTATTTTTAGAGTTTGTCTCCACAAAAAATAAATATATGGAGTAATTATTGTGGTATACCAATATCGATATACCACAATAATGTCTCTTATGATATTTAAGAAAAATCAAATCAGACGAGATCTCTTTAAATCAATATTTTTTACGTGGTAGGTAGCACATTGAATATCTGTTAGTTGTACTGATTGATTACTATTTTTTTATATATCTATAAAAAATTGTATAATCCTGTCACTCTAACTAAAAAATTTCCAATGCATGAATTCTTCTTTGGGGTTCACATCCAAAACCTCATGTGACAGATCCAAATTATGAAAAAGAAAGCAAAATCATTAATGAAATAAGAAAAGAAGAAAAAGCTGAAAGTGAGAGGTAGGTTTGAGGGTGTTTGACAAAGAAAACATCGATTAGTTTGAGAAAAAGAAGATTTGGAAATCACCCAATTAAATATTGACGAAACAAACTAGGTGAACTTGAATTTATGATATTCAAGTTCGAAGTGTAAATTATTTAGATTCTCTTTCTTTCAATTTACTTATTTCAATATTTTTCTTAAATCTATTTAAATAATGTTTCTTCTCACATTTAGTACTTTCCTATTCCTTTTTATATGCTCCTTTTGGATTGGACACCTCTTAACTTTTAAAAAATTAAAAATAATTTTATCAATATATTTCTAATTAAATAAGTGCTCCTTTATCTTTCAATATTAGTTAATGGTCTTGGTAATTTAAACAAAGGTATAATAGAAAGATTTTGATCAAAATATTTTTGAAGAATTAAAGGAGAACTTATTTAGGAATATAAACACTACCCAAAAAGAACTTATAAAAAGAAATGGAGGGGGTATACTTTAATTTCAATGTATTTCTATTTTATTATTATTTAGGACAGTTCAGTATTGCTTGAACACCCGGTTCATCAAGTCCATGAAAGTTGCTGGGGCATTGGTAAGACCAAAGGACATGACTAGGAATTTGAAGTGACTATACCAAGTAAGGAAAGTTGTTTTCGGAATGTCACATTCTCTGACTCTGAGCTGATGGTAGCCTGATCTGAGGTCTATCTTAGAGAAATAGCTGGCACCCTAAAGTTGGTCAAACAAATCATCAATTCTGGGAAGTGGATACTTGTTCTTAATCGTGACTTTATTGAGCTAACAGTAATCAATGCATATTCTAAGAGAACCATCTTTCTTGCACACGAATAAGATTGGTGCACCCCACGGGGACACGCTGGGTCTGATGAATCCCTTATTTAGGAGATCCTTCAACTACTCTTTCAATTCTTTTAGTTCTACTGGTTCCATTATGTATGGCGAAATAGATATAGACTGAGTATCTGGAAGAAAATCAATGCCGAAGTCTATTTCTCTTTTGGGAGGAATTCCTAAAAGATCTTCGAAAAAACATTTGAATATTTATTTATGACTAGGATTGATTCGAGACTGGGAGTTTTAGAACTTGTGTCCTTAAATCAAACAAAATGATAGACACATCCTTTAGATATTATTTTCCGTGGCCAAAGGTAGGAAACAAGCAGACCTCTGAATGCTGAAATACTACCCCTCCACTCTAGGACAGGTTCATTCGAAAACTAAAACTGGACTATTCTGTTTCTGTAGTCGACTGTGGCATAGTAGGAATGAAGCCTATCTATGCTGAGAATGACATCAAAATCAATCATGTCTAATTCGACTAAGTCTGTTGAAGTGACTTTCTGAGATACCATAACCGGATAGTTCCTGTATACCCGTTGGGCTATGATGGTTTTACCCACTAGGGTAAAGACTGAGAAGGGATCTGCTAGAATTTCAAGACTGACACTGAAATCAACTGCTATATAAGGAGTAACAAAAGACATGGAAGATCCTGGGTCTAGCAAAGCGTAAACATGCACATGAAAGATCTGTAATGTACCAGTAACCACATCAGGAGAATTTTCCTGATCCTGTTGGGACTGGAGAGACATAAAGCAGATTTGGCATTGCCCACTAGTAGCACTGGATGTGGCACCCTGCTGATTTAGGCGACTGGAATAAGCTGCGGAACGGTTCTGTTGACCCTGATAACCTGACCGGGGACAATCTCTGACTCTGTGGCCTGGCTTAACACATCCAAACTAGACATCGCTACCAGCTTTACAAATACCTTTGTGGTTCTTACCATAAGTTTGACAAAAAGGATTAGTTCGGGCATTGTTGACACTTTTCTGAGACTTAGAGCCTGGCACTCTATCTCTATTACTATCCCTGAAATTAAGAGCTGGAGCACTAGCTAAAAAAGGAGTTGGAACTGATGACTTAAGATAAAACTGAGAACGGTTTCCTCCTTCTGATTTATGCTGAGCAAAGTTGAAACTACCTGTCCTTACTCTCTTATTCTGTTTCTCTCTCATCTTAATATTTTTCTTCTCTATTTGCTGAGCATGAGTCATAAGCCTAGCTAAATCCATGTCACTATTCAACATCGCTAACCTACACTCATTGACCACACTATCATTCACCCTAGAAGCAAACTTACTCATCTTGGCCCTGCTGTTTGCAACCACATGAGGGGTATATCTAGCTAATTAAGTAAACTTAAGAGAGTACTCTTTCACTGTCATGTTGCCCTGCCTGAGGTTGATAAATTCTAACACCTAAGCCTCTCTCAGGTCTTAGGGAAAGAATCTATCTAAGAATGTGGTGACAAACTCCTCCCACTCTATAGACCCTGCATCAACTACCCTTTCTGACTTCCACTATTCAAACCAAGTGTGAGAAACACCCTACAACTGATATGCAACTAGTTCATCACTCTCACTAGGAGTAACCCCATGAAGTCCGTAACCTTCTGAACTCGATTTAGAAATTCCCGAGGGTCCTCATCTGAATTAGACCCGAAAAAAATAGAGATTCATTCGGGTGAAGTCATGAATCCTGGCTGCATCTGAATTGGCCATTGGGTTGGCTAGAACAACAACTGGTCGTTCATTCTGAGAAGCAACTTACTGAGCAAGAGTAGTAAATGTAGCTCTGAACTTTGCATGAGATACATGTTCGCCCAAAGGACTTTTGGGTTGAGGGGCTAACTGATTCTCATTTCTTCTTTTGGGAGGCATGTTCTGTACAAGAAACGGAGAAACAGATAAGACCAGACTGAGAGATTTACTGGAGATTACGCTCACTGGCACGACAAGAATACTGAAAGAAGGAAAATTATTCCTAAAATATCTTATAGCCTCTTGTACATAAATGTGGCACGCAATACACCATGTACAAGACTCTACTAGATGAGCCTTTCAGACTTCCTAGGACTCTATTGAACCTTAGGCTCTGATACCAAGTTTGTAACGCCCCAAATATGATACCCAAAATGTCACACGGTGCTCATGACCTTGAAGGACCATAAGCTAACCTATGACCGATATCAGTACCTATACACTATATAATAAACTGTATAAATTTAGAAATAAAGGATGAAAGGCCATAAGGTTCAAAAATCTGATAAAACATAACATCTGAAGATATGGTATATAGATACCAAAACAACTGAAATTACTGTATGAACATGCTGTTCTGAAAAGCTTCTAACTGACTGAACTATTTGAATAAGGAGTTGATGGGACATGTCCCCAACTAACTCCAACTACTAAAATAAATTAATTAATGAGATAATAAAGTAATGATCATGTCCTCAAAGGATAAAGACTCACCGCTAACTCTGAATGCTGAGACTGGAATGCTACTAATGCTTTGGAGCTCATGCTTTTGAATCTATGGTATAAAACACCATAGCGCAAATACGTCAGTACGTTTGAATATACTGGCATGCATGTGAGGTAGGCTGAATGTAAATGGTTCACATACATGAACTATACTAACTGACTGAATAACATAAACCTGAGAATGCATGCATGAATACATAATGACTATAACTGAGTTCGTGATAACATGATTACTGAGCCTGAGCACTGATAACATAAGATATTGCTAACTATATAACTGAAATAACTAATACTGAGCAACTGTATCTGATAGTCTAGTTTCTGATGGAACTAGCTGTTCTGTTCTGTTCTAAGTTGACTATATCTGATAGTCTTGAATTCTTTAAAACTATTTGAGTTCTGTTACTAAGATTGAATGACTGTATCTGATAGTCCTGATTCTATAACTAAAACTATGGGAAGTAGTCATCTAACCGACATGCCCCAAATAAAGTAATATAGCTAAGTTGGGGTCCAATCTATAACCCTAATTGGAAGGGTGTCAATACCGTGCCATTCCTAAGCACAAGCTGTGGGTAACCCTCATCTGAAAATGTCCCAAAAATAGGATGGTGGGACCCTCATCTGACAGTGTTTATTCACCTCATCAACCCTTATTTGACAGTGTTGATGTCTCAACCTATGCTGACTACATAGTTCTGGAATGCAAGGATAACTTCTAAGAATCACACCCTCATCTGACACTGTGTGTTACCATCCTTGGGTTTACTCAGTGCTAATTCCTACTCCTATCTGAATAGACACTGAACATGGATTTCTGAACTGAACTGGACTGAATTAATTGTGTTCCGTTGACTAACAAAATATTACTAAGATTACTGAATTTCAGAGATTTCTGTGTTTTTCCTGAGTCACATGACTGATTGAATTTCAATGAACATGGCTTGACTGAAAGTATCTTAAAAATACGACACTGGCTCGAGGCACACAACTAAATTGTCGGGTACAAGTAGCCCCAGGACTCGATAGCATGGAACTGACAAAGCATGACATTCTTGAATACATGACCAACATCACAATCCATAATACAATAAGTTAGAGATTTCAAGAAGTAGAAGTTCTAAAGCACCATAAAGGTTACACGTGTTTCCATAGTTCATTGACTAAGATATTTCATCAAACATTTGACATTCATAAACTTGTACATGATTGGGGATTTCATATTATCATACTAGTGTAGCCCTTTTTCTTTACATAGGAATTTAATCGAACACATGGGGAGCATGCTTTAGTTATACAATCATCAAGACATCTAAAAATTATGGATACATCAATCAATATGTAAATTTAAGTGTTTATTAGTATTATTATGCAAATCACCACATACTAGGGTCAATCATTGGAATATGCAATTTCAAACATGCATCAAAACCCCACAACATCATGAACATGAATTTCAATTCTATCTAAATCATGAATATTCATAAATATACAAATCTTGAATTTTGAAAAGATATTCTTGAGTGTCATGGGTGAAAGAGGACCCATAAATCAACACATGACATACTTGGGTTATGAGTTTCTTGAAGTTCCTGGACTTGAAGAACTTGGAATCTCTTAGTTTCTTGAAGAATGATTTGGATCTTGTTCTTGGAGATTATCTTTGAGAGAAAATCCTAATTTGATGTTGTAGATGGATAATGTACTTATGAGCCTTGATTTGATATTATTAGGGGTTAAATGGGTAGAAAATGACCCAAATACCCTTTTAAAAATGACTTTAAAATAACTGAATGAACTATGCGATGACGGGTGCGATGGTCTGTCGGTCCTGACTGTCGTACCTGGGAAGAATAGGGGTTCACTGCCTCTGTCGCAATGTCTTGGGCAACGGTCCATCTCTAGCTTGATGGTCTGTCGGTTTGAGCCATATCACTTAGGAAGAAGGGGTCTCACTTCCTCCGCTGCAACAGTTTGGGCAACGGTCTGTCGCTAGATCGATGGTCCATCGACCCTCACCATCGCACCTGGACAATTTTGACTACTTTTTGTAAAACAACCATAATGTTCTACCCCGATATCAGATTTGGATGAAATTAGTATCGTTGGAAAGCTAATTCAATTTTCCACGTGATGAAAATCTTAAAAATTTCATGCATACAAAAGTAAATTCATCTTTCAAAGTAAGTTTCTAACGTACTTGTGATAATTTTAAGCTAGGTAGAAGTACGGGGTATTACACCATCAAATTATTATACGTTGTGTTTCTTCGAGATTACATGTTGTTTGTAACTTTTAATTGATGTTTGAAGATATATTTTCATTATATGCAGAAAAAAGACAACAAAATTGGCATTGTGGGATACTTTTATTGATCATGAGGGGGTCAAACTTTTAGAACAACTTCCTAAGTACCCGATCATTCTTGCCAAAAGAGTTTCAAATAAAACTATAGGTAAAACATCATATATATATATATATATATATATATATATATATTAAAAATAATAATAAATATTACATGATGAAATCACTAAAACTAAAGATTTCAATGCATGTAGGATCAACAAATAAATTCAATGGTTTGTCCAACAGGTTCAATACGACAAATGCAATCAATCCTCTATATCCACAGGCTGCTACATTGAGGACATGGTAATATACTTTTATAATTTTATATTTACATCTAAAATGCCAATTAGGAACTACATCTAATGGTAGGATAAAACATTCAGATGATACAGTGTAGTCAATTGTAAAATACAATTATTTGTAGGGTCAAAACAATTGAACCAGAGCTTGCTGCTATAAGATGAAGAGCACCACTACAATGGGCTTTATTTTGTTAGTCCCATTTGAGGATGAAATTATACCTATCGCTAACATTTAAGCACAACTACCGGTAATAATAATGATTGTGGTTTCATTTTTTCAGAGATATATTAACTATATAATTAAAAAGTTAATAAAGTATGTCATTCCATAATTTTTAGGGACAAGTATTTTATGTCAAAAATGAACTATCCCATGCAAGTAAGGTCCAGCACTTCTATGTGTTACATTGCCCAAGTTGTAAGACATTATTTTCGAGACACAATGTGTGAAGAGAAATCTACTGCACAATTTTGTCGTCGATCCACACTGCTAACTCTCAAGTATAATTGCTTTTCAACAACATAATTTACTCATTTAGATTATTCCTTTAATATAATAAATATGACTAATTACTACATTTAAATTGTGTTCATTCAATTTTAATAAATGTCACTATCAAGTCATTGTTAAAGACAACAACGGTATTAAAACAGCTACTATTGTGGATGATGTTGCAGAGAATATATTGTTTCTTTCTGCTGAAGAGATTTATGAGATCACAATTGTCAAGGTACCTAATAATTTATCTCTTAAAATATCATTGCACTTTCATTTAAAAAAAAATAGATGATTGATCTCTAATTTGTTAATCAAACTAAAGGTTACACAACCATAAATATTTACTTTTTGAATATATTCATTTTAACTAACTAACAAAATCATTGACCAAATTATTTATTTTTATATCACTTAACATTGACAAATATCAATAATAAAAAAGAACAGAGGTATCATTAAAGTACTTCTGGCATCTTTTTCATGTACTTTTTAAGGTTTAGTCCATGCTTAAAAATTCAAACTACCCTTTGAAGGACAATGACGTAACTTATACTTTCAATTGTTATTATTAACGATACCATATTTAATCGACTTTTACACTTTTATAAGAACACGTCATCTCTTCTAGCTGTGCAAAATCAATTCAATGGCAAGATGTACAAAATTCAAATGAAGAGATTATATGCAATAAATTAGGATACAATGTTAATATATTTCATTTTATCTTGCTTGGAAGAGAGAGAAGTGATTCATAAATCATTTCTTCCAACCACAGTTGATGTTCCAGAGGTAAAAAAATGCACAATTGAACATCTTAGTTCTGAGACAAGCAAACATCAAAACACAACAAACAAATGCAAACCATCCTCCCAGAAACAAAGAATGGAAATAAAAACTTCTTCTATGAAGAAGAATTGAAAGATAATACTATTTATTTCTCTGTTGATCTTTGAATCTCTTCTCACAAATAGATTTGTCTAACTAATTCTATCCCTTTTTAGTAGATTTTAGTATGAAACAACCTTTACATTATTTTTGGTTCGAATAAAAGATACATTGAACAAACTGTTATTTAATCATAGTATCTTCAATCCTATTAAATACAATGATTATTGTTGTTTTAAAGTAAAATTTAAATATTTTTGCTGCTACTATGGGATCGGTTGAAATCATCTATGCTACTATTGGATGCGTTTTGAGAAGAAATTTTGAAGATTTTATGTTCTTTTGTTGGGATTGGAAATATTTTGCCAGCTGTGATATAAGGTTAGTTTACATGCAATTTTATATATCTAATTCTGCAAAAAATTATTTAGGTTGTTAAGATTGGTGAGAAACATAAGTATGGTAGAATGGAATTAGAGGTTGAAAAGAATGACGAGTTGTTTGGAAATAAGGATATTGGTTCTGAAAATTCATTTCACATTCCAAAAACAATTCAGTAGTTGTGTTTATAGTCTATGTTTATCACTGTTCTCATGATTCCCTACATTCTACTTTCTAAATATCACTTGGAGAGTGCTCTAAAAATAAGTTGGGTAACAAGAGTTGTCTTGATGTTAGACAACCATAAATAGAGTTAATAGTTGTATGGAGGCTCCTTTTTGGTATACTTAGTTTCTTTCTGATGAATTAGAGGAATTACTTAGAGAAAAAAATTGCCTACATGTTAGATAATTACACAATTATTATGTATAGAGATGATACCTGTCTATTCGGTCTATTTGATTGTTATACCCGTCCTCTCTGATACGTTTAGATTGTTCCATAATTCACCTAGGATTATGTGACTTTGATTTTGATATTCAACACCATGCTAAGGTAACAAGATGCAAGAGGTTGACGATAGTATAGTACTCGAAGAGAAATAGAGGTAGTATAGGTTAAAGAAGTATTAAAAAAAGATGATTCGATGATGCTAGATAGAATTATTTGAAGATCACATATTAAGATAGAAAGTTAGTAGGTAGAGAACCATTATGTTAATGTCTCCCGGCTAAGCTTGGGATAATTTGACACCACGTAACAGCCCTTGTGTTTTATTAGAAAATGGAAAATTGATTTAATTTGTATATGCTGCCTTCTCTCGTGTATGTGTATTTTTTTGTGTGTGGATGGATTGTACATAAAGAGGCAGTGATGATGATGTTTCTATTTTCTGGGCTAGCCAATTCGGGCATTGAGATTACAGACCGGTATCTTGGTGTGGCAACCCGGTATGGCTTGTGAATGAGATTTCTCTCTCCCATGAAACCTACGTTTACATCCATGGAGTAGTTCGCTTTTCTTATGCCTAATCATTTCATACATCTGAGCCTTATTTGCTTTGAAAAAAAATAAATTCTTTTGCATCATCCAATGTTGGAATATGTTAAATATGCGACTTTATGTGCAAGTTTACATCATCTTGCAAGTCCTTTGTATCATCATATTTGTTCAGTATCAATTGAGTTCTGTAAAATGATTTTATTGAGTCAAGGGACCATCGAAAATAGTCCCTCTCTACCCCACAATAGTAGGGGTAAAGTTTGTACACCCCACCCTTATATATATAATAGAACTGTGATGATTGATTTTTTTGAGCTAGATGGAATCGGGATTTGATAAACCGTATCTTAGTGGGACAGTCATCAGGTTATAGAATATGCAGCCATGGTTTAACTCCCTCTGTTTGGCCTATGATTTTCAATTATCAATCTTCTTTCTTTCCTCAAAGAAAACCAGAAACAAAATATTTGTTACTACTTACTATTAATTCTATTATTATTATATTACTATTACTCCAATTATTACTACTACTACTACTACTATTATTATATATTATTAATAACTCTTATATATAAATGAAGAGTTTTAGTACTACTATTTTGTCTTTTGGTGCCCACTTACTATTACTATTATTATTATTATTATTATTATTATTATTATTATTACTCTTATTTCTCTTATATATAAGTGAGATCTGAGCTAGAAATCATTGGACTTCTAAACCGTTAAGCAGCTGATTTCATTTCATCCTTTACCCCACCCTTTTTATAGTAGTTCTACCTTATACCCAAACTTTCTCAAATGGACAGTGAATCCAAAGAATATATCAAGCTTTCTACAAAGGAAAAAGTAAGTAAAGAGAGTCGGTTATATGTAAGGCACCCTTGCAATATGTTTTAGGCAATTGATTGAAATAATGACTATGACCCCTTGGTGGAAAATATTGTTTGTACCTCCCGCTCTTCTTCTTCCTCGATTTATTTCTTCTCTCTCTTGACTGTGTATGTTTATTTGTGGTTCTAAAGTTCGGGTATTTGAATTGTAAACTTATGACTTTCCTAGAACAACTTCGAATCAGTTTACTTTTCGAAAAGTGAAAAGACAAATCTACTTTAGTATTTTTAATCAATTTCATATGCATTGCCCGTGACAGAAGTCCAACACTTCTGTTATTCCTGTTGTGGAAGTTGAGGCTTTTGTGCCTCCTATCTTAGTCATGCTAGCTTACAAAGTTCTTTCTATTCCCATGTCCTTTACTTTTGGTGTGAGTCCTCATTTCATTATTATCCAATTAAATCATCAGAGACTTGAATACAATGTATTCTGTAATTAACATGGTTTTATATGAATTACTACATCGTTCTTCTATATCTATTCATGCAGTTTATCATTCTTCATCGAGTGGGATGCCTCTGTTTCCTAAAAGCACGTACCAAACCAGCAACATGAGGTATAAAAGTACACATGGTTTGTTGCTCAGTATACATCTTTTACTTGATGTTTTACCTGTTGGCTGAATGGGCTACATTCTCATAAAAGTAGCATTACTGCGAAGCCTACTACATAGCCCATGATGCTTTTATTTCAAATTGACATATGCGGACGCTGACAACACTGATATTGAGTCTTCTCATAGGTGGTTGTTTTTGGCTTTGACATTTGGTTTTCATCATAAGCAGTTTCACTTTGTTAATAACTCTATGTGTCAATGGTATCAATATTCCACAACAATCCAACAACTTTGCCAATAGGTATATAAATATTTATCCAATATTTTTAAAACAAAGATACACATACAGTATTATGAATGGTACCTATAATGTAATTCTTACAATTTTACAAATGCATATTCATCTCGATACCATAATACCCTGGGTTATTGCAACTTTTATTCTATTAGCTATTGTGTTTGTCTTTATTGAATAAAGATTTGTTTATCAGCATATTTTCATTTTCTTAACTAATTTAATCTTTAAATCTAATTTAACAGGTGTTTCATCGTAAATACTCGAGAGATTGATCACAACAACAACTACATCCCCTATTGTAGAATTTATAAATATTATCCCTAGCAGTGTAAATAGACAACAATGACTATCATATGTAAATATGAGCATCCAGTAGTATGTTATTCCCATGATTGTATAAAACAAACATTTGGAATTATTTTGATCAATTGATCCAATCAAATGGAATAGTCCCTTGTTGTTATATCTTTATTTTATTTTACTATACACGTTGAGCCCGTGCAACGCACGGGTATACCTATCTAGTCATATACATATCTATGAAATTTGTTGTTACTTCATCCCATATACATAACATTATTATGTATATGAGCCCATATACTTTGAATTTGTTATGTATATGTGGTGAAACAAACACCAGTGAGTTGTTTATTTCAAAACATATACATTGCAGAGTTATGTATATGGTAAGCATTAATAGTGTCATACATAGTACACTTATGTATATCAACCTATATGCATAATTCTGTTATGTATAGGAAAAAGTCATGGTTTTCACCTAAAAATATACACAAAAAGTCTAGGTCACACCCAAACTGTAACGCCCCAAATCTGATACCTGGAATGCTACATGGTGCTCATGACCCCGAAGGACCACAAGCTAACCCATGACTAATATCTATACTTGAACACTGTATAATATATTGTATAAATGCAGAAATAAAGGCTAAAAGGCCATAAGGTTCAAAACTGTAACATAATTAATAAAACATAACATCTGGAGGGAGAATGAAATACCTAAAACAATTGAAATAACTATCTGAACATGCTAGTCTAAAAAGCTTCTAACTGACTGAACTGTCTGAATAAAGAGTTGATGGGATATGTCCCCAATTAACTCCAACTGCTAAAATAAATAAATTAATGAGAAAATAAAGTAATGGTCATATCCTCAAAGGATGAGGACCCACTACTAACTCTGATTTCTAAGACTGGAATGCTATTGATGATCTGGAGCTCGTACTTTTAAAGCTATGGTATAAAATACCATAGCATAAATGTGTTAGTATAATTGAATATACTGGTATGCATGAGAGGTAGGTTGAATGCAAAGGGTTCACATGCATGAACTATACTAACTGACTGAATAGCATGAGCATGTGAATATAGTCATAAATACATAATAACTATAACTGAGTTTGTGATAACATGAGTACTGAGTTTGAGTACTGAAATAACTGATACTGAGCGACTGTATCTCACAATCTAGGTTCTGATAGAACTAGCTGAGTTTCATACTGTTCTGAGTTGACTGTATTGAACAGTCCTGAATTCTGTAGAACTATCTAAGTTCTATTACTGAGACTGAATGACTGTATCTGACAGTCTTTATTTATAACTGAAACTATGGAAAATAGTCATCTAATCGACATACCCCTAATACACCATTATGGCTGAGTTGGGGTCCAATCTGTAACCCCAATTGAAAGGGTGTCAATACCGCGCCACTGGTAAGGACAATCTGTGTGTAACCCTTATATAATAGGTTACTCTAGTGAGAATAGTGGGAACCTTCATATAACGGGTTAATCTACCTTATATGACCTCATATAACAGGCTATGATGTCTCAACCTATGCTGGCGACGTAGTTCTAGAATGCAAGAATTGCTTCTAAGAATCACACCCTTATATAATAGGTGGGTTCCCATCCTTGGGTTCGCTCAGTGCTAATTTCTACTTCCATATGTATAGACATTGAACATAATTTACTGAACTAGTTGGAATGAGTTAACTGAGTTTCGTTGACTGATGGAATACTTCTGAGATTACTGAATTTCTGAGGTTTCTAGGATTACTGAGTTTTCCTGAGTCACATGACAGAATGTGTAATACCCCAAAAAATCCAAACCAATGTCAGAGACATGTACCAAGATCATGCATAGTACATCATGGTTCTTTTATAGTTTTATGAGTAGGTTATATGTATATTAAGGCTTCAAATAACTCTTAGCTATCAGAAAAATCAAAACATTCCTTACCGATTGAATTCTTAAGAAGGATATTCGTATAGTCAAATTCAAATGAGCATATCTCTCATTATACTTGAAATTTTTGATCTCATGACCTATCAACAAATATATAATTGAATTATCATTTCAAAGATACCAATTTTGCCTAAATCCGATATCGGAGCAAAGACTTATTTCTATTTTACTCCAGCATGTCAGGCTTGAAACAGTGCGACGACATTCGTGATAGCTTACCGCATTTGTGAAGCCCTATCATGAAGGTCGTAAGCCTTAGGAAAAAAACCAGCTCCTAAGTGATGACATTCGTGGTAGCTTACTACATTTGTGATGCCCTATCACAAAGGTCGTTAGCCTTAGGTAGAAACCTGCTCCTAAGTGACGACATTCGTGGTAGCTTACCAGATTTGTGATGCCCTATCATGAAGGTGGTCAGCCTTAGGCAGAAACTAGCTCCTAAGTGATGACATTTATGGTAGCTTACCACATTTGTGATACCCTATCACGAAGGTCATCAGCCTTAGGCAGAAACAAGCTCCTATGTGACGACATTTTTGACGGCTTGTTACATTTTTAAAGCCTTGTCACAAATGTTGTCAGCTATGATTTTCAGCAACCGAGAATTTATTTCATAAGAGTATTTTGGTCTTTTCCTTCACCTTCCACAACTTATAACCCTAAAGAGGTGTAACTTTTCTAATTTTTCTTCAGTTAAGCATCCTAAAAACCCTCTCTTACACTCTCAACTATAAGATTAGGGTTTTCCATCAAACTCATCTCTCAAAGAGCAAGATTCAAGCCTTTTTCCAAGAGAATCAAGAGTTAAAGTTTTCCAATTCAAGAACTCTCCAACAAATCTTCAAAGTTTCCTTTATAAGTTATGCGTAGTGTTCATCTATGGATCCAATCTGTTGATAGATCTCAAGAACCATGTTTTAAATATTATTTTGTAAACTTTTTGTGGTGATATGAGTATATATATGTTTTTGATTGTTGTTTAAGTTTCAATGTGATGTCTAAAGGTGTTTTCATGGAATATATATGTTTGTTAATAGAAAATCATGAACTTTAGGTGGTTTAATATGGTGGGAGTATAAAACCCACCTATGCCTTAAAGAATGCATGCAAAGTGTTTGATAAAATGCTTAGGATGCTAGAAATTCATGTTTGTATGGTTTTATGATGTCTAAATGACAAGTCCATGTTAGCTATATACTTCAATATGAATCCCAAGTTTTTCATGTGTTGCTATTGTGGTGGTATGAAGCATATAAGATAATTGAATTATACAATATGTACACGAAATATATTCATGAATTTCCTACAATGTTTAAGATGTTGAATCACTATATGAAATATGATATCCCCTACTTATGATATTATGAATTATGGACTCAAATCTTGTGATCAAGTCATGTCATGTGTGTCAGTTTTCTTCTATCGAGTCCTGCGGGTATTTGTGACGACATTTGTGGTAGATTACAATATTTGTGATGCCCTATCACGAAGGTCGTCAGCCTTAGGCAGAAACTAGCTCCTAAGTGACAACCTTCGTGGTAGCTTACCACATTTGTGATGCCCTATCACGAAGGTCGTCAGCCTTAGGAAGAAACCAGATCCTAATTGACGACATTCGCGGTAGCTTACCACATTTGTGACACCCTATCACGAAGGTCGCCAGCCTTAGGCAGAAACCAGCTCCTATGTGACGACATTTTTGACAGCTTGTCACATTTTTGATGCCTTGTCACAAATGTCATTAGCTATGATTTTAAGCAACTGGAAATTTATTTCTTAAGGGTATTTTGGTGTTTTCCTTCACCTTTCATGACTTATAACCCTAAAGAGGCATAATTTTTCTTATTTTTCTTCAGTTAAGCATCCTAAAAACCCTCTCTTACACTCTTAACCACAAGATTAGGGTTTTCCATCAAGCTCATCTCTCAAAGAGCAAGATTCAAGCCTTTTTCCAAGAGAATCAAGAGTTAAAGTTTTCCAATTCAAGAACTCTCCAACAAATCTTCAAAGTTTCCTTTCTAAGGTATGCGTAGTGTTCATCTATGGATCCAATCCATTCATAGAGCTCAAGAACCATGTTTTAAATATTATTTTGTAAACTTTTTGTGGTGATATGAGTATATATATGTTTTTGATTGTTGTTTAAGTTTCAATGTGATGTCTAAAGGTGTTTTCATGGAATATATATGTTTGTTAATTGAAAACCATGAACTTTAGGTGGTTTAATATGGTGCGAGTATGAAACCCACCTATGCCTTAAAGAATGCATGCAAGGAGTTTGATAAGATACTTAGGATGATAGAAATTCATGTTCGTATGGTTCTATGATATCTAAATGACAAGTCCACGTTAGCTATATACTTCAATATGAATCCCATGCTTTTTATGTGTTGCTATTGTGGTGGTATGAAGCATGTAAGATAATGGAGATATACAATATGTACACGAAATATATTCATGCATTCCCTACAATGTTTAAGATGTTGAATAACTATATGAAATATGATATCCCCTACTTATGATATTATGAATTGTGGACTCAAATCTTGTAATCAAGTCATGTCATGTGTGTCAGTTTCCTTCTATCAAGTCCTGCGGGTATTTGTACCCAAAAAATATAATTGTGTGCCTAGAGCCATGTTATGTTGTCACGATAATCTCAGTCAAGCTATAATCTATAGAATTCAGTCAGTCATGTGACTCAGGAAACCTCAAAAACCTCATAATCTAAGTTAACTCTCAAATAATAGTACTACTCCGCCAGTCAACGAAAGTCAGTCAATCTATCCATGTATAGTCAGTTGAATCATGTTTAGTCTCTTTAGATGGGAGTAGAAGTTAGCACCAAGTGAACCTAAGGATGGGGACTCACCTACCAGTTTAGGGTATGTTTCTTAGCAGTCATCCTTGTGTTCCAAAACTACATCACCAGTATAGGTTGAGACATCTTAGCCTATCAGATTAGGGTTGATGAGGTGGCTTAACTTGTCAATTTAGGGTTCCCACTATTCTCCTTTCGAATACCTGCCAGCTAAGGGTCACCCACAACTGTCCTTACCAGTGGTGCGGTATTGGCACCTCTCCAGTCGGGGCAGAGATTGGACCCCAACTTAGCTATATGTGTTATTGGGGCATGTCGGTTAAAAAACTACCTCCCATAGTTTCAGAATTAGTCTCAGTAAAAAAACTCAGATAGGTCTTCATTTTCAGTATATCAGGACTGTCAGATACATTCAGACTCAGTTATAGTACGGAACTTAAATAGTTCCATCAGATTCAGGATTGTTAGATACAGTCGCCCATGTTATCAGATTTTCAGTATCAGTTATGTTAGCCTTTAGTAAACCATGTATTAGCATACAGGACTAGCTATCATGCACCCATGATTTCAATTACTATGTATGCATGTTTGTACTCTTACGTTCATGTCAGTCAGACAGTTAGTATTGTTCATGCATGTAAACCCTGTTTATATTTAGCCTACCTCACTCGTATACTCAGTACATGCCCTCGTACTGACGAATTTGTGCTATGGTGATTTCTTTTCATGTTACACCATAGGTTCAGAGACGCAAGCTCCAGATCAACAGTAGCAGTAGCATTTCCAGTCGCAGAGATTTAGTGAGTCCTCTTCATTCGAGGACAATATGATTTAATTTATTCATTATTATTTTAGTCCGTTATCAATTTACAGAGTTAGTTGAAGATATGTTCCTTCAAATCCTTATTCAGACAGTACTTAAAGGCTTTTAGATTCAGTATTCAGACATATGTTCAAATTTGATTCAGTTTTCAGCTGTTTTAGGTATCTTTCACCCATATGGATATTATGTTTTGACAGATTCTTTGTTCTGTTGAACCTTATGGCCTATATGTTCATGTTTTCCGCATTATTATGTTATATATGTAGTGTACCGGTACAGATATCAGTCATGAGTTAGCTTGTGGTCCTCGGGGTCATGAGCATCGTGTAGCATTCTGATTCTGAAAATCAGGGCATTACAGAATGAATTTCTATGAACATGGTTCGACTGAGAGTATCTTGAAAACATGACACTGGCTCTAGGCACACAGCTAATTATTGGGTACAAGTACTCCCCGGACTCGATAGCATGAAACTAACAAAGCATGACTTTCTTAAACACATGACCAACATCACAATCCATAATACAAGAAGTTGGAGAATTCATAAAGTACAAGTTCTAAAGCACCACAATAGCCACACATATATCCATAACTCATTGACTAAGACATTTCATCAAACACTTGATATGGATAAACTTGTACATAAATGAGGATTTCATATTATCGTACTAGTATGACACTTTTCCTTCCTATAGGCATTTAATCGAACATATGGGGAGCAACTTTGGTTATACGATCATCAACACATCTAATAACTAGGGATACATCAATCAATCTATAAATTTAAGGGTTTATCATGATTATTATTCAACTCACCACATCTTAGGGTCAATCATTGGAATATGTAATTTCAAACATGAATCAAAACCCCCACAACATCATGAACATGAATTTCAATTCTATTTAAATCATGAGCATGAATTTCAATTCTATTTAAATCATGAACATTCATAAATACATAAATCTTGGATTTTGAAAAGAGATTCTTGAGCTTCATGGGTGAAAAGGACCCATGAATCAACACATAACATACCTGGGTTGTGAGTTTCTTGAAGTTCCTGGACTTAAAGAACTTGGAATCTCTTAGTTTCTTAAAGAATGATTTGTATCTTGTTCTTGGGGATTATCTTTGAGAGAAAACCCTAATTTAATATTGTAGATGGATAAAGAACTTATGGGCCTTGATATGAAATAATTAGAGGTTAAAATGGGTGGAAAAAGACCTAATTACCCTTTTAAAAATGACTTTAAAATAACTGAATGATCTATGGAATGGTGGGCGTGATGGTCCATCGCTGCGTCGATGGTCTATCGGTCCTGACCGTCTCACCTGGGTAGAATAAAGGTTCACTGCCTCTGCTACGACACCTTGGGCGATGGTCCGTTGCTAGCTCAACGGTCCATTGGCCTGAGCCGTCACCCTTAGGCAAAAGGTGGTCTTACTGCCTTCGATGCAAAGGTTTGGACAATGGTCCATCATTAGCTCGACGGTCCATCGGCCCTCATCGTCTCACCTGAGCAGTTTTTACAGCTTTCTGTAAAATGGCCATAACTTTCTACCCCGATACCGGATTTGGATGAAATTGGTATTGTTGGAAAGCTAATTCAATTTTCCACATGATAAAAAGTGAAAATCTTAGAAATTCCATGTGTATAAAAGTGGATTAATCTTTCAAAATAAGTTTCTAACATACTTGGAATGATTTCTAGCTAAGTAGAAGTACGGGGTATTGCACAAATTATCATAGTGACCTATTACACACTTATACTATATAAAAGTGAAATTATTATCTCCCTGCGACACCCATGCCCAAGTTTAATGATTTGAGTGTACTCCACTCTTCCTGCGGTGATGCCATATGCTTTATTTAATTTTCCTATTTAATTAATGATCCCTTAAATAAACCTAGTCTGACCCAATTGATTTTATCCTATTCTAACCCAACCCAATCTGAATATTTCACCCTACACGATTTAAACAAAACATTTTAATATGAAATAATTTTAAAAATATTTAATATTATCCGTGCATCGCGCGGATACGTACACTAGTTATAATCTAAATGAAAGAAATTTTTGAATAAAAAAACATGTAAAGGTGTCGTAGTAAGAGGGTAAACCATGCAAAGTGATAAATAAAATTCTCGTTAACTTGCTCACCACAACACTCTGACATATACATTCTCATTTATTTTTATTTGCTTATTGTATCAAAAATAAATACTATATAATAATATTTATTTTATCTGTTAAAGTATTATTTATTATTCAATATATTTTAAAATATTATATTTATATATTAAAATTACTTAATTATTTATTACTTTTTTAAGACGTGTAATTAAATTATAAGTGAATAAGTAAAGATAGAAATACTAAGTCATTTTCCTATCCAATTTCTTAGCACTTCTATGAAACTTTTTTTTTCTTATAAAGAGCCTTCAACATATCATCTCCATGTTCAATTATCAATCACCATTAAAAAAGATAGGGAAGAAATAATCTTAGTCATTAAACTACCTTGATTAAGAAAATAAGGTTTAAGAGAGGTTGAACCAACACTTAAGGGAAGAAATAATTATCAAAATTTCAACAAAATTAAGACAAAAGAATTATATTTTCTTGAAATATAGCAAGAAATCAAACGATTAAAAAGATTTAGTTACCAATTCTTCAAACAAATGATCTTCAATATTGATTTTGGATGACAAATTTGGGATTTAGGTTCTTTAGTTTGGAGCCCCAAACTAAATTAACACCTATAGAATTATTGAAAAAATATGAAACAGCTATAAAAGATGAATTTGGTAGTATGACAACATTAGAAGAAGAACAAGATGAAGAAAAAGATACAAATAGGAATTTAATGATAAAATTAACAATATGTAATATGTGTTATATAGATGAATATACTTGCGCATTTAAAGAATATTATTATAAAGGAGCATATAGTATAGAAGAAAGTAAAGAAATAAGAAAATTATATTTTAATAAATTACCCGAACCATTTAGTTCAAAAATAATAAAAAGTTGGGAAGAAGCAAAAATAGTGATATACGGAAGTGATATACGTGTTATACGTGTTAGAAAAATTAGATTTAAATTTAGTTAAGATTAGATTTAGTTATTTATTAAATTAATTATGAGAAGACCATTTAAAAATAAAGAAGCTTTTAGAAAAATTAAAGAATCGTTAGTTAGTAATTATTCAGAATATATAAGTCTAAATAAAACAAAAGAAAATCCACAAAGATTAGCCTATTTAATTACATTAATATCTAGTATTGAAGCAAAATTAATAATCCATTTAAAATCTAGAAGAATGAGACATATACCACCTAATTATGATAAAATTAGATTTAGATATCCACCAAAATATTATAAATATAATTCAAATGAATAAAGAGCAAAAATACAAAGAATTAAAACAATTTATCTCTGAAAAACGTAAAGAATTAAAAATAAGAAAAGAAAGATTACATTATAATATATTTGCCGGAGTTAGTAAAAATTCAATAAATATACAAAATGATGAAATATCAAAATTAGAATCTCAAATAGATAGTTTAGAATATATATGTCAACACGAACTATTCATAATAAAATGAATAAAGAAGAATTTATAATAGATGAAAAAATATACGAAAATCACGAAGGTACAAAAATAAAAATAGTATTTTCTAATCTAGGAAGAAGGTATAAGAAAATAGGAGAACATTTATATTTAATGTTAGAAAAAGAAGAATTAAAATTAGAAGATAAATTAACAGCAATGGTAAGAATAGAAAAAGAAAATGAAGAGATAGATAGAAAAAAGGAAATAGAAAAAATTAAACAACAATCTACGGAAGAAATACGAAAAATAGAAGAAACTAAAAATAGTCGAATTGCTGAATTAGAAAAAGAATTACAAATGTTAAAAGATTTATACGAACAAAGACAAAAAGAAAAAGAAGAAAAAGATAAAGAACAAAAATTAATAAACGAGATAAATCAATTTAAAGAAAAATTAGAAATAAATAATATAGAGGTAGAAGAAACGGATAATTATGATTCAGAAGATAGTGAAACATATACGGAAATATTAACAAATATAAAAGATTTAGAAATTAACGAAAAACAAGAAAGAATTAATTAAGAAAACTTGGAAAATAATAATACAGAAATAAATACTCTTGACAAAAAAGAAGATGAAAATCTAATACCCAAAACAACAGAAATAAGAAACCTATATATTATAAAAATAAATTTAAAAGATATAATGAATATGACAAATGGACACCAAAACAAATAGTTAATAAAAATTATAACTTTTTAGATCTAGACTGTGTAATAGATACAGAAAAAACAATACAATTATGGATAGGATATATGACAAAACAATTATTAGATAATAATATAAACATAACAGATGCACCAGAATACATAGAAAAAACACTAATAGGATCAGTAAAATTATGGTTTATAAATTTAACTGAAAATAGTAAGAAAGTATTAAGAGCTAAAAAACCTATGGAAGGAGCATCAACAACAACAACTAAATTAACACCTATAGAATTATTGAAAAAATATGAAACAGCTATAAAAGATGAATTTGGTAGTATGACAACATTAGAAGAAGAACAAGATGAAGAAAAAGATACAAATAGGAATTTAATGATAAAATTAACAATATGTAATATGTGTTATATAGATGAATATACTTGCGCATTTAAAGAATATTATTATAAAGGAGCATATAGTATAGAAGAAAGTAAAGAAATAAGAAAATTATATTTTAATAAATTACCCGAACCATTTAGTTCAAAAATAATAAAAAGTTGGGAAGAAGCAAAAATAGTAGATACATTAGGAGCTAGAATAAAATTTTTACAACAATGGTATAGAAAGTTATGTGAAAAATATAGAGAAGAATTAAAAATGGAAAAAACATTAATAAGAAATTTAGCATGTTGCAAAAATAAAATAGCACCCCAATTCGGATGCGAAGAAAGATATTATAAGAAAAGAAAAAGACATAAGAAATATAAGAAATATAAAAAATCAAAATATAAATATAAGAAACCAAGAAAAAGATATTATGTAAAAAATTACAAAAACAAAAGACCATATAGAAAGAAGAAATCTATAAAAGAATGTACTTGTTATAATTGTGGAAAGTTAGGACATTTAGCTAGAGATTGTAAATTACCTAAAAATCCAAAAAATAAACAAATATCCGAAATAAAAATAGAAAATACAGAATATATGCAAATAGATTATATAGATTATGAATTAGAAAGTGAAGATAGTATATATGAAATTTCAGAAAACGACACAGATACTGAAATAGATAGTGAGATAGATGAATCAAATGACTGAAGAAGATATAAAAATAATAACAAAGGAAGAATATTTAAATGATGAAGGAACAGAACAAAAGATAATATTTGACAGTAATATATTTGATGAAATAAAAGGAAAAGAGTTAGATTTAAGTGTAGAAAAAATATTTAAAATACCAACAATAAAAAATATTTTTAGTAGGAAAAAAGATGAATATTATGTAGTATGTCAAAAAGAACATGTGATAGACTGTAGATATGCAAAAGGAAAAGCTAGTATACCACTAGTAACAAAAAGGATAATTAATAAAGAAATAAATGATATAAAAAGTAAAGGAGATCCAATAAAATACGTACACCTCGGAGGTACAGAAATATTAATAAAAGCATGTTTTAGAGAAGGAATAGATACACCAATAGAATTATATTTAGCAGATGATAGAATTATAAAACCTATAGAAAAAAGTATAATAACTGCCGTAAAAGGAAATTTGATATACCAAAAATTTAAATTCATAATAAGTGCAAATTATTCAGTAGCAGTAACAGATAGAAATATAGATAAATCATTAGTATTATATTGGAAGATATCAGGAATAGAATTAACCCCAGGAAGTAAAATATTTACAGCGAGATGTAAAAATTTATATGTATTAACAACAAAACATAAAATAACAGGGAAAAATAAAATTAATAAAATACAAATAGATAGCCCATTTGAGCAAATTGTAAAAACAATAGATTATAATGACTATAGCTATAAAGACATAGATATAGAAGAAAATTTAGAAATAGTAAATGATAGAATAAGTACAACGAAAAGAATAGCTAATGAAAAACCAGAGTCATCGAGCTCATCAAAAAGAATGAGTTATGAAACAAATTCAATAAGTAATTTAAATCAATATTACATAACAGGAAAAATAAATGAAAAAGAACATTTAATACTATTAAACACAGGACAAGAAGAAAATTATATAGCAAAATATCTAGTAAAAAATGAAGAAATAAAAACTGATAATGATATATGCCCAGATCTACCAAGAAGTTTAATAAATAATAAAGATATAGCAGAAAAAGAAATAATAATAGGAGGGATTAGAAAAATAAAAATAGAATTTGAGGTAAAAGAAGAAATGCAAAAAGCAGATATAATATTAGGAATAAAATGGTTAGAACAAGTAAAACCATATAATATAGAACATACACAATTAGCCATAACATATAATAGGGAAAGATTATTCTTAAGAAGAGCCTTAACATAAAATGAAAATATATGTATTAATGAAGATAGTAGTGGAAGGATATTATAGTAGATATTATACGCCTATGATAGATACAGGAGCAGAAGCTAATTTATGTAGATATAATTGCTTACCAGAAAGTAAATGGGATAAATTAAAAATACCAATAGTAGTTAAATGATTTAATAATGAAGGAAGCTTAATTACTTATAAAGCTAGGAATGTAAAAGCACAAATATGGGATAAGATATTGACAATAGAAGAAATTTATAATTATGAACTAACATCAAAAGATATGCTTTTAGGAATGCCATTTTTAGATAAACTTTACCCACATATAATAACTAGAAACGATTGGTGGTTCACAACACCATGTAAACAAAAAGTAAGAGCAAAAAGAGTTAGTAATAAAATCAGAAAGAAAACTGACTGGATAAAAGGAAGTGAAAAAATTACACAAAAGTTAGAAAATATAAAAACTGCTGAAGATACAATAGAATTAGTAGTATTTTCAATAAATAAAACAGAAATAACTATATTTTCAATAAATAAGATAGAAATAGTTAAGAAAAAACTAGAACAATTATATAGCGAAGATCCATTAAAAGGATGGGAAAAACATAAAACTACCATAAAAATTGAATTAATAGATAAAAACAGTATAATAACCCAAAAACCATTAACATATAATTTTGATGATTTAAAAGAATTTAAAATGCATATAGATGAATTATTAGAAAAACAATATATACAAAAAAGTAATAGCAAACATAATAGTCCAGCATTTATAGTAAATAAACATAGTGAACAAAAAAGAGGAAAAAGTAGAATGGTTATTGATTATAGAAATTTAAATGCAAAAACTATAACATATAATTATCCAATACCAAATAAGATATTAAAAATAAGACAAATCCAAGGATATAATTATTTTAGTAAATTCGATTGTAAATCAGGATTTTACCATCTAAAGTTAGAAGAAGAATCTAAAGAATTAACCGCATTTACGGTACCACAAGGATTTTACGAATGGAATGTATTACCCTTTGGATATAAAAATGCACCAGGTAGATATCAACATTTTATGGATAATTATTTTAAACAATTACCTAATTGCATAGTATACATAGATGATATATTATTATATACAAAAACTAAAGAAGAACATATAAAATTATTAGAACAATTTACAGACATAATAGAAAATTCAGGAATAAGTCTAAGTGAAAAGAAAGCCGAAATTATGAAAAACCAGATAGAATTTTTAGGAATACAAATAGATAAAAGTGGAGTAAAAATGCAACAACATATAGTACAAAAAATAATAAATTCGAAAGAAGAATTAGATACAAAAAAGAAATTACAATCATTTTTAGGATTAGTAAACCAAGTAAGAGAATATATTCCAAAATTAGCAGAAAACCTAAAACCCCTACAGAAAAAATTAAAAAAGGATATAGAATATAATTATAATGAAGAAGATAAAAAACAAGTTCAAAAAATAAAATTACTTTGCAAGGATTTACCAAAATTACAATTTCCGGATGAAAATAGAAAATTTACATACATAGTAGAAGCAGATGCCAGTGAGTATAGTTACGGAGGAGTACTTAAATATAGATATGAAGCAGGAAAAATAGAACACCATTGTAGATACTACTCAGGTACGTTCAACGAGACAGAAATAAAATGGGAAATAAATATGAAAGAATTATGTTCATTATATAAATGTTTATTAGCATTTGAGCCATATATTGTATATAACAAGTTTATTGTGCGAACAGATAATACACAGGTACGCTGGTGGCTAACAAAGAAAATACAAAATTCAGTTACAACAAAAGAGATTCGGAGACTAGTTTTAAACATATTAAATTTTACATTTATAATAGAAGTAATCAGTACTAACAAAAATGTTATTGCAGATTACATATCAAGACAAAGCTACGCAAACTGAAATGATAGAAGAAAATATACATGAAAAGATACTCAACGCCCTGACTATGCTTTCATTGAAAGTAGACAGTATGGGTACTGAGATAGAAAAGCTAAAGCTAAAGACTAGTGAAGATAATCTGAAGTCTATAGCTATGAATCAGCTAACTCAGCAATGTGCAGAGCTAACTCAGCGGTGTATATATTTAATTAACTGTGCACAGAGGCAAGCCCCGTTCAAAAATATTTAGCCCAGTTAATTAAATATATACACCGCTGAGTTAGCTCTGCACATTGCTGAGTTAGCTGATTCATAGCTAGAGACTTCAGATTATCTTCACTAGTCTTTAGCTTTAGCTTTTCTATCTCAGTACCCATACTGTCTACTTTCAATGAAAGCATAGTCAGGGCGTTGAGTATCTTTTCATGTATATTTTCTTCTATCATTTCAGTTTGCGTAGCTTTGTCTTGATATGTAATCTGCAATAACATTTTTGTTAGTACTGATTACTTCTATTATAAATGTAAAATTTAATATGTTTAAAACTAGTCTCCGAATCTCTTTTGTTGTAACTGAATTTTGTATTTTCTTTGTTACCCACCAGCGTACCTGTGTATTATCTGTTCGCACAATAAACTTGTTATATACAATATATGGCTCAAATGCTAATAAACATTTATATAATGAACATAATTCTTTCATATTTATTTCCCATTTTATTTCTGTCTCGTTGAACGTACCTGAGTAGTATCTACAATGGTGTTCTATTTTTCCTGCTTCATATCTATATTTAAGTACTCCTCCGTAACTATACTCACTGGCATCTGCTTCTACTATGTATGTAAATTTTCTATTTTCATCCGGAAATTGTAATTTTGGTAAATCCTTGCAAAGTAATTTTATTTTTTGAACTTGTTTTTTATCTTCTTCATTATAATTATATTCTATATCCTTTTTTAATTTTTTCTGTAGGGGTTTTAGGTTTTCTGCTAATTTTGGAATATATTCTCTTACTTGGTTTACTAATCCTAAAAATGATTGTAATTTCTTTTTTGTATCTAATTCTTCTTTCGAATTTATTATTTTTTGTACTATATGTTGTTGCATTTTTACTCCACTTTTATCTATTTGTATTCCTAAAAATTCTATCTGGTTTTTCATAATTTCGGTTTTCTTTTCACTTAGACTTATTCCTGAATTTTCTATTATGTCTGTAAATTGTTCTAATAATTTTATATGTTCTTCTTTAGTTTTTGTATATAATAATATATCATCTATGTATACTATGCAATTAGGTAATTGTTTAAAATAATTATCCATAAAATGTTGATATCTACCTGGTGCATTTTTATATCCAAAGGGTAATACATTCCATTCGTAAAATCCTTGTGGTACCGTAAATGCGGTTAATTCTTTAGATTCTTCTTCTAACTTTAGATGGTAAAATCCTGATTTACAATCGAATTTACTAAAATAATTATATCCTTGGATTTGTCTTATTTTTAATATATTATTTGGTATTGGATAATTATATGTTATAGTTTTGGCATTTAAATTTCTATAATCAATAACCATTCTACTTTTTCCTCTTTTTTGTTCACTATGTTTATTTACTATAAATGCTGGACTATTATGTTTGCTATTACTTTTTTGTATATATTGTTTTTCTAATAATTCATCTATATGCATTTTAAATTCTTTTAAATCATCAAAATTATATGTTAATGGTTTTTGGGTTATTATACTGTTTTTATCTATTAATTCAATTTTTATGGTAGTTTTATGTTTTTCCCATCCTTTTAATGGATCTTCGCTATATAATTGTTCTAGTTTTTTCTTAACTATTTCTATCTTATTTATTGAAAATATAGTTATTTCTGTTTTATTTATTGAAAATACTACTAATTCTATTGTATCTTCAGCGGTTTTTATATTTTCTAACTTTTGTGTAATTTTTTCACTTCCTTTTATCCAGTCAGTTTTCTTTCTGATTTTATTACTAACTCTTTTTGCTCTTACTTTTTGTTTACATGGTGTTGTGAACCACCAATCGTTTCTAGTTATTATATGTGGGTAAAGTTTATCTAAAAATGGCATTCCTAAAAGCATATCTTTTGATGTTAGTTCATAATTATAAATTTCTTCTATTGTCAATATCTTATCCTATATTTGTGCTTTTACATTCCTAGCTTTATAAGTAATTAAGCTTCCTTCATTATTAAATCATTTAACTACTATTGGTATTTTTAATTTATCCCATTTACTTTCTGGTAAGCAATTATATCTACATAAATTAGCTTTTGCTCCTGTATCTATCATAGGCGTATAATATCTACTATAATATCCTTCCACTACTATCTTCATTAATACATATATTTTCATTTTATGTTAAGGCTCTTCTTAAGAATAATCTTTCCCTATTATATGTTATGGCTAATTGTGTATGTTCTATATTATATGGTTTTACTTGTTCTAACCATTTTATTCCTAATATTATATCTGCTTTTTGCATTTCTTCTTTTACCTCAAATTCTATTTTTATTTTTCTAATCCCTCCTATTATTATTTCTTTTTCTGCTATATCTTTATTATTTATTAAACTTCTTGGTAGATCTGGGCATATATCATTATCAGTTTTTATTTCTTCATTTTTTACTAGATATTTTGCTATATAATTTTCTTCTTGTCCTGTGTTTAATAGTATTAAATGTTCTTTTTCATTTATTTTTCCTGTTATGTAATATTGATTTAAATTACTTATTGAATTTGTTTCATAACTCATTCTTTTTGATGAGCTCGATGACTCTGGTTTTTCATTAGCTATTCTTTTCGTTGTACTTATTCTATCATTTACTATTTCTAAATTTTCTTCTATATCTATGTCTTTATAGCTATAGTCATTATAATCTATTGTTTTTACAATTTGCTCAAATGGGCTATCTATTTGTATTTTATTAATTTTATTTTTCCCTGTTATTTTATGTTTTGTTGTTAATACATATAAATTTTTACATCTCGCTGTAAATATTTTACTTCCTGGGGTTAATTCTATTCCTGATATCTTCCAATATAATACTAATGATTTATCTATATTTCTATCTGTTACTGCTACTGAATAATTTGCACTTATTATGAATTTAAATTTTTGGTATATCAAATTTCCTTTTACGGCAGTTATTATACTTTTTTCTATAGGTTTTATAATTCTATCATCTGCTAAATATAATTCTATTGGTGTATCTATTCCTTCTCTAAAACATGCTTTTATTAATATTTCTGTACCTCCGAGGTGTACGTATTTTATTGGATCTCCTTTACTTTTTATATCATTTATTTCTTTATTAATTATCCTTTTTGTTACTAGTGGTATACTAGCTTTTCCTTTTGCATATCTACAGTCTATCACATGTTCTTTTTGACATACTACATAATATTCATCTTTTTTCCTACTAAAAATATTTTTTATTGTTGGTATTTTAAATATTTTTTCTACACTTAAATCTAACTCTTTTCCTTTTATTTCATCAAATATATTACTGTCAAATATTATCTTTTGTTCTGTTCCTTCATCATTTAAATATTCTTCCTTTATTATTATTTTTATATCTTCTTCAGTCATTTGATTCATCTATCTCACTATCTATTTCAGTATCTGTGTCGTTTTCTGAAATTTCATATATACTATCTTCACTTTCTAATTCATAATCTATATAATCTATTTGCATATATTCTGTATTTTCTATTTTTATTTCGGATATTTGTTTATTTTTTGGATTTTTAGGTAATTTACAATCTCTAGCTAAATGTCCTAACTTTCCACAATTATAACAAGTACATTCTTTTATAGATTTCTTCTTTCTATATGGTCTTTTGTTTTTGTAATTTTTTACATAATATCTTTTTCTTGGTTTCTTATATTTATATTTTGATTTTTTATATTTCTTATATTTCTTATGTCTTTTTCTTTTCTTATAATATCTTTCTTCGCATCCGAATTGGGGTGCTATTTTATTTTTGCAACATGCTAAATTTCTTATTAATGTTTTTTCCATTTTTAATTCTTCTCTATATTTTTCACATAACTTTCTATACCATTGTTGTAAAAATTTTACTCTAGCTCCTAATGTATCTACTATTTTTGCTTCTTCCCAACTTTTTATTATTTTTGAACTAAATGGTTCGGGTAATTTATTAAAATATAATTTTATTAAAATAAATGGAGAATATTGTTGAATATATCCACTGGGAATTAAACGATATGATTTTTTAAATATTTGTAAACATTTATTTTTGAGTTTTAAAAGGATGGACGCGCCTAAATTGAGTTTAAGAAATGCGCCTGGGAATAGGTGTCGCAAGAAGGTAATAGTTTCACTTTTATATAGTATAGGTGTGTAGTAGGTCAGTATGATAGTTTGGGTGTGACCTAAACTTTTCGTGTATAGTTTGAGGTGGAAACCATGACTTTAAACAAACATTTTTGGACTGTTGTATTTTCAGAACATATACATTACATAGTTATGTATATGTTATGCATTAACAGTGTTATACGTAACACAGTTATGTATATGACTTTTTCAGATAAGCTGAGATGTGTTTATTTCAGCCTATATACATAGAATTGTCATGTATATGAAAGAATATTATACATGAATATTAAGAATTGTTTTCTGTTTTCAAGTTTTGAAAAGTTTTACGTATTAAACTAATATTGATTTGTAATATATATTATTACAGGAGATGCAATTTGAATGCAATTATCGAAATCAATTCGTGATTCCTAAATCTCTAATTTTGATCGTTGAAATTGATTTGGTGTTTCAAAATTTTGAAATTGAAAAGTTGTTACTGATTTTAAGGGATTCATTAATCATAATTCAAAAAATATAGAGTTAATTATGTTATCTATTTAATGTAAATATTTTATTTTCTAGTTAAATTAGTTAGCTCAGATACATAAGTAGTAATGTATATGGTCGGCAACTTATGTATAAAAATAGAAAGAGAGAAATTATAATTGAAAAAAGAAAGAAAATATAATTATCTTTCAAAATGGTTAAATTATGTTATTTATCCTAATAATTTTGGACTGTTAGCCCAAATACTCTATCCTAAATCTTTCATTCCATAAAATTTATATATCTTTAGACTTTGAGGTTCATTAATATGCTACCAAAAATTAGGCCTCAGCCAACTTCATCAAATCTGGTTTCTTCAGTAAAGGGCACTTGGCTGTATTATGGGACTTGGCCTTTCTAGGCCTATTTATTTGCCTTCTTCAACCTGTTCGTCTATGAAGAAATGAAGAAGTTGCCCTCATACTTCAAGATCCGGTCCCAATTAGACGTATGCAACAAGGAATTAAATAGAATAGTACGTAAAGTAAATGGACAATGAATACATCAAATTTTATGTAGAAACTTCTTGCTCAAGGGAGAAAAACCACGACCTACCTCTAGGATTTCCAACAACTCCATTAATATTCAAGCAACCTTGAATACAGACTCTATGACTTCAAGGATTTAACTCCTAATCCCTTTTCAACTTGTAATAAATCTATTACAATGATCTAGGTGCAATAACTCTATTGCACACTGACTCAGCTACCTCTAATCGAATCGACAAGCTAACTCTAATTGTTGGGTTATTAAGAGGTGTGAATGAAAAATGAAAAGGTGGTATTTTTTCTAGAAAGACACTAAGACAAAGGATGTAATTTTAATAGGCACCTTTTCAGATTGAATGATTATGACCTTTCCAATGGGTTGTGATCCGAAGAGTTGTACCTTTCCAAATAGTTGCACCTTTATAAAAGGGTGCACCTTTCTGAACCATTGCTTCTCTTTACGAAGCAACACTTTGATGGCTATAAATACCTGAATTTTTCCTCAGTAAAGACAATTTTTTAAGAGTTGAAAACATTCTTCTACTTCTTAAAAACCCTCTTGTGATCATCAAGTTGTTGAGTGTATTTGAAGTTTCTGAAGTTTGAGGTGCCGCTGCTTTCAGAAAGTGAACCATTTTATCTTGGAAGGAAAGATTCCATAACCTTTGGTACTTGAGGGAAATAAATTCCTTAAGGACACACTGTGAAGTCGGTGGACTTGGTTCTTAAATTCCTTCTTCATCTTCATTTCTTAATAATTGATAAACACTTCATTTGATAGTTCATTTGATTATTCATTTGGACTTGTGTTTGAAGGCGTTGAACTTCATTGTAATTCTTGAAAAATTGTTCTTGAATTAGTTTTGGTTAGAATTTGGAACTAAAGAGAAGGAAAAATGTGAAGTTCGGCAGTAGTTTTTTCATGCATTCATACATACCAACATCTTACAAAATACTACACTTATAGCTACATAAATGTTACAATACACACTTCACATAATATCTTACAAGACACACTTCACAAAATAAGGACTATCTTTTATTTTAAAAAAAACTAAACATAATATTTAAAAGAAACTATTAAACAAAAGACTATCTAGAAAAATTTCATATTCTAACACTCCACTTTGTGATTTTTTTTGGATACTCCCAGCTTAGCCCTTAGAACTTTAAATTTTCCTTTTGGAAGAGTCTTGGTCAAAATATCCGCAATCTGCTAATTTAATAGCCTGATAGCGTGGAACTTCACATTTAGATGCTTTCTAAGACCATGTTGCACTAGATTTTTGTCCATAGAAATTACTGACTTATTGTCAACCTTAATGACAGTAGCTTCAATTTCATTGCTATAGATCACGTAGAATTTTTTGTAACCATAGAGCCTGATTAGTTTCATCAGCAACAAGGATGTATTTTTCTTCTGCAGATGATTGAGCTACCACTTCTTTCTTCTTAAAATTCCATAAGAACATTCCAGAACTAAAAGTATATCCTAAATTTCTATTCATATCATCAACACTTCCTACCTAATCACTATCTGAATAACCCATCAATTGCCCTTGCTCTTCCCTTTTTAACCGAATACCATAATTAACAGTTCCTTTGATATACCTCAATGTTCGTTTAGTGATACGAAAATGAACTTGACTCAGAGAATGCATAAACCTTGACAAAAGACTTGCCGCGAGCATGAGATCAGGTACTGTTGCTGTCAAATATAGAAAACTACCAATTAGATTTCTATAAACTGTTGGATAAGCCCTATCACCTCCTTCGGACTTTGAGATCTTTTCATTGTGAACTAGTGGAGTCCATACAGGCTTATATCTCACCATCGTGAACCTTTTAAGAATATCCCATGCATATTTTATTTGAGAAATAAAGATTTCATTAGTTGCTTGATGAATATCCATTCCCAGAAAATAATTTATTTCACCCAAATCTGACATCTCAAACTTGGTCTTTATTTTTTATTTGAATTGATTCACCATAGCTTCATTGCTTTCGGTTACTAGAAGATCATCAACATAGAGTGATACAACAGGTGCAAATGCATGTCCATAATCCAAACCTGCAACTTGCACATAACCTTTCACAACAAGCCTTGCTTTGTATTTATAAACTGAACCATCTGGATTAAGTTTGATTCTATAAACTCATTTAACCCCTATTATATTTTTCTCTTTGGGTTTATCAACCAACTTCCAAGTGTCATTCTTCTCTGTCATACCAATCTCCTTTCATAGCTTCAATCCAAACTTCATGTTTTGATGTTTCTCGATAGGTATTGCATTCCAAGATTACAACATTGCATCTTTAATATATCTCAAAAAGGGATCTTATCTTTGAAATTAGTGAATCAAGTGAGGATTCACCATCTGATTTTTTAGCTTCTTTTAGATTTTTAGATGACCTATATTTTCTTTCTCAACTTGATCCTTATCTTAGTTCTAATAAACATGCTCATCCACTACTACACCTCTTCTAATAGAAGTACCTTTTGTTTGCAAATTGAAAACTCTATAACCCTTGGCTTGTAATGAATAACATATAAAGATCCCAAATTCACCTTTCGGTTCAAACTTGCTTCTTCTGACTGAAGGAACATGAGAATAGCATATCGAACCAAAGATTTTTAAGTTCTTGGCAGATGGTCTTTTTCCACTCAATGCCTCAATAGAAGTTTTATCATCCACAGTTTTTGTTGGTAGCCTATTCAACTAATAAACTAAAGTAGAAACAACTTTTACCAAAAACTTTGCCGCAGTTTTTTTTCAAGCAATAAATATCTAGCCATTGAAACAACCTCTCTACTTCTTCGGAGGTAGCGGTATGGACTGCGTACATCTTACCCTCCCCAGACCCAACATTGTTGGAATACACTGGGTTTGTTGTTGTTGTTGTTGTTGTTGTTGTTGTAAACATCTAGGCATTTCAACTAATATCCTGTTCTTCCTCTCCGATACTCCATTCTATTTTAGTGAATAACTTACTGTCAGCTTGTGATCAATTCATGCATTTTCATAATACTTATTAAACTCATTTATAGTATATTCGCCTTCACTGTCTGACCTCAAAGCCATTAGCTTACAGTCACTTTGTCTTTCAGCAAAAGCTTTAAACTTCTTAAAAATTGAAAATGCTTGAGACTTGTCACTCAAAAAATACATCTGAGTCATCCTTGTTAAGTCATCAACAAACAACACAAAATACTTATTTTGACCCAAGGATGATGTCTACATAGGTACACATACATCAGTGTGAACTGTAAACATGTAATTTTGTCCCTTTCAAGAGTGTATTTTTACCCATTTATCCCGTCTTACCATGTACCCTCAATCATGTGATAATCCCTACACTAAAAGCTAAATAAACAAATTCATAACCATTTTTTGACACCTCACCCTAACAAAAATAACTTTTAACCCCACCCCTACCCCTAACTCACCACCTACCCCACGTGCCCTCCTCTTCAAAATCCAATTCACATTTATTTTTCCTTAGTGAACAAGCACACACTAGTAACCATTATACACACAACAAGTCACTGGAAAAATTCTTTTCTTCTCCATAATTCGCTCTTACACACAGCAATATTTGCACAACAGCAATAATAACACACATAGAGCTCCACCTATTGACACTCACCTCATAAATACACAATACACAACAACTTATAGAGGGAAAATTATGAACAAGGGATATAAAAAAGCCAACAAGAGGGGGGATAGATAGGGAACAACACATAAAGTAAAAACCAGCGATTTGGAGAATTAGAAAAATAGAGAAAAATCGAGGAATTTTGAGAGAGATTGGAGTGAGAGGGGAGAGAAAAATGGGAGTTGACTGTTCCAGCAAATTTTTCACTAAGAAATGCCACTACTTCCCAAAATTTGATCCTTCCTCCATTTTTCATCACGATCAAAGCTCACCGAAGCTCCGGCGAGATAAAAATATTAAAGCCAGCTCTATTCCAGCAACCCAACAACTAAAACCGACCCCTCTTTCATCAAAAAATACCAATTAGCTCTACCTATCCCAAAATCTAATGAAACCTTATTCGAGTTTTGGGTTCGTGAAGCAGATTTAAGCTTGTCTCCATTTTATTTTGAAATAAGCATTTTGGAGAGTTTGTGTGAGGTTTTATTTGAGCTTGTTCGAGATTTCACAGTCCCAACAAATCGTTCTACATGGTTTGTAATCCAAATTCAACCCGAAAGGTCCGTTTCTTAATCTCTTATTCGATTTTTGCAAATATTTGCATGATGATGGTGTTTCCTTTGTTTTGGTTGATTTTGGTTGTGATTTTTTTCCTTTGATTTTATTTAAATAAATTTAATTATCGTTATGCCATTGTTAATCCTGTGTTGAAATTTTGTTAATCACATGAATGGAAATTTAATTTGATTTGGGATCTGAGTTGATGAATTAATGGTTTAAAAGGGGAAAAGGGAATTGAAAATTGATAAAAGTGAATATCAACTTGTGTTGATTAATTGGTCTAGTTGATTTGAAATGGATGTTAATTTCATCGAACTTGATAGTATCACGTGTTAGGCCATCAAATGGAAAGACAAACGATAGGGGTAGGAAAATTTAGAGATTGTGGAGTGTTGAATGTTTGAAATATTGGTTGAATGGTTTTGGTTTTCTCGCATTGAAAAATGTATTCATTTAGCTAAGAAATAACCCGAGACACATTCAACTTATTCACTGGAGAATGCCCCAAAGTATCATGTACACAAAGAAGGCTCGTGATCAAAGCCCGAGACATCAGGTAGAGCATATTCTAGGATTAGTTTAGAATAGGATTTATATTTCTGCATTTTTCTATTTTTGGGACTGTATAATTTGGACTGAACTTTATTTTGATTTTGAATTTTGTTTGACTTGTTGGTTTGTTTGTTTTATATATATTTTTTTGGATTATTCATTTCATTGTATCGTACTAACCGATATACTCCGCGAAGTGATAGTGGTCGAACCACAAGATCGAGGAGTGCCTAACACCTTTCCCTCGGTCAATAGAATTCCTTAACTGGAATTTCTATTTGTGGATCAGTTTTTAGAGTCAAACCATTTTGAAAAGAATTTACAAAGGTGACTTAGGACACCCAATTTATGCCAAGTGGTGACTCTGAGTTTAAATGTAACAATCCTTTTTTGAAATAAATTTTTATTCTTGTCACTTAATAATAAAACCTTTTTGAAACTTAAAAATGCATATTTTTGGTAAAAGAGAGTCGCTAGAGCTGTCACATTTAAATCTTGCATCCAATCATTGGCATTTGTCGTTGCCTTGTTGTATAATTGGTCCAAACTCAGAATATTAAGAGCGGCTCTAAAACAAACACAGTATCTCTGCTTTGCTATATTTCTCAAATAACCCCCTTTCTTGGTATTTCCACAAATTTCTAGACTTGTCTATTGACAAAATTTTCTGTTTGCCTCGTGTCAACTAACAATCATGTTTCTTTCATGCGTTGGCCTTTTGTCTTGCTTTGTGCAATTGAAGAAGTTGGTAGCTAATTTTGAAATATTTTCTCACTTACTTTGGCATGGACTTGACTCAAAGATAATAGAAAAATGACAATGATTTTTCAGTTGGATAACAGACTCAAAAGCACAAAAATTAGAAAAGAAAGGAAAGATAATATATGGCCTTTTATTTTAAAATAGAAAAAAGAAAAGATTTATCTGAAAATGACAATCAACTCTAATGATTATGACATGCATTTGGATTGAACTGTCTGATCTTTCCATCCAAACTCTCACCAATTGTTGTTTAGTTGACGACCTTGAAACTAAGTTTCTTCCTTAAGTCAATTGCACTTATAGACCTCATTCGGCTAGTGACGCCTTGAAGGGTTTTCGCCAATAAGCCTCTCTAATTTTCTTTCTCTCAACTCACCATTTTCCCTATGGTGTCCGTGAGGGTTTTCACCAATGAAACTCTCTCATTTTCATTTCTCTTCAACTCAAAATCATCTTACGGCGCTCGTGAGGGTTTTTACTGATAAGACTCTCATTTTATTTCAAAGTTGATTCCTTATGATGAGGAAGACAAGTAGTTCCCAAAATACATCATAATATGCATTGTATGCTTAGCCTTAACATTGTCAAAGATTGATTTAAAGGTCTTTCTATGGTTGTAACTTGGCTTTTGGATAAGTTTAGAAAGAAAGGATGGCATGAGGCCCAAACGACACTTGAAGTGGGGTGGGACTTACAACTTTTGGAATCGACTCGAACAACGAAGATTAACTCATACCCCAATTTCTTTTGATTTGGTAATTCTAAATTGTTTATTTGGTTGGACCGAACCCAAAGTAGGGCTTCCTACGTATCTCACCCCCGAAAGAGGAGGATCATGTCAAACGTAGTTCGGTAATTTATTCTTTTTCTTGATTCTGATTTAGATTCTCTTTTTTTATTGACTTTTTTTCTCTTTGGGACTTTTTTCAACTCTATTTTTCTTGACACTCTTCTCTTTTCTTTCTTTTGGATACATTTTGTTCCTTTTTTTACAACTTTTCTGACTCGATTATCTTTCTCGACATCTTTTCTTTTGAACTTTTCTAACTCTATATTAATTCCAAAAGAGGGATATGAAAGAAAATAGAACTAAAGCTCAAATAGGTTAAACAAAGGGTGACACAATATTTGGATAGCAGAATGGTATGCCTTGGTCAAATCAATCCTTGAAAATGCAAGTATGTATCATGCAATATGAAGGTGAAAGATGAAGATCATTTGTGGCATTTTTACAGCATTAACTTTAGCTAAGATTGTGCATCACTACTTCTTCTGCGTTTGTTCAACACACAACTCAAAAAGGCTATACCCAAAAAGGCTATGACACACCTCAACTAAAAAGGGGTCCTATTACCCCCCTGAACTAATTAAAAGTGTAATTTTGATACCCTTAGTGCCTACATGGAACATACGTGGCACAACATACTAAAGTGTTCACGTAGGCACACACGTATGTGCCACGTATGTGCCACATAGGTACTAAGGGTGTCAAAATTATACTTTTAATTAGTTTAGGGGGTAATAAGACCCCTTTTAAGTTGAGGCGTATCATAGCCTTTTAGGTATAATTCAAGGGGGTAATTGGGTATTTTATCTTTATAAAAAAAGAGTCAGTTTTATAATTTCAGATTTTAGAGTCAGATTTGAAGAATCAAGTTGACCAACCTATTCCTTAAGAGTGCAGTTTTCCTTTTCAATAGTGTTCTTACAAGTTTCTATATCAATAAGATCAAACTTGAGACTCGCAAGATTGTTGAATAACTCATCCCTATTAGAAGTTAATTCTTGGAAATCATTAGTTAGAGCACTCATTAAGGAAACAAGTTTCTTTTCAGAAAATAAATGCAACTTCTCTTTGAGTTCAACAATTCTTATCTTAGAGTTTCCATCTTATTCTTCCATGTCTGAATTTCCAATGGCCATAAGAGCAGTTTCATGAACTTTTTCACTATCCGATTCATCTAATTTTGATCCCCGGGTTTCTACCATAGCATATTCTTTATTTTCCTTTTTCTTAGCCTTTTCTTTTAATTTCTTTTCTGCTCTTTCCTTTCTCCACTCAATTTCCCAGATGGAACAATCTCTTATTTGGTGATAAATATCTCCACATTTGTTGCATCCAACCTGATTTTGATCATTAGACCACTTCTTGCTACATGTTCCTTCCTTGTCAGATCCTCTTTTCTTGAAAGGCTTGTTGATTTTTTGTTATGAAGGCTACTTCTTCTTCATCCAATTCAAATTCATCACTTTCATATGTCATTTTTAGATATTCCATGTTCATCTCATGGGTCTTTAAATTACCAACTAATTCATAAAGTGACATTCTAGTGACATCCTTAGTTTATCTTATGGCTGTAACTTTTACATCCCACTTAAACTTTGGTAGGACTCTCAAAACCTTCTCCACCTGTTCCTAAAAAGAGATGACCCTTCCCAAAGATGTCAACTCATTATTCAGGTTGGTCAATTTGGTCATCATTTTATGCAAAGATTCATTTTCTCCTATCCTGAATGCTTCATACTCAGTGAAAAGGCAAGCGATCCTAAATTTTCTCACTTGAGCATTTACTTCATGAGCATTCACCAAAGCATCCTATATCTCTTTAGCAGAATTGCAGTTGGATGCCCTGTTGTATTCAGAAGGACCTAGTCCACACACTAGAATATTCTTGGCCTTTGCATTTTTCTTTAATGCAATAAGATCTTTAGCAGTAAACTCACTTCTAGTTTTTCTGATAGGTTTTCCATCAACTATTTTCATATTAAGTTTGGATCCATTAATGATTCGATCCCACAACTCATAATTTTCTCCTTGTAAGAACATTTTCATTTGAGCTTTCCACCAAATAAAATAAGAGCCATCAAAGAATGGAGGTCTAGTAGTGGATTGACCTTCACTTTGACCAGTAAGTGGTGCAGAATTCATCATCGTGATCTTTTGTCTTAAGTGCTAACCCTTTTTAAGACAACCTCTCTCTAATACCACTTGTTAGAATATGTGCTCTACTGATTACTTATTTTAGCCCAGCACTTGCCTATAGATGGAACAGGTTGACTAACGTGCTCCTATGTAGCTAAAACAGTAAGTAATTGCACAATGATATTTACGTGGAAAATACCCAACTCAAAAAGGAGTAAGAAACCATGACCTGCACCTCTACAGGATTTAACTCCAACTTCACTACACAACAACGAGCCTCAACAACAACTGATTACAAAACTCTTGTAACCTAGGAATTATAAACTCTAATTTCTATAACTCAACAATTAGGAATTATAAACTCTAATTTCTAACTACACACACATCACCAAGGTATGTAGGGTTTTCTCCAATTTGAAGACTAGCTTCTAGTTCAGTTTATAACACACTGAAACTAATATTACACCAATAATTCAATACAAGGAATAACTTCTAACAATCAACGCTAAAACTCTTAGCCAGGTTCTTCAATTGTGTTTCTTCACTTATTGAGTAGCACTTCGTAAAGTCAATCTGTCGATTGCTCTTTTCAGATTTATAAGTGCGTGAGTTACTCTGAATAATACATCTTTTATTTAAGTAAAACTCTTCAAAGAGTCATTCTTTATTTTAAACTCACTCCTCAATTAGAACTTTTATTAGAGTTCTACTTCAAGTGAGACTCCTTCTTCAATTCCACTTCTTGTTTCCTTTGTGTTGTAGTCATACTCCAACTCTCCAAAGAGTCCTTCAATTTGTATATTTTCTATTTTGCATAGATTTCTTCAATTCTCAGAATCTTTCTCATTCTACACATAGGACTCTTCAGGATATGTCAGAAGTGAAAATCCTTATTCACAAAGGACTCATTTTTCAGCTCAACTTGCTTTTCCTTATCATCAAGTGCTTGAATCAAATTCAACTTGTTCTATTCCCCGAGTGATCAGTAAGTCGAGTATATCAGAAGTAGGCTCGCTCATTCATTCCTGAATTTAAGCAATCTTGTCTGCATCTATCAGTGAAACCTGAAACCTGTCTTCCTATGCTTGGACCAGTTCAAGTAACATATTTCATTCATGTGTCAGTTTGTCAATCATCAAAACTACATAGTACCCAACAAGACTACACTTATAGCTACATAAGTCTTACAAGACACACTTCACAAAATAAGGACTACCATTTATTTTTAAAAAACTAATCATAATATTTAAAAGAAACTATTAAACAAAAGACTATCTAGAAAAAATTCATATTTTGAAGTTTGTATAGAAAAACATATAGATTTTGCACCCGCCGGAGTAACATTAGCTTCAGTCAACAAATAGTCTAACTCTAGAGGACACTTTTATAACAAGAACTGAAAAGACAACACCTACTAAAAGAATGAACTTTGAGCAGTAGGCAACGTTTACAGACTCTTAACAAAGATTCAAACACAACAAAAATTATAAAGCATAAGTGACGGCTGAGCAGGTCCCTTGTTGCAGGTAAGACTTTGAATCTTTAAGGATTCAAGAGATTTGATGTTGTTGTGTATGTGGAAGCTTAGATTTTCTTGTTTGTTGAAATGAGCATATATATATAAGAGATAAGAAAAATTAGGATGAATTTCATTTGTTGGGACAAAAAGTGCAGCAGCTTTCCCACCAACTTATTGCAGAGTAGTACTATGTCTGATTGTAGCGGTGACCAGTGAAAGTGACGTGAATGCGATCAACCAGGTTCGTAAGTAGTTGCAACTTTGTCATCACAAAATCTTCAGGAACCAGATTCCAAGAAATAATTTGTCAATCATCAAAATTAAGGACTTAACAACCTACTTTCATGATTTGCACAAGGTCTGACTCGTCGTATTTATGAGTTTCGACTCGATCAAAGATATGCAGGGGAGTGGGAGTTCAAATAGACTCGAACAAGGTTGTACATGCAAAATAGAGGAACTAAAGATTAATTGATACGCGTGGTGGTTAATCTAAGCCAACCAAGTTAATCAACATGCTTGAATGCTGATGCTAACAGTTGGGAAGAAACAAAATATCCTTCAAACCAAAGTAATGTTATGGTCAGTAGCACATGATGATAAATTTTGATATATTCAGCAACAGAAGACATTGGCATAACAAACGTATCCGGTGTTGAAGGGACAAACATGGGCCAACATTTACGAAGAAAACAATCAGCTTATACCATACAGAACATGTATTACAACTACCAATTGTCGGACAGTCCATTAATGAACTTAAGTCAAAACACAAAAAATTTACCAAAACAGTCCACACTAAGCTTGTTTAACCATTTATGACTTCTAAACTTCAACATATCAAGCATATAAATACAAGTAGGTAGAGGGGTTTGAAAAATGTTGCTTCTTTAACAGATATACTCGTACAGATGGACAAAATAAAATATTATCGCGCATAATAATAAGTTCCTGAAGCACAAGCTGGATTTTAAAGTTGTCAAGTCCTTACAGAAAAATGGAAAATCAAACAAGTAGACCTCCACTAAGTGACTATCAAAAAGTGGGAAATGGAGAAAGCTTTTAACGAAGAAACAAGATGCTTCACTCCCTACAAATAAATTTGCAATTCTCCAGAAACCAAACAGGAAGAAAATAGGACTGTAGGACATGATGAACATCGACAGATTCAAGGCCAAAGAAACCCTCAAGGAAAGCAAACATTCGTTCAAGCAAAGTAATCAGTCATTCGACCATTTACAACTTTAAAAGAATAGACAATTACCATTACTAATATATGTTATCACCCATTTTTCATCATTTCTTTCTTTTCTTATTTTTAGTTCTTAAACACTCCCTCCTTAATCCCCTTTCACCGCCATTCCAAATCTCACTTATCTCTTTCCAATGTCGAAACCATCTTCTAAACGCGGCTCGTTAAATTATTTTGAGATCTGCCACCGGTTGAGATCTTGAAACCATATCTTCTGGACGCAGTTTGAGAGACTACTGAAAAAATTGTTTTACATGTACGACTAGATGATAGAATTATACCCAATTACCCTGTACTATACCAAAAAGCTATGATATACCTCAACCTCAACTTAAAGGAATCCTATTACCAAAAAGCTATGATATACCTCAACCTCAACTTAAAGGAATCCTATTACCCTGAATTAATGTCACGTATGCAATAAGGGTGTCAAAATTATATTTTTAGTTAGTTCAAGTTAATAAGACTCTTTAAGTTGAGGTGTGTCATAACCTTTTTTAGTATAGTTCAAGGGGTTAATTGGGTATTTTCTCTAATTTTAATTTATTTTAACTGGAAAAAAATTGTTGTTTTATTGTATGATTCGAACTTGATAAAAAACTTGTCTAGACGTTTGGATGCAATTTTAATTAACATCTAGAGATCATACTAAACTTTTGACAGTTACTTTTAAAAGTGTGATGAAAGAATCTTTTTAACCTCATAATAAAGAAATATTGTTGATAATTTTATTATGATGAAGTAATTATTTTTCAGAGAGTTTCTTACTCTTAAAATCAATAATTGTAAATTAACCACAAAACTTCTCCATCTCTTTATTTGATTAAAAAATATTAATGGATATCATATTACGATAGAGTTGGTGATTTCTTCGATGGTGTAAATTGCAAATTGTTTCAAAAAAATAACGCCCCTTTTATATTTAATTTAAATTTAAATATAAGCACTAATAAAAGTTATGATGGAGTGATAAATTCTCTTTCGTCCTTAATAAAAGATATTGAATAGGTATTAGGAAGTACTCTTCCCAACTGTGGGTATTCCTGACGCTCCGGATATTTAGAGATCTTAAGATATTTTATTGCATCACAATCTTGAGCATGGAGGCCATCAGTCATTCGAGTAGCACCTTAGGATTGGAGAATCAATGGATATTATAATTTTTGTTTTACTTATCAAATCATGATACCGATAAAAATTATATTGTGAAAGTATAGGAAGTTATTAAATAATGATTTGAAACATGAAAGTAAATAGATGGGTGCCGCGTCTTTTATAAAACTAATTTGATTTTAAATTTTTAGAAACCAACAATATTTGAATATAATTTGTTTGAATGTCAAAACTAATAATAGAAAAAAAGTAAAAATAACATAAATTTCAATCTTATTAGAATTATTTATACTCTCTCCCACTTCCTTAATTATTTTACTCTCTCTCCCGATTCATATACATAACAAAACCAACATATAAATAAAAACTTTTGTATATGACAAGGCCGACATATACATAACAAAGTCAATTCATATGCATAACAAGTATGACAAGACCAATATGTACATAACATTGCCGACATATGCATAATAAAGCCGATTCATATATATAACAGGTCTGACATATACATAGAAAGCTATGTATATGTATTTTTAGAGAAAAACTGGAATTTTTATAATATATTTGGAGAGTTGGGATTTTTTATAATAAGTGAAACTTAAGTTGTGGGTTTGTATAATTTTTAGGAAAAAGTAGGCTTAAGTCATCGACAAACCCTCAAACTTGTCCCGAAAATTCACTTAGACCCCTCAACTAAGGCATGTACCCATCAAGCCCCTAACTCACCTGAATTTTGATCTAATCAGGCCTTTTTTGTCTACATGGAATACCACGTGTTATACACTGGCTTAGGGCGCGTGAGGAGATATATTTTACTAAATCACGAATTAAAACGTGTCAAATCGCACTGAGGGCCCCAAAAAAATATTAATTAAAAAATTTATATTTAAGTTATTTTATTAATATAATTTCTAATTGTTATAATTTCTTAATTTTTTTAAAGAAAATCACCCCACCCCCTATGTCTTCATCGTTTTCAACCCCACCCCACCCTACCTCGCGTCTTCATCATCTTCAACCCTACCTCACCCCCGCGTCTTCGTCGTCACTGTCAAGGACATCAAAGGGAAAAATGTAGACCTAAGTATCTACAAGGGCAAACTGCTTCTTGAGAAAATTAAAGGAAAGGTGTCTTTTAAGTCTTGAATGAAGGATTGATGACATTGATCAACTTAAAGGGTCAAACATCATTAGAAAACTTGATTAAGTTCATTGTGGACTTGATTAATATTTTTAAAACTTTTTAATCTTTTCAAAAATACAAATCAACCCAACCCACACCCCTCTTCAATCCAAATCAACTACTCTCTCTCGAGACAGCTTCTCTCAACTCTCTCCCAACCAACAGTTCTGCAAAATTTCTCCCTTCAACCTCCGGCGATAAATAGTCGGGCGAATTCTTTTTCATCTTTCAACCGTCAATCGACGTGAAGACTTCTCCAGTGACAACAACTTCGAGTTTTTCATCGTCCCATTTTTTTTCACAAGTAAAAAATTATGAAGAAACAGAGAAACTTGAGCCAACTACTCTTCTAGTATTGAAATATGAACTGAATAAAACCCTAATTTCTGGCATTTCTTCTTCTTGTTGTCGTACTGTTGATTCGAATTTGTTGGTGATTTTTTGTCACAGTTGATATTCTTAGTGTGTGTATGTGTGTGTGATGTGTTGGTGTTACTGGGTTGATTTGTTATTTGTCTTGGTAAAAATGGTATTGCAACAGATGAAACATCTGATGAACAGATGAAATATCTGATGTAACAGATGAAACATTTGATGCAACAGATGAAAATCTAATGCAACTATGAAAATCTGATGCAACAGGTGAACAATCTAACAGATCATTCATCTGTTGCGACAGACGACTCTTCTGTTTAGAAGAAATCTAAACAATATTGATCCAACATATAGCTGATTAGTGATCTATTTTTATTCTTTTCAACGGTTTACTCATTCATTGTAACAGGTAGGTTATATGTTACAACAGATAACATACCTGGTGCAACAGATTAGTGATCTATTTTTATGATTTCTAATGGATTACTCATCTGTTGTAACAAGTTGGTTGTATGTTACAACAGATAAATTCCCTGGTGCAATAGAATAGTGATATGTTTTTATTCTTTTCAAAGGTTTACTCATCCGTTGCAACAGGTCGGTTTTATGTTGCAACAGATAACATACCTAGTGCAACAGATTAGTGATCTGTTTTTTTATTTCCAACGGATTACTCATCTGTTGCAATGGGTCAGGTATATGTTGCATCAGCTAAAATACCAGGTGCAACAGATTAGTGATCTGTTTTTATGGTTCCCACGGATTAGTCATCCGTTGCAACCGATCGGTTATATGTTGCATCAAATAAAATACCAGGTGCAACAGATTAGTGATCTGTTTTTATGATTTTCACAAATTACTCGTCTGTTGTAACAGGTCGGTTATATATTATAACAAATAACATACCTGGTGCAATAGATCAATTGTCTGTTGGAACTGTTATATTATTGTTATCCATTAATTAATTATAATCTATGTTATGTTCCTGTTAATTTAAGATAGTATGGCTCCCAAAAGAAAAGGAAAAAATCAAATCAAGATCAAGTAAAGGAACAAGTGCAGCAGCTCGGCTACATCCACCACTGTATGAGCTTGCTTTACAAGCGTTATCTCAATCAGGAGCAGAAAATAATGAATACAGAGAGGAGGAATCTTTCAATAGAAATAATCCAAACACTAATGGCCCTTTCGCTGAAGATTTGGTCAAAACCTTTAGCATTGATCGTTATTCTGTGAGAATGCAGTGCGATGGTGCCACAGATTTAATGGGTGATCTCGTGGTTAAGTCAGTCATGGGAAAAAATTTCGACGCCTTCAAAAAAATACTTTGAGAACAAAAATTGGATTCTTATTTCATGGAAAGCTAATTTGGGCAATATCTTGATTTGCCGGAGGACAACAATGCTTGTTTTCATATTAAAATAGTATATAATCTTCTCAACCGTAGGTTTAAGTATGAAAACAAAGATAAGATGGATGGGGTGTGGATAAATTACTGTGACATTGCTATTTGTTTTGGTTGGAAAGAGTTTGCCATAGTTACCAGACTAAAATATTATACTCCTTCTCCTTCTCAAGTTATACCTACTCTGATCCAAAAAAAGAATCCCGCACACCCAAAAAAGGCAAAGGCAAGTCAAATGATCGTGATGACCTGGTGTCCATTGTTGTTCCAAGCTTCAAAAACAAAAATCTGATAGAAGCTTTGAAAGGTAAAGGACTTTCAAAGAAGCATAAGAAATCATTGTGCTTGATTTGGTTTGAACATAATGTTCTTTGGGCGAGAGACGTTAACAACAACATAAGCCTCGGTTTAATAAATCTCTCCGAGGATCTTGAAGCATTTAACAGCTATCCTTGGGGTTACAAAAGCTTTAAAATGACTATCGAATATTTTTTGACTCCGTTAATGCCAAAAACAGTCAACTTATATGACTTTCCATGGGCCTTCATGGTAAATATTTCTTTTATCATAATATGAATCATCATTTTTTTTATTCAATAATGTTTTTGATTTGTTAGCATTATGTTATAGGCTTAGGTATTTGAAGTCATTCCTTATTTGAGACAACAAGTGAACTACCAGAAAGAAGTTTCCTATTCAAGAATTCTGAGATGGTTGTTGGCCAAAACCGATAAAAATGCAAAATTTCTTGATCTTTTCAATCCCCCTAAGGAAGCAATAAATCCAATTTTAATCAAGTTTTTGTTTTAATTAATGATTAAATGATTTCATCATCATTCTTAATATATGTACCGATTTATTTTAGATTATCCATCCGTGGCTTGTTCCGACCAACCGAGAGTTGAAGATGTCATTTTTTCTTACTTTACGATCTGTGCAAACTTTATCAGACCCTAAGGTCATTGATTGAATAAAAATGGAATTGTTTGGAGCAACAACCATCACAAGAAAAATAATTTTGGATGGTGGGGTTAATGATGCTCCTCTTATAGTTTTTAAAACAAGAAGCCATTATGATTATGATCATAATGGTTTTCCAGATTTTTCTCCAGATTTTGCCACATCTAGCGAATGTTCTGCATACAAATGTCAGGACTGCAAGGCAAAATATGATGGAGTGATTAATTCTATTAATTCACTAACTGCTTCTGTAAAGGAAATGACATCTAAGAGGGGTGTCATTCCATCAAACAGGATTTCATATCCAGATACTCCACTAGAGATCAAGGCGGCTAAGAGGAAAAGGAAAGACACTTCCAAGGCATCATCAAGCATAAAAAAGGCAAGATTTCAATGCCTCTGTCTTTGTCTTTCACCGATGTTCAGTATGCAAGGGCCACAGGAGAGAAGCATGAACTGAAGAAGGTGAATATACATCATCTGTTCCAAAAACCAAACAGCCACATATCTGTTTCAATAGATGATACATCTGCTGAAAATTATCAAACAGATATATACATTTGTTGCAACTGTTGTCTAACCTATTGTATCAGATTCGTTATCTGTTTGAAATTATCGTACTGCTCTAATTTACTTGTTTAAATTTTTCCCAACAGATAATCCATCTGATGTAACATAAGACTCATCTGTTGTAATAGATGTACAATCTATGGTATATTTCAACTTAGCATTGATAATTCTGACTTTCCAGGTGAATGTCACAGTAGAAGCTACTGCCGAATAGCATAATATCACAGTTGATAATCCATCAACTGCTTCCAAAGAAGAAGAAAAAGTGGAGCCTATCAGTTTGGGAGAACGGAAGAATTACCCGTTTGAAGGGTTCAACATCTCAGACGAGGCTCCAAAAAAACTAGCATAGTTGATCAACGACTATTTAGAATGAATTACCGATGGGCTGTTAAAGCATCATGCCAGCAGGTACATAAATTAATTTTATAGATATTGGTTTATACAATTCTTGTTGTAAGAACCTGACATTAACACATATAAATCATCATGTAGAAAACAAAATATCGAGCGCTACAAAGTGAATGAATCGAGTCTTGGTTTTGATATGCTCGACTTTGTTGTTGCACATCCTGGGATGAAGAATTGGTTTTATTTGATGTCACAGCCCCAAACTTGCTGGAATGATGAGGTTTAAATACCATACATATTACTATTAATTAATACTTTATTTAATTGCATTTGCGTATTGATTTTTTCGTCACATAATCCAAAATATTTGATAATATGTGCAGGACCTCGATGTCATTTTTTACTACCTCTGAAAGAAGGCCAAGTTGCAAATACAAGAACAATACAGATACACGACAGGCAATTATTTATACAAATTTTACATCAATAATGCGTACGATAGGTATTGTCAACAACAGCCGAAAGTTTCCCAAAATGAGAACTGCTTAATCAACATCATCAAAAGTTTTAGCATTTTGACTGGCTTACCTTGGCATTTGGTCGACAAAGTGTACATCCTAATCAATTATGGTGATGAATTCCATTGGGTGTTGGCTGTCGTCATTCTAAAAAAGAAGCACATCCGAGTTTATGACTCGATGTTGTGAAGGAGACGTTCTGGGCCATCGTCTGAGATACAAAAGCTGGCTAAAATATAACCTACTTACTTTGATATGAGTGACTTTTTAGACCAAAAGGTTCGTACTGATTGATCGACGATTGAAGCATACCGGGATAAAATGGCTAATCCATTTGATGTACAATATGTTGAAGGAGTTGCTCAACAAACCATTGGTAGCCTGTAAGTTTAAGTGTCATGATTTAGTTTCATTTCACACTTTTTACAACGTTTGCATGAACTGCAAGATATGGATTATCTATTTTTTTATAACACAGGGATTGCAGTCCTTTTGTTGCCACATACGCTGAGTATTTGAGCGATGGATTACAAGTACCAAACGATGGACTTGATGTCGGATTACTCTGCAAAAGATATACTGCTCTTTTATGGAAATATGGAAAAGCAAAATCTCAGAAGCCGTACGCAACCGACGTTAAAGATCCACGATGATCAAAACCGAATTTCATAGCACCGGATGAAGAATAAATTGTCCATAATGATTAGATCTTTATAGCTTGAGTCCGTCAATGTAATAACCTATCCTCCTTGGTTTAACTTGTTGATTTATTTGTAAAGTAGATCGTTTGTACCCATAATAATTTTTTTACATTTCATTTATTTGTTGAGTTATTTCATGTAATTTTCGAAGGCTTTGATTTATTTTATTCTGTATATGAATATAATTTAATCCTTAGTTTTGAACATGTTAATTGAAATAGATCACTAGATTCAAATATCGCAACAGATAATACATCTACTGCAACAGATGACATATCTTATCAGACAGATTTAGACATATGTTGCAATATGAGATGCAACACGTAGGTCATCTGCTGGAAATTATATAACAGGTCTTTCTATTTTTTATTTGCTCCAACAGATTACTAATCAATTGCAATAGATAGATTATATATTGCAACAGATCATATATCTATTGCGACAGACAGACTGGGAATATCTGCATAACTCAACAGATGACCAACCTATTCCAATAGATTATCAATCTGTCACAACAGGTACTATATATATTATGATAGATATAAAATTTGTTTCATTATAAAAATTCAACTTGGCCAGACATAAAAATTATTGTCACTACATGTAAAGTGAATTGGCTTGAAATGAAAATTTGTTATCATGTTCATCTCTGTCTTTGTACATATTCTTTTTTATACACGGGCTCCAACCATTTAGTTAATACCTCATATGCCCAGATCCATTGCATCTTTCCCACAATGGTGTCGCACACACTGGTCATTTGTGTGTCGGTCAGCAAACACTCGATGTATGCAAGTGAGTACTGATGTTAGGCGTATTTACACGCCTAAAGCACCTTAATGTACCCATATTTTAGCTAAATTTTGAGGACAAAATATATAATTCCTACACTTTTAGTCTTTTTTCCTGTGAGTGAGCTAACCAACGTGATTAGCAAGTTTTCAGGTATAAACGATGAAGATTTCAGCATTTCATGGACTGTTGGACGCCAAAAGAAACTTCACGTGAGAAGGAAGGTAGCTGTTGGAAGCCTATGGACTGAAAGTGATGCATGGGAAACTTGTCCCGGGCAAAAACAACATTTCCAAAGACTTGGGGATCAGCAGTAACTTAGTAGGATTAGGATAAGGAAGCAGTAACCTAGTAGGATTAGGAAAAGTATGCAGTAGCTTAGTAGGAATAGGATATGGATGTTATAAAAACCCTATTTTGCTGAACTTTTCAGCATTCATCCTCTTTCAATTCATTCTTATTCTCTTCTATTCTTAAATTCGCTGTTGACATTATTCTTCATCTATTCGACTTTTAATTTTCACGATAAGAGAAACGCTACTAGCAAGGAATTCATGCCACAAGTAACCCCAATACTCACTTATCGTGATATTGTTATTATTTTGGTATGATGATGATATCCTCGTGGTTTTCCTTCACAATTATGAGTAGCTAAACTTCTCTATTAGGGTTATGGAAGACTTATGAGATACTATCTATTGCTATGAGTTTGTGAATTCTTGATACGTATGTTGCTTATATCATTACTCTCTTCATATTAATAGAATTCTTGTGGTTGCAAACATATAGAATACGCCAGTATAGCATTAACTTGTTCGAAAGAAAAGTTACATGTCTGGAAAAGAGAGAGTGACAAGGAAATAGGGCTACCAACCCCTGTTTAAAAGTTAGTGCAGTAACTGGATTAACCTCTTGGAGAATTCGTACCACTAGTTATACGCTTTAAGCTCGAAAGAGTTAAACTGAGATAATCCTTGATGGTCGAAATACACTAGGATTTACCATAAAATACGAAACTCTATAAGCGCATGCATGTCTGAATTCTGCATAACTCATAGCCAACAGATACGTAGAACTCATAAGGTGGACATAACCCTAACTTACAATTCTCATTGATTAAAATCTTACTAAACATTCCGTTTTTACTTTGCTATTTTGGTAATTTTACTTCAAGCATAAAACCCCCCTTTTTCGCAGAACTTTCACCAAAAGTCTATTAATCGTTGCATACTTAGTGACCGAGTATTCCCTGTGGGATTCGACACCCAACCCAGTTGGGTTCTATATTTGACAGCGACCGCTAACACTCTTACGAGAGCTGTAGTTTGGGCGTTATCAAATTTTGGCGCCGTTGACGGGGAATACGGTTGTCAACTAAGTTTGTGATAGTTACTAGACCCTTTGGTCAAAGATTCTTGTATTTTACTTTTAGTTGTTGTTTTTGTTTTATTCAGGTTTTGTTCAGTGCATGCCAAATACTCAAAGTTCGGGACAACCATTATTACCCATAAACCCTGAACCGCAACTTATTGGCAGGATGGAGGTGCAACGTGACATTGATAGAAGGGCTGCTCAACAGGAGCAGGCTAGATTAGCTGTGTTGGCCGCTGCTCAAGTGCATCAACATAATATTGATAACCCAGGGTGAGCAACAAATCCTGATGATGAGGACCTGGGTGATGATGAGTTACTAAACCCTAGGCGTGATGCTGAGGTGGCGACACCTGCGAACAGAAGAGATCGTCAAGCTAGATTTAGGCTTGAATGCCGCGCTATGCAAATGCCATTCAATGATGATGATGACGACCTGGATGGAGCTGGTGCCACAGGAGCTATTATTCCTCCACCCTTGGCACCTGGAGCAAAGTTCAATATCACTAGCACCATGATTCAACTATTACAGCTCAAGGGATTATTTGGTTGACTTGCAGGTGATGATCCGAATATGCATTTGATCAACTTTGTCTCTACATACAAGTCATTCGACAATTCAGGCGTTAGGCAGAATGCAATTCGGCTGCGCTTATTTCCATTGTCTCTATCTGGGGAGGCAACTCTATGGCTGAACGGGTTGACTCCTGATTCTATCACTAATTGGAGGCAATTGAAAGACGCTTTCCTAGAAAGATTCTTTCCTCCATCCAAGAGAGCACAATTGAGAGATGAAATCAGCAACTTTCGACAGCTTCCAACTGAAGCTCTCCACGAAACATGGGAGAGATTCAAGAAGAAGCTTATGAGATGCCCAAACCATCATATGACCAATGTCCACTTGATGGAGATATTATACAGATCCTTAAATTCGGTAACTAAGTCAGTGGTGGATAATGCGGCTGGAGGATCATTTATAGACCTCACCTTTATTCAGGAAAGCGATATACTAGACCGTATGACAAAGCAAAGTAGAGCTTGGCATACCAGGGATTCAGAAGTAGCAAGCTCTACCACATCTATTGGCATGACTGCAGATCAAAGGCGAAGAGAGGAAGAACGTGATCAAGATATGGCGCACATGAAAACACAGATGGATCTTCTTACAAAGCATTTATTATCAGGGAAGACCGAAAAAGTCAAAGCTGTTGCATCGAAAGGAAGAGAGGAATCCGATTTCGAGGAATAAACCAACTACTTGAACAATCAGGGGGGTTTCCGACGCAATGCCCAAGGAAATCAAGGTCGGAACTATTACGATAAATTCGGAAACAAGGACCAAGGTAGTTGGAAGAACAAGACTGACAGAAGTGGTTTATATATTCCTCCTGGAAGTCGAGAAGCCGCGGCATCTGGATCGGGGAAGATGTCAATGGAAGATATGATGGCGAAGCTGCTGAAAGGAGTAGAGGCAACCAATACGGGAGTGAATGAGGTGAAGAACAACTTGTTTTTAATAAATCAGTTGGTTGGCTTACATTCCACTGCAATAAAACAACTAGAGCAACAATTGAGCCAACTTTCAGCAGCATTAAATCAAAGAAAGGCTGGCACCTTACCTAGCGACACGGTGCAAAATCCAAGGAATGATGGATCATGCATGGCTATTACTACCAGAAGCGGTAAAGTGTTAGACAATCTATCCAAAGACAAGCAGGTGGTTGAGGATATAGCAGATGATGATATGGACGCCAAATACGAAGAACCATAAGACACCGAAGAAGCTGAGGAAGGCGTTAATGACGTCACCCCAAAACATCTACAGCTAGAAAAGATCGCCAATCTGAAGCAAGATGAAAAGAAAGTCGTGGAGAAAACTATTCCCCTTCCACCACCACCTTTTCCTCAAAGATTAAAGAAGAAAGCTGATGATATCAAATTCAATAAATTCATGACGATGTTAAAACAGCTGACTATTAATGTTCCATTGGTAGAGGCACTAGCACAGATGCCTGGGTACGCAAAAATTATGAAGGATCTTTTAACAAAGAAGCGGACAGCAAGTTATGAGTTGACAGATAATGTTCATCATTGCAGTGCAATCGCTACCAGATCACTAGTCCAGAAGAAGGCCGATCCCGGTGCCTTCACTATTTCTTGCACTGTCGGATTTTTGAATTTTGCCAAGGCATTATGCGATTTAGGAGCCAGCATCAATTTGATGCCACTATCCATTTACAATAAGTTGGGGTTGGGTGATCCTACTCCAACTAATATGAGGCTCGTGATGGCGAATAGGTCGGTAAAATGACCTGTTGGTATTTTATATGACGTATTGATGAAGGTTTTGTCATTCATCTTTCCGGCAGACTTCGTTATTTTGGATTGTGAGGCGGACTCTGAAGTTCCCATAATCTTAGGGCGCCCTTTCCTTGCAACAGGAAGTGTGCTTATTGATTTAAGAGCTAATGAGCTTCTATTCCGGATGAATGACGAAGTAGTCCGCTTTGATGTGTGCAAATCAATGAAGCAACCCAAAGATCTGAATGTGTTCTCGGTAGCCGATGTTTATTTTGATGATGAAAAAGAATTATCTATAGAGACGCAGCTTATTGTTGATCCATTGGCGGCTGTACTTATGAATGTTGAGCGTGAGGATGCTGAAAATTATGAAGAAACTATTTGTGCTCTAACAGGAAGAGGGTCGTATCCTCATACTCCCAAGAAGCTGGACCTTGATCTCAAAAATTGACCTACACACCCAGCTAAACCATCCATTGAAGAACCACCAATGTTAGAATTGAAGGAGTTGCCTAGTCATTTAAAGTATGCATTCTTGAGAAGCGGAAACACACTCCCTGTTATTGTGGCGGCTGATTTGGGTGAGCAACAAGTTGCAGCTCTCATCTCTGTCCTAAGGAAATACAAGAGAGCCATCAGTTGGACCATCGCTGATATTATTGGTATCCCACCTGGGATATGTATGCACAAGATTCAGCTTGAAGAAAACTGCATACCTACTATTGAGCATCAAAGACGTTTGAATCCACCTATGCAAGAGGTGGTGAAGAAAGAAATTATTAAGTGGTTAGATGAAGGGGTAGTATATCCAATCTCCAACAGTAAATGGGTGAGTCCGGTACAGTGTGTGCCCAAGAAAGGGGGCATGACGATAGTTGCAAATGAAAAGAATGAGCTTATTCCACTCATACCTATTACAGGATAGAAAGTGTGCATGGACTACCAGAAGCTTAATTCGTGGACGCCTAAGGATCACTTCCCAATGCCATTCATGGACCAAATGCTTGATCGATTGGCAGAGAAAGGATGGTTTTGTTTCTTAGATGGTTATTCCGGCTATAATCAGATTTGTATTACTCCCGAAGACCAAGAGAAGACAACGTTTACATGCCCATATGGTACGTTTTTCTTCAAACGTATGCCATTTGGGCTATGTAACGCACCCGCCACTTTTCAGCGTTGTATGATGTCCATTTTTTCTGATATAGTTGAAGACACCTTGGAGGTGTTCATGCACGATTTTTCAGTTGTGGGGGAGTCGCTTGAATCGTGCTTGGCAAATCTAAGTATGGCATTGCAGAGATGTATTGAATTCAACTTGGTACTAAACTGGGAGAAGTGCCACTTTATGGTTAAAGAAGGTATTGTTCTTGGGCACAAAATCTCTGAAAGAGGAATTGAGGTTGATCGAGCTAAAATTGAAGTTATTGAGAAGCTACCACCTCCAATTTCTGTAAAAGGAGTTCATAGTTTTCTCGGTCATGCAGGCTTCTACCGACGGTTTATCAAAGACTTCTCCAAAATTGCTAGTCCATTATGCAAACTTTTGGAGAAGGATGCAAAGTTTGACTTCAGTGAAGATTGTTTGAAGGCATTCAAATGCCTCAAAGGGAAGCTAATAGAAGCTCCTATCATCGTAGCACCCGATTGGTCCTTACCGTTCGAAGTCATGTGTGATGCAAGCGGGGTAGATTTGGGTGTCGTGCTTGGTCAGAGAAGGGAAAGGTTATTCCATCCAATCTACTATGCAAGTAAGGTCTTGAACGGAGCCCAGAAGAACTATACTGTCACGGAACAAGAGCTTCTAGCAGTTGTTTATGGTTTTGAAAAGTTTCGTGCTTACTTGTTGGGGACTAAAGTGGTGGTTCATACTGATCATACAGCCCTGATATATCTAATGGCGAAGAAGGATGCAAAGCCAAGGCTAATTCGATGGGTGTTATTGCTGCAAGAATTTGATTTCGAGGTAAAAGATAGAAGAGGTTGTGAAAACCAAGTGGCTGATCATCTATCTAGACTTGAGAATGAGCATATAACGCAGTCTGATCTTGAGATTAATGATGCATTCCCCGATGAAGAGATCCTATCCACGATGATGGAAGAGTTACCATGGTATGCAGACTTTGCAAACTTTGTGGTAAGTAATGTGATGCCTGCGAATCTATCTTTTCATCAAAAGAGGAAGTTCATGCATAATGTGAGACACTACTTTTGGGATGATCCATATTTGTTTCGACGATGTGCGGATGGTTTTATCAGGCGATACATATCTCATGTGGAGGTGCCGAGTATATTGGAAGCAAGTCATGCTTCCCAAGTTGGGGGACACCATGCAGGTGGCCGGACAGCAAGGAAGGTATTGCAAAGCGGCTATTATTGGCCTTTAATATTTAGAGATGCCTACGAATTTGTGAGAAGATGTGACCAATGTCAGAGACAAGGCACGATTTCGAAGCACCATGAGATGCCCATGTCAAAAATTCTTGAGGTAGAGCTGTTTGATGTATGGGCTATTGATTTCATGGGCCCATTCGTGAACTCGTTTGGGATGAAATATATCCTAGTTGCTGTAGATTATGTTTCCAAATGGGTCGAAGCAGTAGCACTGGCCGATAATGAAGGTAAGCGTGTTGTTGCATTCTTAAAGAGAAATATCTTCTCTCGTTTTGGGGTACCACGTACCATCATAAGCGGTGGAGGATCACACTTTTATAACAAGCTGTTTAGAGCCGTGTTGGTGAAATATGGGGTAAAGCAACATAAGGTAGCAACACCTTATCACCCACAAACTAGTGGACAGGTAGAGGTTTCCAATCGAGAGATCAAGTTGATCCTTGCTAAGACTGTAAATGCTAATAGGAAAGATTGGTCACGGAAGCTGGACGATGCACTATGGGCTTATAGGACTGCATACAAAATGCCAATTGGCATGTCCCCATACCAACTAGTTAATGGGAAGGCTTGTCACTTGCCCATTGAGCTCGAGCATAAAGCATTGTGGGCGTTGAAGCGACTGAATTTGAATTGGGATGATGCTATGAATATAAGATTGGAGCAGCTAAATGAGATGGATGAATTCCGTCTACATGCTTATGAAAGATCAGATCTCTACAAGGAGCGGATGAAAAAGTATCATGATCGGCGGATTGTTCAACGAAACTTTCAAAAGGGTGATATGGTGCTTCTTTTCAATTCTAGACTGAAGCTATTCCCAGGTAAGTTAAGGTCCAAATGGTCTGGTCCGTACAAAATTAGCCAAGTCTACTCGTCTGGAGTAGTTGAGTTAGAAGACAATAATGGTGTTGTTCTTAAGGTGAATGGTCAACGAGTGAAGCCATATATCGGTCATCTTGACTCGATAAAATGTATGGCCACCATCTACCTCGATGAAGTCTAAGTAATCGAGGTAACTATGTCATGCCGCTATAATAAATCAAGCGCTACATGGGAGGCAACCCATGGTTTTTAATTATGTTGCTTTTCTAAGAGTTTGTCGAGCCACGACCAAAACTAAGGTGCTTGATGGGAGGCAACCCATCGTTCTAATCGTTTTTGTTGTTTTTGAGTAAATGTAGGTGCAAGAGGTATAAAGGAGGAGATTGGTTTCAAATTTTGATTTGGAAGTATTGCATGTTGAAGGTGGTAAGTTAGGAATGAAGAAGCAAAAGGCTAAGAGTGAGGCATTGCCTATGAAAATCTAGGCAACGAACAAGGCAAGGCCTATGTAGATCAGGGCAACGAACAAGGCAAGCCCTATGCTATGGCCTAAGATCTCTGAATCTAGAATGCCATAGCATAGGCGCCGCCTATGCAAAAGCCTTTTGTCTCTGAATCTAGAATGCCATGGCATAGGCGCCGCCTATGCCTAACAATGCCATAGCATAGGCGCCGCCTATGCTCAACTAGGCTTTGCAAAAGGCGCCGCCTATGCCAAGTATAGGCAAAGCATTAGGCGCCGCCTATGCTCACTTTTTGGTCTCCTAATCCGATTCCAAACGGGTCAAAACCCAACCCAACCTTGTTCTATAAATAGAACCTTAGTCTTAGAATAAAAATGCATTGCAAACTCAACCTAAGCGCCGCCTACCTCTCCAAAATCTCTCAAAAATTTTCCTTTTGCTCTTTTAACTTTGCAAGAACATCTTCCAAGTCCATCAACCAAGTAAGTACTTCTTTGCTCTTCTTTTATATTCCGTAAGTATTACAATACTACGCCTATAATAAATTGTTAAATCTTGAAGTAGTGTTGGTGATTTGAATGTGGTTGATTTGTTGTGATACAACTAAGTGAGTGAAAGAATACGTAAGGATGTTCTTGACTTGTTTCCAACTTGTATTTGATTTTGATACACTGTCATACTTTTGAGAAATCAACATGGTCAAGAAAATTGCAAAATCTTGTAACTCAAAAGCTTACATGTTGGAATGATTTATTCATCGAGATGAAAATCATCATTGACTACAAACATGTGATGTTGTGATTATTTCTATACCATAAATTGATACGATATATAAGTAGTAGTTTTGATCAAAGAGATGCATTAGTCCAAACATGAAAGCATTGTCAAGATTACATAAAATAGAATTGAAAAAGGATAGTTAAGATAACAAGAAAAGTATGACTGCACTGATTATATTGTTGGAACATAGCGCCCAAACGTATATCGATGAAGTCTGATTAATCTATATCATTCACTTAATTAGTTTGTACCAACAAATTAAGTGTGGGGTGATGCCACTATTGTTGTTTGCCGACTGAATCTACCGAAAGGAAGCTAACATGAATTTATCTCAGGTACAATGGCACCAAAAGCACGACAAGGAACAGATAAAGCGACCACCTCACAGAAAGGCCAGAAAAGGGGATGAAAAGATCAAGGTGAATCCTCCTCGCTGCAAATACCTCGCCGCATGTTCATAATCAAATGGGTCCTAGAGGAGGAAGGAAAGTGGTACAGGAACAATAAAGTAAAAAAAAATATGTTCATGTGGAGCTGATACAAAAGAAAAGCCTAGCAAAGAAAGAACCCCACATTTTGGCTAAAATAATAGCATTACATATGAATTTCATTTTCCGAGATATGGGAGAATGCAATCTCAATCTAACACGAGAATTCTATGCCAACTGGTCACCGAAAACTACAGGGAGTGAAGTAAAGATTCTGGGCCAAGTCCTATAACTAAATGCGGAATTCTTCAACTCTTTTCTGGGTTTGCCATCTGTTAATCCATCACCACTCAAGGAGCTTTATAACAGACCTCCGTACAGGGCAATCAGACACACACTGTGCGGAACAAGATCAATGGCATGATAAAGCATACACAAGGACACCGGTCGGCACAACACCTTCTCGTATGCTTCCTTGAACAGAAAAGCTCAGATATGGTTGTGAATAGTCAACTCTTGCCTGATTCCAGGGACACAGTACACAAAGATAACATGAGACAGAGTATGCTTGGTATACGCATTGATGACAAACATCCCTATCAACATTGGGGCAATTATTCGATCTTCAATGCGTAAGGCCAGGCTGCACAAGAGGTCCCACTTCAGCTTTGGCAATCTGTTGACTGCAATATTGAGGAAGGAGGACATTGAAGAGAAACCTGCTGATCATAAGCTTCTACACAACCCAAAGAAGGTTGACCTCACAAAGGTTAAAGATTCTGAATCTATGCATGGCGTCAACCTTACCACTGTAGAAAGACATGCTCGCGACGAAAGCTTCTTCCGCCATTTATATGGCATGACGAGGTTTACCATGATGAGCGGGGGTCGTGTTTCAACTGATACAGAGATCCAACAGTTGGATTATGACTACCCAATGAATGAGCATGCGAGGGCTATGTGTGGAGTAAGTGTATATTTTGAGAAACCTCTTGATGACGATGTTCCAACCGACGATGATCGTCGAATGCCAGACTCCGGCGTGGAGGAGAACTCTGATGACGACGACTCTGATGATGATTCCAATGCAGGGGGTATGACCCCAGACATAGAGGAGGAGTCCGACTAACTAGGTTCTTCTTATTTATTTTCCACTGAGGGCAGTGTGTCCCGTCTAAGTGTGGGGTGTTGGTATTTGTATGCTATACTTCTTTATCTGCATTTGCATTTATTTATGTTTGTTTGTTTTGTTTGTTAGTAGTTAAATTTTAGAAATTTTTTTTTAACTTTGCATGAAATTGTTCTGACAGGCAGCATGGTATTATGACAAGAGTCTGTGATAAAATCATTACTATTGAGACATTTAGGCTCTAAATATGACTCATTATGTGATAAGTGTGTGGTTTAATTCCTTCATCTGTTGGGTCAAGAGTCTATACTACTCCCAATAAAGTCGACCATGTGCCTTGTGTGTGTGAGGTTATAGTATATTCTGTGTTTGTGGTTGATGCTAGAACTTGCCCAGTGTGTGTGTAAAGCAAAATAAAGAGTGTGAGTTTAGGAGATGATTTAGGCATTTCTTTGGCAACCTGTGATTGATTACCTTCGTTTTACCTACCCGTGGACATTATCCTAGTCAACCCCTTTGAGCCTTTAGCCATTTTCTTTGACAGCCTCATATGTAGCCTAATTCAATTTTTTTAAGACCATAATTTGATCCAAATTCCTAAGCGCTTTAAATGGTAAAGTCATATGACAAAATAAGAGGAAATTGGGTGAGAGTGATGCCTTAGAATGTATTGGAGCTTGAATTTGTTATGAAAAAAAAAATTGGTGGCTATCATAGAGGTGTGTTATAAAAAAAGAGAAAAGAAGAATGAAAACAAAACTAAAAAGTTAGTTCGATTTAAAATTGAATAATAAAAGAGGTGAGAAGGGGTGGTAGATTAAAATAAAGTAGAAAGGTTGTTTGAAAGAAAGTGTTAATAGCATAATGTGATGTATTAAAGCGCTTAGGGAACTTAGTCACTATTTCTGGCCAAAATAGTCCTACCCGTCCCTTAGCCTACATTACAACCTGTAAAGACCTAATTGATCCTAAGCTTAGCATTCTGATATTAGTAGAGCATTACACTAAGGTCAAGCCTATGGTCATCAGTTGCAACATATGAATTCTTTGTGAGAGTGAGAGCAAAGAAAATCTTATACCTATGTTTCGAAAAATGAAATACTTGAGAGTGATTATGGGTGATATATTGTGAGACACACATGGTTCATGAGTTTTTGGTAGTTGTGTATGATTCTTTGTGCCATAACTATTGGATGCGAATTAACCATCATCACGAGTCTAGGTTGGAGGTTGAATTGTTTCTAGTGGTGATCAGAAAACTACTCTTTGTTAATAATTGTCGTGCCTGTCTTGATGAATATTTTGTGTTGTTACTGTGAAACCCTAAGTAGATGTTTATATGGACATGATATTTTTTTCGAGGACGAACAAAGCTTTAAGTGTGGGGTGTTGATGTTAGGCGTATTTACACGCCTAAAGCACCTTAATGTACCCATATTTTAGCTAAATTTTGAGGACAAAATATATAATTCCTACACTTTTAGTCTTTTTTCCTGTGAGTGAGCTAACCAACGTGATTAGCAAGTTTTCAGGTATAAACGATGAAGATTTCAGCATTTCATGGACTGTTGGACGCCAAAGGAAACTTCACGTGAGAAGGAAGGTAGCTGTTGGAAGCCTATGGACTGAAAGTGATGCATGGAAAACTTGTCCCGGGCAAAAACAGAATTTCCAAAGACTTGGGGATCAGCAGTAACTTAATAGGATTAGGATAAGGAAGCAGTAACCTAGTAGGATTAGGACAAGTATGCAGTATCTTAGTAGGAATAGGATATGGATGTTATGAAAACCCTATTTTGCTGAACTTTTCAGCATTCATCCTCTTTCAATTCATTCTTATTCTCTTCTATTCTTAAATTCACTGTTGACATTATTCTTCATCTATTCGACTTTTAATTTTCACGATAAGAGAAACGCTATTAGCAAGGAATTCATGCCACAAGTGACGCCAATACTCACTTATCGTGATATTGTTATTATTTTGGTATGATGATGATATCCTCGTGGTTTTCCTTCACAATTATGAGTAGCTAAACTTCTCTGTTAGGGTTATGGAAACCTTATGAGATACTATCTATTGCTATGAGTTTGTGAATTCTTGATACGTATGCTGCTTATATCATTACTCTCTACATCTTAATAGAATTCTTGTGGTTGCAAACATATAGAATACGCCAGTATAGCATTAACTTGTTCGAAAGAAAAGTTACATGTCTGGAAAAGAGAGAATGACAAGGAAATAGGGCTACCAACCCCTGTTTAAAAGTTAGTGCCGTAACTGGATTAACCTCTTGGAGAATTCGTACCACTAGTTATACGCTTTAAGCTCGAAAGAGTTAAAGTGAGATAATCCTTGATGGTCGAAAGACACTAGGATTTACCATAGAATACGAAACTCTATAAGCGCATGCATGTCTGAATTCTGCATAACTCATAGCCAATAGATACGTAGAACTCATAAGGTGGACATAATGCTAACTTACAATTCTCATTGATTAAAATCTTACTAAACATTCCGTTTTTACTTTACTATTTTGGTAATTTTACTTCAAGCATAAAACCCCCCTTTTTCGCAGAACTTTCACCAAAAGTCTATTAATCTTTGCATACTTAGTGACCGAGTATTCCCTGTGGGATTCGACACCCAACCCAGTTGGGTTCTATATTTGACAGCGACCGCTTACACTCTTACGAGAGCTGTAGTTTGGGCGTTATCAAGTACGGCCCACATATTGCACTGCTTATATTTCTTGGGAGCTGGATGTTCTTATTTCGACTTTTAAAATCCCATGATTCCTTCGCCAAGACTTTAACCGGCAAATGATCCATCTGCTTACTCTGTGTCAACAACTTCAAGGGTGGCTGCATGTGGGTTAAAAATGTCTTCTCGCTGAAGACAAGCAAGTTGCAGTCATAAATCTTAATCTTTCCCTCGTATAGTAGTATCTCAACAGTGAGAAAATGTGTGACATCCGCGTTCATGACTGCAAGTATTCTCTTTGCCTTGGTCTAGCTCTTGTCGTATAGATATGGCCTCTTCCCTCTAACATATTTAATTATTTCTTCATCCCATTAGAAAGTAGAAACTAACTGATCAAATCCTGGGCCACCAGAATCAGCTATTTTACAGAGTTTAGCATAACTATCCTTGAAATTATTGTAGAAGTTAAGGTCCATTATCCTATCGACAACATCATAAGCATCCGAGTACGCTAATTGCCTGCCCCTCATGAGGCAGAGAATTTCATCAACATACTGTGGTATAAGAAGACAATTTTTTAATAGGTTAGTAATAGTAAAGAATAAAAACACAATAGAAAGAATCTGATGTAGAGGGTTCTCTGAATAAGTTCACAGATTACCCAGCCAATGCAACTTATGCAACAGATGTGTATGATGTTGCAACAGAATACCAAATTTTTGCAACAGATTACACATCTGCTGCGTAGATTCTTCTTCATAGAGTAGATTGGAAGGCTAGGTTAGAAAAAGTAAACTTACCTTGTCCTCGTACCACACGCGCATATTTATCATATTTAAGAAGTCTTTGGCGGTAAATAATGCATGGTGTATTCTTTTTGAACTTTATCTTGATAAATTCTTACAGTTCCTTCTTCTTCTCCTTGTCCAGTGCCACGAATATGTCCACTTTCATCGGTAGCCCCTAAACTTCAATAACTCTTGGAGCGAAAGGATTTGCAATTTTTGCTGATTTCAGAACGGAGAGAATTTGTCTAATTTTTCTTCTCTTCCTCCTAACCTCCACTGTAGGAGTGCATGGCTCTCTCACCTCGTTGGATGGTATGATACCCCTCCTGGATTTTAACTCCTCAGAAGCTTCAGCAATAGCCTCTAGATTTTCGAAAAGTTTATCCTCTCTGTCCTTGCACACTTTGCATTTGCAATGAGAATATGAGGGGGGAAGAGGTGAGAGGGACCATTGTAAGGGTGGGAGAGATCAGTGTAGGGGTGAGAGGGAGGACCTATGCAAGGGGTGTTTCCAAATATATTTATTTTTTGCTGAGCACCAACAATCTCATAATCACGTCAGGCAGCAGGATAGCTGCCACTATCACAAACAACTCTACCAGCAACGCCCCCAGAAGAAGCACCCAGATCTGTAGCAGTTTGAGGTTGGTCGTGAAAAGCTTCAACATTAGGCTGACCTTGCCTAACTTCTCTTCTTATGGATGTTGCTCCAACCAATTCCTTCTTTATTAACTCCACTGTTGGGTCTTCTTTTGTATCAACAAGACCCAGAGTAAGAAACTAAGTCATCCCCAGCTCATCAATAGTAGGCACGATCCAAGGATGCACAACCTATAAAAAAAATAGGAGGAATTTATATCATATAGTAATAATTTGCAATCAGTTGGGTTACATGGGGCTTGGGTTACATAGATATTAACACAGCCAACTTATGCAACAAACGATCTAGCTACCATAATAGCTGATCTATATGTTGAAATAGATTGATAATATGTTGCATCAGATTACTATCTGTAACATAATTTGTAGTAGATGGGTAATCTATTGAGTAAGGTTCAGAGAAACAGAGCAACAGATAGTTAATCTATTGCACCAATTGTAGTTGACGGGTAATCTGTTGCAGCAGACGACCCATCTATCACAACAGATGGAACATCTATTTTAATATCTTTCATTAAGGCAAATTATTTTAGTTAAAAGAAGACGTATTGCATCATCCGGAGGGTTAAAGAGATCAACCTCGTTAATATTTTTTTTGCTGCTCTCTGTTGTAGCCAACAATCTAAGGATCCTTGGATGAGAAACCTTATCTGGGTAATCCTTGAAATGCTTTTGGAGGGGAGAAATGGCTTCACATGCCAAGCCTAAAAATTGTAAACTGGAAGCAAGTAAAAAAAAGTCATAACTATATTCAATATAAATTAATGAATGAGTAAAAATAGTGATCAATTTTACCATGAAAGCCCAAGGAAAGCCGTATAATGTGGTCGTCTTTAGCTTTAGCTTTTTCAGTAAATATTTGACAGTCAAGTAGTAGTTGTCGTATCCCCAGGGATAATCATTGAATTTCCCAAATTCATCAGCAAGCACCAATAAATCATGTTCTATGACTTTCCTGACGTCTCTTGCAATTAAAACAAAATGAACAAACCAAACTAAGCATAATTTCTCCCTATAGTTCTTTGGTATGTCTTTATTCTTGAGATCCATCATCAAATTGTCCACTCTATAGCTAGGTCAAACAATCCCCAACAAGCCATCTTTTTTTACCTTGCGTTTGTTGGACCCTTTGTGGGGTGTTTTCTTGATGAGAGATTCTTCTGGACGATCACATCTCAAGCCCGTCACTATGGCAAACTCTTTCAATCCAAAACAAACCGGCATGCCATAGTAGTTGATCCAGACTCCATCCATCTTTTTTCTTCCCTCCTTCGGACCTCCATCATCCCCCACATACTTGATATTATGCTTAAAAAGGCCATATACCATGATCATTAGGAAACGGAGAGGGCGGGCCCCAGACAGCTCAAGAAAGTATGCAAAGCAACTCTTCTTAAAGAGTCCATCTATGCTTTCCTTCTTCATAATACTTTTAAGTCGTTAAAAGGTTTCCCCAATTGATATTTAAGTACAACATCACAAAATACTGCATTAGGGTTACTCATCGGCATCGCAACTTAAAACCCGACGATACTAATAGTTTTGACAAAACCATGCTCGAATTTCAATGTTATTTCACGCTCCATTGGTGAGAAGGAGTTATCACTTTCCTCAACTTTATTTTGCCCTGACTGAGATTGTTCTGAAAGTTTCTACGAATCTATCTGTAGTCTAGCCTTTTTTGTTGGGTGGTTGGAAGTTGATCCACTTTCAGTTTCTTTTCTTTTGGGAGACTTCTTTTAACTATAAATAATAGAAAAACAAAAAATACATTGCATTTGATGTCTGCATAATTTAAAAAAAAGGTGAGACAAATTTCAATAAATTATTCTATGCCACATAACAAAAAAAATACTCCAACAGACAACCTATCAGTCGGAACATATGGGGAACCCAAATCTGTTTGAAGACCTATTTAATATCTCCCAACAGATATTCCACCTGTTGCAATAGATGGACAAATTTTAATAAATTATAATACGCCACATTACAAAAAATACTCCAATGGATAACCCATCAGCTGGAACAGATGGGGAATCTGTTTGAAGACCTATTTAATATATCCCAATAGATCTTTCACCCGTTGTAACAGATGGACCACCACCACCACAACTAATGCCACCACTAATTCCATCAAGACCACCACCAATGCCACCAATACCAACACCAAGACCACCGACACCACCGCCAAAAAACACAACTACCAACACCACCAACAACAGCCACCAACAATGGCCACCAACAACACCACAAACACCATCCAACAATACCACGACAGTCAACAAAATACTGAGAGAAAAAATAAGGTTTTCTCGGGTGCTTCCTACTTTTTTAGCATCAAAACTCAAAATTGTTAACCCATTCTCAAAGATAATATAACTAAAAGTCCTCTTTTTTTTATCATTAACTAAAAATCCCTATTTTTTAGAATAAAGAACAAATGTAGAACTCTTCTCAAACTCTGTTACCTGCGAAGACAGAGAAAACGTTAGATACAAGCGGGAATAAAGTTGAAAAAATAACTATATATGGTTGTAAATAGGAAAAAAATTGACTTGTTTTGAAGGGCTGAGCAATATGTTGAGTAGTTGTTGTTTGTATTGTTGAGAGAGAGAGAAGATCCCAAGAGAAAGAGAGAGAGAGAGAGAGAGAGAGAGAGAGAGAGAGAGAAAAGACCGAGAACTTCAAATTTGAAATGAAAAGTTTTTCACGTAAATGGATGATTTGTATAGGTTGATTTGTAATTTTGGAAAAGAATGACAAGTTTTGAAATTGCAAATTTGGTTTGAATTAACCTTAATTAATTTTAAAAAATTTAAAAGATATAGTTTTTAAAACATTGATTTGATACGAACCCATTTCAGCTCAAAGTGATCGATCGACAACTCAGGCGGATGAATGCAATACCAATGTTATGCAATTGCAAAAACTAGATTGAATTTATAGTTGACCTTATGAGCTCATTAATTCATCCCTAGTTTCCCCTAAATCAACTTAGGTACTATCACTATCCTAACATTGAGTTGATAAGAACTCATTTTAAATAGATCGACGACTCAGGTTGGGATAAACGCAATACCAAAGCCATGCAATTGCAAAGACTCGATTGGATTTGTAGTTGACCTTGTGAGCTCATTCATTCATCCCTATTTCTACCTAAATAAACTTAGGTAATATCACTATCCTAACATAGAGTTGATGAGAACTCATTTCAACTTAGAGTGATCGATCGATCGATGACTCGGGTCGAGATAAATGCAATACCAACTCCATGCAATTGCAAAGACTCGATTGGATTTATAGTTGACCCTGTGAGCTCATTCATTCATCCCTAGTTCCACCTAAATAAACTTAGGTACTATCACTATCCTAATATTAAGTTGATGAGAACTCATTTGAACTCAGAGTGATCGATCGACAACTCGGGTCAGGATGAACGCAATACCAACGCCATGCAATTGTAAAGACTCGATTGGATTTATAGTTGACCCTATGAAGTCATTCATTCATCCCTAGTTCTACCTAAATCAACTTAGGTACTATCACTATCCTAACATTGATTTGATGAGAACTTATTTCAACTCAGAGTGATCGATTGATGACTCGGGTTGGGATGAACGCAATACCAATGTCATGTAATTGCAAAGACTCTATTGGATTTGTAGTTGACCCTATGAGCTCATTCATTCATTACTAGTTCCACCTAAATCAATTGCAATGAAATCGGTTGCAACAAATGATTTAGCTATTGAAAATCTTCAAACAGATATTCGTATCTGTTGTAACAGATGACATATCTAATTTAATTATCAAATAGACATTTGCATCTGTTGTAATAGATGATTGAGCTATTGAAAATTTTCAAATAGATATTTATATCTGTTGTAACAGATGACATATTTGATTTAATTATCAAATAGACATTTGCATCTGTTGTGATAGATGACTGAGCTGTTGGAAATTTTTGAACAGATATTTATATCTGTTGTAACAGATGACTGGGCTATTTGAATTTCTAAACAAATATTTATATATGTTGCAACAGATGACATATCTATTTGAAAATCTTTTTTTCTCTTTTAATTTTAAATCAAGCTTCTGTCCGAGTAGATAATATCAAGTAGTACTTACAACTAAAGGTGGTAAAAAATGTTTCTTGGATATCTCAAAAGTGAGTTCATTGAGCAGTCTTGTCTTGTATTTTCAATATCACTAGTCTTAGTCTTCCTCGTGCCCCTCAAATTATTATTGAAATTAATGAATATTGAAAAACCCCCACATCTACGTACACAATACATCGATAGAAATTATCTCATCTCTCTTCCTTCAGCTGCAGTTTATTTTATTCAACTCTCTTTTTTTTTTCTCCACTTTAGGGTCACAACTTTTTTTATCTCTTTTATTTTCTCTTCTCATAAAGATCCTTTCAAATCTAAACTGATCCATATCTTTCCTCGACTGAAATTGCTATTTTGATCCCTTTTTTGACATTAAGGTGTGGTTCATTATTGCTCTTTCATTCTCGTCTTCTTCTTTGCAAGTTATTTACATCTATTTTTTATTTAATTACTATTTATCCATATCATATTTATTAAAAAAATTGAAGAAATTTTTAAGTATTGAATACACAAATCGAGAATTTTTATTATAATATGCGAAAAAAATCATCTATTGGGGTTGATGTTGATGCAGTTATTGATGTTGTTGGTGGGGTTGGCATTGTTGGAACTTGTGGTGTGGTGTTGTTGATGGTTCTGGAACAAAGGATGTTGCTTCTTTGTTGTTGATGATGTTGTTGGAACAAATGTGGTTGTTTCTTTGTTGTTGATATTTTTTATTTGTAGTTTATACTGTTGTTGATGTTGCTGCAACTGATGGAGAAACTTTTGGAATTGTAACGCCCCGAAATCGGATCCCTGATATATCACACGGTTCTTAGGATCACAAGTGACCCCAAACTAACCCTTCTACTGGCATAACTCATAAGCAACTGAATAAAATGCTTAAATCTGTATAAAATCAGTAAGAACATAAAACTTTTCTGAACTTGATCAATACAAATCTGAACTTTACAAGATTACAACTTTGCTTTAAGCAAAGTAAAACTGAAACTGAATACATTAACTCTACTGACTGTCTATGAAACCTCTACTAGTACTAACTTTAGATAGCTGGGTCATGACTCCCAACTATCCCAACTCAATATGACTGAAATAGAAAAATAAAGAACTGCTCAAACTATCTATCTGGCTCAAACCCTTGAATTAAAAGAATTCATCACCTGCTGACTGGAAGCTGGGAGCTAACTGAATCTGAATGTGCATACTAAGTCTTGTACCTACATTATGAGACAACGTAGCACATAGACGTATATGTGGATTAGCACTTTGGGAATGTACTGAGTATATGGGGGTGTATGCAATTAAATAATCAATATCATAAATCCTTATAGAAAATATGCATGCTAGTATAGATGACTCACACATCTTGAATTAAAACCATCATAATCATGAATAAGAAAACAGGTATTATAAATCACGTGAGTGATTGTACTTCATTCTAAATCTGCATTCTTTCTTTATTCTAAAACTTGTAAGATAGATAAAGTCTTAAAAAATATCTTTCAGAGCATACACTTTAATCTCATGAAAACTAGGAACTTCTTTGGAAACTTAAAGATTTTGACACTTGAGAGCCTTAGAAATCTTGGACTCATAGCTTTCAAAATACATATACTTGTATCTTAGATAAAGTGGGGGACTACTTTGGGAGTTTCTTCTAACCGATATAAACCATGTGAGCTATATGGAGTCCAAAGTCTTACCCATGTTGGGGAGAGCTATTCTATCCTTGCCATCGGATAAAACCTTAACTTTAGTGATCACTATCATAACCCACTTGGAGTATATCAAGGACCTACGGGGCCACGTAGTTCTGGGGCATGAGACCTTGGAATCAAGCCCAACTCGGTGCTAAATACTACTCCCTTACTTAGCTCAGAACTTTAGAAAGTCCACCTTAAAATAATTCAACAATATATATATATATATATATATATATAATGGGAGCCAAAATGCATCCCCTTTACTTCAAACTCAAGAATATGGATTTCTATCTTAACTTACAATCAAAACTCACTTACTGATATTCTTTACATCTCATTTTCAAACTCATGCTTTAACCATAAGGTTCAATTCACAACAATAGGACTTGAAATTCTCAAAACATGATATAGACGTTGAATTATGCAACTTAAACCATAAATTGACAATTTAAAACATTAATATACATAATAATATTACAACTCAAAGCTTGGGTAAGACATAGTTTCATGAAACTCACAATATAATAACATGATAGGAATTCTCCATGAATTTACGAAATACTTTACGAAAATATGTAACTTCTGGGAACAAGAATGAAAGGATGTTCTTGTTCAAAAACACATACCTTAAACTTGAAACTTTTGGATGACTTCAAAAATTTCAAAAGGTTATTCACGAACTATTGAGTGCCCCTCGTAGCCCTCTTCACAAAATGTCGTCACAAAATATTGGATTTTGTGACCTTCTGCTTATGGTGACGACTTTTGTGACAAGCTGTCAAGCTTGTGACAAGTCGTCACAAAATGTCGTCACGAAATTTCCAGGCTGATATACTGGAGTAAAATGGGCATAACTCTTTGCTCTGATAACGGATTTTGGAGAAATTGGTATCGTTTAAAAGCTAATTCAATTATTTATCTTTTGGTGGGTCATGAGATCAGAAATTAATAGTATAACAAGAAATATTCTCGTTTAAATTTTACCATACCAATATCCATCTCAAGAATTCAATCGGCAAGGAATGCTTTGATTCATCTAAAAGCTAGGACACTTTTGAGGCTTTAATACTCATCAAGCTAGATAATGTAGATACCAAATCACTAAGTTTATTTCTAACGAGCTTGAAACAGGGTTCTACTATTAGTTGAAATTCTCGGGGTATTACAGGAATAAATCAAACCACCAGAAAGGCTGGATTGATGTATTCCATCAGACTCCACATCTGTTGCAACAGACTCCATATCTTTTGTAATAGAATCCATATCTATTGCAATAGACTCCACATCTGTTACAATACACTCCACATCTGTTGCAACAGATGGATAATGTTCTTTCTGTGATATCAACTTTTTTCCTCTTCTTCGCAGATATAAGGAACTGACAGTTGATCAACTTTCGTCGGACCATCACAAGAGGCTGCAGTAAAGATAGGTTTAGAGAAATAAGTTGCATGCAGACAAAACCACTTCATATATAGGAGGTATGTATTATTGATAATGTTATCATGGAAACACACATAGATTGCACTGATTTTGTGAATGTTGTTTTTACTGATTAGTCATAGATCATTCAAATAAGATGTCTGTAATTTTACAGTTAAGTTTGCTAGGGAGCTGCATGGTCGGGATTATCACCTAGATAGAAAATAGGAGAAGACCAACAAAGCAGCCTCACGGGCATCGAGGCTTGAAATGATGTTCAACAAGTTTAGAAAACTTACACCAATAGAAACTGCAGTTAAAATAAGGAATCTAAGTGAAGGCAGTAATTTCTAAATTTTAAATTTCATCTCATACCTTCTTGTTTGTGTTTTCGACTAGGTCCACTGTCGTTGACCTGATCGGAACCACAAACGAGATTGAAAGGCAAACTGAGTATCATTTCTTGCTTAGCAATATGGTTATAATTGATTGTGTTTTCTTGCCTTAGCATGCTGTCAACATTTCTTGGAGAAAATCAGATGCTTATTGTAGTATGTGAATCACGATAATTTTCAAGCTTGCCTCCAGCTTGCTGATTCTGTATTCAAGTTGGTCATTACCATCTTTAAAGTTGGTAAGGAGTGTCTCATCTCTTGTGAGCTCGATCAGGGACACCACCTTCACAGTTGTGGCATTTTAGGTGCCCTTTTGAACACTTTCTTCAGAAGCCTTAAAGGATACATAGAGGGTTGATGTATTTGTTTTAGGTCAAAATGTGTTGATGCACGTTGAAGATGTGGTCCCAATAGTTGAACAACACACTTTTATCGAGCGTTGCTCAATGTATCTTACTCAACCAATTTGATAAATTAATAAGCATGAGGTTACGTAGGGTGTGATCTAAACCCACTCTACCAAGCCTATCAAATATTTACGTAACTCCAAGCTCATTATCCTATCAAAAAAGTATGACCAAGTTAGTGCACAAATCAAACGAGCTCAATCTCTCAACCTTTTTGTTAATAACTCTTCTCTAATATAGATGACAAGATATCTGCTATACAAAAGTCTACACCGTCGCCAGACATGCTTGCCAGGGAGCAATTCTTCAGAAGATATCTGTCGATGCCTTCTGAAGAATTGCTCTCCGACAAGCATGTCTGGCGACGGTGTAGACTTTTTCATAGTAGATATCTTGTCATATATATTGGAGAAAAGTGATCAGAAGAAAGACTGACAGATTGATCTTGTTTGATTTGTGCACTAACTCAGTTATATTTTTTTGATAGGATAATGAGATCAGAGTTACGTAACGTTTGATAGGCTTGGTAGAGTTAGTTTAGATCACACACTATGTAACTTATTGCTTATTAATTTATCAAATTGGTTGAGCAATATGCATTGAGCAACGCTTGTTAAAAGTGTGTTGTTCAATTGTGGGACCACATCTTCAATATGCATCAACACATTTTGACTTAAAACAAATACAGCGACCCTCCATGTATCCTTTAAGGCTTCTAAAGAAAGTATTTTGAAGGGCTTCTAGAATGTCATAACTTTGAAGGTAGTGTTCCTGATCGAGCTCACAAGAGATGAGAAACTCCTTACAAACTTCGAAGACGGCAACAATCAGTTTGAATACAGAATCAGCAAGCTGGAGGCAAGCTCAAAAATTATCAAAATTCGCATACTACAGCAAGCATCTGATCTTCTTCAAGGAATGTTGAAAGCATACTAAGGAAAGAAAACACAATCAATTAATCCATATTTCTAAAGAAGTAATGATACTCTATTTACCTTTCAATCTTATTTGTAGTTTTGATTAGGTCAACGGCAGTGGACCTGATCGAAAACACAAACAAGAAGGCATGGGATGAAATTTAAATTCATAAATTATCGTCTTCGCTTAGATTCCTTATTTTAACTGTAGTTGCTATTGGCGTAAGTTTTCTAGACTTGTTGTACATCATTTCAAGCCTTGATGCCCGTGAGGCTGCTTTGTTGGTCTTCTCCTATTTTCTATCTATGTGATAATCCCAACCACATAGCTCCCTAAAAAAGTGTCCATCTGTATTATTTTTCTTTCAGAGAGACAACAGACGAAATTACATTACTGGATACACTTTTATATTTGCACTTGATTAAGATTTCACATCTTTTAAGATAATTCCATCGGCCAGATTTATTAGAAGTTACTTTCTACCCCATGTCTCTTCTTCAATTAGCTCTCAGATGATATAGTCTTCCATCAACCACCCATTTTCCCTCGAAGGCATTCTCCTACCGCACCTTCTAGCATATAATCATCACCCCGAGTGAGCAACCCAACTATATAAATTTGGGCTAGGAGAATTTATATTGGTTTTTGATTCTTGTTTGATGCAGTGCGAAACTTCGAAGATGTTCTTAGAGTCCAATGCACACTTAAAGTTAAGTCCAATCACTATTGGTTCTCTACAATGATGACAAATATTGATCACTTCTCAAAACTTGACACGCATAAACATGAGCAACAACCATCAAAAATTCATAACAGGGTATCTGCACCATCTTTATGAGGTCCTCAGCCTTATCAATTTCGAACCCATCAAACTTAATGGTACAATGCAGGATCTTGTTTGAATGATCAGTGTGTAATCGGTTAAAAACTGCATTCACAAAAATATTGTACTTTGTGAGTGTTATTCCGGTGACCTTATCATTAATACATACTTAACTCCCACATATATGATAGTGGATCCACCTGCATGCACCTTATTCTTCCTAGCCCATTTATGGCTTAAATTGAATAAACAGATGACTAGATAGTTGCAACAGATGTCACATCTGTTTATATTGTCAAACAATTAGAGATATCTGTTACGACAGATGATTAACCTGTTGCAACATATGACATACCTGTTGGAGAAATCAAACAGATATATACATCTGTTGCAAAAGATTTCCAGTATGTTGTAAGTTATCTAAAAGAAAGAATATATTTTACAATAGATTATCCATCTGTTAGATTTATTTTAAAGCAATTTATTTTTCTTTTTGAGATACAATAATTTATAAATAGGTCCCTCCTTACAAATATGGATGATCCAGATTCATACAAGAATATTCATATCGAGTCCTTGCGTGAACTTCAAAGGCAGTTTGATGAACTCCAGAGAGATTTGGTTGACTTCGGAGCAAGGCTGCCAGATGAAATATGTCTGATTGACAATAATAATAATAGTAGTAATAATAATTAGGTAATGTTTTTTATTTTAGTGCATGTATTTTTCTCCTTTTGTATATCGGATCTATCCAAGGAATTAAAAAATCTATGTCATTTGGTGGTCGACTTTGAATTTTTAATTCTTATCTAGTATTTAATAATCATTCTGTCTATTTCTTGTTCTCAACATGTCGACAGTTGGTGGTAGGAATTGAGCAATTTGTGTCAACAGAGGTTAATCTGATGCGACAGATCGATCATATGTTGCACCAGGCGGTTATTAATAAAAAAAATTATTGTTGTTATTAAGAGGGTGAAAAAGAAAATAAAAGACATGGCTTTCCGATTATTTAATATGAAAAATATTTCATAAATAAATAATAAGGAAATAAATGATAAACACAATTTATAACCGTAAAAGAACGGTTATTTAATTTTAATAACTGATCGTGACTTTTCACCATTTTATTTTTGAATTTATTTTTTAAAATTTTTTATTATATAATAAAAAAAAGTCACAATATTGGATAAAAACAAGGTGAAGGTTAGTCGTGACTTTTCATCTTAAACAAAAACACATACATTCATCAGTGTTGCTGATGCATCAAATTTCTCATCTGTTGCGACTGATGTATAAGCTGTTAGAAGAAATCAAAAAAGATATTAATATAGAACGTCTATTTATTGCTACAGATGGTATATCTGTTGCAACTAATGGTTTATCAGATTCAACAGATATACAATCTGTTGCTAGAAAATAAAAATGGTTATTATTTTACTAAAGAATTTGAAAAGGTATTTTTTTTTTAATTAATAAAAAAGTCAGCAAATTTGGATTAATGATATGATGATAGTTTTTTTAAAAAAAAAAGAAGATTATATGTTGCAACAAATATATTATCTGATGCAACAGGCTCACTATTATTGCAACATATTTTATATTTGTTGCAACAGATGATATATCTGTTGTCACAGATGTGTTATCTGATGCAACATATATAGAATCTGTTGCCACAACTCAATAAAAACGGTTCTTGAAAAGAACTAATTAATAATAATAATCTAAAAAGTCATGACTTATCACAATATTTATTTTCTTAATTTAATCAAAAATGTAATTAATGAATGGAGGTGAATAGTCGCTCCTTTTTGCCTCTCATTAAAATTCAATCCTCTATAAATAGGTCTCTCCTTACTCAATCGTTCATTCAACTACACTCTATTTATTTATTGCATCTTGTCTTTCATATTACACTCTAGAAGATTATGGCTGACCCAGTGTGGGACGTTGCTTTTCTGCAAGACGCCGTAAATAAACTTCGGAATCAAGTTCGTGACCTACAATGAGAACTGGGAGGAGTTAGAGCAAGAATGCTCCTCGAGATACGCAGGCTGAAGAGGGTCTTACTACTTTCGGTGGAAGATTAAAAGGCCTGCTGGCAATGATGATGATGATGATGATGATGATGATGATGATGATGATGATAATTAGATTATTATTTTTCTTTTAGTCTATTATATGTATTTTTATTTATTTTTAGTTTAATAAAAAAATTATGTTTGATTTTTGACGTTTTAATCCATATTTAATATCCATTTTGTCTATTATCTTCTCAACAAATATGTCGACAATTCGACGTAAAAAGGAATAATTTAGAATCCAATAGCAATAGCAAGATTTATCTGTTGGGTTTGTGGCAAGGGCTGATGTGTTGTTAAAAACAGAATACTCATGTTGCAACAGATAAGAAGTCTGATATAACAGATAAATAGTCTGTTTCAACAGATGACTAGTTTGTTGTTTGGCTTTGACGTTTTAATTCGTACTCCCTCTGTCCCAAATTGAGATGTCACATTGATTAAGAAAAATAATTAATAACATGTCTAGTTTACTATAACCCATTGATCAGTTGGTGGGACAATAAATGAAATAACCATTGTTTGCTATTCAATCGAAATTTCATAAGAGAAGAAAGCTTTTAACGTCGGTCGGCGTATAGTCCCCCTATTAAATGATGATTTCATTTTAATTTGAAGAAAAAGTGATTAATGCAAAGGGCAAAACATGGATTTTTTTTAATCTTTTCTTGATTAATAAAAAAGACAAGTAAAATAAGAAATCGAATTAGAAAATTTGGGACGGGTAATTGGACATAAGGAATAATTTTGAATTCAGTAGCAATAGCAAGAGTTGAAACATATTGGTTATCTGTTGAGATTGTGGCAGGGGCTGATTTATGTTGTTCCAAACAGATTAATCATTCGTTGTAACAGATAAGTAGTTTGGTGCAATAGATAAACATCCTGATGCAACAGATAAATAATACGTCTGATGCAACAGATAGATCTTCTGATGCAACATATAAACAGTCTGATGCAACAGATGAAATTTTTTATGCAACAGATTACTCATCTGATGCACCAAATGATTGATCTGTTTAAATTGTGGGCACTTATGCTGGATTCATGATCGGGGTTCTATCCATTGTTGGAAAAACAGAAGTGTACCCAGATGACAAATACGAATAAAAATCATAATTTCACTTACCAAAGTCACCTATGAAGTAATGCCAAAGTGGAAAGTGATGCAAAGTGGAAAGTGATGTAGTAAATAAAATTTGACCTAAGAAATTGGTTAGATAGCAGCAATAGCGTTGTACCAACAACAACAACAACAACAACAAATGGTCGACAAAAAGAAGATGAAGATGATAATGAAGTAGAAGATGATGATAATGAAACAGAAGATGATGAATAAAGCAGCAGAAACAATGAACAACAAAAATCGTTAAGAAAGAGAAAACAATAATGGATGAGAAAAGAGAGAAAGACGCTTTTTTTTCCTTCGTTTTTCGTTATTTTAGGTAAATATTGGGATCAAAGTGTAAATTTAAAAACCTGTCGGATATTTTCAAACTTCTCCAACTTTCTTAATCCATAATAAAGTAATTGTCACCTCCAACTAATAATTAAGATTTGTATCACCTACACCTCATTTTAAAACTCTTTTGTCACTTATGGCCCCAAGTCCCGTGCTTCTTGTCGTAACTACATGTAAAGCAAAGTTCCATTAAAGCAAACATGCCACAACTTTAGCTTTGTAAGTATTGTAACCGCTTTCTTTCATTGTTTTTCTTATATTCACATGAACAAATTTTTTTTAATCCACCATAATTATTCCCATTTCTTGAAAAAATTCAATAAAATTCACTTTTTTTTGCCTCCACTAGTATCACCATTATTTGAAAAATTACAACAAACATCACTTTGTTTTTCCATTCCTTAAATTTTTTTACAATAATCAGTTTTTTATTTTTATTTTTATTTTTTAAATAATTTTATAATCATTTTTTAATAATTTGCATCCTCAATGCCATTTTTTATTTTTATTTTTTTAATTTTATAATTTCCTTTTAATAATCAATTTTTTATTTTTATTTTTTAAATAATTTTATAATTATTTTTTAATAATTTGAATCCTCAATTTCATATTTTATTTTTATTTTTTTAGTTTTATAATTTTATTTCTTAAATAATTTTATAATTATTTTTTAATAATTTATTTTTTTTTAAAAATTTTATAATTTCTTCTTAATAATCAGTTTTTTATTTTTATTTTTTAAATAATTTTATAATTATTTTTTAATAATTTGGATCCTCAATGCCAAGTGTCACCTTTTAATTCGTTGTTTTTGCCACATCAGCGCGTGTGTGCAACACACACTTTAGCTTTTAGCTAATTGACAAAAAAAAGGTCTGCTTGGATCAAAATTCGGGTGGGTTAGGGGTTTGATAGTACTAGTCTTATTTGAGGGGTCTAAGTGAATTTTCGAGACATATTTGAGGATCTGTCGATGATTTAAGCCAAAAAAATATATTTATGTGTGGTTAGAAACCAAAGAGTTGAACAAAATCAATAACAACCAAATCGATAAATATACTTATATTTTGTTTGATTTAATTTTAATAATTAAAAAATTAATTAAATTGGTTTGATTTTAATTTTAATCAAAATCCACTCAAATGGAATCGTGAACATCTTAATATATAGCATGTCTAAGTCAATTTATACAGTACTACGATGAGACTGCCCGAGTAAATAGCATATATCCTACTTATGGATAGGTTGATATCACCTAGTTAACATTGCATCCAATGTGTCGATATTGATAGAGTAATGTAAATAAAGGATAGGATATATTAGACGTTATTTGGTTGAAAAATAAGTTGTCCCGGAATTAGTTATTCCATCTTCAAGAAGGATTAAGAAAAACACTACAATTCGTAGATAATTAGCCCCGAGATGAGTTATTCCATGCATTTTGTCCCAACTGAATATTAGATAAACTCCTTTTCCAAATTAATTTCGAGATTAGTTATCCTTATCCCTCCTACCAAACGGTCCTAGTGTATAATCAACATTATACACTGCCTAAGTGACTATATTCTCTCTCTATAATTTCAATGAGTTAATCCAATAAAATGGATATTTAAGATTTTATTTAAATAAGGTTTGAGAATGACTTACCAAACACACCCTCCATAACTCTACACCGGATAACATACGACAACTTGCTAAAAGAAAAGGTCGACACGATGATCTTCTTAACATTTCCCAGAATAGCCATAGCCAAGAAAACGTAATTCATCATCCCAATTGGAGAGTAAAAACAATGCATACAGTACACTTCACGCGGTGACAAATTCAAATTAGTCAAATTTCAATACAAATATCAAATATGAAAGAAAAAATAAATCAAATGCAACTTTGTTTGATAAAGTTTGCCATTCCCTTTATCAAATTTCTAGCATTTTCAGTCTCAGTATCAAAAAACTGAAAGCAATGGTCTTCACCTTCAACATCAATCAATTCAATTACCCCATTCCATCCACTTTCTTTGACAGCTTCAACGTATTGTATCCCCAAATTTCTCAATACATCTTTCTCTGCAACACACACCAAAATCTTCGAACAACTCAATAATGATAATCTATCTTTCTCAACAAACGGATTAATTCTTGGATCATCAACTCCATTTTCAGCTGACGGATTAACAAACATCCATAGCTTACTAGGTATACTATCTTCCTCAAAATCTTTCGATGTTAAAAAGTAGGGAAAACAAAGTAGGCAGCCCAAGATCTTGATTCCTCCATTTAGGTTTTCAGTTCCAGCTCTGAGTGATATATTATAAACTATGTTACCTCCAGCACTGTCACCACCAATGAACACCTTAGCAAAATCACCATGGTTAACTAACCAGGGTTCCTTCTCGAACCCTGGTTCGTTGACAACATGTGATCCCACCCATTGAAGTGCGGCCCATGAATCCTCGTACCCTATAGGAAGAGGATATTCGGGTGCAAGACAGTACTCCACCGAAATGACAATAGCGTTGGATTCTGAAACAAGGCGGTTCATGTAACGATGGTCAAGGAAAGAGAAGGCGGATTCAAGACAGAATGCACCTCCATGATAGTAGACTAAAATAGGAAGTTTTTGGCGGAGGTTCGTAAGCTTTGGGAGGTAGATTCTGGCTTTGATTTCAGGTGAAATGTCTATGTCCTTTGAGGAGACGCCAGTGGTAGGATCTTCTGCTGACGGAGGAACGGTAGATGAACCGAATAAACGCTCAACGCGGCCGCTTTTGTAGACACGGATGATTTGAGGGAAATCAACTACAACCTCATTGTCACCGGAGTCCATGGTGATGGATAAGATATGGTGTATAGTGTAGTAGTGATGATACAATTAATTTTTGAGGTGCAAAAGGAGATATTTAAACTAGAGTCCTGTACCAATATGTGGTGTCATTGTTTTTGATTAAAAAATAATACACTTTAAAAAACAATGAAATACATTTCTTTTTAGTTAATTTTTAAAAAATAATTATTTTATTTTTAATAACACTTTAATTTTAATTTTATATATCATATTTAAAATTATAAAATTAAATAATATTTTAATATATTTAATATTACTTTAATTTAAGACTAGATAATTTTTTTAAAAAAAATTATTTCTTAAATTCTATATTAAATTAAAACACATTTTTTTTAAATTGTGTTGTCTGGAAGTACGGGTTGATATGTGATCATGGACTTTAGAGTAGGAACATGATAAAAGTAGAGAAAAATACATCAAATAGATTTTTTTAAAAAGATATCTAAATATCTAAATTATATTTCTGATCTATTACCTTACGATTTGTTCCTAAACAGTTATAAATACATCATTTTCAGCCTATACATATTATCATGCAATTAAAACACGTGAACGAAAAAAAATTATTTCAACAATAAATTAGAAAATGTCATGTCTAGAGTGCTTAATTTCCTTATGAATTAGAAAATACCACATGTAAAGTGCTAAACCCTCTTTTTCTCTTCTTCTTTCACAATTTTCCATTAACAGTCATTTAAGCTGGAAAATTTTTTCTGAACTCTAGTTTCTTCTTAATTTGTTTAAAAGTTGTGAAATCAAATTTTCTTTTGTGATTAAAAAAAAATAAATTCGTGATGGTCTACGTTAACGATATTTCAGTGTTTTTTTTTTAACCCTCTTCCTGTAAATGTGAAGCTGCATCAATCCCATTTCTAGTTCAGCTTGACGAAATCTGTGAGACAAATAAGAAATAACACTTATCATCACTGATTTAGGGATACTGTCTATTCCTCACTCTCCGACCGCTACACCAACCGATTCCACTTCCTAGACAACTCCAAAAGGTCTTGAAGGTACTACCAACCGATTAGAGGGGCCTCACAGTGGTAGAGAAACTGGACAAACTTAAAACTCCACCAAAAAATCTCCTCTAGTAGGTTCTCAACCCCTGATTTACCTTCCCACCAACTCCCATTTTCTCGAGTCCTCCCCTGTTTAGAAATCCAACTTACTCTTCAATGTCCTCACTATTTCCCACATTAATAATGCATACTTCTGGTTCTTCCTTGATCGCCGACCCCTCAGACCTAAAATTAGCTTCTCAATATTTAATGGCCATAACCCTAGAAGCTAGTTAAGGAAGTGAGAAAAATTCTTTGAAGTAGCTTCTTAAATAAAAGAAAAAAGAAAAGTGTAAACAACATAAAATCCTAACACTTTTCTACCTAATTATCCTCTCTTCCAACTTTTATATTAATTACACTCTCATACATAAACTTTTGATACATTACTAACCAATTAGTTAGAGATAAAAAAAGAAAAAATGTTAAAAGTGCCTACAATTAAGGAATTAACACACTCAATTTAAGATTTTTTTCATTTAATTATATAAAATCCTCAACAACTTCATTATTTGAAATTTGAATAATCAAATCAATCTTCATTTATCATAATCTTCCAAAATTAGTTTCTTCTCCAATCGTTCATTCCCTGCGTTCAGAAAAAAAATTGAACATACTATAAGAATATGATCTATTAGGCGAATCTCATATCATATATATATATATATATATATATATATATATATATATATATATATATATATATATATATATATATATATATATATATATATATATATATATATATATATATATATATATCTTTCTATGTATCAAAAAAAGAATTTAAAACTTAATTTCTTTATATTTATGTATCAGAATAAGAAATATATATTGAATATATCATAAATCATTGATTACCTGTATCAGAAATAGTTTTATGTATCAGAATGCATGTAATATTTCTATCAAAAAACTATATATGTATCAGAAAACGAATTTAATACTTAATTTCTTTAAATTTATGTATCAGAATAAGAAATATATATTGAATGTATCAGAAATCATTGATTACCTCTGTCAGAAATAGTTTTATGTATCAGAATACATGTAATATCTCAGTCAAAAAAATATCTATGTATCAGAAATAATATTTATAGTTCTGTTTGTTTCATTGAACATTATGATACATAAATAGAATGTATATGGACGAAATTTATCAATCTGATACATAAAATTCATACCTTTGGTAATGGGTCTCTTTTCGCAACTTTTTTTTTCTCTTTGCAACATCAACAACAGACTTATGAAGAGGTACGTTAATGGAGGTTGTTTGTGAAATTTTTCTGGCGGTCGATGGCCGTAACACACATACTACAAGTTTTTTTGGATCTCTTTTCACAACTTTTTATTTTCTCTTTGCAATTTCAACAACAAACTTATGAAGAAGTATGTTAATGGAGGTTGTTTGTGAAATTTTTTCGGTGGTCAATGGCCATAACACAGATACAGCTTTTTTTTTTTTTTTGCTTATTTTTGAAATTTTGTCAATGAGTTAATAATTGTTGAATTTATTGCTAACTTTTATTACTGAATGATTAATAATTTAATAGTTATGTTTTCTAAGGAAAGCAATTTTCCTTATCTTCAACAATGTCAACGTGATTTAAGGCTTAAAAATAGAAGTTGTATGTTATGTATCATATAAAAAACTTGTTTAGAGATTTAGAAGGGATTTTTGTAATTAGTTTAGTGGGAAGGAATTTTAAGTAATATAGGATACTTAAGGTGTTGTTTTATGTAATTTATCCAAAAGAAGAAGTAGTAAAGTACAAAAAATATAAACAAAATATAAAATTAAATAAATTTAACACGTGGAAGATGTTTATTGGTGCGTGATTATACTCTATTTTCTGCAATTGGGATTGAATGAAAAATATCCTATTTATATTAATTTAAAATTGTTTAGGGGTAATAGGTCGATAACAAAATTAAAGCATCTTTTTGAAAAAATTGGACAAATTTAGAGGTACTTTATGTATTTTCTCATAAAAGTACAACTAAATTTGTGGTAAGTATACATTGCTTTCCATGTGGGGGTTGGACATTGAAGCAAGTGCACAAAGATTATGTATTAAATATAGAAATTTTTTTTTTCTAAGAAAAATAAGTAAGTTTAAATATTATTGAAATTGTTATAAAACAATAAAGAACAAGAAGAAGAGTAGAGAGAATAGAGAGACTGATTCTTATTTCTTCTCTTGGGGGATGATTTACAATGAAGGAAGCTCTTCTATTTATAGGGAGAATTTGCCCCTAGTTTCACACTAAAAGACAAATACATCAAATCCTGATAGACGCTAAATAGATTTTGATAGACATTCACTATAATTGATATATATCATAACACTTTCCCTTGAATTTCTAACAATACACATATAAGTTGCCTCATTAAAAACCTTACAAGAAAAATTCAGTGGGACAAAACCTCGTAAGGAAAAAAGAGTACAACGCATATTAACTCCTCCTAATAAAAACATCCTTGAATCTTTGCATTCCGATCTTGTGCACCATCTTCTTAAAAGTTGCAGTTGGAAGAGACTTGATGAATAAATCAGCCACATTGTCACTTGAACGAATCTGTTGTACGTCAATATCACCATTATTTTAGAGCTCATATGTATAGAAAAGCTTTGGCGAAATGTGCTTCGTTCTATCTCCTTTTATGAATCCACCTTTCAGTTGTGCTATGCATACTGCATTATCTTCATATAAAATTGTAGGTACTTTGTCACATTTCAAGCCACATTTTTCTCGAATGAGATGTATTATGGACCTCAACCACACACACACTCGACTTGCTTCATGAATAGCTATAATCTCAGCGTGATTCGATGAAGTGGCTACGATGGACTGTTTTATTGATCTCCAGGATATTGCAGTACCCCACATATGAATACATAGCCTGTTTGAGACCGAGCTTTATGCGGGTCAGATAAGTACCCAGCATCAGCATAACCAACAAGATCGAAACTACAATCTTTTGAATAAAATAAGTCCATATCAGTAATCCCCTTTGGATACCGTAATATGTGTTTGATCCCATTCCAATGTCACTTAGTAGGAGAAGAACTGTACCTTGCTAGAAAATTTACTGAAAAGGCAATATCAAGCCTTGTAGTATTTGCAAGATATATTAGTGCATCAATTGCACTAAGATATGGTATTTCAGGACCAAGGAGTTCCTCATTCTTTTCTTGAGGTTGGAATAGATCCTTATTCACACCAAGTGATCGAACAACCATCGGAGTACTTAATGGATGTGCTCCATCCATATAGAATCGTTTCAACATCTTTTCTGTGTTGGTAGATTGATGGACAAAGATACCGTTTGTCAAATGCTCAATTCGCAAACCAAGGCATAACTTTGTCTTTCCGAGATCTTTCGTCTCAAATTCTTTCTTTAGGTAATCAATTGCCTTTTGAAGCTCTATTGGCGTTCCAATAGATTTAATGTCAACGACATAGACAGAAAGTATAAAAAACTCCGACGTTGTTTTATTTATGAAAACATATGTGCAAATTTCATCATTCATATAACCTTCTTTAGATAAATATTCACTAAGACGGTTATACCACATGCGTTCAGATTGCTTCAAACCATATAATGATCTTTGCAAACTAATGGAATACATTTTCCGAGGCTTTGAACTATATGCTTTCAGCATTTTAAATCCTTCGGGAATTTTCATGTATATCTCATTATCAAGTGATCCATATAGATAGGTTGTTACCACATCCATCAAATGCATTTCAAGTCTCTCATGGATAATGAAACTAATAAGATAACACAAAGTTATTGCGTCCATAACTGGTGAACATGTCTCATCATAATCGACACCAGGCCGTTGCGAAAATCCTTGTGCAATAAGGCGTGCTTTATACCTTTGTATTTCATTTTTCTCATTTCTTTTTTGCAAAAAGACCCATTTAAATCCAACAGGCTTAACACCATTAGGTGTTTGAGTTATAGGTCCAAAAACTTCACGTTTGACAAGTGAATTCAATTCAGATTGAATTGCTTCTTGCCATTTTGGCCAGTCATTTCTTTGTCGACATTTTGTGACAGATCGAGGTTCAAGATCCTCTCTATCTTGCACGATTTTTGTTGCAACATTGTATGCAAAGACACGATCCACTACTATTTCAGATCGATTCAAATTAGTTTCAACATCACTTGAATTTATGGATAGTTCCTCATTTTCTCGGGTCTCAGGCTCATTGATAGACACGATCCACTACTATTTCAAATCGATTCAAATTAGTTTCAACATCACTTGAATTTATGAATAGTTCCTCATTTTCTTGAGTCTCAGGCTCATTGATTCCTTCAAGAATATCAACATTGCTCAAATTTTGAGCTTCCATATGAGAATCTTTCGTAGTGTCATCTTGACCATTTGTTTTTATTTTACTAGGATTTTGATTCTTAGAACCTAATAGTCTGTCATGCTTCAAGCGTGCTTTAGATTCATTAGCTATGACACTAGTGGATGGTTCTTTAGAGACATCAATTTGAATTGGGACATTCTCTGCAGGAATATATGATTTGGTGATCCTTTTCAAATTAGTAAATGCCTTCGGCATTTGATTTGCAATTTTCTGCAGATGAATAATCTTTTGTACTTCTTGCTTACAAATAGAAGCACGTGAATCAAGATGAGATAGTGATGAATTTTTTCACAAAATTTCTCTTTTGATGTCACTATCTTCTCCCCCTGATTTTGAAAAAACTATCTCATCAAACTGACAATTTGCAAATCGAGTAGTGAACATATCTCCCATTAATGGTTCAAGATAGTGAATAATGGAGGGTGATTCAAACCCAACATAAACTCCTAATCTTCTTTGGGGGCCCATCTTGGTGCGGTTTGGTGGTGCTATAGGCATATATACACCGTACCTAAAAATTCGCAAATGAGATATATTAGGCTCTTGACCCAAAATCAATTACAACGGAGAAAATTTATAATAATTTATTGGTCTAAGACGGATAAGTGTTGCAGCATGCAAAATTGCATGACCCCAAACAAAAGTGGGCAACTTAGTTTTCATAAGCAATGGTCTTGATATCAACTGCAGACGTTTAATTAATGTCACAACAAGGCCATTTTAAGTGTGAACATGGGGTACAAGATGTTCCACTCTTATCCCAATCGATAAGCAATAGTTATTAAATGTTTGGGATGAAGCTTCTGCAGCATTATCAAGGCGAATAGATTTAATTTGATTATCGAAAAATTATGCCCGTAATCGTATTATTTGTGCCAACAATTTTGCAAATGCTAAGTTGCGAGATGACAAAAAGCACACATGAGACCATCTAGATAAAGCATCTATTAGGACCATAAAGTATCTAAATGACCCACTAGGTGGGTAAATGGGTCCATAAATATTCCCATGTTTGCGTTCCAAGAACTCGGGGGATTCAATTCCAACTTTTATTGGCGATGGCCTCACAATCAGCTTGCCTTGATAACAAGCATGGCATGAAAATTCACCATTCGAAAGAACCTTCAAGTTCTTTAATAGATGCCCATTTAAATTTTCTATGATCCGCCTTATCATTATTGATCCTGGATATCCCAGACGATCATGCCAAAATACGAAAGTATTGAAATCAGTAAACTTTCGGTTTACTATAGAATGTGCCTCAATTGCACAAATCTTTGTCCAATACAGGCCAGAAGATAAAGCAGAAAACTTTTCAATAACACATGTCTGCCTAGAGACATTCTTGGTGATACCAAGATATTCAAGATTCATCTCATCAATTGTCTTGATATGATAACTATTATCATGGATATCTTTAAAACTCATTAAGTTTCTCCGAGACTTAGGAGAAAACTTAACATTATTTATGATGAGTTTAGTTCCCTTGGGCAAGATTATAATGATTTTTTCGAAGCGTTCAATCAAATTAGCACTACTAGAAATTATAGTGGCATTAATCTTGCCCATGTTTAGATGAGAGAAATATTTTTCATCTTTGAATATCGTATGCATATATAGTGCCAGAATCAATCAAACATATATCTTCACAATTTGACAGCTTACTTTGAAAATTATTCATATCTTAGCCTTAGCCTTCAAATTTGAGACGGTAGAGTCTCGTGCTAATAACTTGTTATAAAACAATGAAGAACAAGAAGAAGAGTAGAGGGAATAGAGAGAGTGATTCTTATTTCTTCTCTTAAGAGATGATTTACAATGAAGGAAGTCATTCTATTTATAGGGGAATTTGCCCCTAATTTCACACTAAAAAACAAATACATTAAATCCTGATAGACATAAAATAGATCTTGATAAACATTCACTATAATTGATATATATCATAACAGAAATCAATTAATACATTATGAATTAAGGAAGAAGATTCACAATCAACTCCATAGCATCACAAATAAAATCTACAATCTTTGCTAACATATGATCACACTTATTCGCTAACTGTTTAATAAAAGACAAAAATATAAACATAAAATCACATATGCTAATACAAAATGAAAATTTTCACTTTATGTGATAATAAAATAAAATAAAAAAAGTTAATTTAACTTTAAACGTAAGATGCTCAGAAATTAAAAATACATTTATATATGTGGACATTGCAGGTACGGTACAGGGTCCCCCCCAAAAAAAAAGTTGAATGACCTTTGATAAGTATTTAACCTTAATTCACAATATATATATATATATATATATATATATATATATATATATATATATATATATATATATTTCTCTATTTAAAAAGAAGAATCTATTTTAACTTGACATAAAATTTTAAAAATAAAAAATATTTTTAAATTTTATTATTTTAAATTAAAATTGTGTCAAATAAATCAAAATATCATTTAATCTTATGGTCCTAAACAAATCACGTGGAAAATTAAAATTAAAATATTATAAAAAAATAGTTATTTTTTTTAAACGAACTAAAACAAAAAATATGATATTAAAGAATCATTAATACATAAGAGATGATGTCATCATGCTACAATACTCTCTTCTTTATCTTTAATTATTTAATTTTATTTATTTAATTTAAAAATTTGAAAAATCATTTATCATAATATTTATTTTATCTTATTTAAATATTATTTATGTATTTAATTATTAAATATTATTAATTTTTTAATATTTAAATAACTTATAATTAATAAACATAATATAATAAAAGTATCATTTACTTAAAAAGTAGTCCCTCTGTTTCATTTTAGTTGATCTTCTTTCTAAAAACATTTGTTTCATTTAATTGTTGCTTTGATGAAATCAAAAAAATTTTATTATATTCTTTTAATATTATTCTTAATATTAAATGATTAAATAAAATATATTTATATAAATTTATATTTTTAAATTATAATTAATTTAATAAAATAAATTTTAATTAATATTTTTTAATAAATATGTCAAGTCAATACGAATTAAGTAATATTAAACGGAAGGAATATGAAAAGTTAAAAATGAAAGAACAAATACAGAAGGAAGGAATACCGTGCGTTCACTTCAAGATAAGATATTTCTACAAAATAATGAATCCCATGGGTTGGTCCAAAATGTTGGCTCGAGGAATTTTGTAATGTATCCATTTCTACAAAATACTGAATCCCATAGGTTGGTCCAAAATGTCGGCTCGAGGAATATTGTAATGTATCCATTTTACAAGGCCATTAATAGACGTTGAACTAGGGTTGGGGCTTCTTCAGATGATAAAGAAAGAAAAGGACAAGAGATAAAGATCATAATTCCTCTGTTCGTTTTTACTTTTCATTAATTTTTTAATTAATTTTTTATTTTTATTTATTATTTTTAATATATTAAAATAATATATATTTTTTATTTTATTCTTAATATTAATTATTTTTTTCTTAAATTATTTTAAAATACAATATAAGTGTGTCATTTAATAAGAATATTATAGTAAAATAGTTATATTATTAATTTTTTTAATAGATATATCAATTAAAAAATGTGACAAATAAAAATATCTTTAAGGATATTTGGATAAAGGGATTACCATTCAAAATGACTTTCCTAATGTGGGGGATATGAAAAGGAAAAGTGCCGGTAGATGAAAATATAAGAAGATGGGGTTTACAAGGGCCTTCTAGGTGCTGGTGTTGTACTAATCCAGAGCAGAAAATCATTTTATTTCTAAAAGCTCCACTTGCTAATCGGACATGGTCTTATTTTTTTTCTTTTACAGGTATTAACATAGAAGAGTTGAGATTCAGGGAGATTATAATAGTATGGTGGAATGTTGATAGCAGAAGCAGAGCAAAGGCATATTATCAAGCTATATCTAGCATGATCATTTGGGAACTTTGAAAAAGAAGGAATAGCATAAAGAATGAAGGAATAAACAACTCAATGCAAAAAGCAATATTCAATGTAACTAGAAACATTGGAATGTTGCTTAAAGTTAGAAATCCAAAACAACTATTTCCTTATGTATGGCCGGAGATAGTCAAGGAATTGGACCAGTGGAAAGCTAAGCTGAAGATTACCAAAGTTTGGTGGAAATTTCCTAAAGAGAGTTGGGTGAGATACAATACATATGATGCTTCTCGAGGGAATCCTGGTATTAGTTTCTATGCCTTTTGTTTAAGAAATGACCAAGGTGATCTTCTCTATGCACAAGGAGCTAGAATTGCAGATACTGCTATAATGTGGAAGCAGAAACTATAGCTATGTTACAAGCAGCAACACATTGTAGTAAATCAAGATACAACAAAGTAGTGTTTCAAACCGATTCACTTTTTGTTCAGAAAGTCTTAACTAAGGAGTCAAGTTGCCCTAGGAACCTTTCAGTGTTCACAGATCAAATATGGGCATTACTAAAAAACAAGCAGGTACAGGTATAACATATCATGAGAGAAGGCAATCAACTAGCAGATCATCTTACTAATCAAGCAATAGACAAAGGTGATTTCTCAATCACATTGTTTCAACAACTTGAAGTTACAGGCAAAAAAATTCTAAATAGTGATAAAATGCAATGTCTTTACATAAGAGTATCACCAGCAAACGGGTGAGAAAGCTGAAAAGGCAAAAGCTATACTTGTTCACATGCAAGTATTTATATAACACAGGGTCATCAAAAGCTGTACATAGCTATCTAGCTTATTCTAATCCAGCCAACAAAAAGGACTCGCAGTGTAGGAGAGGGTTTTTACAAGTTATGCAACTGATAAACCTGAAGAGGAAAACACATTTCAACTACTTGCAGTTTCGAGCATCTTGTTATCTCCCTACCGGCCGTAGCTACAAAAAAATGGGATTACTACATGTAATCGACGTAGCAAATCAGAACACAAAAGAGGATTGAAGCTTACATGGATGTATATGTCCTTTCAGGGGTCCAAAATCCTCAATAAGCACCAAAAAGATTTAACATTCCCAATAACCGAAGAGCACAGCTAGAAAAATCAAAAAGAATAAAAAATGAGTTGAAGATGGAATTAGAGGATACAAAGAACAGAGGAAGCTACTTACTTTTGAAAGCTGAATTTTTAGTTGTTTTAGAAGTGTTTCAAGGTACAGAATTGATTACCCAGAGCAATTTTAAAATAAACAGAGGTTAAACAGTGAAGAAGACAATATTTTCTCAGGTCTTGGAGGATTGCGGTGGATGAAGCATGGATTAGGAAACCCTATTCTATCGGGTGTATGAAATAGGCAAAGGCAGGTCAGGTCTTTTGTTAGAATTAGAATTGGGCCTGCTTTGTTTATTGTTTTTGGTTTGTAGATTTTTCAAAATGGGTTGGTATAACTCCCCGAATCTAGTACCCGAAATGTTACATGGTGCTCATGATCCCCAAAATCACAAGTTAATCCATGAGTGATATCTGTACCTGAGCACTGCATAATATACTGTATAAATACGGAATAAAAGGCTAAAAGGCCATAAGGTTCAAATATCTGATAAAATATAACATCTAAAAAATACGTTATATCAATACCAAAATGACTGAAATAACTGTCTGAACATGCTATAGTCTAAAAGCCTCTAAAACTGACTGAATAAGGAATTGATGGGACATGTCCCCAACTAACTCCAACTAATGAAATAAATTAAGTACTGAAAGAATGAAATAATCAAATAATCACATCCTCACTGCTAGTCTGACTGCTGAAACTGGAATGCTATTGATGCACTGGAGCTCATGCTTCTGAACCTATGGTTTAAAAACACCATAGCACAAATGCGTCCGTACGATTGAATATACTGGTATGCAAATGAGGTAAGCTAAATGCAAGGGTTCATATGCATGATATGCATGAACAATATTGATTGACTGAGTAACAGGAACGTGAAAATACATGCATGAATACATAACTGTAAATGAGATTGTGACAACACTGATTACTGAGTCTGAATACTTATAACATGGATTTCTAATAACTGATACTGAGCGACTGTGTCTGACAATCTAGGTTCTGATGGAACTAGTTGAGTTTCGTACTGAGTTGAGTGACTGTATCTGACAGTCCTGAATTCTGTACAACTATTTGAGTTATATGACTGAGACTAAGACTGAGACTGTAACTGTGGAAAGTAGTAATATAACCGACATTCCCCAAATAAGATAATATAATTGAGTTTGGGATCTAATCTGTAACACTAATTAGAAGGGTGTCAATACCGCGCCACTGGTAAGGACAAGCCGTGGGTGACCCTCATCTAACAGTGTCCCCAAAAGAGAATGGTGAGACCCTCATCTGACAGTATTAATCCACCTCATCAACCCTTATCTATTAGTGTTGATGTCTCAACCTATACTGGCTACATAGTTATGGAACGTAAAGATTGCTTCTAAGGATCACACCCTCAATTGTCAATGTGTTCCCTCATCCTTGGGTTCACTCGGTGCTAATTTATACTCCTATCTGAATAGACACTGAAACATGATTAACTGAACTGAACTGGACTACGTTTATTGGGTTCCGCTAACTGACAAAATACTATTGAGATTACTGAATTTCTGAGATTTTTGAGATTACTGGGATTTCTGAGTTTTCCTAAGTCATGAGTCTGACTGAGTTCTACTGAGCATGGCTTGATTGAGAGTATCTTAAAAAATGACACTGGCTCTAGGCACACAGCTAAATTATCGGGTACAAGTACCCCAGGACTCGATAGCATGAAACTGACAAGACATGACACTTCTTGACACATAACCATAGTCAACAATTCATAGTACAATCACTGGGGATTTTCATGAAGTATTCGCATGCTATAACCTTACACATGAATAGGAATACATGTAAGCATATCAAAATTTCATAAGCCTAATCTCATGAGCATTACGTCAATCCATTACAAAGCATAACAATAACGTGGGAGTCATATCAAACATAAGGGAGAAATATGAATTCATCAATTTCGATCACAAATGAGTCATAAGGCATAATTCTTATTCTCTTAGGCATTTTATCAAACACATTGCATGCATATCTTTAGGCTTAGGCAAGAATATTGAAATAATACATCATGGTAATATTTTACACTTCCAATGCAAGAATTTTAACCACATACTAACATATTTTCTTGATAGTCATTAAAGACTTCAACTTGGAAATCAAACAGCAACATAAACATGGATATAATTCAATTCATACCATGGAATCCAAAGTTTATATTTCAAATAGGGTTTCTTGAGCTTCATGGGTGAAAAAAAAAACAAGAATCAACACTTGACATACCTGGGTGGATGATTTCTTAAAGATTTATAGAGGAAAACTTGAATTCTTGACTTGAAATTAAACACCTAGGGCTTCTTGTTCTTGGGGATTGATCTTTGAGAGAAACCTTAATTTGGTGTTATAGATAAATAATGAAGTTATGAGCTTCGGTCTGGGATAATTAGGGGTTAAAAAGGGTGGAAAAAGACCCAAATATCCTTTTAAAAATAGCTTAAAAGCGTTGATCGGAAGTGGCGACGGTTTGAGCGATGGTTCGCTGCTGGCTCGACGGTCCGTCGGTCTATCCTGTCGTACTTGGCCAGAACTTGAACTTTTGGCCTCGTCTGCGATGGTTTGGGCAACGGTCCATCGCTAGCTCGATGGTCCGTCGGTCTTGACCATCGCACTTAGCCAGGAGATTGGTCCACTGCCTTAGCCGCAATAGTCCATCGCTAGCTCGACGGTCCGTCGGCTTGACCATCTCTTCTGGGCAGTTCCAAAAGTTCTCTATAAAACGTCCATAACTTTTTACTCTGATACCGGAGTTGGATGAAATTGGCATCGTTGGAAGCTAATTCAATTTCTCACATGATAAAAAGTCGAAATTAGGGAAATTCTATTTCATTTAAAAATTAATCATTTAGGAAGTAATCACTAACTCTTCTGGATACTAGATTTGACTTAAAGAAAGTTTGGGGTATTACAATATCTCCCCCTTGGGAATATTCGTTCTCGAATGGGACTGACTAGACTGGGAAAGCTGATAGACTGATCTTACTCAAGGGACGTGAACATTTAAACATGTCTATATGACTGGAACTTCTGATATACTGAAATCTCATACTAAATATGCATGTCTGATACATGGATATGTGACAGATAGTCTTCCTGAATGCATGACTGAAATTACTAAGAAGTTGAGTTTCTCATGATGAGAATGCATATCTGATGCATGAATATGTTACTGACATGATACATGAACATATGTCTGGATATGCAAAGGTATTTAATACCAAGTTTATAACTGAAATCTGAACATGAAACTGAATAAACTTGAGGAAAGCTATTACCTTGGGTTGAGTCTGAGTTTGCGGAGAAGAGGTGAGAATACTTGATCTACATGTCTACCTCTTCTTCTCAAGTAGCTCCATCAACGGACTGATTTCGCCAAAGAACTTTGACTAGAGGGACTTCTTTGTTGCTCAGTCTGGTAGTCAAGAATTTCGACTGGATCTCTTCAAAATAAAGGTTGTTCTGAATGTCTAAGCCCTCTACCGGGACTACAACTGCTGGGTCACCTATGCACTTTTTTAGTAAGGAGACATGGAACACTGGATGAACTGAGGATAGATATGAAGGCAATTCGATCTCATAAGCTACCTTACCGAAACGACTGAGAATTTTGAAGGGACCGACATATCGGGGACTGAGCTTTCCCTTCTTGATGAATCGCTTCACTCCCTTCATGGGAGAGATTTTCACGTACACATAATCACCGATATCAAACTTGAGATCCTTTCTGTGCACATTTGTGTATGATTTCTATCGGCTCCGAGCTATCTTGAGCCGTTCTCTGATCAACTGAACTTTCTCTAAGGTGTCAAATACCAAATCAGGCCCTGCTACTGCGGCCTCACCCACTTTTAACCAACCGATTGGAGATCTGCACCTCTTACCGCAAAGAGCTTCAAATTGAGCCATCTGAATACTGGAATGATAGTTGTTGTTGTATGCAAACTCAATTAAAGGCAAGTGGTCATCCCAACTCCCCTGAGGTGAACTTAGGTACCAATACCCTTTTGGAATGCTTTCCAAAAGTGAGAGGTAAACTGGGTACCTATATCTGAAACAATAGATAACAGAACACCGTGTAATCTGACTAACTCCCTGATATAGAGTCTGGCGTAATCCTCGGTTGAATAGGAGGTATGGACTGGAAGGAAATAAGCTGATTTGGTCATCCTATCTATAATGACCCAAACTGAATCATGCTGACAACGAGTATGAGGCAAACCCGTCACAAAGTCCATGTTAACTTTTTCCCACTTCTAAGTAGGAATACTGAATTCCTGCATAGACCCACTAGGCTTCTGATGCTCTATCTTAACCCGCTGACATGTAGAGCACTTAGCCACAAACTTTGCAATATCTCTCTTCATCCCACTCCACCAATAGATCTCCCGCAAGTCGTGTTACATCTTAGTTGCCCCTGGATGAATAGACTGGAGCGCACCGTACGCTTCTGCGAGAATTTGTTGCCTCAAGTCATCTACACCTGGAACACACAGACGACCCTAACAACGGAGAACATCATATCCCCCTTGGGGGGAAATCTCAACTTTCTGATCCTTGACTGACTCTTTCAACTTGACTATACTGGGATCTCTATTTTGTTTTTCCTTAACTTCAGAAACTAGAGATGATTCAAAACTACTCTGAACCTATATATTACCTTCTGCTAAATCGACTAAGCGGACACCTAGTCTGGCAAGCAGATGAACTTCCTGATCTAGCTTCTTCTTATTGTCTTCAACATGAGCAACACTACCCATAGACAGTCTACTAAGAGCGTTGGCCACAATATTAGCCTTTCCCGGATGATAAAGGACACTCATGTCATAATATTTCAAGAACTCTAACCACCTTCTTTAATGGAGGTTAAGATCTTTCTAAGAGAATACGTACTGAAAGCTTTTGTGATCTGTGAATACATCTACATGAACACCATCCAAGTAATGCCTCCAAATCTTTAATGCAAAAACTACATCTGCTAACTCAAGGTTATGAGTAGGATAATTCTTCTCATGGGGCTTAAGTTGTCTCACTACTAAAAAAAGAAAAGAACCGACCACAAAAACCTACCACAAGTGGTCGGTTTTTCCCAATTTTCGACCACAAAACCGACCAAAGTGTGTGGTCGGAAAAGTAGTGATAGTTTTTTAAAAATCGACCACTTGTGGTCGATTTTTTTTAAAATATATCTATATTTTTAAAGTTCATTATTATTTTATGAAAATTGGAAAAAATAATTTTTTAAAGAAAAAAATTTAGAAAACCAACCACAAGTGGTCGGTTTTCTAATAAATTAATTTAATAGAAAATCTACCACAAGTGGTCGGTTTTCTATTAAATTTAGTTAATTACTTTAATAAAAAACCAACCACTTGTGGTAGGTTTTCTGCAATTTTTTTCTTTTTTGAAAAACTGACCACTTGTGGTCGGTTTTTCTGGAAATTTTTTTTTTAAAATAAAAATCAATAAATGATCCAACATGCAATACAACAACAATAACAAACCAAATATAAATACTTTCAAAAGTGTACAACACATACAAAATGTCCAACAGACGTAAAAACTACAACAATAGTTTCAAAAGTGTTCAAACTACAACAAAATGTCTAAATTCAAAGTACAACACATACAAGAGTCCAAAAACTTAAAATCATCTTCATCGAATTCGTCCTCGTCTTTCATATCCTCATTGGTGCTGATATCATCCAGGGGCGTAGACCTTTTACACCCCAGGCTGCATCACCACGACACGGAAGAATAATCCCTGCAGTCTGAATGAAAAAGCTGAACTGCTCCTGCAGCATCCTGATTTGGGATAATGTTTCCTCCTCCTTCTTCTACGTTTTTTCTCTCTGTTCAACAATCTGTTCAGTGAGTCCCTAAACTTAACCATTTTCAAGCGAATACATCACCGAACAAACCACTTTCGAAACAAAAAAAATCCCCTTTCAAGTGCCTATACTTAACCATTTTCAAGTAACTAACCAACCAAACAACATTCAAACCAAAAAAATCTCCTTTAAAGTCCCTATGCTTAACCATTTTCTCGTAACTAAGTCACCAATCAAACGACATTCAAACCAAAAAATACCCTTTAAAGTCCCTACACTTAACCATTTTCAAGTAACTAAGTCACCAACCAAACGACATTCAAACCAAAAAATACCCTTTAAAGTCTCTACGCATAACCATTTTCAAGCGACTAAGTCCCCAAACAAACCACTTTCAAAACAAAAAAATCTCCTTTAAAGTATTTATACTTAACCATTTTCAAGTGACTAAGTCACCAACTAAACGACATTCAAACCAAAAAAATCCCCTTTAAAGTCCCTACACTTAAACATTTTCAAGCGACTAAGTCCCCGAACAAACCACTTTCAAAACAAAAAAATCCCCTTTAAAGTACCTATACTTAACCATTTTCAAGTAACTAAGCTACCACCCAAACGACATTTAAACCAAAAAATACCCTTTAAATTCCCTACGCTTAACCATTTTCAAGCGACTAAGTCACCAACCAAACCACATCCAAAAAAAAAAATCTCCTTTAAAGTCCCTACGCTTAACCATTTTTTCGTAACTAAGTCACCAACCATGGATAGACACACCCAATGTTGCAATAATTCCTCAAACAAAAGATAAACAACAAATCAGTTTCTTATCAAATATTCACATAAATAACTAAATTTTTTCTTGAGTTCACTAGAAGTTAAACATTCAAAAAAATGTCTAGAGTGCACTGTAAGCTAGATATTCTTGTACAATCCAACTAAGGGACATGCACCTAGACACTTCTATTTACCTTTATGCTAAATCTACCCAAATCTTTCAAGTAAAAGAATGCAATTGCTAAGAAGAATTGTCAAATGATAAAAATAAAGTGCATGCCATTTGCCTTCTTCTCCACATGTGAGTCCATAAGTTCAACAACTCATTAGTGCGAAGAGGCTTCACAAGATAGTCAACTACTCTGAATTTGAGGCACTTGACGACAATAGAGACTTCATCTAGTGATGGCATCACTAGGAAAGAAAAAAACAAAGAAATATTTATTGTTTTTCACTGCACAGATGGACATGAATCAAAATAAATTTTGAAGAAGACTCTAATTAAACATTATAAATTTTAGATTACGAAACTTGTTAAATAAATAAAAAATATTTTGAGACTTTAGAGCATGGAATTAAACCTGAGATGGGTTCAAAGCCCATTATTTTTTGGTGAAACTTGATCGGAGAAGCAGCGAGGCAACGACGGTCGGGGAGAGAGGCAACAAGGGTTGTTGGTTTTGTTGGTTGGTGGTAAAAGAGGCGGTTGGCTCGAAGGGAGGCATTGGTTCGCTCTTGGTTGGATGAAGAAAGAGGATAGACAGAGGGTTCCTCCAGCCATGGTGGTTGGACTACGGTGGCTGGCCGGAGGTGGCTACCATAGCCAAGACCATGGACCAAGAGAAGGTCTCTAGAGAGAGGGGAAAAGAAACATGGGAGTTGCGGTTGTTTTATGGAAAATAATGGTTAGGGTTTCAGTGTTTTGGTTTAAATGGAAAAAGGAAAAAATTTAATCTCAGCCGTAGATCACTTTTTGATCAACGACTGAGATTCAAAGTTATAGGATATTTAAAATTGGGTCACAATTTAGGCTAGAATCGATTTCAAACAATGGCTAGAATTTAAATAAAACTGAGAATATAATTGAAAAGATAAAATAAAATCGGGTCGGGTTATTCACAAATTTAAAAAAAAAATATCAGCAAAATTTAAATAGATTGAGTTATCTAGCTTTCGATTACTACACGAGATATACGTATATATACATATATTTAATTGTCTATCGGCTTTCACATATGTACTAGGAACACCACATACACGATTTTACTATCTCATATAATAATATACAATGTATTTCACAAATACTCAATTGAATTATAGATTACATTATAATCTTATGTCATTAATATACCTTCACTGTATAATATATATGTATATATATATATATATATATATATATTAAGTTCTAAATACGTACTATATATATTACACACCTAGATAGGAAGGTTTGGAAGTCACGGATAAGGGTAGAAGGTTAGTGCGTGTGTGAGTCGTAGCTAGAGGTTAGGGGGCTCTGGTGTAGCCGAGTTAGTAAGCCTACGACTATGTCCATTGGCCGGAGCCGCTAGTGTATGCTACTACTAGGGGGTGTCCTTTTCTTATTTCTTATTTCCTATTTATTATTTTCGTATTGCTCTTATTTTTAGTGGCTCGCTTAGCTCTATTTTCAGTACTTCTCATTTCTTATTTCGGTTATGCCACCCATTCTATTTCATGCATTACTATGATCCTGTTCACTATTTATTATCTTGATCCGAGGGTCTATCAAAAACAGTCTCTCTACTTCTTCGGAGGTAGCGGTATGGACTACGTACATTCTACCCTCCCCAGACTCCAGTTGGTGGGAATACACTGGGTTGTTGTTGTTGTTGTTGTATTAATGGAATGTGTTTATTATACATACTCAGATGATTGATCGATTAATTATATTTGATTAGCTTAATATACTAGGTTTTGACTACATTGTTCATCAATCGATCACTATATGTATATATATATATATATATATATATATATGAACTCTTGAATGTGTTCTATATATATCACATCCACAAGTATTTTACCTTATAATAGAACACGTTCATTATATTCTGATGAATTATCGTTTATATATTACATTATTAATTATGATGGGAATAGTAGAATAATATCATTATCTCAATGCTATGACATATATATACAAATATTCATTATACAAAGATTATGCACGTTTAACGTCATTTACCGTATATACAAAGGTAAATATTTATTTTATATATTGAAACATAAGTAAAAGATAAAGATTATGTTTAATGTAATTTATTTATTTTATTTGAATTATTTTTTGTTGTAATTTTGTCACAAAATTTTAGAATTATTGAATTTTATTATTATTATACTGGTTATCGACTACGTGTGATCAGTGTAATTTTAAACAATTAGATATATATTACATTATATATATCATTATTTTTAAGGAAAATAATATATATATATATATTTGATTACATATATATAATTAGGTGTTACTAAAAATTATTTACTTTTTAATTTATTTTAGTTCAAAAACCAACCACAAGTGTTCGATTTTATAAAAAATAAATTTTTTTAAAAAAATTAAAAACCGACCACAGGTGGTCGTTTTTTTCTAAATAAATTTAAAAATATTTTTAAAAACCTACCGCAAGTGGTCGGTTTTTTTTAAATATTTTTAATTAATGTTTTTTAAAAAAAATCGACCACAAGTGGTCAGTTTTTTTAAAAATAAATTTTAAAAGTATTTTTAAAAACCTACCACAAGTGGTCAGTTTTTTTTAAAAAAATTTAATTATATTTTAAAAAAAACGACCACTTGTGGTCGCTTTAAAAAAAAACTACCACTTGTGGTCGATTTTTTTCGACCATATTTTGTGGTCGATTTTTTGTGGTCAGTTTTTCTGATTTTTTTTGTAGTGTCTGGAGCGTAGGCTATGACTTTACCATGTTGTATGAAGACACAATCCAAACCCACGCTAGATGCATCACAGTACACCACGAACCCATTTAAACCATCTGGAAGAGCTAAAATTGGGGTTGAGGTGAGTCGAGTCTTCAACTCCTGAAAACTCTTCTCGTAAGGATCTGACCACTGAAACTTGACTTTCTTCTGAGTCATTCTGGACATAGGGGATGCGATAGAAGAAAACCCCTCAACAAACCATCTGTAATAACCAGTCAACCCCAAGAAACTCCTGATATCTGATGGAGAGACAAGGCGAGGCCAGTTTCTTAATGCTTCGGTCTTTTGAGGATCAACCCTAATTCCATCACCGAAAATGATATGACTAAGAAATGTTATTGACCTTAGACAAAATTTGCTCTTACTGAATTTGGCGAACAATTGATGATTTCTGAGAGTCTGCAATACTATTCTGAGATGGTCTGCATGATCATGCTCATTACAGGATGCATGATCATGCTCATTACGGGAATAGAGAAGAATATCATTTATGAAGACAATGACGAACATGTTCAAGTACTGCTTGAACACACGGTTCATCAAGTCCATGAAGGTTGCTAGGGCATTGGTAAGACCAAAGGACATGACTAAAAATTCAAAGTGACCATACCGAGTACGGAAAGCTATTTTCGGAATATCATACTCTCTGATCCTAAGCTGATGATATCCTGATCTGAGGTCTATCTTAGAAAAATAGTTGGCACCCTGAAGTTGATCAAACAAGTCATCGATTCTGGGAAGTGGATACTTGTTCTTGACGGTGACTTTATTGAGATGACGGTAGTCTATACACATTTTGAAAGAATTGTCTTTCTTGCGCACGAATAAGATTGGTGCGCCCCACGGGGACACACTGGGTCTAATGAAACCCTTATCTAGGATAGCCTTCAATTGATCTTTCAATTCTCTGAGTTCTGCTGGTGCCATTCTATATGGCGAAATAAATATTGGCTGAGTATGTGAAAGAAGGTCTATGCTGAAGTCTATTTCCCTTTCGGGAGAAATTCCAGGAAGATCTTTGGGAAAGAAATCAGAATATTTATTCACTACTGGGACTGATTCGAGACTGGGTGTTTCAAAACTAGAGTCCTTAACTCGAACAAGATGATAGATACATCTCTTAGATATCATTTTTTGTGCCCGAAGGTAGGAAACAAGGTGACCTCTAAAAACTGAAGTACTACCCTTCCACTCTAGGATGGGTTCATTCGAGAACTGAAATTGGACAACTCTATTTCTGTAGTCGACTGTGGCATAGCAGGAATGAAGCCAATCCATATCGAGAATGACATCAAAATCAGTCATCTCCAATTCGACTAAGTCTGCTGAAGTGACTTTCTGAGATACCATAATCAGATAGTTCTTGTATACCCATCGAGCTACGATAGTTTTACCCACTGGGGTAGAGACTTAGAAGGGCTCTGCTATAATTTTGGGACTGACTCCGAAATCAACTGCTATATAAGGAGTAACAAAAGATAAAGAAGCTCCTGGATCTAGTAAAGCGTAACATGCAAGTGAAAGACCTGTAATATACCAGTTACCAAATCAGGAGAATTTTCCTGATCCTATTGGAACTGAAGAGCATAGAGTCTATTTGGGCGTTGCCCACTGGTAGCACTGAAAGAGGCACCCTGCTGATTCGGGCGATCGGACTAAGCTGGAGGGCGATTACACTGACCCTGAGGACCTGGATGGGGACAATCTCTAACTTTCTGGCCTGGCTTTCCACATTCGAAGCAAACATCACTGCCAGCTCTACAAGTACCCTGATGGTGCTTGCCATATATCTGACAAAGAAGATAGGTTCGGGCACTGCTAACACTGCCCCGAGACTTAGAGCCTGGCTCCCTATCTCTGTTGTCGTCTCTAAATTTTGGTACTGGAGCAGTGGCTGAGGAAGGAGCTGAAACGGATGACTTTGGGTGGAATTGAGAGCGACTTCCATGCTGAGCAAAGTTTAAACTACCTGTCCTTGCTCTCTTATTCTGTTTCTCCCTTATCTTAATCTTCTGCTTTTCTATCTGTTGAGCATGGATCATAAGATTGGCTATGTCCATCTCACTAATCAACATTGCTGATTTGCACTCATTGACCATACTATCATTCACCCCAAAAACAAACTTACTCATCTTAGCCCTGTTGTCTGCCACTACATGGGGGGGATATCTAGATAATTATGTAAACTTAAGAGAATACTCTTTTACTGTCATGTTGCCCTGCCTGAGGTTGATAAAATCTAACACTTTACTTTCTTCAGCTCTAGGGGAAAGAATTTATCAAGAAAAGTAGTGGCAAACTCCTCCCACTCTATAGGTTCTACATCTATACCCCTCTCGGTTTTTCACTATTTGAACCATATGTGAGCTACATCCTACAACTGATATGCAGCTAGCTCAGCACTCTCACTAGCAGTAACTCCCATGAAATCTGTAACTTTTTTAACCTGATCAAGGAATTCCTGAGGGTCCTCATCTGACTTAGACTCGAAAAAAGATGAAGGATTCATTCGGGTAAAGTCCCGAATCCCGATTGCAGAAGTATTGGCCACTGGGTTGGTCGAAACAACAGTTGGCAGTTTATTCTGAGAAGTAACTAAGTTAGCAAGAGTAGTGAATGCAGCTCTGAACTCTGCATAAGAGACATATTCGTCCAAGAAATCTGCTTGGACGGGTTGAAGGGCTGACTGATTTCCGTTTCTTCTATTGGGAGGCATGTTCTGTAAACAAAAAGGGAGAAATAAATTTAGACTGAGAGTTAAGTTTGAGCTCATGCTCACTGGCATGACATGAATACTGAAAGAAGGGAAACTGTTTCTAAAACATCTTATATCCTCCTGTATATAAATGTGGCGCGCAACACACCCATGCCAAGACTCTACTAGATGCAAATTTTAGACATTCTAGGACACTATTTAACCTTAGGCTTTGATACCAAGTTTGTAACGCCCCAAATCTGGTACCCGAAATGCTACACGGTGCTCATGACCCCGAAGGACCACAAGCTAACCCATGACTAATATCTGTACCTGAGCACTACATAATATACTGTATAAATGCGGAATAAAAGGCTGAAATGTCATAAGGTTCAAATATCTGATAAAATATAACATCTGAAAAACACAGTATATTAATACCAAAAATGACTGAAATAACTGTCTAAACATGTTATAGTCTGAAAGCCTCTAAAACTGACTGAATAAGGATTTGATGGGACATGTCCTTAACAAACTCTAACTACTGAAATAAACTAAGTACTGAAAGAATGAAATAATCAAATAATCACATCCTTGAATGATGAGGACTCACTGCTAGTTTGATTGCTGAAACTGAAATGCTACTGATGCTCTAGAACTCGTGCTTCTGAACCTATGGTATAAAAACACCATAGTGCAAATGCGTCAGTATGATTGAATGTACTGGTATGCAAGTTAGGTAAGCTGAATGCAAGGGTTCATATGCATGAACAATACTGACTGATTGGGTAACATAAACATGGGAATACATGCATGAATATATAACTATAAATGAGATTATGACAACACTAATTACTGAGTCTGAATACTGATAACATGGATTTATGATAACTGATATAACTTATACTGAGCAACTGTGTCCGACAGTCTAGGTTCTGATGGAACTAGTGAGTTTCGTACTGAGCTAAGTGACTATATCTGATAGTCTTGAATTCGGTAGAACTATCTGAGTTCTATGACTGAGACTAAGACTGAGACTGTAACTGTGGAAAGTAGTCATCTAGCTGACATACCCCAAATAATATAATATAATTGATTTTGGGGTCCAATCTGTAACCCTAATTGGAAGGGTGTCAATACCGCACCACTAGTAAGGACAAGTTGTGGGTGACCCTCATCTGACAGTGTCCCCAAAAGAGAATTGTGGGATCCTCATCTAACTGTGTTAATCCACCTCATAAACCCTCATATGCCAGTGTTGATGTCTCAACCTATACTAGATACATAGTTCTGGAACGCAAGAATTGCTTCTAAGGATCACACCCTCAACTGTCAGTGTGTGCCCTCATCCTTTGCTTTACTCGGTACTAATTTCTAATATCATCTGAATAGACACTAAAACATGATTAATTGAACTGAACTAGACTGCGTTCATTGAGTTTTGCTGACTGACGAAATACTACTGAGATTATTGAATTTCTAAGATTTCTGAGATTACTGGAATTTCTGAGTTTTCCTAAGTCATGAGTCTGACTGAGTTCTACTGAGCAAGGCTTGACTGAGAGTATCTTGAAAAATGACACTGGCTCTAGGCACACAACTAAATTGTCGGGTACAAGTACCCCCAGGACTCGATAGCATGAAACTGACAAGACATGACACTTCTTGACACATGAACATAGTCAACAATTCATAGTACAATCATTGGGGATTTTCATGAAGTATTCGCATGCTATAAGCTTACACATGAATAGGAATGCATGTAAGCATATCATAATTTCATAAGCCTAATATCATGAGCATTACATCAATCCATTACAAATCATAACAATAACGTGAGAATCATATCAAATATAAGGGAGAAACATGGATTCATCAATTTTGGTCACAAATGAGTCATAAGGCATAATTCCTATTCTCTTAGGCATTTTATCAAACACCTTGCATGCATATCTTTAGGCTTAGGCATGAATATTGAAATAATACATCATGGCAACATTTTACACTTCCAATGCAAGAATTTCAACCACATACTAACATATTTTCATGAGTCATTAAAGACTTCAACTTGAAAATCAAACAACAACATAAACATGGATATAATTCAATTCATACCATGGAATCCAAAGTTTATATTTCAAATAGGGTTTCTTGAGCTTCATGGGTGAAAAGAACCTATGAATCAACACTTGACATACCTGGAAGGATGATTTCTTGAAGATTGGTGGAGGAAAGCTTGAATTCTTGACATGGAATTAAACACCTAGGGTTTCTTGTTCTTGGGAATTGATCTTTGAGAGAAACCCTAATTTGGTGTTATAGATGAATAATGAAATTATGAGCTCTGGTCTGGTATAATTAAGGGTTAAAATGGGTGGAAAAATACCCAAATATCCTTTTAAAAAATAGCTTAAAATCGTTGATCGAAAGTGGTGACGATTTTGGTGACGGTCCGTTCCTGGCTTGATGGTCTGTCGGTCCATCCCGTCTTACTTGGCCAGAACCTGAACTTTCTGCCTCGTCTGCGACGATTTGGACGACGGTCCGTCGCTAGATCGATGGTCCGTCGGTCCTGACCATTGCACTTGGACAGGAGATTGGTTCACTGCCCTAGCCGCGACGGTTCGTCACTAGCTTGACGGTCCATCGGCCTGTCGTTTCTGGGAAGTTCCGACAGTTCTCTGTAAATCGTCCATAACTTTTTACTTCGATACCGTATTTGGACAAAATTGGTATCGTTGAAAAGCTAATTCAATTTCCACATGATAAAAAATTGAAATTGGGGAAATTCTATCTGATTTAAACATTAATCATTCAGTAAATCATCACTAACTCTTCTGGATACTAGATTTGACATAAAGAAAGTTCGGGGTATTACAGTTGGTCCATTTGTGTAAAGACTTATTGTTACTTTAATCAATAAAATTCTAAATTAAATTAAAAAAAGTGACTAATAAAATTGAACGAAAGAATCATAAAATATCTTTAACATTAGCCAAAAAAAAAAGGATATATTAGTTTGATTAGTTTTGAGTTGGCTTTTATCAAATATTTTTATTTTAAAATAAACATATGAATTTAGTCTCACATAGAAATTTTAATATCTAAGTTTGTCTGATTACGTGAACTTTCATCCTATATTATAATTCTCCTCATTTTTCCTTTTCCCAACCTTCAATTTTTTCATCAAGATTTTAAAATGCTACTATTCTATAAGTAGACCTGTCATTCAGGGTGGCTTGACCCGTTTCGATTCGGTTAGCTCTGTACATTTAGTCAAGTTGAACCGGTTTGACCCGATCCAGTGGGCCACCTGATTCCTGGTCTAATGGTCCCGGACTGGACCATCTAAGATAGGTCAGCTCGGTGGACCGGCCCAGTTGATAAATTAGGCCCATCGGTAATCCGGTCTGGTAGTTAAAAAGATTTTTTTTTAATTGTAGCCATTGGACAATTGGTGCCAAATTGGACCATTGAGGCCCAATGACTATAATGTCGTTGTGGCTCCAATGGCCAATTGGCCCATTTTTCAACTTTCATAAAAAATATATATATAATTCAAATTTTTTTCTATAAATACCATATATTCAAAATCATTTTCACACATTCTCAATCTCTCATTCTCTCTCATATATTCTAATTATTTCCTACAGTGGTCAATTTTATTTTTTAATTGTGCAACTACAAATATCAAGTGAAAGTTTTCTAAAGTCACAACTTTCGGATACTTCCAAAATTTAGTATTGTCGTTTCATCTCTTGCTTTTAATTTTTAATTAGTGTATTAATTATTGAATATTTATTTTTATTATTTTTGTGTTTTTGAATATTTAATAGTTTAATTTATAATATGAATAAATTAAGAAACTTCGGTAAAAGTGTCAAAAATTTTGATCCCGAAAGTGGTAGTGGTAGTAAAAACTAAATTGATGGCGGTTTTGGTAGAGGTAGTTTAAGTACTAGATATACTCGCGTGCCTCCGGTTGGATGAAATAGGTGTAGGTTCTTACGATATGAATTATTTAAAAGTGCGGTGATACAAGTCAAATGCTCACCTTAGTTTTTGATGACATCCTTCAAAGTTACTACGTGAAGAATCAAGCTTTGGTCGTATGGAGAGAACGGGATCATACTTGGAGGGGTCGTTTTGAGCATGACTTAAAGCAATCCCGTGTGTGGAAGGTTGCTTGGATGTTTACATTGATGTTAACTTGAGAACCACAAGCCTTGAAGTACAAACCATACTCGGTTTTGAGAGCATTGAAGAGGCGCCATTCATTCAAGTTATAACACACCTTGGACTCCCCTTTATTAAGGGTATTTTAGACATTTTACATGGTGTATTTTCACACCATGGTTGCCCTTATCATTAAGGGAAAAGTGGTCTTTTTTGTCTTTTTTTGTAATATTCTATAAGTAGGACATTTATGTCTTCTCTTTTTAGTTGATGAATGATGAAATATTGAAATATTGAAACATTGAAAGTCCTCTATTTGAGTGTTGAACACCATAGTTTAGTCTTAGTTAGGGCTTGGAATTCCCATTGTAGTTTAGGGCTTGGAAAAGATAGTATTGACCTTTGCTTAGAAACAGTGGATCTTGAGGTACGTTGGTTACCTTGGCGGTCACCGTAAATGTGTGGTGTTGATTATTATATTCATTAGGGGTTAGCGTTGAAATACACTTGGTTCTTAATCTTGTAATAATATTTGTCTCACTATCTATCCTTTTTCATTCTTGCAAACTTGTTGTGTGTTCTTGTTCTCTACTCTCGATTTGTGTGTGTTCTTGTTGGCCAAAATTATTGCCTTCTTGTTCTTCATTTTATGTGTTGTTAAGATAGTTTGGGATGGCTGAAATAGGTGTCAAACACCTTGTTATCTTATCATTCTCGTGTTGTGTTGTGAATCCGAGAGTTGGTCACCAAAAGGGTCCTTGGTTCTTGAACTTGTGGATTGTTTTTAGTGTGTGTTTCATGCACACAAGTTCAAGAACCAAGGACCCTTTTGGTGACCAACTCTTGAATTCACAACACAACACTAGAATGAGAAAATAACAAGGTGTTTGATACCTATTTCAGCCAACCCAAACTAGCTTAACAACACATAAAATGAAGAACAAGAAGGCAACAATTTCGACCAACAAGAACAAACACAAATCGAGAGTAGAGAACAAGAACAAAAACAACACAACAAGTTTGTAAGAATAAAAAAGGATAGATAGTGAGACAAAGATTATTACAAGATTAAGAACCAAGTGTATTTCAGTATTAACCCCTAATGAATATAATAATCAACACCACACTCTTACGGTGACCGCCAAGGGAACCAATGCACCTCAGGATCCACCATTTCCAAGCAAAGGTCAATACTAGCTTTTCGAAGCCCTAAACTACAATGGTTATTCCAAGCCATAACTAAGAATAAACTAAGGTGTTCCACTCTCAAAGAGAGGACTTTCAATATTTCATCATTCATACACTAAAAAGACAAGACCTAAAATGTACTACTTATAGAATATTACAAAAGAAGACAAAAAAGACCACTTTTCCTGTAATGATAGGAGTGGCCATGGTGTGCAAATACATAATGTGTAATTTCCAAAATACCCTTAATGAATGGGCGGCCAAGGTGTGTTATAACTTAGATGAATGGAGCCTCTTCAATGCTCTCAAAAACGAGTATGGTTTATACTTCAAGGCTTGTGATTCTCGAGTTAACATCAATGTAAGCATCCAAGCAACCTTCCACACATGGGATTGCTTTAAGTCATGCTCAAAATGACCCCTCCAAGTATGATCTCGTGACCTTCCTATGACCAAAGCTTGATTCTTCATGTAGTGACTTTGAAGATGTCATCGAAAGCTAAGGTGGACATTTGACTTGTATCATCCTCCCTTTCTTGAAAAGGATTCGACCTCAAATCCGTTCCTTGCAAAACTAAAGAAAGGACAAAAAAACACAACATCCTCATTGCATGAGGGTTAGGGTTAGCACAATAATAAATATCATCACGCCAAGGCGGCATATTTTTGAAGTATAATGAAGGATCCCTTGAAGGCAATATTAAAAACTCAAATAAAGATGTACAAAGGATTTTGTTAAGGGATTCACCAAGAGTGACACTTTGCTTGTCATGTAGACCAAGCAACACGTTGGGTGCACCAACATCACCATTTCCATATTTGGCACCGAGGTCAAATGGGAAGAGTGGCCATATACATGGGTCTAGACAACACTCCCCTTTCCCGTGGTCTCCACCCAAACTAAACGACATACTCTCTACAATAGCATACATATCACCCAAAGAAAATAGAGAGTAAAGAAATGTATCATTCAAGTCAACTTTTATTAAGGTTCCCTCATGTGTGTACTCACTACTAGTTTCCCAAACAACATCATGAGTACTCTCAACAATAAAGTCACACCAAGTAGAAGAAGAAGTAGCTTCCAAGAGTACATATTCCTTACCCTTAAGAGTACTCTCATCTTCCAAGAATAGATTTCCATCTTTAGGAGGAATGTTGTCACACCATAGTGGGTTAGCATATAGGCTATAGCCTCCAAGGGAAGCTATACCATCATTTTCACCACTAGGCTCATTAGGAGTATTTTGATCATATTCAAACAAGACATTGTACCTAAAGAGAGTATGATATAACCCACAGACAGATTTTGAACAACCAAGTTCCTCACTCTCTAAAAGATCAATATCAAGTTTCAAAGAGGTTTAAGCACAAGATTGTCCCAAGGATAGCTCTTGGGTTCACTCCCCTCTTGTTGACCAATATTTTCAAATACTTTTGTCACGCCCCAAATCCTATTAAGGCGGACTGGCACCCGTTGCCGGTAAGGCTCGGGAGAACCAACCTGTAGCAATACATTACCTATGAACATTATAAGTTACTTTTATACTAAACATGCCCTCAAAAGATAAATGGGACTAGCAAGCCAAAAGATGTTGTATGACTAGGCCGTTGGAGCCACAATGTCTACGATACGATACATGACCATACTATACTTTACATAGTCTACAAAGCCTCTAGACAAGAAACATTATCTTATAAGGGTCGGGACAGGCCCTGCCTCATGATAAGATACTATACAATGCAAAAAGATATGATAAGACTCAAAGCCCCGAAGCAACCTGGAGCTTAGTGACTGCAGTTGATATCCTGTACTCTTACTGGGGAGGTTTATTAGCTTCTGCACCTGCAGCATGGAATGCAGGTCACCCAACAGGGACGTCAGTACGAAATAATGTACTGAATATGTAAGGCAACATGTACTATATATGAGATAAAAGCTCAAATGAAACCATACACTGCTGTAGGGTAAAAGACCACCTTTATGAATATTGTGGAGTCATGCATCTTATAACAATTATGTTACTTTACTCTTATCACTTGTATAATCTGTGCACATCATGTAATACAGATGACCAGCTGATCAATGGTAAATCTATATCAGGATCGACCCATGCTAGGCTTTCCTTTCACCCCTGGGATACCCCCTGTAATACTGGGATTGACCCATGCTAGGTGATTCTTTCACCCCTGGGATACCACCCAACAGAAGCAACTGTATACATATATCTTCTTATTACTTTTAAGATGAATCTTTGGTGATCGTAACATTTGAGCTATAAGACTATAAGCATGACAATTGACAAGTATGTGACCATGTAACATCATATCACAATGAAAAGAGTGGGTTATACAATTAGTGAAACATGTAGGACATAAACAACGTATGAACTTTATTTAGCTAAAAAGAAGACTCATATGTCATGGTATCCAATGTATGTATGCAGCAGTGACAATGCTCGAATCTGGACACACAAATACATGTGAAAGAGTGGAGTGGTTATATCGAAGTTTGTAAAGATCTCTATGTGCCAATAATGACTTTGGATTCCATGCCAAATAATAAGAGATCGAATAGCCTTACATACCTCGACATATCAACTTGTTTTTACCTCGAAATGACTTCTTTTCTTACAACTATTTATCTACAATATCATGTTTTAAAGCTAGTATTAGCAGCTAATCAATGCATCTGGACAGCCCAATCTCACAAGACACAACACTTTGGCAACAAACGTATAACCATCGACTCAATGGTGTTATTCCGACTTTCTCAATTCTAACTGTCTTCAACCAGTACACATTATCATATACATGATGTATACAGCCTATATCAGCTCTATAACATGCTGGAAACAGTCCATAACTACAACACAGAACCATTTTACAAAACGCTCAACTAAGAAGCACAACATCTCGTCGTCTCCCTACATTTCGTCGTTAACAATTCATACTTGTCCCAACTTTGAACCAGATGCTCCCAACATATATATACATCAAATAAACCTTAACATAGTCACAAAATAGCTCAAAACATAGGGGGGAAACGTGAAACATCAGCCCCCTCATCAAAACAGTCCAATACCATTTTGGAAGCACATAAGATCATATAAGGATACTTGTTTCCAAAGAACTAGCAAAACAGTCCAGCAACCTTGGCAACCATATACACACTATAACATATTAATAACCTCAACTTTATATCATATTAAAGTCAAAAATCAGGGTAAGAATCGTTCCAAAGCCAAGAAAACCAAACAACAACTTTCAGGACACAAGCTGTCCAGAAATTCCTGCACAGTGCACCAGCCAACTTATCTTGTTTTCCATGGAAAATTCATATCAAGTATATGGTTATTTTTACATACCTTAACTCCCAAGGTGTAGGTCTAATTCAATAACTCAAAAAGTAGCCTTTGGTTGCCTTCCAAGGTGAAGAAATGCCAAGAGAAACTTAGAGAGAAAAGCTGAAATTTTTGGTCTTTTATTAGTTAACCTAAGGAGCTCGGTTTTGGTCCCTTTTTAAGGAGACCTTAGACCAACTTTCTCCTGATATTTGCAGCTGATTAACTCAAGTTGGTCAATGACTAATTTTCCCCTTTCACTTGGGCCTTTTGGATCTCTAAATCAATGGGCTTTAGTGGCCCATTTTTCTTAATCTTTCTTGCACTTTGTTTGGGCCCAATTTTGTTAGTAGTGAATGAATGTAGTTGGGCATATTATATAAAAATCTTGGGCTGAACATCTTGGCCCAATATAATGCTAAACCATTGGCTTTAATAGCCTCCCTAACTTGGGCTTCGTTTGTCACAAGACTTGGAAAGTTTCGCCGTTAAGCCTTGTCTTCGTTCCCCTTTCTTTTTACTAACGTCTAGACTTCAAGTGAGTTCACTTATGAATGAATTATTCTCCCTCATGTATATATACATTTTTTTAAGCCAACCACACAGGTGACTCACCTGCTAGCTTCCTAAGTTCCATAAGCACGTCAATGATTTTCTCCGTTTAAGGCCACAGTCTCTAAATAGACTTCCATATAGTGCCCCAATCTAACACTTGAACACTTGAAAAAAATTTTTGGTAGTAATTAAATCAAGTCGTATGTCATTTTATGTGAACATTACTAGTACATGTAAAATGTGGGGTGTTACATCCTCCCCCCCTTAGGAACATTCGTCCCGAATGTTAACATAACTGTATAGTCTAGGCAGGTTTGAATTTCTAGTCACACAACTGTTAATAACATAACTAGTATTCAAACACATACCTATTAATGTTCCTCCTCTGTATCTTTTGGTCCCTCCTTGTCTTCAAATAGATGAGGGTATTTGGATGTCATTACTTCCTCCGGTTCCCACGTTATTTCTTCTACTTGGTTGTTTCTCCAGAGTACCTTTACTGATGCCATTTCTTTGTTCCTTAACTTTTTAATTTGGCGATCTAGAATAGCAACCGGTACCTCTTCATAAGTAAGATCCTCTGTGACCTGTACATCTTCTATAGGAGTGATACGAGAGGGGTCACCTATGCATTTTCGAAGCATTGACACATGAAACACTGGATGAACCATTGAAAGTTCCTGGGGTAGCTCTAATTCATATGCAACTTGTCCGACCCTTTTAGTAATCTTATATGGCCCTATGTAACGTGGGCTTAGTTTCCCTTTCTTACCAAATCTCATAACCCCTTTCATTGGTGATACCTTTAAAAATACCCAATCGCCAATAGAGAATTCCAGCCCTCTTCTCCGCATATCTGCATATGATTTATGACGACTTTGGGCTGTTTTTAGCCGTTGTTGTATCACCTTAACTTTTTCCATGGCTTGTTGGACTAAATCTGGCCCGAGCAAGGTGGTTTCACCCACTTCGAACCAACCAATTGGTGACCTACATTTCCTCCCATACAAAGCTTCGTAAGGCGCCATCTTGATGCTCGAATGGTAGCTGTTATTATAGGCAAATTCAATAAGGGGCAAGTGTTCTACCCAGCTACCTTTAAAATCTAATGCACAGGTTCGCAACATATCCTCAAGTGTTTGAATAGTACGCTCTGCTTGGCCGTCTGTTTGGGGATGGAAGGCTGTACTCAAATTCACTTGCGTCCCTAAACTCCTTTGAAAGGACTTCCAAAATTTTGCCGTGAATTGAGCTCCTCGATCAGATATAATAGAGAGTGGGACCCCATGTAGCCTAACTATCTCTTTGAGGTATAATTTGGCATATTCTTCAGCTGTATAATCACTTCTAACTGGCAGGAAGTGCGCTGACTTCGTGAGTCTATCAACTATCACCCATATGGAGTCAAACTTATTAACTGAACAAGGCAAACCAGTTACAAAATCCATATTAGTCATATCCCACTTCCAAGTTGGAATCTCTATACATTGCATGTAACCACCTGGCTTTTGGTGCTCTACTTTGACTTGTTGACAAGTAGGACATTGAGCCACAAACTCTGCAATGTCCTTTTTCATGCCTCCCCACCAAAACACTCCCTTTAGGTCATGATACATCTTAGTAGATCCTGGGTGGATGGAATATCTTGAATGATGGGCTTCTTCCATTATTCTCCTTCTGAGTCTGTTAACATCAGGCACACACAATCTATTTTGGCAATAAAGTACTCCATCTTGTGTAAGCCTAAACTCCTTCATTATACCTTGACTTACTTTCTCCTTAAGGCATTGTAGAATAGGATCATAATACTGTTTTTCTTTCACTTCCCTTATCAATGAAGAATCGGTAGCATTATGCACAATAATATCCTTTCTTGGAGTTTCGAGTAGACGAACACCCAGATTGGCTAGTTGACGCAGATCCTTAGCCATGCCTTGCTTTACCCCTTTCTGATCACTGGTACCCATGAGTGTCTTACGACTTAGAGCATCAGCCACCACATTTGCTTTCACTGGATGGTATAATATATCAATATCATAATCCTTTATTAACTCTAGCCACCTCCGCTGCCTCAAATTTAGATCTTTCTGCTTGAAAATATACTGTAAACTCTTATGATCTGTATATATGTCCACGTGCACCCCATACAAATAGTGGCGCCATATCTTTAAAGCAAATACAACCGCTGCTAGCTCAAGATCATGTGTTGGGTAGTTTTTCTCGTGTGGTCTCAATTGTCTCGAGGCATAAGCAATCACCTTACCATGTTGTGTTAGTACACACCCCAAACCAACTCCGGAAGCATCACAATACACTGCATATCCCTCTGAGCCTTCTGGAAGCACTAGCACAGGTGCTGAGGTTAGCCTGCTTTCCAACTCTTGAAAGCTCCTTTCACATGCATCATTCCATTGGAATTTGGTTTCCTTGTGAGTTAGCTTAGTAAGAGGTGAAGACATAGAAGAAAAACCTTCAACAAACCTTCTGTAATAACCTGCCAATCCAAGGAAGCTTCGAACTTTTGTAGGTGTCGTTGGCCTTGGCCAATCTTTCACAGCCTCTATCTTTTGTGAATCCACCCTTATTCCTTCATCCGATACAATATGGCCCAAAAATGTCACTGATTTTAACCAAAATTCACATTTGGAAAACTTAGCATACAACCGGCGATCACGGAGAACTTGTAGTACTAGTCGTAAATGATTTGCATGGTCCTTTTCTAACCTTGAATACACCAGAATATCATCTATAAATACTATCACGAACACATCCAGGAAAGGCTTGAATACCCTATTCATCAAATCCATAAAAACTGCTGGTGCATTCGTTAGCCCAAACGACATAACAAGAAATTCAAAGTGACCATATCTGGTTCGGAAAGCTGTCTTAGGTATATCTTTTTCCTTCACTCTCACCTGATGATAACCTGATCTCAAATCGATCTTTGAAAAGTATTTGGCACCCTGTAACTGATCAAACAAGTCATCAATTCTGGGGAGGGGATATTTATTCTTAATTGTCACCCTATTCAGTTGTCGGTAGTCAATACACATCCTCAATGTGCCATCCTTTTTACGCACAAATAAAACTGGTGCACCCCAAGGGGACACACTAGGCCTTATAAAACCCTTTTCTAACAAGTCTTTCAGTTGCTCCTTTAATTCACGTAATTCTGCTGGGGCCATTCTATATGGAGGAATAGAGATAGGCTCGGTGCCTGGTAATAAGTCAATACCAAAATCTATTTCTCGTTCTGGAGGCAAACCAGGGAGTTCCTCAGGAAAGACATCAATAAATTCATTCACTATTGGAACAGACTGGATAGTTGGTGATTCTACCTCCATGTCTCTCACTCTAACGAGATGACATATATATCCCTTTGATATCATTTTTCTGGCTTTAAAATAAGAGATAAACCTCCCTTTTGGTGCCCCAATATTGCCTTCCCATTCAAGGACTGCTTCATTTGGAAAGTGAAAGTACATCCTCTTGGTTCGGCAGTCAACGGTGGCATAGCAAGAAGCCAACCAATCCATACCCATTATAACATCAAATTCTACCATTTCTAACTCGATAAGATCAGCTAATGTATCTCGGTCGCAGACAGTCACTATGCAGTCACAATAGACTCTTCTAGCTATAATTGACTCCCCAGTTGGTGTAGACACCGCAAGTGGTTTATTCAATAATTTAGGTGTTCTACCAAGCTTCCCAGCAACTAATGGAGTAATATATGACAATGTAGAACCAGGGTCAATTAATGCATACACTTTATGTGAGAAGATGGACAATGTACCTATAACCACACCGGGTGAAGCTTCCAGGTTCTGTCGAGTCCCTAGAGCATATGTGCGATTTTGGGCCACGCTGGAACTAGCTTCCCCTCTAATACCTCTGCCGCGACCTATAGGAAATTGCTCACCTCTACCTGATGGAGGCACTGATGATGATGATACAACAGCTGATCCAGTAGGTTGTGCCATATCACCCCTGCGTCTTCTTGGGCAATCTTTTATTACATGCCCTGGCATACCACACCAATAACAAACATCCGTTCCCCTGCGACATGCACCTATATGATATCTCCCACATTGTCTACAAGGCTGCCTAGGAGGCATTTGCTGGCTTCCCGAATATCCTGTTGTCCGTGTACCTTGGCCCTCACTTCTCTGCCCAAATTGATCATTTCTAGACCCTTGAAGTGGTGGTGGAGCACTAGCTGTAGAGTAAGAGGATGATGTCCTGGGTGGCCTATTAGAAAATCGTGGCCTAAACTCACCCTGGGGTGGTGTAAACTGTCCTGTAGATCTGGCCCTCTTGGATTGCCCCCTTTCTATTTCTTGTGCCCTCCTTCTTTGTCTCTGATCCTCCAGTTTCTGTGCAAAAGCTTGCATCCTCGCTATATCCATGTCTTTATTCAAAGAAGCAATGGTACAATCTCTAACCAAATATGAATCCAACCTATCCACATACCGATGGACTCTATCTGCCATAATAGCAACAACATTAGGAGCGTACCTGGCCAGAGAATTAAATTTAAGACTATATTCCCTCACGCTCATATTCCCCTGATGGAGGTTCAGGAACTGATCTGCACGGGCCTCTCGGATCTCTAATGGCAAGTAATGATCAAGAAAGGCCATTTTGAACTCCTCCCAAGTAGTTGGAGGTGTATCTATGCCTTTGGAATGCTTCCAGGCTTCGTACCACAGTATAGCCACACCCTTCAATCTATATATTGCCAACTCAGCAGCTTCCGAACCACTTACATGCATAACATCTAAGGTGCGTTGGATCTGATCAATAAAATCCTGTGGATCTTCATTTGGATCTGACCCAGTGAATGATGGAGGGTCTAAGTTGAGGAAATCACGTATTCTCGTAATGGCTGCCCTACCTGCACCTGCAACTGGGCCTTCTTGTCTTTGACCTTGGCCAGCAACTATACAAGTCAACAGTTGAACTGCATTTCTCAAATCCTGCACAGAAGCATCAACAGGTGGTTCTCGGGGATTTTCATTACTTCCTGGTACATCAACAGATGGAGGGGTTGGAGATGTCTGTGATAGAGACTCATCTAGAGCCTCACTTTGTCGTCTCGCCCGATTGGGTATACCAACTACCACTTCTACTTCCTTTCCTTTACCCTTACTCTTCCTTGTCTCTGGCATACTTACTGTACAAAATAATTCAGGGATTAGACATGGTACACTTATAATATTTGGCTCTATGGCATGATCTAAAGAATGAAAAGAAGTGCTAACTCCTAAATGCCACGTAGCCTCTTGTTTATAAATGTGGTGCACAACACATCGATAAACATGATTCTACATAGACACGGCTTTGTAGACTCCCTAGGACAACCCACTTTGATACCACTTCTGTCATGCCCCAAATCCTATTAAGGCGGACTGGCACCCGTTGCCGGTAAGGCTTGGGAGAACCAACCTGTAGCAATACATTACCTATGAACATTATAAGTTACTTTTATACTAAACATGCCCTCAAAAGATAAATGGGACTAGCAAGCCAAAAGATGTTGTATGACTAGGCCGTTGGAGCCACAATGTCTACGATACGATACATGACCATACTATACTTTACATAGTCTACAAAGCCTCTAGACAAGAAACATTATCTTATAAGGGTCGGGACAGGCCCCGCCTCATGATAAGATACTATACAATGCAAAAAGATATGATAAGACTCAAAGCCCCGAAGCAACCTGGAGCTCAGTGACTGCAGTTGATATCCTGTACTCTTACTGGGGAGGTTTATTAGCTTCTGCACCTGCAGCATGGAATGCAGGTCCCCCAACAGGGACGTCAGCATGAAATAATGTACTGAATATGTAAGGCAACATGTACTATATATGAGATAAAAGCTCAAATGAAACCATACACTGCTGTAGGGTAAAAGACCACCTTTATGAATATTGTGGAGTCATGCATCTTATAACAATTATGTTACTTTACTCTTATCACTTGAATAATCTGTGCACATCATGTAATACAGATGACCAGCTGATCAGTGGTAAATCTATATCAGGATCGACCCATGCTAGGCTTTCCTTTCACCCCTGGGATACCCCCTGTAATACTGGGATTGACCCATGCTAGGTGATTCTTTCACCCCTGGGATACCACCCAACAGAAGCAACTGTATACATATATCTTCTTATTACTTTTAAGATGAATCTTTGGTGATCGTAACATTTGAGCTATAAGACTATAAGCATGACAATTGACAAGTATGTGACCATGTAACATCATATCACAATGAAAAGAGTGGGTTATACAATTAGTGAAACATGTAGGACATAAACAACGTATGAACTTTATTTAGCTAAAAAGAAGACTCATATGTCATGGTATCCAATGTATGTATGCAGCAGTGACAATGCTCGAATCTGGACACAGAAATACATGTGAAAGAGTGGAGTGGTTATATCGAAGTTTGTAAAGATCTCTATGTGCCAATAAAGACTTTGGATTCCATGCCAAATAATAAGAGATCGAATAGCCTTACATACCTCGACATATCAACTTGTTTTTACCTCGAAATGACTTCTTTTCTTCCAACTATTTATCTACAATATCATGTTTTAAAGCTAGTATTAGCAGCTAATCAATGCATCTGGACAGCCCAATCTCACAAGACACAACACTTTGGCAACAAACGTATAACCATCGACTCAATGGTGTTATTCCGACTTTCTCAATTCTAACTGTCTTCAACCAGTACACATTATCATATACATGATGTATACAGCCTATATCAGCTCTATAACATGCTGGAAACAGTCCATAACTACAACACAGAACCATTTTACAAAACGCTCAACTAAGAAGCACAACATCTCGTCGTCTCCCTACATTTCGTCGTTAACAATTCATACTTGTCCCAACTTTGAACCAGATGCTCCCAACATATATATACATCAAATAAACCTTAACATAGTCACAAAATAGCTCAAAACATAGGGGGGAAACGTGAAACATCAGCCCCCTCATCAAAACAGTCCAATACCATTTTGGAAGCACATAAGATCATATAAGGATACTTGTTTCCAAAGAACTAGCAAAACAGTCCAGCAACCTTGGCAACCATATACACACTATAACATATTAATAACCTCAACTTTATATCATATTAAAGTCAAAAATCAGGGTAAGAATCGTTCCAAAGCCAAGAAAACCAAACAACAACTTTCAGGACACAAGCTGTCCAGAAATTCCTGCACAGTGCACCAGCCAACTTATCTTGTTTTCCATGGAAAATTCATATCAAGTATATGGTTATTTTTACATACCTTAACTCCCAAGGTGTAGGTCTAATTCAATAACTCAAAAAGTAGCCTTTGGTTGCCTTCCAAGGTGAAGAAATGCCAAGAGAAACTTAGAGAGAAAAGCTGAAATTTTTGGTCTTTTATTAGTTAACCTAAGGAGCTCGGTTTTGGTCCCTTTTTAAGGAGACCTTAGACCGACTTTCTCCTGATATTTGCAGCTGATTAACTCAAGTTGGTCAATGACTAATTTTCCCCTTTCACTTGGGCCTTTTGGATCTCTAAATCAATGGGCTTTAGTGGCCCATTTTTCTTAATCTTTCTTGCACTTTGTTTGGGCCCAATTTTGTTAGTAGTGAATGAATGTAGTTGGGCATATTATATAAAAATCTTGGGCTGAACATCTTGGCCCAATATAATGCTAAACCATTGGCTTTAATAGCCTCCCTAACTTGGGCTTCGTTTGTCACAAGACTTGGAAAGTTTCGCCGTTAAGCCTTGTCTTCGTTCCCCTTTCTTTTTACTAACGTCTAGACTTCAAGTGAGTTCACTTATGAATGAATTATTCTCCCTCATGTATATATACATTTTTTTAAGCCAACCACACAGGTGACTCACCTGCTAGCTTCCTAAGTTCCATAAGCACGTCAATGATTTTCTCCGTTTAAGGCCACAGTCTCTAAATAGACTTCCATATAGTGCCCCAATCTAACACTTGAACACTTGAAAATAAAATTTGGTAGTAACTAAATCAAGTCGTATGTCATTTTATGTGAACATTACTAGTACATGTAAAATGTGGGGTGTTACAACTTTACTCACTTGAGTTCTATTAATCACATCATACACATACTCAAGTGGTGGAAAATTTTCACAAATAGTTGATCAACACCAATTACACAAGATGATGTACTTCCGTTCAATATATAGGCTTCAACACTAGGTGGACATAAAATAATCTTACAAGAAGAGTCAATTTGGTCATCAATAGGATCAACTAGTGTATCCATACTCACAACATGTACATTATCAACAAGAAGCAAAGAATTATCATACTCACAAGTAAATAAGCTTCAACTCACAGTCAATGGGCTACTAGCCACACAATTATCATTTATACGCACTAAAGTGCAAAAGTTAGCTATTTTACCTTGAATTTCTTGAGTGGATTCTTCTTTCCCATGGTGTGAAAGTCCTCCACAAGCTTGGGCAGCAACTTCTCTTTGAGGCTCGGGCAGCAAGTACGTCATGAGACGATTTCTCCATCGGTGTCTCACAACATTGGGCCAATTTTGCACATGTGAAACTTTATGTTGTGCAAACGAATCGGTACCCAAGCTCACATGACCGTATTTTAAGAGAAAAATATCGTACCACACCTCCTCATGGTATTCATATTGGGATAAGACAACCTTCACCCCCTTGGTAACCTTAAACCCATCCAAGTGATATGAAACAAGTAAAGGTTCTCAAAACAACCTTAAGTAGTCAACCATGGATGGAACGATGTAGTTTTGATAGCACCTATCATTTAGCACAATGAGGCATCCCGATATCCCACAAATGGTAACCTTTTCGGAGTGAATACTCCTTTTTGTATCAACATTATAAGGCACACGAGTACCCATCGGTTTTGGAGATATATATCTTCTTCTTCTTGTGGGACAACATCTACTATAGCTAGTATACCCATTCACACTATGTTGACCTTGATAAGAAGTACTACAAGGTGAAGAATATGAAATTTCACACTCATATCGTGCACTCTCATCATAGCTCTCATAAGCTTTGTGAATGAAAGGGTTATACCTAACACCAATTCTAGGTTTGGAGTGGGAAGCTTAAGACTCCTAACATGCCCCAACTTCATCATAAGAACCATCACAAGGTCCTACATCATCTCCATATTCACCATACGCACTAGGTACTTCATTCCCCTCATTTTCTCTCCAAAAACCGTGTCCCTCAAATCTGCCCAAGTTTTGGTCATGGCTATTTTTATAGCCTCCATAATCTCCCTCAACTTCGTAGCCATAAAACCCTCACTAAAATCATAGTCTCCCATGTTGTAGTCACAATAATCCCCGACTATCGAAGACATGCTCCCCTTATATCACCTTTTAAACCTACAAAATGAACCAACAAGATTAGTAGTAAAGCTCCTCACCAACACTCGTATACACTTACATTTGTGATTCTCAATATTGGAGAAACAAATATTGAAAGTTGCTTATACTCCGTTTGTTAATAAGATGTCAATTATACTTGGCGGCCGGACTAGATTCTTGTTTGATCGACTCAAGACACAAAAAAAACAAAATTTACTTATGAACTTGAAACAAACAAGTTACTACGAGTTAATAATGAGAAAAGCACACAAATAACGAAGACACGAGTGAAACGGATTCAACAATTAATCTACAACTAAGTAGGTGATTACTAGTTCTTAATTAATTCTAGAACAAAGACATGAAACTAAAGAGACAATAAAATGAAACTAAGAATCTAAAATTTGAGCCTAAACTGTTACGTGAACAGTAAAATGATGATGTAGCAGCCACGTATTGGTTGCAGCTTTTTAGAAATTTTTATTTTCCAAAGTTGAAAGTCTTGGTTAATTTTTCAATTTGGGAATTGGTGGAATTGGTTAAGGAGGGAAAAATACGTCTTGGAATCCTCTTTCAAATTTTAAAAAGGAAGACTTGACTTTCTTGGTATTTTCTCCTTAAAACATGGATCCTTAAAAGATGGAAGGTGGTTGGGGAGTGGTTTTAAAGTCTTGAGTGTGTAGGAAAAGTCTTTAAGCCACAAGTACTACACCTTAAATCTTGGTCTTATGGCTTGCAAGACTAACACAATACACACTCCTTTTATTTAGCTTCTAAGATCAACAACCATTTTTTTTCTTCAACAATATATGGAGATGGTGAAGACACCAAGAACACAAACTTTGAGTCTTGAAGTTCTAAGGTTCAAGTTGGACCTCCCAAACAACAACAACACCTTCTCAAGCTTAAATTCCACAACACAATCCCCACAATACACGTTCAAAACTTGAACAAACAACATATCCACGTTCAAGTCTCAAAGCCACAACACTAACACCAACAATAATCGGCCACAATTTGGTTCACAACAACAACATCAATATTTCAAGCTCAAATCAAGATATAGACTCAATGTGTTAGTGAGGAACAAAACTAACACTTAGAGACAACAAAGACAAATAAAAATATCGATCAAGACATAACAAGAACACAAATTTCGGCCAAGAACACAACACGGACAGATTACTCTTTTTTAAACAATTTCAATTTTCAACACCTTTTTTTTATTTTTGTCAACTCTCAAGCCCAAGATTGATCTTGTGGGAACAAGATCAAGCCATTATTTGATACCAAACGATACAAGAAAGACAAGGGAGGCACGAAACACACACCAAAAATAGTCCACAAGTTCAAGAACCAAAGACCCTTTTGGTGACCAACTCTCGGATTCACAACACAATACTAGAATGGGAAGATAACAAGATGTTTGACACCTATTTCAGCCAACCCAAACTAGCTTAGCAACACACAAAATGAAGAACAAAAAGGCAATAATTTTAGCCAACAAGACAAACACAAATCGAGAGTAGAGAACAAGAACAACATAATAAGTTTGCAAGAATGAAAAAGGATAGATAGTGAGACAAAGATTATTACAAGATAAAGAACCAAGTGTATTTTAACACTAACCCCTAATGAATGTAATAATCAACACCACACTCTTACGGTGAACGTCAAGGGAACTAACGCACCTCAAGATCCACAGTTTCCAAGCAAAGGTCAATACTAGCTTTTCCAAGCCCTAAACTATAATGGCTATTCCAAGCCCTAACTAAGACTAAACTAAGGTGTTCTACTCTCGAAGAGAGGACTTTCAATGTTTCAATGTTTCAATATTTCATCATTCATAAACTAAAAAGAGAAGACCTAAAATGTCCTACTTATAACATATTACAAAAGAAGACAAAAAAAAACCACTTTGCCCTTAATGATAGGGGCGGCCATGGTGTGAAAATACACTATGTACAATGTCCAAAATACCCTTAATGAAGGGGCGAACAAGGTGTGTTATAACTTAAATGAATGGAACCTCTTCAATGCTCTCAAAACTAAGTATGGTTCATACTTCAAGGCTTGTGGTTCTGGAGTTAACATCAATGCAAGCATCCAAGCAAACTTCCACACACCGGATTGCTTTAAGTCATGCTCAAAATGACCCCTCCAAGTATGATCCCATGCCCTCATATGACCAAAGCTTGATTCTTTATGTAGTGACTTTGAAGGATGTCATCGATAGCTAAGGCGGCCATTTGACTTGTATCACGCAGAAAAATTATGGTATAGAAGAAGAGAATGAAGTAGTGTGGTTGATTTAGATGTAGATGATGAAAATATTGGTGAGACGCCCAAAATCGAAAATGCTAATGTTAGATCTGAATCGGTTAATCTTCCTCCCCGTCCTCCCCATGCCCCTATAAAATCTCGTAGAAGAACTAGTATTGCATGAGAATTATTTTCGAAAATAGAAGGAGAAACTAAGGTGCAATGCAATATTTGTGAAGTTGTATAGGGGCATAAAATTGGAGGCAATAAAGGGGGTACGAATTCGTTGATGAGATATTTAAGAGAAAGATACACAAGAGAGTTAAGTATTGCACAAGGTGGCGAGGCTTTTGGTGGGCCAATACAAATTAGGTTGAACCCAACAACCGATCAATTAGTTAAGAATTATAATAAAATGAAGGACCAGGAAGAAATAGCAAAAATGATAGTTGGGGGTTGTTTGTCTTTCACCTTTGCTTCTTCTAATGTTTTTATTCATTATATTTAAGGAATTCATAATCCTATGTTTATAGGTATTCCTAGAAGTACTTGTCGGTCCGATATTTTTAGACTCCATGCACAATACGTTTATTAGTTATTTGCATTATTAAAAAATATTCCATGTAGAATTGCTCTAACTTCTTATCTTGGTCGTGATGTTAATAAAAATAATTATTTAATAATTACATGTCACTGGATGGATAGTAATTTTGTTATGGAAAAACGTATTCTAGCATTTTTGCATGATAAAAACCATAGACACACTGAAGATTTATTTCTGAATCTATTTCTAAAGCAACAAAATATTATGGTATTGAAAGAAAAGTTTTATGTATAGCTTTTAATAATGCATCTAACAACAAGAGACTATTATTGATTTGTTAAAAGTTGAACTTTCTCTGCAGTTACCCAAAATATTTCATGTTAAGTGTGCTTGTCATATATATAATTTAATCGTAAGAGATAGGTCTTGAATTATTTGAGTTTTATATTGAAAAGGTCTGGCTTGTAGTTGGCTTTATTCAAAAAAATAATCAAAAATCTAGAGTGAGAGAATTTAAAATCAAATGTGAACAAAATGGACTTAGACCGATATTTATGCCTGAAGAATGTGATGCTAGATGGAATGCTACTTATACTTATTTAAAAACTTGTCTTGCTTATAAAGTTTCTATTACAATGACTTTTAATCAATATTTTGATTCTTTTTCTGAGTGTATGCTACATGATTCTAGGTTGCAATTGATGATCTTGTTAAATTATTAAAAAAAATTTATATAGCTACGGTTGAATTTTCTGGTGCTTATTATCCTAGTGTTTGTAATATTTTAGCTTATTTAGCCGAAATTTATTGTTTGCTTAACGAATATAAGAATAAAGAAGGTTACAAAGAAGCTATTACTACTATGATTGCTAAATTTAAGAAATATTTTTATTCGCTTCCCCTAATTTACTTGATTGGTGCTATAATAAATCCATGTATGAAATATAATACTATGACCGAATTTAGTTGTATTAGGTATAATTCTTTAGAGATAAAGCCTGAAGAAGAGTCTTCTTTGTTTACGGCTATGAGTGATGCGAACAATTACATGAAAGCATTATATAATCATTATGTCAATTTACTTGATGAAGCCTTACCGACAAATATCCCTCCAACTGTCGCTCCTCAAGCTCCCGAGGAGACATCATCTTCTAAAAGGCAGACACATAGTAGTTATCCTGATTATTTTTTTGAATTAAATGTTTGGGACAGGATACAACCTTCATCACACAGAACACATTCTCGGGAAGAGCTTAAGTATTATCTTCGACAGCCGATAGAGGATTGTGGAGCAAGGATCTACGCGCTGAATTGGTGGAAGAATAATGAAAGACAATATTTCGTGATTTCAAGATTAGCTAGAGATATATTGAATGTTTCAATATCAACCGTTGCATCGGAGAGCGCTTTTAGTCAGAGACGACAACAGCTTGGAGACATTCGATACTCATTGAAAAGCAATGCTATGAATGTTCTAGTTTGCCTTAGAGATTGGATTAGAGAGGAACGAAAAATCAAGGAATGGAGGTGAAGCCGGCAGACGAACACAATCTTGACGAAAATATGACTTCAAGAGAGAACTCAACACAACCAAGTCCAATGCATGATTTTGCCCCAATTGATTTTAATTTTTCTATGGCAATTGCCGTTAATATTTACATGAATGAGCTGAAAAAAATGATGCAAAATTTATAGATTTTTCAATGATGTAACTTATAAATTTTGGATCATTTCGCAATCAATAAAATACAACATTCATTCACTCCTTACTTATTTTTTTTTTAAAAAAAATTTAATGTCTAGTTTGAATTAAATACTTTTAACACATTACTATCAAACTTTACACTAAGTAATAAACATAACAAAAGTATATACATATACTGAAAAAATAAAAATAATATTAGCAAATATTACTTAGACAACTAGTATTGACATATAAAATGCTATAAGTTTATCTTTTCAGTGTATATATTTTCTATAGACTAAAGTAGTATATATTGAATGTATACATGTGTATATGTTTTCTAAAGTAGTATAAATATAATGTATATATGTTGTATGTATATTGTTTCAAGAAGTATTTTAAGTAGTATATATATTATATTGTACATTTGTACGTATATATGTGTTTATATTTTTTATAGACTAAAGTAGTATATATTTAATGTATACATCTGTATATATTATTTAAAGTAGTATATATATAATGTATATATGTTGTATGTATATTTTTTTTAAGAAGTATTTTAAGTAGTATATATATTATATTGTACGTATATATGTGTCTTTATTTTCTATAGACTAGAGTAGTATATATTTAATGTATACATGTGTATATGTTTTCTAAAGTAGTATACATATATAATGTATATATGTTGTATGTATCTTGTTTCAAGTAGTTTATAAAGTAGTATATAAATTATATTCCATGTATATATGTGTACATATTTTCTATATAAAGTATAGACTAAAAGTCTAAACTCTAAAATAATATATATTTATTTTATTGTATGCATGTGTATATGTTTTCTAAATTAGTATAATATGTAATGTATATATGGTATACGTTTATTTTTTAATGTATTTAAAATGTATATAGGTGTGTATATATAGTATATATTGAAAAAAAAATAAGTAAATTCGAATTTAATTTATTTTTTTTACATTTTGACCGGTCAAAACCGGTTCTAGGCTAAGTGGGCCAGTCGCAGGCTAAATGGGCAGTTTTTACTATTGGACCCAAATTGAAACAGCCTACTAAAATTTGGGCCCGAATTAGACTAGCCCACAAACCTGTAACAATTACTGGGCTAGTACCGGTTTGATCCGGGCCGGCCCGATTGACATGTTTATCTAGAAGGGAGAATTCAAAACCAAAAAAGTCAAAATACAATAATTCATGTGGGCTCCTTCAATTAGATTATTGGATAAATTACACAAAATCACAAATCCAAAAGACCTTATTACCCAAATTCCTTACCTTTTAAACAATTACTTAAAAATCTCAAATTTTATATCTTACTCTTGATACATATGAATAAAAACTCCATCTTACTTTACTCCATAATTAATGCATGCAATCTATTTTTCTTTGAAGATTTTTTTTTTTTCAAATATTTCATCTCCTAAAATCTCTCCCAAATTATCATCAATTGACACAACTTTCATCTCTTTTACTCAACTTCTTCACCAATTTCATTGTCTTTTTTTTTTTTTTTTATCTTTTTATCAACTTTTCTTTTATCAATTTTGAATTCTTTTTCAACTTTTAAGTTAGTACCCATTAGGGAAAAGAGGAGAAATTGAACAATGTAATAGTGACATATACTTTGTGATAGTGATTCATATTTTTAATTTATTTATAAATGTTTGATACATTTAACATATGTTTTACAAATGTAAATTATTTATTTGGTGTGAGATTGAATTTTCAATGGTCAGTGAGTAATTTTACGAAATGTATCATTTCCACGATTTGTGCCTAATTTTACTCTCCGTAGTAATTAAAAATTAGTTACTTCCTATTTAACTAAACACTAAATTACAAATGTATCACAATGCATATGGCATATACTAGTGATACATATGACACAATGCATATGCCATATTAAGTCAATACTGGTGATACATATGACATATACTTTGTGATAATGATTCATATTTTTAATTTATTTATAAATATTTTATATATTTAACATATATGTTTGAAAAATGTAAATTATATATTTTGGTCTGAGATTGAATTTTTAATGGCCAGTGAGTAATTTTACGAAATGTGTCAAATCAGATGTATCATTTTCATGATTTGTGCCTAATTTTACTTTCCGTAATAATTGAAAATTAGTTACTTCCTTATTTAACTAACCATTAAATTGCAAATGTATCACAATGCATATATTTCAAGACTAAAAATATGTATCACAAATTTAAAAATCCGAGATATAATGTAATTTAATAAATTGTTGGGATAAAGTATTATAGCCGTTAAGCATTCCGAAAATTATGTAAGTTACCCTAGATTATTTGCCACGGGTAGAATAATTTCTGAATATTCTTTGTTTGATTAGATTATATTACACCTATATTCTTTCCAAAATAAAAGCTTCAATTTTTCAATATGTGATGTACATACTCAACTCAAAACATCTATCGATCAATTAATAATAGTTTGTGTTTCACACTAAATAATAATAAAATTCATTGTATCTTTCTCGATATGTCAAGTTTTGTAGTGTATTGTTAGATTCTAAATTGATGTGTGAATGAAAAATGGATGAAACAAATTGGAGGAAAAATGAAGTTTCACTTAAAAAAGTCAAGTTCTTCCACATTGGTGGGACAAAGAAACTTTTTTATGTTTATATTAAAAAACACTCCTCCGTGTGGATAGTGAGGCAAGAACAAGATATGATTTGTGCCGTTGCTCGGCTTCAACTTTGATTTTTAAAAATGATTGAGGGATTAATTTTTTGAACAAAATTTATTTGAAACTTAGAAAACAAGTGAAATTTTAATCCAAAAATTCAACGAAAATGTTTTTCTCCATTTGCGAATGCATACACAATGCACCTTGAAGGGACGCGATTCTTTGAGGAAGAGACACACTGCTTCGGCAAAAGGTATGACTTGTGTGCACATGTCAAGTGCAGACCTGGGGTCCAGCGCCAAAGTCATTGGAAAGTGCTAACAGTCACTTGCGGCCGCAGGTCTGGAGCAGGTCCAGCACAGGCCGGGCGCAAGTGACGTACTGTTTCAGAAAGTTATCTCTTTTCATGAATCATTGCTTTCTTTTCGAAGAGATACTTAATGGCTATAAATACCTAAACTTTTCCTCAGGTAAAGGTACGATTTTGAGTTGAAAGAAAAATCTTCTTCTTCTAAAAACTCTCGTGTGATCATCAAATCGTTGAGTGTGTTCGAAGTTTCTGAAAATTTGAGGTACCACTATTTTCAAAAAGAGAGTCATTTTATCTTGGGATGAAAGATTTCATAACCTCAGGTACTTGAGTGAGATAAATTTCTTAAGGACACACGGTGCATTCAGTGGATTTGATTGTACTATTTTCTGCTTCATCTTCTTTCTTAAAGTTGATAAACACTTTATTTTGATAGTACATTTAATTATTTATTTGGACTTATATTTAAAGTTGTTGTAATTTCATTGTAGTTCTTGAAAGTTGTTCTTCAACTTAGTATGATGTTTGGTTGAAACATACAGATCTTCTTACCCGAATTAACCATAGTTACGTACTAGAAGATTTACTTGGATAATTATCAAGAAGTTAGACCAAATTTCTTTTTGATTATAAGTTGCATACGGAAATGATTTCCTATGATAAGTTAGAATTTGACCATAGCAAAATGATTTTATAAATACTATTCCGGATGTGAGACACTGGATCAATGACAACAATTAAGATAAAAAGAGAATTGAAGCAAACAAAAACAAAAGTTACAAATCCAACACACTGTGTGTAGCAAATTTTGTTTGTTAGACCCCTTGAGATATGACACTTCTTCAAATTCTGCGGAATGTTTTGTGTATCTAATCGCCTTTACTGGCGATGGATGAAAGAAGCATAACACTTCATCATACGTTTAGCTTCCTCGGTTTCAGGTTTATAAATCTGAAAAGAATGCCCTTCATCAATCTCAACAAATTCCAATTTTCCATTCCACCCACTCTTCTTCACTTCTTCAACAAATTTACGCCCAATTTCTATAGGAATTACGTAATCCTTTTTTCCGATACACAGCATAAGTCTCGAACAACCCAACCCAAGTAACGATGGAGCCTTTTCACTAAGTGGATTAATCAATGGGCTATCAATTCCAGGCTCTAATGGGGGACAAATATTGACCCAAATCTTATAAGCCAAACCTTCTTCATCAATTTCAATATCTCGAATTAAAAAATATGGGTACGCAAAAATCGATCCAGTAATTTTGACGTTATTATTCAACGTTTCTTTTCCCGCCCTCATAGTCATGTGGTACACTAAATTGCCTCCAGCACTGTCCCCAACTAAAAACACCTTATTAAAATCACCAAAATTCGTTAACCACGATTCTTTGTTATTAGTGCTCGTGGTTAATGAGTTTTCATCATCGTGTAACGCGACCCATTGAAGTGCAGTCCAACAATCTTCGTAAATTGTAGGCACATCAACCTCTGGGGCTAAGCGGTACTCTACAGAAACAACAATAACGTTTAATTCGGATGCTAAAGAGTTAGCATAACGGTGAATCCAAGTAAAAAAAGCGGATTCAATGCAAAGTCCGCCACCGTGGTAATACACTAAGACGGGGAGTTTCTGGAAGGTTGTGGTATTTTCTGGGAGGTAGAGTCTGACAGAGACATGGGGTGAGATGGTGACGTCTTTGGAGAAGACACCAGCTAACGGGTTTTGTGGCGATGGTGGGACGTAGAAGGACCCGTGTATGTCATAGAAACGCTCAACACGACCGCTCTTGTAGAGCCGGAAGTAGTCTCCCACTTCTTTGAGTACCACATTGTCATTGGAAGGCATTGTAGTAAAGAAATTAAACTCAACGATTTGGCTATCGAATGGTGCGGAATGCTTATACTTCTTTTGATATAATTGTTTGTGACTGGAGCCAAATTTGGAAAGGGAAAAAAATTACTTTTAGATTAAACTAATAATTGGAGCTAAGTAGGGTACAAATAGACAAACGACAAAAAGTTAAGCTTATAGCATGGCCACGAGTAATTATTTGGTAGAAACAAACGATCGTCTTGAAATTCGTTTTGTGAGATGATAGATTAAAATTTTACACCAAGACAAATTATAAAACGTCACGCATAACTTCTAGACTCTAGTGGTGAATCATTAATGTTGTGATGATAATGTTTTTTTTTTTTTTATAGCAGTGGAGCCCGAATTCAAATTTTATGGATTTTAACTTGTAATCTTTTTGTATTATTGGGTTTTAAATAATAATTTATATATATTAAATTGTTATAAAGGTTTTTACATTATAGTGAATGTTTATATAGATAACATTTATCAAGATATATTTGTTTTTTAATCAAAAACTAAGAATAATTTTCACTATAAATAGAAGGACTTCTTTCATTATAAATGACTATTCAAAAATTCTGAGTAGAAATAAAAAAGTACTATGCAACACAAGGCCATGTGACATTTTGTATTTTTTTTTTCACGAATTCCTATGTTCACGTATAGTATAATATCGGAAAAGTTTTCATTGATAATAAGTGCACATTTTGCTAAAATAAAATAAAATAAAATATTATGTTACAGTCTTTGACTTATCAACTAAGAATGATTGATCTCAATTTAAGAACATCTTGATATATTTTTCCTTTTATAAATAAAGATTTTGAACTTTCATTTACTGAGTAGCTTTTGAATAATTTTTTACCTTATTATATTGTTGATTAAAAGTAAGATGATGGATTTAAATTTCAGAAGACATAGGGTTAAAGTCCTGATACACCATGATAGTAAAATATTGGATTTAAGTCTCATCCATTTATGCTTAAAACGCCTTTATATGGATAAGACATTGAATTTGAATCTCAATGCACCATATTGATATTGATGATATAATGATGGCTAAGACAAAATAATATGTTTTTGATGAAAAGTCAAGAAACTTGTTCATTGAATATATGTCTGAAAGAAGAAAAGTGATGATATTTTTCACACACTTATTGTGATTATAATTAAAGATATGTTGGAGAAAAGTTCTCTACATTATATGTATGCCTCGATTTACTCCCGAAGTAGCAATATCATAAAAGAGATAATAAGCTGTCAAAATTTGATAGGCTTAAGGCACGATTATATTCTATTCCTGGGGAATGGGAAGCTTATTAATTCAAACATGCACTGGACTGCGATGGTATCACAACTCACCTCCAAAAGAGACAGAATAACTGAGAAGAGTTATTTTGAAATCTATTTCTAAAGGAGTAAATCTGAAATTTATTCATGTGATAGTAAATCTGAAATTTACAAAAGCAAAAAGGCACGTGTCATGGTAAACTTGAAGTTTACTAGTATAAAAGTTCATAAATTGACATGAATGATTGTTACATTCCGAAAATGTGCATATTGAGTATTTGACATTTGTTGAAGAAATAAAAGATTCTTCAAGAATTGTTTAGGTCGCTTGTTTTCATGACAAATTGGTTGGACCAACTAATGTTGGGATTTGATCCCTTAAAATCAGAAAAGTATAAAACGTGAATAAGGGCTCATTCACTTATCATGTGATATGTTCAAAAGATGCATCAATAAGATGATCACATGTACATTCATTGTCAACCTATGTTTGACATTCATAAAGTTACTTACTCAATATAAACTGAGCATAATTTTCAGATTGTGTAATCAAGATAATTCATCTTGATGATGATGGTTTAGCATTGAATGCCTTCCTAAATAGCTGAATCATTACTAATGAGAACAAAGCTTCATGTGTTGGTCTGAAATATGATATGTTGCATACAATAGAACTTGTATGCATTAGACCAATAAATTATGATTATTTCTTCTCTTTCAATTGGTTCAAGGCCAGGAACCAACTATTTCATCTAATAATTTTGATGTGCGGTATACGATTAATGAATATACCATGATGCACAAAGATGGAGGATGAATGCTAGTTTTCCTAACATAAGGGGGAGATTATAAGTAACTATGAAATATGTTAGGAATTATCATCAGATCCTCATTCAAAAGATAATTCAAGTCAAATGTCGGAAGCATCTGTTGACTCAAATTTAGTATCATATTTAAGCTATAAGTGCTCCTATTTTGCGTTCTTAAAGGACAAAGTCTATGCATGCATGAAGCGTGGTAGACTAATCGGTTCCAAATGAAATAATCCTTGAAAAAAAAGAAGAAAATAATCATAATAAGAAGACAATGTGTTCTTAAAGAGCCTACGACATAACACTTCATGAAACCTTATGAGAGGTTCAAGTACCTGAAAATAATGAAGTGATGAGATCTCAAAATGTTATGTCAAACTGTGACCGATACGAAATGATATATCATCAATAACTTTGATACAATATTGGCGCAATATTGTGAAAGATTATGAGGATCTGAATTCTACGTTTATTTAAGCATACTGACGTAGAAACATTTATCAAGTGAAATGAAAGGATGCATCTTGGTAAGCATAACACTTATTTGATTTGCAGTCCAGACACTTGAAGATGTCACACATATTTATATTGTCACTTGAAAAAAATCCATAAGAAAATTTCTAAAGAATTCAAAATGCCTGAAGCATATAAAGTTTCTGGAAAACTTGTTTATTATCCTTATGAGGGATAAATTGATGATTTGAAAACCATTGAAACTCTTGGAGAGTTTTCAAAAGCAATAAGATTATTTGCTGAAATGCGAAACATACCAAATTGGATTGGTCCTGAAGTACCATATCTTAGTCCAATTGGTGTACTAATGTATCTTGCAAATGCTACAAGGTCTGATATAGCCTTTTCAGTTAATTTGTTAGCAAGATATAGTTCTGCTCCTATTAGGAGACATTGAAATGAGATCAAACATATGATCCTATTTTATTCTAAAGATTACAATCTCGTTCAGTGACAATGTGACTGATTTATTCACCAAGACTCCTCCAATTGAAACTTTCAAGAAGAAGGTGCACAAGATCGGGATGCAAAGTCCTAAGGATGTTCTCATTAGGGGGAGTTAATACGCGTTATACTCTTTTTCCCTTTCAAGGTTTTGTCCCACTGGTTTTTCTTGTAAGATTTTTAATGAGGCAACCTATATGCGTATTCTTAGAGACGTGTACTCTTTTTCCTTCACTTGATTTTTTTCCATTGGATTTTTTTTAATAATGTTCTAACGAGGCACATTATCTATCAATTAGATATTCAAGGGGGAGTGTTATAAATGTCTTCATATTATAGTAAATGTCTATATATATATGATCTATCAAGAGCTAACCCTATAAGTAGAAGGACTTCCTCCATTGTAAATGACTCCTCAAGAATCCTGTGAGAAATAAAGAAGTCCCTTCTCTTCTCTCTCAATTCTTCTTGTATTTACTTTGTATTTCAAAAAATAAATAATTTTTTAAATACAAATTCAAATTTGATTCAAAATTACTAGATTTGATCGAATCGTTATATGAAGGGCCAGTTCCACAGCTCTATCATTATCTCTTATCCTCCATAAAATCTCCCGACAATCTCAACGTCATTTATCATATTTTGGTTATTTTAGATAAATACAAGTCAAAGATTTCAAATATTTTTTACTTTTATTTGAAATTTATCGAGTCGAAGTACTTAATTAAAAATAAAATTGCATTTGAATATACTTAAATACAACTTTAAAAGTAAAAAGTGGGTTGAAAAATGACTTACTGAAATATAATTTCAAGTTGATTTTGAAATTTTTATAGTCAAACACTAATTTTCAAATAAAGTAAAAATTATTCTGGAAAATTTGAATAACTTTTATGGCCAATAGAATCCTAAGTTGAAAAAGAATACTAAAGAATCGAAGTTATGCTTGGATATAAAATACAATTAAGTTTTACGAGTGAAACTTGAATTAACTCAAAAAACTTATTACTCAAACTTTATAAGCACATTGATATTTATGCATGTTAAATTGGAGCCTCAAAAAGCCATTTAATTCTATTGGATCTGTAAGTGTTCAAAATTGTCTCCTCAAATAATTTTTACTTTGTTTGAAATTTATTAAAGTTGCATTTGATTAAACTTTGAATGTACATAAATATAACTTCAAAAGTAGTGAGCTGGAAGTTATGTAGAGTTGTCCCAGATTCTGTGACAAAGGTGTTGGATTCGAAATCGAGAGGGCGTCATGCGGAAGCTATTAGTTGCAAACTATGAGACGATAAATAAGATGACAACGAAAAACAATACTAAAACTATAATTTTATTATATGATTTGACAAATTGGCCTACATATAAAACCTAATATTAAAAATAATATTAAAAAGCATAAAACTAATGAGAGAAAATCTCCCCCTAAACGAAACTCTTAAAAAACTACATTGTGCATGCTATTGTATTATGGTATGAGAAGGGGGGTCTTCAATTTATGGATGTCGAAAATCTTTCCTCCAAGAAAGAGGTTAGCCAAATATGGAAAAGAATTATATATTTTTCTTTCAAGAAAAGTAAAAGTAATTATAATAACTTTTATTTTTCTTCTAAGAAAAAATAAAACTTAAATATAGTAAGAAAATCAGGCAAAAGCCCTAACAAATCTCCCCCTTTTGGCTTGATTTTCTTCACTTAATCCATCTTCTTCTTATGCATGATCTTCGTTCTTCATATATATTCTTTATATATCACTGTTGTTTGACATGCTTTAAAAATTGAGCTTTTGGGTTAAAAGTATATGAGCCCTTTTCGGGTTAAAAATATTGGAGCCCTTGCAGGGTTAAAAGTGAGCTTTATTTTTAAATTGTGACAACAGGGTTGTTGAAAATATAATTAACAATTATCTCCACATGTAGCTTTATGACATATATCTTTATTATCATCAAATTGATTGCAACTTTGTTCAACAATTGGACCATCGATTTATTGAATCGTGGGCTCTGATACCACTTGTTGGGTTTGAAATCGAGAGGGCGTCATGCAGAAGCTATTAGTTGCAAACTATGAGACGATAAATAAGATGACAACGATAAATGATACTAAAAACATAATTTTATTATATGATTTCGCCAATTGGCCTACATATAAAACCTAATATTAAAAATAATATTAAAAGCATAAAACTAATGAGAGAGAAAATCTCGCCCTAAACGAAACTCTTAAAAGACTACATTGTGTATGCTATTGTGTTATGGTATGAGAAGGGGGTTCTTCTATTTATAGATGTCAAAATCCTTTCCTCCAAGAAAGAGGTTAGCCAAATATGGAAAAGAATTATATTTTTTTTCAGAAAAAGTAAAAGTAATTATGGTAACTTTTATTTTCCTTCTAAGAAAAAATAAAATTTAAATATAGTAAGAAAATCAGGGCAAAAACCCTAACAAAAGGATGTAAATTGATTGTAAAGAAGAATTTGAAGATAATAAAATTTGTTCAATTCATTAAAAAAAAGGGATAATACCCACGAAAATACCTGAACTTTGACCGGATTTTCAGTTGAGCATACTTAACTTTGCGGGGGTCCTATTACCTCCCTAGACTTTTTTAAAATGAAATTATTAAACACCCCCACCCCCCCTAAAAAAAAATGTTATATCCAGTTTTGGAGTAGAAAGTGTAATACACGCGCCAATCTGATATTAACATGTGTGTTTTTTATTTAAAATTAATTTTTATTTAATTTGTTCTCCATTTTTATTCTTTTCATCAATCTTCTTCATTTTTCACCATTTTTTCACCAAAATCTTGATTTCTAATTCTTCAAATTTGGCATTTATTTTCTTGAAACAACCATAGAAAATCAAAACTTGACCACTGAAGTTTCTTTGTATCAGTTTCCACAAACATACAAGCCCTATAAGAACAAACACTCCAAACTCGAAGGGAATAAAACTGTGGATAATATCAACTGAAAAAGATTTGAGTCTCATTTGAGTTTGTAACAATTCACTAAATCGGCGATTTCATTGTTTTAGGCCAAAATCGTATTTTTCTTTTTAGCAGAATGGCAACTGTAACCATTTGAGGTAGACCGTATTTTTCTTTGGTGAATGAATCTAAAGTTACATTCCCAAACAAGTTTTTTCTTTTTTATCAAAATCTTGATTCCTAATTCTTGAAAGTTGATTGGTGGTGACAAATTTTTTTACCAGAATCTTGATTCCTAATTCTTGAAAGTTGGTTGGTGGTGGCAACGGTGGGTTAATTTTGCCATTTTGATGGAATTGAAGGATGACCCATTTGGTGTGTGTGTGTGTGTTTTGAAATTGGTTCAAATTGATGTAATTGAATTGGGTGTGTTGAAGATGACCCAATTTCAATTCAACAATGGAGCACCAATAGAGCATCATTTAAGAGAAGAAAGAAAGAAGAGAGAAGAGGAAGGAGCATCATTAAAGATAAGAGAAGAAAGAAAGAAAGAAAGAAGAGAGAAGAGGAAGAAGATATAAATAAAAAATAAATAAAAAACATTAAAATTATTGTTTATTAAAAAATTGAGGGGATTTCTGACCCAAAAATAAGGTTTTATAAAGATTTTTATCACTATCATGTGCCCAATGCGCGTGAATTACAGGCACATGTAAAAGTTGGCAGATATATGCCATTAAAATATAAAAAAAAGTCTAGGGGGGGTAATAGGACCCCCGCAAAATTCAGTACGCTCAACTGAAAATTCAGTCAAAGTTCAGGTATTTTCGTGGATATTATCCCCCCCCCCCCCCCCCCAAAAAAAAAAAAAAAGAAAACAACTTATTTTCAAACATTAATTTTCAAAGGGAAAAGGTATGAATATACCCCTGAATTTTGATGATGGTACAGATATACCCTCTGTCATACTCTAGGTATAAATATACCCTTGCCGTTAATGAAAAGGTACAAATATACCCCTGAACTTTTATAAATGGTACAAATGTATCCTTCGTCATACTTTAGGTTCAAATATATCTTGTCGTTAATGAGAAGGTGCATACATACCTAAAAACTTTAATAAATGGTACAAATATATCTCCCATCATACTTTAGATACAAATACACTCTTGTCGTTAACGAAAAAGTACATATATACCCTTCTCACTAACGGCAGGACAGATGTCATATCTTTTTTATTTGCCTTTTTAATTTAATTTGTCCTCACCCTATCTGAAACTAATTTTAATTTAACCCACAAACCGATTCAAATAATAACCCAAATCTGACCTGACCTAATGGAACCTTCAAGACGTATCTTTATTCACGCATATTCATTTTCTCTTTCTCTTTCTATGAGTTAAATTAGAATTATTTTGGGTTGGCGTTAAAATAAATTAAATTAAAAAGTTCAAATGAACAGGATTATGAAATGTTTCGTGCCATTAGTGAGAAGGTTATATATGTACCTTTTCATTAACGCAAGGGTATATTTCTACCTAAAGTATGTTGGAGAGTATATTTGCACCATTTATTAAAGTTCAAGGGTATATATATACCTTTTCATGGCAAGGGTATTTTTATATCTAAAGTTTGACGGAGAGCATATATGTACCATTTATCAAAATTCAGGGATATATTCGTACTTTTTTCCATTATCAAATAGAGTGAAAATTATTCTGAAAGAAAATGAATAATTTTTATGGTCAATTGAGTCTTAAGTTGACAAGAATACTAAAAAATTAAAATTATGCTTGGACATAAAAATACAATTAAGTTTTATCAATGAAACTTGAAAAATTAACTCATAAAACTTGTTTAATTTCTCAAACTTTATAAGTACATTGATATTTTATAAGTACATTGATCTATTTGATTTGTAAGTGTTTATAATTAGCGTTTACAAGCTTAATACATATGTTCTTCCCTTGAAAATTTATCCACGAAAGGGTTAGGAGGTGTTTTCTTAAATTGTAGTAGTGATGGATATTAGGTTATATGTAAGGAATTAATACCTTTCAATACTTTTTCTTTTAGAATGGAAATAAATTTATTTTGAGTAGTATAAGTGTGTAATAAATCGTTATAATAATTTGAGTGTGTAATCAACATTTCCGAGTATGTAATCAACATTTCCCGACAAATTCAAGATGCATTTAATGTATTTTTCCTTTTACCTAACCCTAATATGTACACCCTCCATTCCAAAATAAATAAATTGTTGAACTATTTTTCAATGTTCAAAATAAATAAATTGTTGAACTATTTTTCAAAAGACATGTTGAAAATTTCTTCCAATTTTATCCTTTCATTTAATGAGGTTCTTAAGTACTTCACATTTTCTAGGAGAGTAATTTAAGAACAATTAAAAGTGTAATAGTGAAAACTGAAAAGTAACCTACAATTTATGTCCTAAAAGATTTTTCTCAAGGGATATATTATACCTAAGCCTATCAAATGGGCCGGGCTGACCTGACCCGACCCGATCCAGCCCGGCCCACTAAGCAAACTCGGCCCGGTATGACCCAACCTGGTCAGCCCACAGGCTGTAGGATACCGGGTCCCGGGTTGGGTTATTTTTTTGTTTGGGCCCGGTTAACTCGGCCCGGACCAAACCCAATCCCGGGCCCAACAGTTAACCGCCCTGGATATTTTTTTTTTTAAATTCGGATTTGGTCAAAATTTGACCGTTGGTCCAGTTGACCGTTGGGCCCAACGGCTATATTACCATTTGTGCCCTTAAAACGGCTCAATTGGCCTTTTTAATAATAATAAAAAAAATCATTTAAATGTTTTTTTAATCCCAAAAAAAATTCTGTAAATACCCTACACTCTCAAATCATTTTTCACACAAATTTTCATTCTCTCAAATCTCATTCTCTCTCAATTCTCAAATATTCTATATATTTAAATTCCTAACGTGCTCACTTTAATTTTTTAATTTTTCGATTACAAAGTTCGAGTGAAAGTTTCTAAAGTCGCAACCTTCGGATACTTTTAAAATTTGATATTATCGTTCCATCTCTTACGTTTAATTTTTAATTATTATATTAATTGTTGAAGTGAATTACTAGCGGTAGAGGTACTTCAAGTAGTAGATATACCTGTGTGCCTTCGCCTCCGGTACTGCTTAGTACATCTTTTGAGGACGAAATAGGTGTAGGTGCTCACGATATGGATTATGTAGAAGCTCAGAAAAATTACGGTATAGAAGTAGAAAATAAAGTAGATACGGTTAATTCAGATGAAGATGATGAAAATATTGGTGAGACACCCGCAGTAGAAAATGCTAACGTTATATCCAAATCGGTTAATCTCCCTCCTCGTCCTCCCCGTGCCTCAAGAGTTCGTAAAACAACTAGTATTGTATGTCAATTTTTTGAATGTATATCGGATATTGAGGTCCAATGCAATATTTGTCAAAAAATATATAAGCATAAAAGAGGGGGCAAGCAAGGGGTTACGAGTACGTTAACGAGACATATAGAGGATCTTCATGAAAGAGAGTTACAAATTGCAAATGGAGGTGAGGCTGTTGGTGGGCCCACACAAGCTAGAATGGACCCAACAACTGGTCATGTAATTAAGAAGTATAATAAATTGAGGGACCGGGAAGAAATAACAAAAATGGTAGTTGTGGGTTGTTTGTCTTTTAGTTTTCCTTTTTCTGATGCCTTTATTCATTATATTCAAGCAATTTATAATCTTATTATTAATGGTATTCCTATAAGTACTTGTCGGTCTAATATTTTTAGACTTCATTCACAATATTATTTTTATTATCAACATTGTTAAAAAATATTCAATGTAGATTATCTCTAACTTCTGATCTTGATCGTGCTGTAAATAAAAATAATTATTTAACCGTTACTTGTCACTGGATGGATAGTAATTTTGTGATGCAAAAACGTATTCTTACTTTTTTATATGTTGAAGATCGTAAACATACTGGAGATTTTATTGCTGATTCGATTGTTAAAGTTGCAGAATTTTATGGTATCGAAAATAAAATCTTATGTATTATTTTTTATAATACTTCTAATAACAAGACTGTTATAAAAAAGTTAAAATCTAAGCTATCTCCGCCGTTACCTGAAATTTTTCATATTAAGTGTGCATATCATATATATAATTTAATTGAAAAAGATGGTCTTGAGTTTTTTGAGCTTTATATTGAAAAAATCCATCTTGCTGTTGGTTTTATTCAAGGAAATAATCGATGAAAAAGAATTAGAGAATTTAAATTTAAATGACAAGAAAATGGACTTGCACCGATATTGATGCCTGAGGAAATTGATATTAGATGGAATTCTATGTATGATTTTTTTAAAACTTGTTATAAATATAGAGTTCCTATTACACTAGATTTTAACCAACATTGTGGTTCATTTGTTGGTTCTGCTGATTGCATGCTACATGATTATGATTGGGTTGTAATTAATGATCTTGTTAAGTTTTTAGAAAAATTTTATATAGCTACGGTTGAATTTTTCGGTGCTTATTATCCTACCGTTTGTAATATTTTGGCATATATAGCCGATATTTCTGGTTTGCTCAAAGAATATAAAAATAAAGAAGGTTATAAAGAAGTTGTTGGTGCCATGTTTACTAAATTTTAAAAATATTTTTTCTCGATTCCCCCTATTTACTTGGTTGGTGTTATGTTAATTCCGTGTATAAAATATAATACTATGTGCCACTTTAGTACTCTTATTTATGCTAACTTCGAAATAAATACTAACAATGATTCTGAACAAGTACAACCTGATTTGTAGAGGGAAATGACTGATGCGAATGCTTACATAGATAAATTATATAACCATTATGTTGATTTAGTTGATTTAGCTGTACCAACACATATCATTCCAACTGTCGCTCCTCATCCTCCCGAGAAACCATCATCTTCTAAAAGGCCGACACATAGTGGTTTTCTTGATTCCTTTTATGATTTACTATGTTAGAACAGTGTTGACGAGAGAGCTTACACATCAACTTATCGGGAAGAGATTAAGTATTATCTTCAGTCACTGCCAGAGGATTGCAGACGATAGATCAACACGTAGATTGGTGGAGGAGTAATGAAACATAATATCCTGTGCTTTCAAGATTAGCTAGAGATATCTTGAATGTTCTAATGTCAACTGTTGCATCAGAGAACGCTTTTAGTCAGGGACGGCAACTTGGAGACAATCGACACTCATTGGGAAGCCATGCAATGAATGTTCTAGTTTGCCTTAGAGATTGGATTTGAGCAGAAATAAGAAATCAAAGAATGAAAGCGGAGCCAAACGATGAGCAGAAACTTGAAGAAATTATGACTTCACGGGAGAACTCAGCAGAATCAAGTCTAGTGCATGATTTTGCCCCCGTTGACTTTGACTATCCTATGTAAGTTTCCGTTAATATTAACATGAATGAGTTGGAAAAAATGATGCATAATTTGTAGATTTTTCATTCATGTAAATTATAAATTTTGGATCATTTTGCAATCAATAAAATTCAACATTCATTCACTCCTTAGTCCTTACTTTGTAATTTTTTTCATTTAATGATTTAAATTGAATTTCTAGTTTAAATTAAAAACTTACTTTTAATATATTATTAATTTACTATCAAGTATTATTAATTTATTATATTAAGTAGCATATGTTTTGTATATTTGTATATATATCTTCTATAGATGTGTATATTTAATGTATACATGTTTATATGTTTTATAAATTAGTATATAACTATATATATATTGTAGTATATATATATATATATATATATGTATATATCTATATATATATATTGTAGTATATGTTTTATTTAAAGTAGTACATATATATTGAATGGTGCATATATATGTGTATATATCTTCTATGGACGTATATATTTAATGTATACATGTGTATATGCTTTATAAATTAGTAGATAACTATGTATATATATATATATGTATATATATATATATGTATATATATATATATATATATATTGTAGTATATATTTTATTGAAAGTAGTGTATATATATTGAATGGTGCGTATATATGTGTAGTGTATATATTTTCTATAGATGTATATATTTAACATCTACCTATGCGTTACTTTATATTTATATTTATATTTATATTTATATTTATATTTATATTTATATTTGTGTGGCGACTGTCTTGAGCCGGGGGTCTATCGGAAACAGCCTTTCTACTTCTTCAGAGGTAGAGGTATGGACTGCGTACATCTTACCCCCCCCAGACCCCACTAGGTGGGAATACACTGGGTTTGTTGTTGTTGTTGTTGTTGTATATATTTAACATATACATGTGTATATGTTTTATAAATTAGTAATTAGTAGATAACTATATATATTGTAGTATGTATATATATATATATATATATATATATATATATATATTGTAATATATGTTTTATTTAAAATAGTACGTATATTCGTATATATTGAATGTTAAGTATATATGTGTAATTGTGTATATATTTTTTAAATTCTAATGTAGTATATACTATATATATATATAGTGTATATATATTGTTTAATGTATTTAAAATGTATATAGGTGGATATATATAGTGTATATTGAATTTTTTTTTTGATCGGGTTTAGGTAGGTTTGACCTGGATTGGGTTAAGTGGGCCGGGTTAGGATTATTTTTAAAAAATTTACAGTTGAACCCGGGCCCAACCCGGCCCACTTAACCACAACCCAGGCCCGATCCGGCAAACAACCCGACTAAAATTAATGGGCCAGTTTTGGATTGACCCGATCCGGCCCACTTAACAACGTTAGTTATACCCTAATAATTCAATTATTTTGGGATGAAAGAAGTATATGCTAATAGATAGACGGTCTTCTAATCCTAGAATAAGAAAATAAGTAGCTTTGTACATTTTAATCTTTAATGACTTTACTCGATTTGTGGTTCCTATGATGACGGATGTTTCTTTTCTCTTATCTAAAGTCTACAACAAAGTGGAAGAAGATAATAATTCTTTTGAAAATAGTCTCTTTGTCTTTTAAGACAAGGCGGGGGCGGAATGCAATTTCTACTGACTCGCAAAAGCAGGTTTATTATCAACTAACACAAGTCGCCAAACTATCCTGCAACTCTTTCTTTTAGTTTTTCATTCGATGTTCAGTATTCATATTGAAGCTCCAATTAATTTAGATCACGCGTTGTAGCGCTCATTAAAGGGGTAGCGCTCCCAACAGAAAGTATTCTGCAACTCTTAACAGTAAACAAACTATAGAATCCTTACTGTAATTCTTCACAGTATAGTACGTTGCATTGAACCAATTACTAAAGCACTGATTTTTTTTTCAAAATACTACAACTATTCTTTTGGTCATCGTTAATTTTTAACAGTAAAGAAAAACAACACAAATCAACTATGGAGTTTTTTTTGAACTAAATTATTAGACCTAGCTTGGTATGGGTAAAGTAATAAAGAATTGAGCATTATTGGCAAAACACGAGTCACATCAAGTTATCAAAATTTTAATATAATACTATCCTTTTCAATATGCGTTGAAATATTTGTTAGATTCAATAAATGAAGCATAAAAATATTCGTCGAATCAAAGTTAGGTAGTTGATTCACTTTTCTTTTTGTCCTTGTATTAGTGCATTATTGATCTCTTAAATGATTCAAAATAATATATCACGATGTTAGATTCGGACTCGGAATCAAAATATGCCCTACAATTAAAAAAAGAATCAATGTATGCCATATAAAAAAAAATTAAAATATACTTTATGCACTTATTAAGTGCACAATGCCTTTAAATTTATAATAGAAAATGACTGACGGCGTTAAGAAGGTGAAAATTGACATTGTGCACTTATTAAGTGCACAATCCATAAAAAAATTGGATTATCTCTATTCACTTTTTGTTTTAGGTATATTCAATCCACCATATGCTGGAAGGTAGAATTAAGGTTCTCTATGCTCACTCGCTAAGAGCATATGTTGTCTATGGATTGTGCACTTAGACATATTCAGTTATTAAGTTTGCTTCCCATGACATCATCGATTTTCTCTGAACAAAATTGGCTATTTTGAGATATTATAAACGTGGTGAATATACACTCTACTTTTCCGGATCCTTGTGGAATTATACCGGATATGTTGTTGTATAATTGTTTGTCTTAGATCTGCTTTTTTTGTTGACTCTGTTCGACAGATTGGGATTTGGTTTGCTTCTGTGACAGTTCAACTTATTATAAGGCTCTGATGAAAACTAAAGGATTTATGGATAGAGATAATTCAATTTTTTTATGGATTGTACACTTAATAAGTGCACAATGTCAATTTCCACTTTTATAACGCCGTCAGCTGTCATCCGTTACAAATTTAAAGGCATTGTGTACTTAATAATTGCACAAAGTCTATTTTGATGTTTTTTTTATATGGTATACATTGGTTCTCTTTTTAGTTGTATGACATATTTTGATTTCGATTCACTACACAGAAAAAGATATTTAGCGGCAATTAGTTAATGATAATATTTTATTATCACAAAACTATTATTTTTAGAGGCAATACTATTTGTGACAACTGTATTTAGCACTCTTGATATACACTCTTAGTAAATGCCCGTAATATAAAGGTGTCAATCGGGTTGGTTTGACCCGGCCTGAACCGGCCCACTTAATCAACCCAGCCCGATTTAATCTAGCCCGGTCAACCCTCGGGCTATAGGGTACCGGGCTGGACCAAAATGATCTACGCCTGCCGGTTAACCGGCCCGGCTCAGATAACTTTTTTTTTTTAAATCGATTTTTGACCGTTGGGCCACAAGTAGCCATTGGGCCCAACGGCTATATGACCGTTTTTGGGTCCAAATGGCTACTTAGCCCTTTTTAATTAAAAAAAATAAAATTCATTTAAAATATTTTTATAAACCCAAAAAAATTCTTAAAAATACCCTACACTTTCAAATCATTTTCCACACAATTTTCATTCTCTCTAAACTCAATTCTCAAAATTCAAATATTCTATATATTTCCTAAAGTACTCAATTTAATTTTTTAATTTTGCGATTACAAAGTAGAGTGGAAGTTTCTAAAGTTGCAACTTTCGGATATACTTCAAAAATTTGGTATTGTCGTTCCATCTCTTACTTCTAATTTTTAATTAGTGTATTAATTATTAATTATTTAATTTTATTATGTTTTTGTATTTTATTTTTTTTAGTTTGATTTATATTATGGATAAATTAAGAAACCTCGCCACTAAAAGTGTAAAAAAAATTTATCTCGGAAATGGTAGTGGTAGTAAAAAGTGAATTACTGGCGGTAGAGGTAGTTCAAGTAGTAGATATACCCGTGTGTCTCCGCCTTCGGTACCGCTTAGTCAATCTTTTGAGGAAGAAGTAGGTGTAGGTGTTTACGCTATGAATTATGTAGAAGTTCAGGAAAATTACGGTATAGAGGAAGAAAATAAAGTAGATGCGGTAGATTTAGATAAAGATGATAAAAATATTGGTGAGACACCCGCAGTAGGAAATGCTAACATTAGATCTGATCGGTTAATCAGCCTCCCTGTCCTCCCCGTGCCTTAAGAGCTCGTAGAACAACTAGTATTGTACGATAATTTTTATACGTATACGAGATACTAATGTGCAATGCGATATTTATCAACAAGTATATAATCATAAAAGTGGAGGCAAGTAAGGGGGTACGGGTACGTTAATGAGACATATAAATGATAATCATGAAAGAGAGTTATTTATTGCAAAAGGCGGTGAGGTTGTTGGTGGGCCAACACAAACTAGAATGGACCCAGCAACCGGTCAAGTAATTAAGAATTATAATAAATATAGGGACTAGGAAGAAATAGCAAAAAATGGTAGTTGTGGGTTGTTTGCCTTCTTCAGATGCGTTTATTCATTATATTCAAGAAATTTATAATCCTATGTTTAATGGTATTCCTAGAAGTACTTGTCGGACCGATATTTTTATACTTCATTAACAATATATTTTTTATTTATCAACATTGTTAAAAAATATTCAATGTAGAATGACTCTAACTTTTGATCTTGGTCGTGCTGTTAATAAAAATGATTATTTAACCATTACTTGTCACTGGATAGATAGTAATTGTGTTATGCAAAAACGTATTCTTGCTTTTTTGTATGATGAAGATCGTAGACATACTGTAGAATTTAATGCTGATTCTATTAGTAAAGTTGTAGAATTTTATGGTATTGAAAAAAAAGTCTTATGTATTGCTTTTGATAATGCTTCTAACAACAAGACTGCTATTACAAAGTTAGAAACTAAGCTCTCTCCGCCGTTACCTGAAATATTTCATGTAAGTATGTTTGTCATATATATAATTTAATTGTAAGAGATGGTCTTGAATTTTTTGAATTTTATATTGAAAAAATTCGACTTGCTGTTAGCTTTATTTAAGAAAATAATCGAAGAAAAAGAACTAGAGAATTTAAAGTTAAATGTCAAGAAAATGAACATAGACCGATATTGATGCCTGAAGAATATGATACAAGATGAAATGCTACGTATGATTATTTAAAAACTTGCCATGCTTATAGAGTTCCTATTACACTAACTTTTAACCAACATTGTGGTTCATTTGCTGATTCGATTGAATATATGCTACATGATTCTGATTAGGCTTTAATTGATGATCTTGTTAAATTTTTGAAAATTACTTATACAATTACGGTTGAATTTTTCAGTGCTTATTATCCTACTGTTTGTAATATTTTAGCATATATAACTGATATTTTTGGTTTGCTCAAATAATATAAGAATAAAGAAGGTTACAAAGAAGCTGTTGGTGCTATGTTTGCAAAATTTAAAAAATATTTTTTTTGATTCCCCCCATTTACTTGGTTGGTGCTATACTAAATCTGTGTATGAAATATAATACTATGTGCCATTTTAGTACTCTTATTTATTCTAACTTAGAGATAAATACTAATAATGGTTTTGATGATGAAGAACAAGAACAACCAGACTTGTGGACGACTATGAGTGATGTGAACATTTACATAGATAAATTATATAACCATTATGCTGATTTACTTGATTTATCTATACCGACAAATATCACTCCAACTGTCACTCCTCACCCTCTTGAGAAGCCATCATCTTCTACAAGGCCTGCACATTGTGATTTTCTTGATTACGTTTATGATTTAAATGTTTGAAACAGTTTTGAGGAGGGAACTTACACAACAGTTTCTGGGGAAGAGCTTAAGTATTGTTTACGAACGCCAATAGAGGATCGTAGACGAAGGATCCCCGCATTGAATTGGTGGAAGAATAATGAAACATAATATCCTGTGCTTTCAAGATTAGCTAGAGATATATTGAATGTTCCAATATCAACCATTGCACCGGAGAACACTTTTAGTCAGGGACAACAACATCTTGGAGACAATTGACACTCTTTGGAAAGCAACACTATGAATGTTCTAGTTTGCCTTAGAGATTGGATTAGAGCGGAACGAAGAAATCAAGTGTAATACCTGTGCTTATTCCTAGCTAGAAATAATCTAAAAGATGCTAGTACTCGCTTTGAAATATAAATCTATTTTTGTACCGATGGTATTTTTGAGATTTCTACTTTCTATCACGTGGGAAATTGAGTTAGCTTTCTAATAATACCAATTTTATCCAAATCCGACACAAGACGAGGAAGTTATGGATATTTTACTTAGAACTGACCGAAATGCCCAGGTGCGATGTCCAAGTTGATGGACCGCCAAACAAGTGATGGACCGCCACTTTGACTATCATAGACAAGGCAGTAGGGCCACATTCTGGATAAGGATTGATGGACGAGTTGACGAACCGTCAGATTTTTGACGGACCATCATCCAGGCCGTCAACTCTTATCCAGTGAACCCCTTTTTTGGTCCACGTATGACGGACCGTCAAGTTTCTGATGGACCATTAGTCGGGTCGTCACACACCACGTTTAGTTTATTTCTAGGCCATTTTAACAGGGGTGTTTTGGTCACTTACCACTCGCCTATATATACCCAGATGAGTCCGAATTCAACCATTTTGCTCATTATTATTTCACAAACCAAAACTAGGGTTTCTCTCTAAATTTAATTTCCAAGAACAAGACCCAATCTTCTTCAAAAATCAAAGGATTTCAAATCCTTCAAGTTCAAAAACATTAAGAACCTTTAGTCAGGTATGCGTAGTGTTCATCTATGGATTCATTTCGTTCATAGAGATCAAGAACCATGTTTTAAATATTTTATGATTGTATTGTTGTGATATGAGTATGTACATGTTGATGATTGTTGTTTAAGTTTCAAGATGATATCTAAAGATATTTCATGAAGTATATGTGTTTGTTAGTTGAAACCCATGATCCTTATGTGGCTTAATATGGTGAAATTCATGAACATACTTAAGCTAAAATAATGCATACAAAGTGTTTGATAATATGCCTAGATGATAGAATTCATGTCCCATGATTTAATAGTGCTTAAATAACAAGTCCATGCTCGATGCTTTATGATTTTCATAAATTCCATGTGAGTGATATGCGTTGTTGTTGTGATATGGATTGACCATGATATTGAAGCTATGCAAGTATAGACATGTTGTATGAATTCCCCTTCCATGTATAAGATGTTGAGAACTATGCTTAGTGTGAAATCCCCTACTCATGATATGGTAAATTGTGGACTCTACTCTTATGATCAAGTCAGTCATGTGTGTCAGTTTTCTTTCATTGATTCCTGGGGGTACTTGTACCCAAAAAATATAGATGTATACCTAGAGCCATTTATGTTATCATGATAATCTCAGTCAATCCATGATCTATAAAACTCAGTCGGGCATATGACTCAGGAAACCTCAAAAATTTCATGATCTCAATTAATTCTCAAATTGTATCACTAATCCGTCAGTCAACGGAAGTTAGTTACTCAGTCCATGTACAGTCAGTTAAGTCACGTTCAGTCTCTTCAGATAGGAGTAGATGTTAGCACCGAGTGAACCCAAGAATGGGAACTCACCTGTCAGTTTAGGGTATGATTCTTAGTAATCATCTTTGTGTTCTATAACTACGTAGCCAGCATAGGTTGAGACATCTTAACCTGTCAGATTAGGGTTGATGAAGTAGCTTAATCCGTTAGTTTAGGGTTTCCACCATTCTCATTTTGAGTACCTGCCAGCTAAGGGTCACTCACAGCTGTCCTTACCAGTGGCGCGGTATTGACACCCTTCTAGTTGGGGCAGAGATTGGACCCCAACCTAGCTATATGCGTTATTGGGGCATGTCGGTCAAACAGCTACCTCTCATAGTTTTAGTCCCAGTCTCAGTAAAAGAACTCAGATAGTTCTTCAGATTTCAGTATATTAGGACTGTCAGATACAGTCAATTCAGTTACAAAATGGAACACATATAGTTCTATTAGATTCAGGACTGTCAGACACAGTCATCTATGTTATCAGAATTTCAGTATTTGTCATGCTAGATATCAGTAGATCATGTATTAGTATCCAGATCTAGATATCACGTAATCACGATCTCAGTTACTACGTATGCATGTTTGCACTCTTACGTTTATATCAGTCAGTCAGTTTGCATCGTTCATGCATGTAAACCCTTTTGCATTTAGCCTACCTCACTCGTATAATCAGTACTCCCAGTTGTATTGATGCATTTGCGCTATGGTGCTTTCTTTCACGTTACACCATAGGTTCACAGATATGAGCTCCAGATCAACAGTAGCAGTAGCATTCCAGTCGTAAAGTTGTAGTAAGTCCTCATCCATTCAAAGACGATATTATTTAATTTATTTATTATTTTAGTTCAGTTTTGCTAGAAGGAGTTAGTTGGAGACATGTTCCTTCAACTTCTTATTCAGATAATATTTAGAGGCTTTCAGATTTAGCTCAGATTTGATTCAGATTTAAGTTGTTTTGGGTATTCGTTACCCCATATGGATGTTATAATTTGTCAGATATTCTATACAGTTGAACCTTATGGCCTATTGTTCATGTTTTCCATATTATTACATCATATATTACAGTGTACAGGTATAGATATCAGTCATGGGTTAGCTTGTGGTCCTTCAGGGTTATAAGCACCGTGTAGCACTCCGGTTCAGAAAATTGGGGCATTACAAACTTGGTATCAGAGCCTAAGGCTTAATAGAGTCCTAGGAAGTCAAAAAGCCGAATCTAATAGAGTCTTGTGCATGGGTGTATTGCGCTCCACATTTATGTGCAAGAGGCTATAAGATGTTTTAGGAACAGTTTCTCTTCTTTCGGTATTCATATCGTGCTAGTGAGCATAATCTCAAGTTAAACTCTCAGTCTAATCCGTTCTTCTCTTATTTTAAAATATGCCTCCAAAGAGAAGAAACTGGCCAGCTCCTCAGCCCGAAGATCCTTTGGGCGAACATGTTTCTCATGCGGGGTTTAGGGCCACATTCATCATACTTGCTCAGTCTGTGGCTACCCAAAATGAACGGCCACTAGTTATTTTGGCCAATCCAGTGGCCAACTCATCCGCAGCTAGGATTCGGGACTTCACCAGAATGAACCTTCCATCTTTCTTTGGGTCTAAGTCTGATGAAGTCCCTCAGGAATTCATTGACCAAGTCCAGAAGGTCATAGACATCATGGGAGTTACTTCTTGTCAGAGTGTCAAGTTAGCCGCATACCAGTTGCAGGATATTGCTCACACTTGGTACATATAGTGGAAGTCCGAGAGGTTAAAGGATGAAGGTCCTATAGAGTGGGAGGAATTTGTCATGACTTTCTTAGATAAATTCTTTCCCCAAGAGTTGGGAGAGGCAAAAGTTCTAGAGTTCATCAACCTCAGGCAAGGAAATATGATGTTTAAGGAGTATTCTCTCAGATTTACTCAACTATCCAGATATGCCTCTCATGTGGTTGCAGACAACAGGGGTAAGATGAGCAAGTTTGTGTCAGGAATGAATGATAGCGTGGTAAATGAGTATAGGTCTGTGATTCTGAACAGTGATATGACTTTAGCCAGGCTCATGACTCATGATCAATAAATAGAGGAGCATAATATTAGGACTAGGGAGAGGCAGAACAAGAGAGCAAGGTCAGGCAGTTTCAGTTTTGCTCAACCAAAATTAAAAAGAGGAAACCATTCGCGGTTTCGTCCTAAGCTAGCAATTCCAGCTCCTTCCTCCACCAGTGCCCCAATGCCAAAATTTAGAGATGTCAACAGTGATCGAGCACCAGGCTCTAAGTCTTAGGGTAGTGTCAGCAGTGCCCGAACCAATCCCCTATGTCAAACTTGTGGTAAGAACCCAAGGGTACTTGTAGAGCTAGTAGTGATATTTTTTTCGGTTGTATCAAGACAGGATACAGGATTAGAGAGTGTCCGCAGTCAGGTCTACAGGGTCAGCAGAATCGCTCCACAGCCCAGTCCGGTTGCCCAAATCAATAGAGTGCCGCTTCCAGTGCTACTAGTGGGCAACGCCCAAACAGACTCTATGCTTTTCAGACTCGACAGGATCAGGAAAATTCTCCTGATGTTGTTACTGGTACATTACAGATTTTTCATGTTCATGTTTACTCTTTGCTAGATCCAGGTGTATCCTTGTCTTTTGTTACTCCTTATATAGCAGACGATTTTAGAATCAGTCCAAAAATTTAGCAGAGCCATTTTCAGTCTCTACCCTAGTAGGTAAAACCATTATAGCTCGACGGGTATACAAGTACTGCCCAATTATGATAATTCAGAAAGCCACATCAGCAGATTTAGTCGAGTTAGAGATGACTGATTTTGATGTCATTCTTGGCATGGATTTGCTTTATTCCTGCTATTCCATAGTCAATTGCAGAACCAGGGTAGTTCAGTTTCAGTTCTCGAATGAGCCCTTCCTAGAGTGGAAGGTTAGTACTTCATCTTTTAGGGGTCATCTTATTTCCTACCTTCGGGAAAGGAAAATGATTTCTAAGGGATGTGTGTATCATCTCGTGCATATTAAAGATTCCAGTTCTGAATCTCCTAGTCTTAAATCAGTCCTAGTTATAAATGATTATTCATACGTGTTTCCTAAAGATCTTTCAGGCATTCCTCCTGAAAGGGAAATAGACTTCGTCATTGATCTTCTTTCAGATACTCAACCTATTTCTATTTCTCCATATAGAATAGCACCATTAGAACTCAAGGAATTGAAAGATTAGTTGAAAGATATCTTAGACAAGGGATTCATCAGGCCCAGTGTATCCCTATGGGGTGCACTAGTCTTATTCGTACACAAGAAAGACGGTTCTCTTAGGATGTGTATTGATTATCGTCAGCTCAATAAAGTTACGATCAAGAACAAGTATCCTCTTCCCAGAATAGATGACTTGTTTGACCAACTTTAGGGTACCTCAGATCAGGCAACCATCAGCTCAGAGTTAGAGAATGCGACATTCAGAGGATAGCTTTTCATACTCGGTATGGTCACTTCGAGTTTTTAGTTATGTCCTTTGGTCTTACCAATGCCCCAGCCGTCTTCATGGACTTGATAAATCGTGTGTTCAAGCAGTACTTGGACATATTCATCATAGTCTTCATAGATGATATCCTGGTCTATTCTCGCATAGAGCGTAACATTCAGACCATATCAGGATTGTTCTTTAGACTCTCAGAGATTAGCAACTATTCGCCAAATTTAGTAAGTGTGAGTTTTGGCTAAGATTAGTAGCATTCCTTGGCCATATTATTTTCGGTGATGGCGTTAGAGTAGATCCTCAGAAGACCAAAGCAGTAAGAACCTGGCCTTGCCCCGTCTCTCCATCAAATATCAGGAGTTTTTTGGGATTGGATGGCTATTACAGATGGTTTGTCGAGGGATTTTCTTATATTGCATCCCCCATGTCAAGATTGACTCAGAAGAAGGTCAAGTTTCAATGGTCAGATCCTTGTGAGAAGACTTTTCAAGAGTTGAAGACTCGACTCACCTCACCTCAGCTCCAGTTCTAGCTCTTCTAGATGGTTCAGATGGATTCGTGGTATATTGTGATCCATCCAGAGTGGGTTTAGGTTTTGTCCTCATGCAGCATGGTAAGGTCATAGCCTACGCTTCTAGACGGTTAAAGCCCCATAAGAAGAATTATCCTACTCATGATCTTGAGTTAAAAGTCATAGTATTTTCCTTAAAGATTTGGAGGCATTATCTATACGGAGTTCACGTAGATGTATTCATGAATCATGAGATTCTCCAATATGTCTTCTCTCAAAAAGATCTCAATCTTTGTTAGAGAAGGTGGTTAAAGCTTTTGAAAGATTATGACATGAGTGTCCTTTACCATCTGGGCAAGGCCAACGTTGTGGCTGACGCTCTTAGTATACTATCCATGGGTAGTGTTTCTCACGTCAAAGACAACAAAAAGAAGATAGATTAGGAAATCCATCAGCTTGCCAGACTATGTGTTCGCTTAGTCGATTCTTCGAAGGGTCGTGTCTGTGTTCAGAGTAGTTTAGAGTCATCTATAGTTTCTGAGGTGAAAGAAAATCAAGACTAGGATCCTAGCCTTGTCAAGCTAAAAGAGTCAGATCAGAATCAGAGAGTAGAGGTTTTCTCCCAAGGGGGAGATATGGTTCTTCGTTGTCAGGGTCGTTTGTGCGTTCCAGGTGTAGATGACTTAAAGTAGCGGATTCTTGCAGAAACGCATGGTGCGCGATACTCTATTCATCCAGGGGACACTAAGATGTACTGCGACCTGGGAGAAATCTATTGGTGGAGTGGGATAAATAGAGATGTTGTAGAGTTTGTGGCTAAGTGCTATACATATCAGCAAGTTAAGATAGAGCATCAGAAGCCCAGTGGACCCATGTAGGAGTTTACCATTCCTACTTGGAAGGGGGAAAAAGTGAACATGGACTTTGTGATGGGTTTGCCTCAAACTCATCATCAACACGATTCAGTTTGGGTTATCATAGACAGGATGACCAAGCCATCTCATTCCCTTCCTGTTCATACCTCTTATTTATCCGAGGATTACACCAAACTCTATATTACGGAGTTGGTCAGATTGTACGGTGTTCCATTATCTATTATTTCAGACAGAGGAACCTTGTTCACCTCTCACTTCTGGAAAGCGCTCCAAAAGGGTTTGGTACCTAAGTCCATCTCAGTACATCCTTTCATCCTTAGACAGATGGTCAAGCAGAAAAGACCATTCAGACTCTTGAAGATATGCTAAGGGAGTGTGCAATTGATTTAAGTGGAAGGTGGGATGACCACTTGCCTTTGATTGAGTTTTCATATAACAATAACTATCATTCCAGTATTAAAATGGCTCCATTTGGAGCTCTCTATGGCAGGAGGTGTAAATCTCCAATTGGTTGGTTTGAAGTGAGTGAGGCCTCAGTCATAGGTCCTGACTTAGTTTTCGATGCCTTAGAGAAAGTTCAATTGATCAAAGAGAGACCTCGGGCTGCTCAGAGCCGACAGAAGTCCTATGCTGATGTTTGTAGAAAGGATCTCTAGTTTGAGGTCGATGACTATGTCTATATCAATATCTCTCCCATGAAGAGAGTGAAGAGGTTCAGCAAGAAAGGGAAACTTAGTCCCCTTTATGTCAGTCCCTTCAGGATTCCCAGTCGTTTAGGCAAGGTAGCTTATGAGATCAAATTGCCTTCAGATTTAGCCTCAGTTCATTTGGTCTTCCATGTATCCTTGCTCAAGAAGTGCGTAGGTGACCTAGCAGTTGTAGTCCCTATTCAGAGTGTTGATGTTCAGAACAGTCTCTCTTTTGAAGAGATTCCAGTTAAAATCTTAGACTATCAGACTCGTCGATTGAGGAACAAAGAGGTCCCTCTAGTTAAGGTTCTTTGGCAAAATCAGTCCATCAAGGGAGCTACTTGGGAAACAGAAGCAGATATGCATACAAATTATCCTTACCTCTTCTCCACCGATTCAGATCAAGCTCAAGGTAATAGTTCGCCTTATTTAGTTTCATATTTATGTTCCCATTATAAACATGGTATCTACTACTATTTCATACTCTGTCATGCATTCATGTATTAGTTCAGTTATAATATCATGCATCAGCTATGCATTCTCGTCTTGAGAAACTCAGTTTATCAGAACACTCAGTAACACATTCATGTATCAGTTAGCCATGCATTGGATATGTATGAGTTCAGTATATTTAGCATGTCAGTCATGAAGTCATGTCTTATTCACTCATGTTTAGTTCATGTTCATTTATTATTTTCCATCTTAGTCAGTCTCATTCAAGGACGAATGTTCGCAAGGGGGAGATATTGTAATATCCGTGCTTATTTCTAGCAAGAAATCATCTCAAGAATGCTAGTACTTTCTTGGAAATACAAATCTATTTTTGTACCCGTGGTATTTTTGAGATTTCTACTTTCTATCACGTGGGAAATTGAGTTAGCTTTCTAACGATACCAATTTTGTCCAAATCCAACACCAGACGAGGAAGTTATGGATGTTTTACTCAAAACTGACCGAAACGCCCAGGTGCGATGTCTAAGTTGATGGACCGCCAAACAAGTGACGGACCGCCACTTTGACCATCATAAATAAGGCAATAGGGCCACGTTCTGGATAAGAATTGACGGATGAGTTGGCAGACCGTCAGATTTTTGTCGGACCATTATCCAAGCCGTCAACTCTTATCCAGTGAACCCCATTTTTGGTCCACTATGACGGTCAAAATGACAGACCATGAAATTTTTGATGGGCCGTCAGTCGGGTCGTCACATTCCACGTTCAGTTTATTTCCAGGCCGTTTTAATAGGGGTATTTTGGTCACTTACCACTCACCTATATATACACAGATGAGTCGAATTCAGCCATTTTACTCATTATTATTTCACAAACAAAAACTAGGGTTTCTCTCTCAATCCTCTTCAAGAACAAGACCCAATCCTCTTCAAAAATCAAAGGATTTCAAATCCTTCAAGTTCAAAAACATCAAGAACTTTGAGTCAGGTATGTGTAGTGTTCATCTATGGATCCATTTCATTCATAGAGCTCAAGAACCATGTTTAAAATATTTTGTGATTGTCTTGTTATGATATCAGCATGTACATGTTGATGATTGTTGTTTAAGTTTCAAGATGATATCTAAAGGTGATTTCATGAAGTATATGTGTTTGTTAGTTGAAACCCATGATTCTTATATGGCTTAATATGGTGAAATTCATGAACACACTTAAGCTAAAAGAATGCATACAAAGTGTTTGATAATATACCTAGATGATAGAATTCATGTCCATTGATTTAACAGTGCTTAAATGACAAGTCCATGCTCGATGCTTTACGATTTCCCATAAATTCCATGTGAGTGATATGCGTTGTTGTTGTGATATGAATTGACCATGATATTGAAGCTATGCAAGTATATACATGTTGTATGAATTTCCCTTCCATGTATAAGATGTTGAGAACAATGCTTAGAGTGAAATCCCCTACTCATGATATGGTAAATTGTGGACTCTACTCTTACGATCAAGTCAGTCATGTGTGTTAGTTTCCTTCCATTGAGTACTGGGGGTACTTGTACCCAAAAAAATATAGTTGTGTACCTAGAGCCATGTTTTTTTATCATGATAATCTCAGTCAAGCCATGATCTATAGAACTCAGTCGGGCATGTGACTCAGGAAACCTCAGAAATCTCATGATCTCAGTTAATTCTCAAATAGTAGCACTAATCCGTCAGTCAAAGGAAGTTAGTTACTCAGTCCATGTACCATTAGTTAAATCACATTCAGTCTCTTTAGATGGGAGCAGAAGTTAGCACCGAGTGAACCCAAGGATGGGAACACACCTGTCGGTTTAGGGTGAGATTCTTAGTAATCATCTTTGTGTTCCATAACTACATAGCCAGCGTAGGTTGAGACATCTTAAACTGTCAGATTAGGGTTGATGAGGTGGCTTAATCCGTTAGTTTAGGGTTCCCACCGTTCTCATTTTGTGTACCTTCCAGCTAAGGGTCACTTACAACTGTCCTTACCAGTGGCGTGGTATTGACACCCCTCTAGTCGGGGCAGAGATTGGACCCCAAACTAACTATATACATTATTGGGGTATGTCAGTCAAATAAATACCTCACATAGTTTCAGTCCCAGTCTCAGTAAAAGAACTCAGATAGTTCTACAGATTTCAGTATATCAGGACTGTCAGATACAGTCAATTCAGTTACAGAACGGAACACAAATAGTTCTATTAGATTTTGGACTATCATACACAGTCATCTATGTTATCAAAATTTCAGTATTTGTCATGCTAGATATTAGTAGATCATGTAGTAGTGTACAGATCTAGATAGCACGTAATCACGATCTCAGTTACTACGTATGCATGTTTGCACTCTTACGTTCATATCAGTGAGTTAGTTAGCATCGTTCATGCATGTAAACCCTTTTGCATTTATCCCACCTCACTCGTATACTTAGTACTCCCAATTGTACTGACATATTTACGCCAAGGTGCTTTCTTTCATGTTACATCATAGGTTCACAGATACGAGCTCCAGATCAGCAGTAGTGGTAGCATTCTAGTCGCAGAGTTGCAGTGAGTCTTCATCGATTCGAGGATGATATTATTTATTTCAGTTTAGTTTTTCTAGATGGAGTTAATTGAAGACATGTTCCTTCAACACCTTATTCCGACAATATTTAGAGGCTTTCAAATTTAGCTTAGATTTGATTCAGATTTCAGTTGGTTTGGGTATTAGTTACCCCATATGGATGTTATGATTTGTTAGATATTCTATACAGTTGAACCTTATGGGCTATTGTTCATGTTTTCCGTATTATTACGTCATATGTTGCAGCGTACAGGTACAAATATCGGTCATGGGTTAGCTTGTGGTCCTTCGGGGTCATAAGCACCATGTAGCTCTTCAGTTTAGAAAATCTGGGCGTTACATAAAGGAATAGAGGTGGAGCCAAAAGATGAACAAAATCTTAAAGAAATTATGACTTTGAGGGAGAACTCAGTACAATCAAGACCAATGCATGATTTTTGCCCCATTGACTTTGACTATCCTATGCAAGTTTCCGTTAATGTTAAAATGGATGAGTTGGAAAAAATGATGAGAACTTTGTAGATTTTTCATTCATGTACATTATAAATTTTATACCATTTTGCAGTCAATAAAATATAACATTCATTCACTCCTTACTTTGAAATTTTTTCCATTTAATGATTTAAATTGAATTTCTAGTTTAAATTAAATAATTAATTTTAATATATTACTAATTTACGATCAAGTATTATGTAACGACCCTCCCGGCCATTTGTAAAATTTTACTTGTCCTTTTCATTTTATTTCTTCCAGTAGTTGTATACGTGATTTATGACTTACAGTGATGAGTCATATCAATTCTTGAATTAAGAAAATTAAACCCGATAATGGTCAACCTTTAATCGAGACGAACTCGAATTAGTGTCGTATTATTTTCAATAGGACCGAAATGAACTTTTCAGTAAATATACATAGTTAGTTTATTTTCTTGAGGTTCCGAGTAATATGTGAGAAACTATTGGGTATTTTTAATATTAGTTTAGTTGGTGGTTAATGGACTAAATCAATATTTTCTTATTTATTAAGACTTATATATAAGAATAAAACTTATGTGGGAAGGGTTTAGGATGTTAAATTTTTTTATCAAAGGTCTTAAACCTAAAATAGTTAATGCAGAAGTTACAACATTCACACCAAAGCATAGAAGGACAAGTCTCGAAGACTCCAATTCAGGTTTGCGTTTTCATATCCTGCTCATATGAGTTACACTTACTACTAGGGTATATTGTGCTGGAAATAAAAGGAAAGGATTTGTGGCGGATAGTAATAGTAATTACCAGTGAACGAATAAAGAAATTTTAGTATATATTGTTATCTTTCACAATTAATCTTGCAATTGGTAAACATAGTAGTACTGTGCGTTAGAGTCTATGTTAGGTAGATTAGTTTATTATCTAATTTTAAATTAATAATGAGTCAATGATAACAAAATCATTGGCCAATTGTTTTAAGAATTGGATAAGGTGCAATTTGCTTACTGTCTTGGATTTTGGTTTTGTACTCCTATTTTTCGCTTTGGTTAAGTTCCATAGGACCTTTATATATATGATATTAACAACTACTATTTTGATATAATCAGGATTATATTTAGAGTTTTTGGAGTAGGAATTTGTTAATTTGGGGATCAAATAATGACCCGTTTAATTAACATTTGACGTACTAGTTTAGACTCTTATGAAGATTATATATTTGAACAGATTTTGAAAGTTTTGAATTAGTGAGGAATGAAAAGACATTTGTGTACTAGCGATTTTGAAAGTTCCGAATTTGCACAAATTAATTGTGTGTATGCTCCTAAATTGGATACTTGTGGGTTGGTATTCGGACATGCTTGAAATTGTTGATGTTTGGATTGTTGGTTCGTGTATAAATATTTATGGAAAATTCACTTGATGGAATTGTCTTATCACTTTAAGTGTACTTGTAAAGTTGGTACATTGTGCGGCATGTTCTGAGGTTGTGTAAATTGACATTGATAATACTTGGTTATGTTTATGTTGGATTGGGTACACGCCAGTACGTTTATATTTATATTAGATTGGGTACCACGCCAGTACGTTTATATTTATGTTGGATTGGGTACTATGCTGGTACACTTATATTCATGTTGGATCGGGTACTACGCTGGTACGTTTATATTCATGTTGGATCGGGTACCACGCTGGTACGTTTATATTTATATTGGATCGGGTACCATGCGGCTCCATTTATATTTTTGTTGGATCGAGTACCACGTCGGTACATTTATATTTATGTTGGATCGGGTACCACGCCGGTACGTTTATATTCATGTTGGATCAGGTACCATGCCGGTACGTATATATTTATGTTGGATCGGGTACCATGAGGGTATGTTTATATTTATGCTGGATCTGGTACCACGCTAATTTGATACATGAACATATATTGTTTCCTGCAGGTCATGACTATTTGGGAAAAAATAAGTCCCATAGCATATGTATACATATTTGTGTTATTTCTGTGGATGTTTATAGTATGGTTGATACTCTTGATGGTAATGTGGCTTATTATGAGCACTGTTTGACCTGTTGTTGCTGTATTATTGATTCATTGAATATATATTATGTGACGATGCTTGTCTACTTGTTATTTGATTTATGTTGTGTACATGCTATTAAATTGACTTGACCTATGATACCTACCAGTACATAGTGGTTTGTACTGATACTACTGTACTCTTCTTTTGTTGAGTGCAGAAAGTGTTCTAGGCTCTGACATGACCTCACCTCTAGAGATTGATAGCAGATCTTGATCCAAGGGTGAGCACTCCATCTCCAGGCTATCATGGTTCATCTTATTTGTTCTTGTCCATCTTTTGGGCAATGAAACATTCTTTATTTACTTTATTTTTGAATATCACTTTAGATATGATCTTTGTTCATAGTTCTGGTACGATGACTTTAGGTTCTTAGGAATTTTTGTAAGTAGTTTGTTTGAATTTCTACATCAATATTAATTAGTCCTGGATATTTATTATTATGTTTCATTTTATAATAATATCATCTAATATTGACTAAGTGTTTGGGTAATGGTTCAATTTAGATGGTTCTCCCACAGGAAGATTAGTGTGGGTGCCACTCATGGCATTTGGGTCATGACAAAGTTGGTATCAGAGCCCTAGGTTCGTCGTTCTCATCGTAAAAGAACATGTCTAATAGAGTCTTGTGGAACGGTACGGAGATGTCTGTAATTTTCTTCGAGAGGCTATAGGACACTAGGAAAATTCAAATTCTTCTTTCTTACTTGATATTACCAGATTTCAATTGGTATTTGGCAATTTCAATTGTTATGTGATGATAAGAGCAATGTCAAGTAGAGTTCCGTAGATTGGTGTGTGTGGCCCCACACTCAATCTTCGTAAGGCTATATGTAAAAGTCATTTTCCTTTCTTTCTCTCTATCGTTCCATCCTAATCTTGGACTACTAGATTGAATCCAATTGGTATCTAGATAATTCCAATTGGTATCTTAATAATTTTGAATAAAAATCTAGGAGATTTCAATTGTTATCTGTTAATAAGGTCTAAAAGTTATTGTTAATAGGTAAAGACTTGTGAAAGTTGTGAACTTATTGATTGCTTATGCTTGATATTCGACTAAACTTGTGTTGCTAGATTTTTTTCATTGTTGTGTATTGTTTTTGTTAAGTGATGAAAATTGATTGGGTTTTTTTTGTTGATAAATATGATGGGATTATTTGGTTTCTTGTTATTGCGAAACTAGAAATTCCATGGTGCTTACTTGTTTTTGGTACTATCATACTGATGAGATTGATGGCATGACAATTGAGAGGATGATGTGAGAATATGATTTCAAGAAAAGATGGTGAAAAAGTAACACAAATAAAAGACTGAGGTGATATGTGTTTTCCGTAATAAAAGGTTCTTGTTAATGATGTAGTAGATGGATCCTTGTATAGTTCGATTATTTGATATTATTTAGGAATCCTTGTTTGGTCCGGTCATTGAGATCATATTTAGAATTTTTGTGCAGTTATATTATTGAAATTATAGTGGGTTCTTTGTAACGACTAGCTAAGTGACGTTATCTTTGAGTTCCTTATGTGAATGAATTCTCAATGCTCGGCAAAATAATGAGTTTTAAATAAAAGTGTCAAAAACTAGTAGAGGTTGTTGATACCTATAGAATTTGATTGATGACTTGTCTAGAATGTGATATTGGTGATAAGATTGTCAACGACCTATAATTGATTTATTTTGTTTGGCCTTTCTTGTGTACTAGTGGTGTGGGGACTACTATTGAGGTGATTAAGAGTTAAGTATAGCCCGTAATAAAAATATTGTTAGGTAGAAATAAGAATGACTCTGTTTATCTTAAATTGGTGTTAGTGATATAAGAGAGGTTTGGCTTGACCATGAAGTGTTTGTCGTTGAAAAATATTGAGTTAGTAATTGTCAGGGCATAAGTTGTGGCTGTGGATTTATGCATTAGGAAAAAATTTTGAGAAGACAAATTATTATTGACTTGACCTTGTGGCTGAATTATACATTTGCATATCCCACAAAGTTGACTGATATATGACACTTTTAGAGGATAGTAGTTTCCATGATAGTGGCAATGCAAAATCAAATGGCTTAGTTACATTCATAAAATAATCAAGGATGATCCTGAATGGGAGAATAAATGAATTATTAAATGGCATGATTAATCTTTCCTCGAGTGATATTTGGTGGATATTTCTGGTTGAGTGGTTAAGGTGTGATGATTAGATGGATATTAACAATGTTGTAGAGAATAATGTGTTGTAGGCTCTAATTATGTGGGGCCTGTAAAATGACATGATTATACCCCTTTTGAATCCTATAGCTTTTCCTCTCTAATTTAGATTAGTTGTAACGTGGTTATAATGTAAACCTATGTTTGGGATGTGATTTTAGTATTTGAAGAATGAATTATATATTTAGCCTTATTGGGCTAATGTAGTTGTCTTGAAACCGTAAGTTGGGTAGAGTTGACTTGAGTACATTATTTCTAGTCGAAGCTGCTATCTTAGGCTTGAATATGGCTTACTTGACATCTAGAAGATGAACTAGATACCTTAGCCTAGTTTGGGGCATAGTGTGCCTAATTATGAAAATTGAGAATTAGAAGTGGGGTCGTCGGGCCCACTTAGGCCTAAACTTTTGTTAAGTCTTGTGGACTTAGTTGCAGATGTTAGACATAGATGAGGCTAATAAACCTTAGAATAAGGTTACTTAGTAATTTGGTAACTTGAATTGATGTTCTTGAATTGTGGGTTTTGAGTTATTGTTATGATACTACATGTGGAAGTGATATTAGGCATTTAGAGGTGATATTCCTCGTAGTCATGATATATGACCTATCGATATAAGATATCCTAAAGGTGTATGTTTGTCTATATTATGCTTCCATTGTTTGAGATACCTCCTACATGTGAGACGATTAAAGATATGCTACGACTTATAAATATGATTATAGATATGAGTTTCGGATTTGTATATGGGCCTGAAGCCATGATTATGATGTTGTGACTATTCTAAATAAATTAAGGGGGCAAGGGTTGTGATATGATAATAATTGAATATTCGAGGAGTGCTTATCAGTGTAAAGGATAAAATAACAATTTATGAATACATATAGGTTTGTATACACATCTCTCCAGTATAGGATGGAGGAAGATGCGGTATGTTGCTTACAACTTTATTGATCGGGTACTGGTAATGGCAAGGAATCTAACGTATTAGTTAATGAATCTTGCTTAGTTAAAACATGGTAGCTTGTGATGGTTAATGCATGACTTATAGTGAGGTCAGATTTGGCATAGGTGAAGATTAGTTGGTATTGATGACTAAGTTTGTGATATCGATTAGTCGACAAATGAAGAGTTGTGTGTTAATGAGGCTAGATAATAAGAGATGTTGGTAATAAGAGGTGACTAGTTAATAACTTTGAATAGTTTCTAAATGGTTAACTAATGAATAGTTAAGCAAGAATTAGTTGGTAAATGATGGTTAGATAATGAATGGTGTCACTTACTAAAATATGGTTAGGAGACAAGTAGTAATATGTTTCTAGTAATGACTAACGGATATAGGATGATTAGTTGATAATAATGAATGATGGATAAATGACAGTTTTGGTCTAGTGATGAACCTTGACTAGATGTCAAGTGTTGGCTATTAACTAAATAATGGTTAGTTTCTATCCCGTGAATAAGGATTATGTGAAGGATAATGTTTAGGCTAATAACTAGAGGTTATGTGATAACTAGCGAACTAGTGATTCTATTATAATAAGTGTTGGTTAACTAATAACGAGTAGTTGGGAAGTATTGACTAGATAGATATTCTATAGTGATATGACTATTTTATGAGTATTTAAGTGTATGTTATTCGGTAATGACTATTATGATGATATGTTGATACCCGGCAAGGCCGGAGGATACTATTGTGATGATATTGATACCCGGTAAGGCCGAAGGATATTATCATGATGTTATTGATACCCGACACGGCCAGAGGATACATTTATAATATGTTGATACTCGGCAAAACTGGAGGATAATATTGATGATGTGTTGATATCTGGCAAGGCTAGAGGTTGATTACGATGATGGTGGTCCTGATGAGGACAGTTATGATGAGTTGTGGTATTGATTGTGTACTTTGCAATTATTCCTACATGCGCATCGCCTATCACCAGTATACACCTATATTTATCAGCTGGTATAGGATGGTTGCATATATATAGGTTAAAAATATGCCTTGTGTTGTTGTATACTGATTGAACCTTTCGATTCTAGGGCAGTAGGAGTACGCATAGTCTCGACTATGTATTTGGTTGTCCGTAAGTTGAGGACTAAGGAGATTGCGTCTGTGAAGGTCCAGCAGAGGAATCTTCCTATTGAGGAGGCCACTTGGGAAACCGAAACAGACATGCGTAGCAAGTATCCACATTTTCTTTTGCTAATTCAAGTAATTCCTTGTTTTTCCTTCTTTTCTCTTATTTGGCCGTTCGGGGAAGAATGATTGTTTAATTAGTATCTGATGTAACGACCTTCCCGGTCGTTTGTAAAATTTTACTTGTCCTTTTCATTTTATCTCTTCCTGTAGTTGTATATGTGATTTATGACTTACGGTGATGAGTAGTATCAATTCTTAAATTAAGAAAATTAAACCCGATAATGGTCAACATTTAATCGAGACGACCTCGAATTAGTGTCGTAATATTTTCAATAGGTCCGAAATGAACTTTTTAGTAAATATACATAGATAGTTTATTTTCTTGAGGTTCTGAGTAATATGCGAGAAACTATTGAGTATTTTTAATATTAGTTTAGTTGGTTCTTAATGGACCAAATCGATATTTTCTTATTTTTTAAGACTTATATATAGGAATAAAACTTATGTGGGAAGGGTTTAGCATATTAAAGAATTTTATCAAAGGTCTTAAACCTAAAACAGTTAATACAGAAGTTAAAACTTTCACACCAAAGCATAGAAGGACAAGTCTCGAAAACTCCAATTCAGGTTTGCATTTTCATATCCTACTCATATGAGTTACACTTACTACTAGGGTATATTGTGCTGGAAATAAAAGGAAAGGATTTGTGGCGGATAGTGATAGTAATTACCAGTGAACGAATAAAGAAATTTTAGTATATATTGTTATCTTTCACAATTAATCTTGCATTTGGTAAACATAGTAGTACTGTGCGTTAGTGTCTATGTTAGGTATATTAGTTTATTAGCTAATTTTAAATTAATAATGAGTCAATGATAACAAAATCATTGGCCAATTGTTTTAAGAATTGGATAAGGTGCGATTTGCTTACTGTTTTGGATTTTGGTTTTGTACTCCTATTTTTGGATTTGGTTAAGTTCCATAGGACCTTTATATATATGATATTAACAACTACTATTTTGATATAATCGGGATTAGATTTAGAGTTTTTGGAGTAGGAATTTGTTAATTTGGGGATCAAATAATGACCCATTTAATTAAAATTTGATGTACTAGTTCAGACTCTTGTGAAGATTATATATTTGAACAGATTTTGAACGTTCCGAATTAGTGAGGAAGGACAAGACATTTGTGGACTAGCGATATTTGGATTCTTCGGTTGAGGTAGGTTACGTTTTAATTGGAGTTTAAACTCGACTTAATTGTGTGTATGCTCCTAAATTAGATACTTGTGGATTGGTATTCGGACATGCTTGAAATTGTTGATGTTTGAATTGTTGATTCGTGTATAAATGTTTATTGAAAATTGACTTGATGGAATTGTCTTATGACTTTAAGTGTACTTGTAAACTTGATACATTGTGTGGCGTGCTGTGAGGTTGTGTAAATTGATATTGATAATACTTGGTTATGTTTATGTTGGATCGGGTATATGCCGATACGTTTATATTTATGTTGGATCGTGTACCACGCTGGTACATTTATATTTATGTTGAATCGGGTACCACGCTGGTACGATTATATTCATGTTGGATCGGGTACCCACTAGTGCGTTTATATTTATGTTGGATCGGGTACGAAGCTGGTACGTTTATATTTATGTTGGATCGGGTACCATGCCGGTATGTTTATATTTATGTTGGATCGGGTACCATGCCGATACATTTATATTTATGTTGGATCGGGTACTACGCCGGTACAATACATGAACATAGATTGTTCCCTACAGGTCATGACTATTTGGAAAAAAATAAGTCTCATAGCATGTGTATACATATTTGTGTGATTTCTGTGGATGTTTATAGTATGGTTGATACCCTTGATGGTTATGCGGCTTGTTGTGAGCACTGTTTGACCTGTTGTTGCTGTATTGTTGATTCATTAAATATTTTTTGTATGAAGATGCCTGTCTACTTGTTTTTTAATTTATGTTGTGTACATTCTATTAAATTGAGTTGGCCTATGATACCTACCAGTACATAGTGGTTTGTACTGATACTACCCTGTACTCTTCTTTTGTTGAGTGTCGAAAGTGTTCTAAGCTCAGACATGACCTCACCTCTATAGTTTGATAGCAGATCTTGATCAAAGGGTGAGCATTCCGTCCCCAGGCTGTCATGGGTCATCTTATTTGTTCTTGTCCATCTTTCGGGCAATGAAACATTGTTTATTTACTTTATATTTGAATATCACTTTAGATATGATCTTTGTTCGTAGTTCTTGTACGATGACTTTAGGGTCTTGAGAATTTTAGTAAGTAGTTTTTTTGAATATCTGCATTAATAATAATTAGTCCTGGATATTTATTATTACGTTGAATTTTATAATAATATCATCTAATATTGACTAAGTGTTTGGGTAATGGTTCGGTTTAGATGGTTCTCCCACAGGAAGATTAGTGTGAGTGCCACTAATGGCCATTTGGGTCGTGACATATTGATTTATTATATTAAGTAGCATAATATATTTTTTAAAGTAATACATATATATTGAATGGTATGTATATATGTGCATATATTTTCTATAGACTCTAAAGTAGTATATATTTAACGTATACATGTACATATGCTTTATAAATTAGTATATATATCATTATATTGTAGTATATATCTTATAGTATATGTTTTAAAGTAGTACATATATTGAATGGTACATATATATGTGCATATATTGTCTATAAACTCTAAAGTAGCATATATTTAACGTATACATGTGTATATATTTTATAAATTAGTATATAATTATATATATAGTGTGTGTATATATTGTAGTATATATATTGTAGTATATATTTTATTTAAAGTAGTACATATATTGAATGGTGCGTATATATGTGTATATATATTTTCTATAAACTCTAAAGCAGTATATATTTAACGTATACATATATATATGTTTTATAAATTAGTATATATATCATTATATTGTAGTATATATATTGTAGTATATGTTTTATTTAAAGTAGTATACATATATTGAATGGTACGTATATATGTGTACATATTTTTCTATAGACTCTAAAGTAGTATATATTTAATGTATACATGTGTATATGTTTTATAAATTAGTATATATATCATTATATTGTAGTATATATATTGTAGTATATGTTTTATTTAAAGTAGTACATATATATTGAATGGTACGTATATATATGTATATATTTTCTATAAACTCAAAAGTAGTATATATTTAACGTATACATGTGTATGTATTTTATAAATTAGTATATATCTATATATATAGTGTCTGTATATATTGTATTATATATGTTGTAGTATATGCTTTATTTAAAGTAGTACATATGTTAAATGGTACGTATATATGTGTATATATATATTCTATAGACTCTAAAGTAGTATATATTTAACGTATACATGTGTATATGTTTTATAAATTAGTATATATATCATTATATTGTAGTATATATCTTGTAGTATATGTTTTAAAGTAGTACATATATTGAATGGTACGTATATATGTGTATATATTTTCTATAGACTCTAAAGTAGTATATATTCAACGTATAAATGAGTATATATTTTATAAATTAGTATATAACTATATATATATATATAGTGTGTGTGTGTATATATATTGTAGTATGTATATTATAGTATATGTTTTATTTAAAGTAGTACATATATTGAATGGTACGTATATATGTGTATGTATTTTATATAGATTCTAAAGTAGTATATATTTAGCGTATACATGTGTATATATTTTATAAATTACTATATATATCATTATATTGTAGTATATGTTTTATTTAAAGTAGTACATACATATTGAATGGTACGTATATATGTGTATATATATTCTATAGACTCTAAATTAGTATATATTTAACGTATACATGTGTATATGTTTTATAAATTAGTATAGATATCATTATATTGTAGTATATTTATTGTAGTATATGTTTTATTTAAAGTAGTACATATATATTGAATGGTGTATATATGTGTATATATTTTCTATAGACTCTAAAGTAGTAGATATTAACGTATACATGTGTATATGTTTTATAAATTAGTAGGGAAAAGACATCGTTTCCACCCTAAACTATACCCGAAATGTCTAAGCCACACCTAAACTATACTAGTGACCTATTACACACCTTAACTATAAAAAAGAGATATTATTACCTCCCCGCAACCCCCCATTCTAAGGCGCGTGTGTTACACTTATTTTAGGCGCGTCCAACCTATTAAATAACAAAAGTAAACGGCTAAAAACATTAAGGAAAAAGTCATCGTTTCCACCCCAAACTATAGTTGAAAAGTTGAATCCACACCTAAACTATATAAGTGACCTATTACACACCTTAACTATAAAAAAGTGATACTTTTTGCTGACGTGGTGCTGACGTGGCAGCGCGTGTAAAACACTACACCACATGCAAGTGGTGGTAGCCTGACAGGGTGTAAATAGTTTCACTTTTTTATAGTTTAGGTGTGTAATAGGTCACTAGTATAGTTTAGGTGTGGCTTCGAATTTTCGGGTATAGTTTGGGGTGGAAACGATGCCTTTTCCCTAAATTAGTATATGTATTGTAGTATATGTTTTATATAAAGTAGTATATATATTTAACTAACGTATAGTCATATACACGATTACATATGTAATTGTGTATACATGTATATGTTTTTTATATTCTAATGTAGTATATACTATATATATAGTGTATATATATTGTTTAAAGTATTTAAAATGTATATAGGTGGGTATATATATTGCATATTGGAGAAAAAACTTTTAAGTTTTTTTTTTTCAGTTTTGACCGGTTTTGATCGAATTTTGGAATGATTTTGATCGAGTTTAGGCGGGTTGGACTGGGTTAGGTGTGGTGGGTCGGTACCGGGTTGTTTCTTGAAATTCTACTATTGGTCCCAGAATCGGATCGGCCAATTTAACCTGGCCCAAAATTGAACCAACTCATAAACCGTTTAAATATGATGGGCCAGTTACGGGTTGACCCAGTCCGGCCCTGTTAACAGGCTTATCGTAAAACCTATAGTGATGTTGGATCTAATGACAATTAACTAATATCGATAAAAATTTAGTACTTTTTGTTAAACTACATATTTATTGACAAAAAGTTATTGACATGAAAAACTTTTTGTTGTAGTGAAGATTTTAACTAAAATAAGAGTCAAATATTTTAACTGTAACTAGTAAAATGCTCTTAGAAACTAGAGAAAATTGCAGAAAATGTGTCATTTAAGTCTTGAATGAAGGATTGGTGACATTGACCAACTTAAAGAGTCAAACATAATTAGAAAACTTGATTAAGTTAATTGTGGACTTGATTAATATTTTTAAAACTTTCTAATCTTTTAAAAAATTCAAATCAACCCAACCCACACCCCTCTTCAATCCAAACCAACAGTCTCTCCCCTCTCTCTCTCTCTCAACAGTTTCTCCCAACCAACAGTTCTACAAATTTCTCCTTTCAATCCCCAATAACTTTAACCTTTGATGACAAATAGTTGGTCTTCAAGTTCCTTTTCGACTTCAACTATCAATCGACGTGACAGCCTTGCTCTCCGGCCAAAATAACTTTGAATTCTTTATCGTCCCTTTTCTTTTTTTTACAGGTAAAAAATTATGGCCTTTTCAGTTTTGAAGAAAAGGAGAAACTTGAGTCAACTTCTCTTATAGTATTGGTTACCAATTTTAATTTTTATTGCTTTAATTTGAAATGCGGTCTGAATAAAATCCTAATTTCTAGTATTTTTTCTCATCTTTTCAAAGTGAATTATGATTTTTTATTATTTGTTGCATTTTTTGAAGTTTGATTTTTGTTGATTGTGTTTATACAAAAAAAAAATGATTTTAGTGTTTTTCAAGTTGCACCCGTTGTTGGGTTGATTTGTTCTTGCTCTTGGTAAAAATAGTGATATTGTTGTTGTTTTATTGAACAAAATCATGCTAATATTTTTTTTCTACAACAGATTTAGCATATAATGCAACAGATACAACAGAGGAACCATCAGATTAAAAATCTGATGCAACAGATTAATAATTTAATGCAACAAATTAACCATCTGATGCAATAGATTAACTATCTAATTAAAAATCTAATACAATAGATTAACCATATGATGTAACAGTTTAACCATCTGATATAATAGATTAACCATATGTTGCAATAGACTAACTATCTTATGCGACAGATTTACCATCAGATATAACAAAGGAACCATCGTATTGAAAATCTGATACAACAGATTAACCATTTGATGTAACAGAGGAACCATCGAATTAAAGATCTGATGCAACATATGAAACTCTTGTTGGATAAAATCCTATCAACTACTCCAATAGGACATGTCTAAAACTTGATTTTTTCAACTGATTATTCATCTATCGCGATAGATGACCTTTCTGTTGGAAGAAATCTAAATAATATTGACCATTGATAACTATTCCAATAGATCACTCATATATTGTAACAGGTGTGTGATCTGTTGCACAGACCATTCATCTGTCTTAATAGATAAGTGATATGTATTGTATTGTCGCAATAGATTACTCATCCGTTGTAACAGATTAATTAACTATTCCAAAAGATCACTCATATGTTGCAACATATGTGTGATCTGTTGCATAAATCATTCATCAGTCTCAATAGATGAGTGATATATTTTGTATTATCGCAATAGATTACTCATCCGTTGCAACAGGTTAGTTAACTGTTCCAACAGATCACTCATATGTTGCAACATATGTGTGATCTATTTCACAGACCATTCATCTATCTCAATAGATAAGTGATATATTTTGTATTATTGCAATAGATCATTCATCCATTACATCAGATTAGTTTTTTAGTGCAACATATAACGTACCTGGTGCAATAGATATGTGATTTATTGGAACTGTTATTTTACTGTTTTACAAGTCAGATTTATTGTTATCCCTTTTTAACGATGCATTAATCAACTATAATATATTTTTTTATGTTCCTGTTAATTTTAGATAATATGGCTCCCAAAAGAACAGAAACCAAATCAAGTCCAAGAAAAGGAACAAGTGAAGCAGCTAGGCTATATCCACCACTCAATGAGCTTGTTTTACAAGTGTTATCTCAATCAGGAGCAGAATATGATGAACACGGAGATGAGGAATATTTCAAAAGAGATGATCTAAATGCTAATAGCCCTTCCACCAAAGAGTTGGTCAAAACCTTCAGCATTGATCGTTATCCTGTGAGAATGCAGTGCGATGGTGCCATAGATATAATGGGTGATTTCGTGGTTAAGTCATCCATGGAAAAATCTTTTGACACCTTCAGAAAAATACTTCGAGAACAAAAATTGGATACTTATTTCAGGGCAACTGCTTTGAAAAATATCTTAATTTGTCGGAGGACTACAGTTCTCGTTTCCAAATAAAAATGGTATATAAACTTCTCAAGCATAGGTTTATGTATGAAACAAAAATGAGATGGATGAGGTATGGATAAATTATATTTCATGCGTGTTTGTTTTGGTTGGAAGGCGTTTGCCATAGTTACTGTACTAAAATGTTATCCTCCTTCTCCTTCTCAAGTTATACCTATTCTACCCCAAAAGAAGCACCCTACACATCCAAAAAAGGCAAAGATAAGTCGAGTGATTGTTATGACCTGGTGTCCATTGTTGGTCCAAGCTTCAAAAATAAAAATTTGATAAAAACGTTGAAAGGTAAAAGAATTTCAAATAAGCACAAGCAATCATTGTGCTTGGTTTGGTTTGTACATAATATTCTTTAGGCGGGAGACGTTAAAAATAACATAAGTGTTGGTTTAATAAAGCTCTCCAAGGATCTTGAGGCATTTAACAGTTATCCCTGGGGTTATGAAAGTTTCAAAATAACTTTCAAATATTTGTTGACTCCGTTAGTGCTGAAGATAGTTAACTTATATGGATTTCCATGGGATTTCATGGTAAATTTTTCTTTTATTATGATATCATTCTTTTTTTTTTACTCAATAATGGTTTTGATTAGTCTTGGACATTTGAAGTCATTCCTCATTTGAGACAACAAGTGAACTACCACAAAGAAGTTTCCTGTCCAAGAATCTTGAGATGGTTGTCATCCAAAACTGATAAAAATACAAAATTTCTTGATCTCTTTAACCCTCCAAAGGATGCAGTAAATATAATTATAATTAATTTTTTGTTTTAATTAATGATTTTTTCTAATATATGTAATGATTTTTGTTAGATTGTGCATCCATCACTTGTTCCGTCCAATCAAAAGTTGAATATGCCATTTTTTCTTACTTTACAGTTTGTGTAAACTTTATCGGACCCTAAGGTCATTGACAGAATAAAAATAAAATTGTTTAGAGCAACAACCATTACAAGAAAAATAATTTTGGAGGGTGGGCTTGTTGTTGTTGATGTTCTTAGTGGTGATGGAGCTGTTGGTGGTGGTAGTTGTGCTGCTGCTGGTGCTAATGATTCTCCTCTTATAATTTTTAAAACAAACCATTATGAGTATGATCATACTATTTATAAAGATTTTACCTCTCCCAGTGAATGTTCTGCATGCAAATGTCAAGACTGCAAGGCAAAATATAATGTAGCGATTAACACTATTAATGCATTAACTACTTCTGTAAAGGAATTGACATCTAAGAGGGGTTTCATTCCATCAACGAGGATTTTATGTACATCCACTCCATTAGAGATTAGAGGATAAGGAAAGTAATTTCCAAGGCATTATCAAGCATCCAAAAAAGCAAAATTGCAACTTCTCCATCCGTGTGTTGCACTATTGAGCAATGTATAATAGCCAAAGGAGAGTAACACGAGCTGAAGAAGGTGAATATATATGTCTGTTCCAACTATCAAACAGACACATATATGTTTCAACAGATGACAAATCTACTAAAAATTATCATTGTTGCAACAATTGACTAACCTGTTTCATCAAATAAAGTATCTGTTGCAACATATGTCTCATCTATTTTAGCAAACCAAAAAACTCTATGTACCTCTTTTATTTCTACCAACAGATGACCTATTTGCTGCAACGGATGGGTCATCTATTGGGACAAGTTCAATCAAGACTTCCTACCATTTCAGTTTTTCCAAACAGATGAGTCATATATTACAATAGATAATTCATTCGTTGGAAATTATCATACAGGTCTTCCTCAAGTTATAATTTTCCCCAATAGTTGATCCATCTATTGCAATAGAAATATAATTTGTTTGGGATAATTTGAAATAGGAGGAAGACCTGTTTGATTTGCTAGAATAGATGAGTTATCCTTTTTTATTTTTTTTGTATCTCCGTGATTAGCATTGACCAATTTTGGCTTTCCAGGTGGATGTAGAAGCTACTGTTGAATAACATTGATAATATGCTACTCTTTTCATGGAAATACGGAGAACAAAAAGTGCAAAAACCATACGCAAGAAATAATAAGGATCCACAACGACCAAAGTCAAATTTCATAGCACCAGATGAAGAACAACTTATCCATATTGAGTAGATCTTTATAGCTTGAGTCTTTCAAAGTAATAACCTCACCCCTCCTTAGATATTCTTGGTATCAATACTTAAATTATTGATGTATTTATTGAGATCTGTACCCATAACAATTTTTTTACATTTCATTTATTTGTTGATTTATTTCATGTAATTTCTGAAGGCTTAGATTTATTTTATTTTGTCTATGAATTTTATTTTTCCTTAGATTTGAACTTATTAATTGAAATAAAATACTAGATTCAAATATTGCATCAGATAATTTATCTGTTACAACAGATGACATATCCGTTGGAAAATATCAAATAGATTTTGACATATATTACAACAGGTAGCTAATCTGTACGAAATTATCAAACAGGTCTTCCCACTATTTCAACAAATAGAATTAGATAGAAATATCAACTTAATGCAGCAAATGACCAACCTATTACAACAGATAAATTATCTGTCAGAACAGGTAGAATATCTGTTACAACATATGGACAATCTTGCGTGTAATTCATGCAGCCAAGGCTCATTGAACCCCTAATTTTGCTAACTTGGCATTTGATTTAGCCACCAACGGTTATATTTTCCCCTCATTTTCTTATATATTCATCTTCTTCCTAAAATTTAACCCTAAATTCCCAAATCTACTTCTTCTTCATCTTTTTCTCTATCCAAATTCTTCAAATTATTTGTATTTGGTTTCTTGGTTTTTCTGCATATTTTTTTTCATTTTTTCCAACTTAGGTTGACAATATCGATCTTATCTTCCACTGTTTTTTGTGATAAAGATTTTTGATATTGTAAGTGTGGTCATGAAGCTCTATTGAAGACTTCTTGGACTCAACAAAATCTAGGTCATAGATTTTTTACTTGTAAGATTTCAAAGATAATATTTTTTTATTTAATTAATTGATTAATTATTAACTTGTAATTGTTTCGTAATTGTAGTCTTATTTTTGTAGAAGTTGGATGGATGTGATTACTTTGATTGGTATGAAGAATGACACCCTTCACAAGAAAATCCTCTAATCTGGGATTTGTTGAAGAAAGTCAAGGCTTTTGAAGAGAAACAAAATTGAGCAAGAAGATACTACGTTGTTGGCGTTATTGCTACTGGTTTGGTGTTGTTGGGCACATAGATATTTAAGCCTAATTGCTGAAATTTTTATGGTGGTGTGTTTATATTTGCTACTGGTTTGTTGTTGAGCATATGGATTGGATACTCAAGTGTAATTATTAAAAAATATCAAACAGATTTAGACATATGTTGCAACATGTAGGTCATCTGTTAGAAATTATCAAATAGGTCTTCCCACTATTGTAATAGATAAGACTTAGATAGAACCATCAGTATAATGCAACAGATGACCAACCTATTGCAACAAATAAACCATTTGTTAGAAAAGATAGAATATATTTTACAACAGATGGACAATCTGTTGCATTGCAAAAATTTAACTTTTATCAGACAAAAAAATTACCACTACATGTATGTAATGTATGTAAAGTGAAGTGACTTGGAATACAAAAATTATTATTTCATAGGTTCTTCTTTATACACTGGCTCCAAGCGTCCAGTTAGTACATCATAAGCCCAGACCTCTTGTATGTTTGCCATAGCATTGTCACACCAAAAGGTCATTGGCTTGGCTATTTCTGTACTGGTCAGCAAACATTCGATGTGTGCAAGAGCGTGTGACTTGTACGGTACAACAATTTTATTTTTTGGAACGTCTATGTCCTTGTTTTGACCTTTAAAATCCCATGGCTGCTTCATCAATACTTTTTTTGGAAAACGATCGATCGGTTTACTCTGCCTCAACAAGATGGGGAACAACTCCAACAGTGGCTGCATCTAGGTAAAGAATCGACCTCGTCCAAGGCATGTAAGTTGTAGTCATAAACCTTGATTTTTCCCTCATTGAGAAGTATCTCAACAGCCCGATAATGCATGTCATCCACGTTTATGACTCCAAGAATCCTCTTTGCCTCGGTCTAGCTCTTGCCATGTGGATTTGGCCTCTCTCCTCTAATATATTTTATCATTTCTTTATCCCATTAAAACCCAAAAAGTAATGAATGAAAGCCTTTGCAACCGAGAGTTAACGCTAGCTTACTGAGATAATCGTACCTATTCTTGAGATTCCTGTAGAAGTCAATGTCCATTTTTCTATCAGCAGGATCATAAGATTTCAGGTACGCTAATTGCATACCCCTCATGAGGTAGAGAATTTCTTCATTATACTGTGATATAAGAAGTCAATTTTTAATTAGGTTAGTAATTGCAAAAAAAGAAAACATAGTTAAAGATGCAACAAATGGTCCATCTATTGCAGAGGGTTCTCTAAATCTGTTCACGGATTACCCATATAATGCAACTTGTGTAAGAGATGGGTAATATATTGCAACAAAAACACTACAAGTTGCACCAGAATACACATATGTTGCAGCAGATGACAAGTAGATTAGAAGGCTAGGTCAGGAAAAGTAAACTTACCCTGTACACATACTGCATACACATATCTATCATACTTCTAAAGTCTTGGCAAGAAAAGGTATGGATGGGGTAATCTTGTGCGCGTTGCTTGGCCCGTAGCAGATCCCTATTCTATTTGGCACCAAGTTCCGCGTATATGTCCACCTTCTTGAATGAACCCTGATCTTCAACAACTTTTGGAGAGGGAAGAGTTGTAGTTTTTTTTATTTTTGAATTAGAGAGTACTTGGCTAATTGCTCTTTTCTTCCTCCCAACCACCACTGTAGGAGTATATGGCTTCCTCACCTTCTTGGATGGTATGATACCCTTCTTGGATTTTAATTTCTCAACAGTTTTAGTGATAGCATCTACTTTCTTAAAGAGTTTATTCTGGCTGTCCTTGGACTCTTCGCATTTGCAATGAGAACATGAGGGTGAAGAGGGGTGAGAGAGACCGATGTAAAGGTGAGAGGGACCTGTGTAATAGTGAGAGGGACCGGTGAAAGGTGTGTTTTCAAACAAACTTATTTTTTCTTGAGCATCAACATGCTCAACATCATGGATGGAAGTAGCATCAAAATACCTGCCACTAATATCAACTCCACCAATAATACCTCCAGAAGAAGCACGCGAATCTGTTGCAGTAGTTTGGTCATAAAGAGCCTCAACACTAGGCTGACCTTTCCTAACTCCTCTTCTTATGGCTGTTGCTCTAGCCAATTCCTTCTTTATTAACTCCACTATTGGGTTGCTATTACATCAACAAGAACTAGAGTAATAAAAAAAGTCATCCCCAACTCTTGCTCAATGGGAACGATCCATAAATGCACAACCTATAAAAAATAAATATATTTAAATCATATAATAATTTGTTGTCAGCTGGGTTACATGTTAACACAGACAACTTATGCAATAAATGATCTATCTGTCGCAACAACTGATCTGTATATCGCAATAGATTAATAATATATTACGTCAGATTACCCATCTATTACATAATTTACACTAGATGGGTAATCTGTTGAGTAGGGTTCAAAGAAACAAAGCAACAAATGGTTAATCTATTATGAAATATGGATCATCTGTCATAATAGATTACCCATCTATTGTACCAGTTGCAGTAGAAAGGTAACCTATTTCAACAAACGATCCATCTGTTGCAATAGATGACACATCTGTTTCAATATCCTATATTTGAGTTAAATTATTTTACTTGAAAGAAGATGTATTGTATCATCCGAAGGGTTAAAGAGATTAGCCTCCTTAATTTTTGGGTTGCTTTTTGCAGTCAACAACCTGAGGATCCTTGGATGAGAAACCTCATTCAGGTAATCCTTGAACTGCTTTCGGAGGTGAGGAATGGCTTCAAATACCCAAGCTTAAAAAATTTAAATAGGAAGCAAGCCAAAAAAAGTCATAGTAATTATTCAATATTAATTAATGGATGAGTAAACAAATAGTGATCAAATTTACCAGGAAAGCCGTATAATGTGATCGTCTTTGGGGATAGCTTTGTCAGTAAATATTTGACAGTCAAGTAGTAGTTGTCATATCCCTAGGGATAGTTATTGAATTTCTCAAAATAATCAGCAAACTTCAACAAATCATCTTTTATGACTTTGTTGATGTCTCTTGCCAATATAACGGCATGGGCAAACCAAACTAAGCACAATTGCTCCCTGTACTACTTTGGTATGGTTTTATCCTTGAGATCTTCTATCAAATTCACCGCTTTGTAGCTACGTCCAGCAATGTCCAATAACCTATCTATTGTCTCCTTTTGTTTGTTTATTTTGGTGGGTGGTTTATTGGACAATGCCTTTCATCTATTTGATGGTAGTGGTTTGGATGTCCTGCTTTCCTTGGACCTTTCGGAGGGTGTTTCCTTTATGAGAGATTCTTTTGGACGTTCGCATCTCAAGCCCATCAATATGACAAGCTCTTTCAAGACAAAACAAACCGGCATGCCATAGTAGTTGATCTAGATTTAATCTATATTTTCCCCCTCCTTTTAATCTTTATCATCTCCCACGTACTTGATCCTGTGCTTGAGAAGACCATATACCATGCTCATTTGGAAATGGACAGTGTGGTCCTCAGTCAGCTCAAGAAAGTGTCCAAAGCAGCTTTTCTTAAAAAGTCCATCTATGTTTTTCATTCTTCATAATATTCCTAAATTCGTCAAAAGATTTCCCCAACTGACATTTAAGAACAATATCACCGGTTAGTTTTGCATGATCAACTATCGGCATCGCAACTTGAAAATATCAATACTAATAGTTTTGGCAGCCGCATGCTGGGATTTTGATATTAATTTACACCCCATTAGTGATGCATTATCTTCTTCCTTCTTACTTTCTTCCCCCCCTCTTCTTGTTTATCTTCTTCTTCCTCCTCCCCACTTTCATTTTTCTTATCACCATCTACAGACCCTTGTCCACCTCCCTCAATGTCATTTTCATAACTTTCCTCAGCTTTATTTTTTCCTAATTGAGATTGCTCACGAAGATCTTCTAAATCCCTCTATACTGTGGCCTTTTTTGTTAGGTGGTCAGAAGTTTATCCACTTTCAATTTATTTTCTTTTGGGAGACATATTTTACCTACAAACAAAAGAAAAAGAAAAATTACATTACAATTGATGTATGTATAAATTTTAAAAAATACATTACAAACATCACCAATACCGACACCACCAACAACCACCACAAACACCACTAGTGCCACCACGAAGACCACCACCACGACCACCAATACCACAAACGCCATCCAATAATACCACAACAGTCAACGGAATACTACGATAAAAACTAGGGTTTTCTCAGATTTTTCCTACAATTTTACCATCAAAACTCAAAATTGTAAACCCATTCTCGAAGATAATACAACTAAAAGTCTTATTTTTCATCATTAACTAAAAATCCTTAATTTTTAGAAAATAATCAAATATAGAACTCTTCTCGAACTCTGTTACCTACGAAGATAGAGAAAACTATTGATACAAGCAAGAATGAAGTCAAAAATAACACCTATGTGGTCGGAAATGAGAAAAAAATAGATCTGTTATGAAGGGTTAAGCAATTTTTGGAGTAGTAATTATCTGTATTGCTGAGAGAGAGAAAAGAGCGAGAACTTGAGATTTGAAATGATGAAACATTTTTCTCGCAAATGGATGATTTGTATGAGTTGATTTGTATTTTGAAAAAGAATGACAAGTTTTGAAAATGTTAATTTGGTCCGAATTGATCTTAATTAATTTTTAAAATTTTAAAAGATATTCGTAATTTTTAACTGTCTCATCATGTAATTGTCAAAAGACTTAATTGAAATTGTAGTTGACCCTATGAATTCACCCCTAGTCCTAGATATTAATCAATTGAAGTTGTAGTTGATCATATGAACTCAATTGAAATTGTATAAAAACAAAAGTTCAACCTGTTGCAACAGATGACTTATCTGTTGGAATTTATCAGACAGATTAAGTTATTTGTTACAATAGATTACCCATCTGTTGTAAATTATCAAATAAGCGTTGCCATCTGTTGCAACAGATGACCGAGCCATTGCAAATTTTCAAACAAAAATTGCCATCTGTTACAAAGTACTACTTGTATGTTTTAAGATCTTTTTTATTAATATTGTAAATCAATTTAGGTATTATCTTGACAATGATTTAATAACAATCGCTACAACCCAGAGTGATTAATCGACAACTCTGGTCGGGCAGAACACAATACCAACAACATGTAATTGCCAAAAGACTCAATTGAAGTTGTAGTTGACCCTATGAACTCACCCCTAGTCCTAGATATTAATTAATTTAGCTATTATCTTGACAATGAGGTAATAAGTATTACTTCAACTCAGAGTGATCGATCGACGACTCTGATCGAGAGAAACACAATACCAACATCATGTAATCGCCAAAAGACTCAATTAAAGTTGTAGTTGACCCTATGAACTCACCCTTAGTCCTAGATTAATCAATTTAGGTATTAGATTGACAATGAGTTAATAAGAATAGCTTCAACTCAGAGTGATCGATCGATGACTCTGGTTGGGAGGAATGCAATACCAATAGTATGCAATTGCCAAAAGACTTTTTTGAAGTTGTAGTTGACCCTATGAACTCACCCCTAGTCCTAGATTAATTAATTTAAGTATTAAATTGACAATGAAGTAATAAGAATTGCTTCAACTCAAAATGATCAATCGACGACTCTGATCTGGAGGAACGCAATACAAACATTATGTAATTACCAAAAGACTCAATTGAAGTTGTAGTTGACCCTTTGAACTCTTCCCTAGTCTTAGATATTAATCAATTAAAGTTGTAATTGAACATATGAACTCAATTGAAATTGTATAAAAATAAATGTTCAACCTATTGCAACAGTTGACTTATCTATTGGAATTTATCAAACAGATTAGGTCATTTGTTGTAATAGACTACCCATCTATTGTAAATTATCAAATAGGCGATGCCATCTATTGTGACAGATGACCGAGCTTTGGAAATTTTCAAATAGAAATTGTCATATGTTTTAAGTTTTTTTTTTAAAAGAAATTTAGATATTTTTTATTCGAGATAAAAAGGATAAAATACTAAGGCGTTAAAAATATTACTTGGATAACTCAAAAATCTCCTCATTGAGTAGTCTTATCTTGTCTTTTCAATGTCACTGTCTCCTTGTGCCCCTCAAAAGTTATTAATGAATATTTAAAACTCATATATAGAATATTCTCTCCTTTAGCCTTAAATTAACTCAATTCATTTCTCTTCTTTATTCATAATTCTCTTTCTCTCATTTTCTCCTCTTTTTTATTTCCTCTTTCAGATGAGGATCCTTTCAGATCTCAATCGATCAATATCTTTTCTTGACTGAACTGGATGTTCTGATACCTTTGCTTTTTTGACATCACAGGTATGGTTCACTATTGCTCTTTCCTTCTAGTCTTCTTTTTTGTATGTTATTTAAATTAGATATTTACATCAATTGTTGTTAATGATTTACCCATTACCAGTTTTCTATTTATTGGGAAAAATAAAGGAAAGGTAACTTTTAAGTCTTGAATGAATGAACCATTATTTTTATTAAAATATGCGAAAAAGTCATCTATTGGGAGAACTTAAAAGGTCTTATTGTTAGTATCATTTTTTTATATCTTTTGTTTGTTTCTTTGGTGGTGTTGTTGTTGGGGGGTGTTGGAACATGTGGTGTTTGTGTTTTTGATGGTGTTGGAGAATATGGTGTTGTTTCTTTGTTGTTGATATTGTTGGTGGTGTTGCAAAAGTTTAGAAAACTGTTGCAACTGATGAATCAATTATTAGAACAGATGGAGCAACTGTTGGAAGAAATCAAACCAGTAGCAAGACTAGTTTGATTTATTCCAATAGATAACCCATCTGTTGTAATATGTCATCCATTTATTGCCACAGATGTGTTGCCTAATGCAACAGATGACTCATCGGTTGAACAGATGGGAATCTATTGCATCAGATGGGTCATCTATTGATTCATTTAATTTTGTGCTACCCTTTTGTAATGTTCTTTTTGTTCTTCTCTTGTTTGGCATGAAATGTTTTTCTCTTATTTATAGATAAAAGGAAGTAAAACTGGATCAACTTTTGCTCGACCAACATTAAAGGCTAGAGTAAAAATGGGTTCAGAGGAATAAGCTACTTGTAGATAGAACCACTTCATATGTGGGAGGTATGAATTAATAATCAACCCATCGTAAAAACACACATCCAGTACACTAATTTTGTGAATGTTGGTTCTTTACCTATGAGGCATTAATCTTTCAAACAAGATATGACATTTTACATTTAAGATTGGTAGGTTCGAACTAGTAAGGCCGAGGAACCAAGTAGTTGGTATTATAACCTGATATGGTTTAATGAAGATTTTGCTAATACTTATGTGTCAAATTTGGGGAAGGATTAAAGTTTTTGGTGGCAGTGTGAACATTCAAATAGTGATTGGACTAATTTTAAAGGTTCAAAGGTCTTTGAAGCCTCGCACTGCAGCAAACAAGAGTGGAAAACTAATAGCAATTTCTCTTGTCCAAATTTATATGGATGGGTTGCTCGAGGAGACTATTATACAACAGAAGATTATTGTAAGAATACTTGTGTGGGAAGGAAGAGGTGGAGAAGAACATGTATCAACTCAGATCTTATTAAATAAGAAATACAGGGTAGGAAGAAAAATGTAGTGAAGTTGGCTGATGAAATTGACATGAAAAATGACAAAATTAAATGAGCTGCGAATATGAAAGTGTATCCAAAAATGAAAATACATCAGTCATTCTTGAAAAAAAATGCTCAAGAGGACTGGAGTTGTGCACTTTGTTAGGAGACTGTAACTAGCTAGCATGTCCTGAATGAAGATCTACAAAATGCAGGACCAGAACTCTAAAGTTTTAGCTTCGCGATCACAAAAGGTAGTAAGATTATCGGTCAGGATTGAAACCTAAACCAACAACTCCTAAAGTAAAAATAAGGGATCAAGCCAAGGTGGCAATTTTTGAAGTTAAACTTGCATCCCATGCCTCCTGTTTATGGCTCTGGTCAGGTCAAAGGCAGTGGAAATAATAAGGAATGAGATTTTTGCCCAACTTCATACCTTTTTATTTCTACAGTCATTGACCTATTAATAACTACAAACAGAAGGCATGGGATGCAAGTTAGACTTTAGAAATTGACGTCTTGACTTTCTTTATTTTTACTTGTGGAGTTGTTCGTTCAGGTTTTATTCTTGACTGAAAATCTAACCAATCTCCTATTCTCGCGAAGCTGTTTCCTTAGAGTTTTGGTCCTGCACTTTGTGAGTCTTAATTGAGTCAACACTCGCTAGTTGCATTCTCTAGCGAGGTGACCAGCTCCAGTCCTCTTGAGCATTTTTCTTTTTCAAGAACGACTGACGAATTTTTATATTTGGATACACTTCTACATTTGAAGCTCATTAAGTTTTTTCATCTCTCAAGTCAATTTCATTGGCCAGATTTGCTAGAAATTCCTTACTTGTTTCCCTGTGTTTCCTCTTAAACAAGGTCTGAGATGATATATGGTCTTCTCCACCTCCCCTTCCCACATAGGTGTTCTCCCAAGCACCTTTTATTGTATAATAGTCTCCTCGAGCAACCCATTCATAAAAATTTGGATCAGGGGAATTTCTATTGGTTTTTCATTATTGTTTGCTGCAGTGCGAGGCTTCGGAGGCCTTTCAAAAGTCTATTGCTCCACTAAAATTGGTTCAATCACTATTAGATATTTACACTTCCACTAAAAACTTAAACCCTTCTCCAAGCTTGAATAAAAAATATGAGCAAAAACCATTATTAAATTGTAACAAGGTATCGACACCACCATCTTGGAACCCTTCAGCCCTATCAGTTTGCACCTATCAAACTAAACTAAAAAATGCAGGATCTTATTTGAAGGATCAATGTCTAATTGGTAAAAAACTGCATTCACAAAATTATTGTACTTTATTTGTGTTTCTCATAGTAGCCTGATCAATAATACATAACTCCCACACATGAAAGTAGATTCGTTCATCTGTACGCACCTTATTTTCCTATCCTATCAATGTCAGACAATGTTTATTCATCTGCACACGGGTGATGGCTATTAAAAAGAGGTGAACAGTTGTGACTTTTTGTCTAACACATTCAAAACAATTGATGAATCAAATTTCCAATCCATCGCAACTGATGAATTAACTATTAGAAGAAATCAAAATATCTCCTCCAACAGATGGTCTATCTGTTGTAATAGATAATCCATATATTACAATAAATGTCTCCAACAGATGGTCTATCTATCGCAATAGATAATCCATATGTTGCAACAAATATCTCATCTATTGCCCATACAGACTATATGTTGCAATAAATGGTAAATTTGTTGGGACAATGGGTTATCTTGTATGAAAGATGGACGATCTATTGCAATAACTTAATAATAATGACTGTTACTAAGTCTCAAACTATTTTGAAGAGGTGAGAAGTTTGTATGTAAAATAAAAAGTTGCAACTTTTCATAGAAACAATGCCAGCAGTTTGAATGTAATTAATACAATCGAACTGAACAGTTGTACCTTTTTGCCTAACACATTCAGATTCAATCCTGTATAAATAGGTCCCTCCTTGATCTTTATTCTACTCCACTTTTATTTATTTCTTACATTTTCTCTTTTCGTATTACATCTTCAACCACTTCTATTCAAAGAACATATTTCTTTTTCGTTGAGGTAAGTTTTTTCTGTGTAAATCTACCAGTTGGTAGTATATGTTGTATTACATTCAGACTCTTTTCTTTACTTTTGTGTTTACTTTTATTATCAATTCATGTGTGTTCTAGATAGGGCTGATCCTATTTGGGACATTGCTATTTTGCGTGACACCGTACGGGAACTTCAGAGGAAGGTTAACGGCTTGCAGAGAGAGTTGGTCTCCATGAGAGAAAGAATGTTCAGAGAGATACAGAGGCTGATGAGGGCACTGTTGTTGTCGGTTGATTGGCCGGTTGACAATAATAATGATGATGATGATAACAATAACAATTAGAATGTGTTTTTTCTTTTAGCGTATGTATTTTAATTTTTCTACATCGAATCTATACCTAATGTATTTTATTTTATTTTTAATGAAAAAATTATTTTTAGTCGACTTTGGATTTTTAATTCTTATTCAATGTTCATTCTTTCTATTTCTTCTTCTCAACATACATGTTAACATATCGACGATTGGAGGTAAGGAAAAGTTTTGAATCTAGTAGCAATAGCAATTTTGGATTTTGAGTTCTTTCAACAGATGGATCATGTATTGGAACAGATTGGTCATCGATTGAGTTTCTGTCAATAGATTATCCATCTGTTGTGATAGATTTGTCATCCGTTGGAGGAAAATATTCCAGTTTGATGAACTTATATTGTGTTCTTCCATCTAATGTCCATTTGTTGCAACAGCTGGGTAATTTGTTGAAAATAATTGTGGTCTACTGTATTTAGTTCATGTTTTGCCTTTTTTTATTGATGCACAAGTTATTAAAAAGGGTATTTTATATATAATAAATGATAACATTACATTCACAACAATGAGTTAAATATATAGAAGTTTTGAACAAAAAATAACACAAGTTTTTGCAATTACAACGATCATGGTGGATTACGATTCGGGCATGTAGATCTTTTGTGGCCAGCGCGCTTACATACGGAGTACTTGTTTCTTCTTGATGAAAATGATTCTCCGACTCCACTCCTCCTCTTATATGGCTTTCTTCCCGGTTTGATAGTACTTGGGTCAATATATGGAGGAGGTACTAATCTCCCCAAAAGCTCTGCAGGAAAAACCCAAGATTCTTCGAGGGGCACCAGAGTAATATGCCCACTATATGACTTTGTATATTTTTCCACCAAATAATATGGAGAGGAGTACTCGTAAATTTTAGTTCCATATTTTTCACCGTATTAAGCTCAAAACGTTGCCATAGCATGTGGACAGGGTTTTTAATTCTAAGTTAAAATCTCTATACGTACAAGATCTTATTTGAAGATCGACCGTGGCAACATCACCATGATCGGTGATACTAAATTTGTAATTTGCTATTTGATGAGATAATAACTTATTCCCCAGACTGATGTTCGTTGATATTAGTTTTTCCATTTATAGAACAAATGGGGTTCCTGTGCTCTCAAACTGCACATGTCTTTTGTTAAAAAATTAGCCATACTTCTTGTTTATTATTTCAAATAGGGCCTTGATGGGAAATTTTCTTTCAGCGCCAAATAATGAATTCACCGATTCAGCTATGTTTGATGTCATAATATTGTACCAATATAAAAGAATCACTTAGTACGACATCATACTAAACTTGTAACTCAAACAAGACATTAAATTCATAAGAATGTACCTATTTGATAGATATAATGTCCTGCTCCATCTCTCAAAACTGACAGGTATGAGATGTTCTGCTGCCTTGGGATGCATATCCGCTATTTGATTAAAATAGTCTAAAAACTCCTTTCTACTATATGCTTTAGCTGCTCTATAAAAAAGGGTCACGACTCTTTCATTGTGAAATTTGGTTCGAATGTTCTCTCCAAGATGCCTGATGCAACAACCAAAGTAAGCTGAAGTGAAGAAAATTGAACCCATCTTTGGAATACTTGGATGCCTATCTGAACAAAACACAACTCTTTGGTATCTTTGATGCAGCTTTGCAGTTGTTCAAAAAAAATTCATAAGAGGCATCACATTTCTTGTCCGCTACACAAAAAGCGACAGGAAAGATGTGATTCTCTGCATCCTGCGCCACCGCCGCTAGCAAAACTCCATTATACTTGCTCCTCAAGAAGGTACCTTCGATGGCTATTCCTTTTCTCAAATATTGAAAACCTTGAATCCAAGCACCATAGGATACAAAAAAGTACTTGAACCTTTCGTTTTTATCAACATGCAATGACGTCTTACTTTCGGAATTTGTGGACTCAATCATGTAACGGTAGGCATCCAGCACTGCATTCCCATGCTCATGTGTAACCCTAACCAAGTCCTTGGCAATCTCCATGGCTGTATATATCTTTCAATAACTGACCAAGACACCCAATTCTGTAAGGATTTAATTGGCCATAACCCTTGTAGAAGGGCCTTTGCCATCGGGGAAAGTATTCTTGAAATATTCACTAAGGACTTTTGAAGTGGCGTGATGATTTTGGCCCGAGATATGCTCCGAACCACATGTGTAATACTTTTCATGTTTATGAATGATGAATCTATCAAAACTTAAGTACTTCACCGCGCTCAACCACCACTTGCAGTGAGGATTAGCACATTTGTAGCAAAAGACTTTGCTCGAATTAATCACCTTCTTTATTCTGAAATCTTTTTTCAAGCAAGAAATAAACAAAGTAGTAGATAGTTCTTTCTTGTCCTTGAATAACATTCCATTGAAAAAGCCAGTCAGGTCGTCTTGAAGATTTCCAGACTATGTTGATCGAGAAGAACTGCCCACCATATTGGTTGCATCAACGAGAGTAGGTGTTTGATCATCATCCGGAATATTCATGTCTAGATCATCCAACCTATCATGAAAGATGTATTGTTGTTGTTCTTATTCTACATTTTGGTTCTCATTTTCTTTTGTCTTTTCAACCACGTACACGCTTAACACTGGCCTGGATGAATCACTAAGATAAGCATGCAACCGAACCTGATCGGTTATCTTGAAAGGTAGTACCCTCTGATTTTCAAAGGAGCTGTGCGTGTAGCTGATGAAGAGTTCTTCTAGTTGACAATTCAGTCCATAATAGATGGTGATTAAGTTCACAAAATCATCATACGAAACATCACTTTGGACTGTCATAGTTATCGTCTCTAGCATTTCACCCTCCTTCCAACGCCAAACATATCGATTGCTCTTCTTGATCCATTGACCATGACAATCCACCTCTATTGTTATTGATCCCTTCATTAGTGGTACCTAAATAAAGTTATTTTTTTAAAAAAGTTAATAGTGATTTCATAGTGCCGTATATGAATCCCAACAGATGTGTAATCTGTTGCAACAGGTGAAAAATAAGTTGCAACGGGTAAGTGATCAATCGCAATTGATTACTTACCCATTAGGATTCATGTTACACTCCTGAAGTAGATTTCAACAGACGAGTCATCTGTTGTAACAGGTGAATCATATATTGCAATAGACTATATATCTGTTGCAACAGATGAAGCACCTGTTAAGATAGATTTTACAGTACTAAGGAACCTTTGAAGCTGATTCCAATAGATGAGTGGCATGTTAAACAGATAATTAATTTGTTGCGATAGATGACTTACCTGTTGCAACAGACAACATATCTATTGGATTTAGGCTCCATTGCAATAGGTTACTAATCTAATGCAACAGATATTTACCATGTTGCAATAGATGACACGTCTGTTGGAATCGAGTTCAGGTTCTGTTGCAACAGGTTACTAATCTGTTGCACTAAATATTTATCATGTGCACCAGATAACTAATTTGTTATAACAGATGGGTCATATGTTGCAACAGATGACCCATTTGTTCGATTCATGTTCTAACATATGAGTCTTTCATTGAAACAAATGTCTTATCTGTCGCAACAGATGATTGATCTATTTAAACAGATGGCTCTTATGTTGCATTCATGTTCGCGTGCTATCTATTGTTGAAAAAACAACACAATAACAGTTACCCATATAACAAATTCAACTAAAAATCATAATTTGACTTACCAAAGTCTCCTATGAAGTAATGACAAAGTGGAAAGTAATGTACGAAAAAAATGACCTAAGAAATTGGTCAATTAGCAGCAGTAGCGGTAACAACAACAACAACAATGGTCAACAAGAAGAAGATGAAGATGATAATGAAGTAGAAGATGATGATAATGAAGCAGAAGATGATGAATAAATCAATAGCAATAATGAACAACAAAAATCGCTAAGAGAGAGAAAACAACAATGGATGAGAAGAGAGAGAAACACGTCTTTTTATCCCTCCGTTTCCCGTTATATTCGGTAAACATTTAGATCAAAGTGTAAATTTAAAAACTTGTGGGCTATTCTCAAACTTACTCAACTTTCTTAATCCATAATAAAGTAATTGTCACCTACACTCAATTTATTAAGACTTGTGTCACCTACACCTCATTTTCAAATTTTTTTGTCACTTTTAGCTCAAGGCCCTCTAGAAATTAAGATAATTATTAGGAGAATTTCGAAGCAACAAAAAAGGATTATTAATTATTACTAGTGGTTTTTTTTTTATCATTGAATGAAAATGAGAATTCAGCTAGAGAATCAGGAAGTTACTAAATTTGTTGAAGAGATGAAAAAACAAAGATATATCCTTTTGATCGTAGGTTGAATCGATCATCATCTCAAGAATTTTTCAAGCAAAAATATAGCAGGACAAAATATGCATCACTTAAGTTGGATGAAAGAAAGCAAAACCCTCATTCAAATCTCAAGATTTCTCAATTATTACTATTCGTCTGTCCATCTTTATTTGTTCCTTTATTTTAGAATGTACAATAATATATATTTTTTTAATTTATAAAATTAACAAATAATTTATCTATCTTTTTATTTATTTTACTCTTTGCATTAAATATAATTTATTATCTAATATATTTTTTAAAATATTAAATTTATTATATTCAAATAATAATATAATAAAATTATTTTTACTATTTACTTTTGTCTTAATTTTTGTGTCAATAGGAAAGTGGACGGAGGGGTAGTACGCTTTGTATTTCAAAAAAATAATTTTTCATTTTATGTATTTTGATACATCAAAATAAATTAAAAAAAAATTTCATGTTTTATCAATAGAATAAATTATTTGTTCTTCAAATAATATTTCAACACATTATACTAAACATCAATCAATAGAAATAATACGATTAAATAATTATGTCAATAATGTTTTAAGTACAAATATAACAAATAAAAATAATGATGTGTTACAACTTACAACACTTTTTAATGTATTTAATCTTTAAATATATAAATTTTACTTTCAAAATTTATGAATTTTATATTTGAATTCACATTACAAACCCCTGAAGTCCCCTACTTCGTTTTAAAAAGAATGACAAGTTTTTTTTACCTACTTTTTTTAGTTGTTAAAAAAATGATCTTTTTTCTTTTTTGACAACTAGTTTAGGTGTACGCATTTTGCGCGTGTACCTCACTTTGATGAGTTCAAACGTTACATTAAATATGATATTAAATAATTAAAAGAGAAAATAGTCAAAAGCCTCCCTAACCGTTACCCCAAATCCCAACAACACACTTATCCTTTGCAAGGGTCCTATGACTCCCCTGAACTATTTTAAAATGAAATTATTACCCCCTCCCCCAAACTATTTTAAAGTGGAATATCTACCCGTCTAAAAGCTCATACCCACATTTAATTTTAATTTGTGGTCTACACGCGCTGCCACGTGTCATTCCACGTAATTCCATGTCATATTTCTTTTTTTTTTTACTATAAAAAATTAATTCCACATCATATGCCATTCAAGTCTTCTTCTTCTTCTTCTATTTTTTTCTTCTTCTTCTGATATGATTCAATGGCATAATGAATCATATAGAATTCACACAATAGGTAATCTTATCAAAATCAAATCAACAATAAGTGTCTCGCATGCAATTACGTCTTTAATTTATAATACCGCAGACCCTTTTTATTCTTTTTCATTTTTATTCTTCTTCCTCTCCGTTTAAACTTCATTCATTTTCACTCCGCCAGCAACCTTGTTGTTTCTTCAGCCCCAAATTTCAGTAAGTTTCTCCAGCTACCACTATAATTAGTTTTTACTTTTATTGATTCTCTAGAAGAAATAAAAATATGGTGAAAAATACTTTTTTCCTTGCAAAAATCTAACTTACTATTTGTGGCCATTTGCATAGTAAAAATCTAACTTACTTTCAATCTGAATTGATTCAACATTCTCACGTAATTCAAGTTCTTGGATGCCATTGAAGAAGAAGAAGAAATGTCATTGATTAGTTCTTGGATGTCATTGAAGAAGAATTGATTCAACATTCTCACGTAATTCAAGTTCTTGGATGCCATTGAAGAAGAAGAAGAAATGTTATTGATGAGTTTTTGGATGTCATTGAAGAAGAAGAAGAAGAAGAAGAAGAAGAAGAAGAAGAAGAAAGAAAAATAATAATTATAATAGAAGAAGAAGAAATGTCATTGATGAGTTCTTGAATGCCATTGAAGAAGAAGAAGAATGGAAGAAGAAGAAATGAAGAAGAAATAAAAATAATAATTAAAATTATATATATTTATTTAAAGAAATATTAAAAATAAATTTTTAAGAAATGATTTACGTTCTCACTCTCTTTAGAAGAGAGTGAAGCACACTCTCTTGTCATGTCAGCGTTAGGGGGTAATAATTTTATTTTAAAAGAGTTCAGGGGGGTCATAGGACCTTGCAAAGTAAAAGTGTGTAGTTGGGATTTGGGGTAAAGGTTGGGGGGGGCTTTTGACTATTTTCTCTAATTAAAATGAATACAATAATTAAATTCAACATCTTTTGAACATGTAAAGATGAAAAATTTATTTAATTAGTTATATATAGTATTTGTAAATATCTAAGATACAAATAAGGTAGGTTAAATTCATTTACAATCTCTTAAACTATGTTTGGTGTCTTCAATAAGATGATGATTAGTGCTTGATAATTCGTAAAGTTACGTAATTTGACTTGTTCCATCCTACAGATGTAAAATTTGACCTGTAGATTTCATGCCACTTCAATCCTTCTTCTTGATGAAATAGTCTCTATATATTTTCGATCCCTCTAAACATAGCCATGCTCTCTCTCTGCAATTCACACATAATTTCAAAATTTAATTTGTAACTTGGATCTAAATAAACAAGGGAAAAGGCATCGTTTTCATCCCAAACTATACCCGAAAAGTCGAAGCCACACCTAAACTATACTAGTGACCTATTACACACCTAAACTATAAAAAAGTGAAACTATTTACACCCTGTCAAGCTACCACCACTTGCATGTGGTGTAGTGTTTGACACGCGCTGCCAAATTAGCAAAACGTATCACTTTTTTATAGTTAAGGTGTGTAATAGGTCACTGATATAGTTTAGGTGTGGATTCGACTTTTCGACTATAGTTTAGGGTGGAAATGATGCCTTTTTCCTTAATAATTTTAGCCGTTTACTTTTGTTATTTAATAGGTTGGACGCGCCTAAAATAAGTGTAACACACACGCCTTAGAATGGGGGTCGCAAGGAGGTAATAATATCACTTTTATATAGTTAAGATGTGTAATAGGTCACTTATATAATTTAGGTGTGACTTAGACTTTTCTTGTATAATATGGGGTGGAAATGATGCATTTTCCCAATAAACAATAAAAATAGTGCCTTAGAGAAAGAAAAATAATTATATTATTTAATATGATTTGATCAAGTAAGCTACATATTTAAAAAAAACTAATATTAAAAAATACACAACTTATTGAGAAAATAATTTATATCATTAAATTAATGTCATTTACCTACTAATGTTTTTTACCGGGATAAGATGCATGTCTACCTTTTCAATGTTGGTGAATGTGTATTCAGAGTACAACAAAGAATCGCATGAAAGCTAGACATTCAAGAAAAATCATGTATAGTGATTTATATGAAAGTAGAGGATTCATAAATAAAAAAGGGCATTAATTAATATTTCAATAGAATTTTTCATATTTTAGCCGATCTTTAATTTCCCCAAAAAACAATACAAATTTTTTCTTTTGAGAAAAGGATTTTTGGAAAAACCTCACCTACTCAACCACAAAAACACAAACACACGACCTTTTTTTTGGAAGAAGTCTAGTAAATCTTTTTCTTTAGGGAAAGATCACGTAAGCAAAAAAAAGAAAACCCAAACAACTAATCCTTTTTTAACATATTTATTAAAGCCGATATTCAATTTTATAAAGATAATAGTATAATAATTTAAGAATAAAGTGAAAAGACAATTTTATCTAAAACAAAGATTTTTATTAAATTACAAAAAGCTCAAATCACTTTTCTTAAGGTATTCACAATTTTATTATATTATAAATATAGATATAGATTATAGATAATTTAATTTAACTTTCTACTTATCATTTTTAATATCACAAGATTAAAGAACATTTTAGAGTATTTAGCATAATTTTAATTTAGAATTATAATTTTTTATTTTTATTTTGTGGCAAATAAAAATAGATAATAAATGGAGGGAGTATTTATTTTCAATTCCCCATGTGGTTTGTCTTTCATTAAAAATGTTAAAGTTGACCAAAAGGATTCCTTTCAATAAAAGCAAGCCAAATGGATACATGGCTTGGTCCTATATCTAAGGCAATTTAATAGTGATAATATTCATAGTAGACTACAACACCATTCTCATATTTATTTTTCTGAGTTTTACCCCATGGCTTCCGACGATAATGACATAGTCGAAGAAGTAGATTACTTCTATCGACTCTACAGAAGCGGTCGCGTTGAGCGTTTCTATGACTTACACGGTTCTTTCTACGTTCCACCATCACCACAACATCCATCAAATGGTGTCTTTTCTAAAGACGTCACTATTTCACCCCACGTCTCTGCTAGACTCTATCTTCCGGAGAACATAAGCGATGCCCAAAGACTACCCGTGTTAGTATATTACCACGGAGGTGGACTTGTCATAGAATCAGCCTTCTTCAATTGGAGTCATAATTATACTAACTCTTTAGCTTCCGAGCTAAACGTCATTGTTGTTTCTGTAGAGTATCGCTTAGCCCCCGAGGTTGATACAACCGCGATTTATGAAGATTGTTGGACCGCACTTCAATGGGTCGCTTCACACGCTGATGAAAATTCGTTAATCACGAGTACTAGTAATAAAGACTCGTGGTTAACGAATCACGGTGACTTTAGTAAAGTGTTTTTAGTTGGGGACAGTGCTGGTGGCAATTTAGTGTACCACATGACTATGAAGGCCGGCAAGGAAACCTTGAGTAGTAAGGTGAAAGTTACTGGATCGATTCTTGCTTATCCTTATTTCTTGTTCTCAGATATTGACGTTGATGAAAAGGGATTTGCTTACAAGATTTGGGTCAACATTTGTCCACCACTAGAATCTGGGTTATTATCCCCAATTGATAGTCCATTGATTAACCCTCTTTCTCAAAAGGCTCCGCCTTTATCGGAGCTAGGTTGTTCAAGAATTTTGGTGTGTGGGGGAAAGAAAGATGATATAATTCCATTAGGAATTGTGGTTCGATTTGTTGAAGGTGTGAAGGAGAGCGGATGGGACGGAGAATTGGAGTATCTTGAGGTTGACAGTGGACATGTAGTTCAAATAATTAAACCTGACTCCGAGGAAGCTAAACATATGATGAAGTGTTATGCTAATTTCATCCATCGCTAATGATCAATAATACAAATTCGCTATATATGCGAGCTGTTATTGGATTATAATTACTTTGTACGTTTCTTCAAATCATCCTTTGAAGTTTTCGCAATTGCTTGGTCTTATATTGCAAAATAAAACATGTTTGTTTGTGGTTGTAAAAAGTGTTACATTGTTTATTTGTGGTTATAAAAAAGTGCTACATCAACAGCGCAATATCTTTTATTTTTGGCAACCCCTTTTGATCTGATAAGTTTGAAAATGTGTCCTTTAGGACATGGATTCTAACTACTGGCATAACTGTACTTCGTCTCAAGACTTTTATTTATCAACCTGAATCCCGCCACATAATTTGACGCTGGGCTTATTTGTTAATACTGATGCAGGCTCGTTGATAACAGTGACAGGGAAAAAGACAACTTTTAGCCTTTGAAAATTAGTTTTGTACGCTAGTTTCAAACTTAGTTTTGAAAAAGCAAGCCACCTAGTCCTTATGGACTTTGCAGCTTTGGAGAAATTTTAACGACTTCTGGGCATTTCCATGACTATGTTATTCACACTACCGAAGGGGCAAGTTCTAATCTTAAATCCAAGTATATGAGTAATTGGAGAATTTTTGGATGGAATTGGGCTCTAGTATATGTGTTGGATAACATATAGATTGGATTTTATCAGTAGCCTGTTTGAGATTCGTAAGATCCACATACTAGATTATAATTATTTCATGTGAACTGCCATTCATATCCTGGGCCGTGGGGAGAGAGATCAAAGCCAGAAAAATAAAACGTTTTATTATGCAATTTATATAAGACCAAACAATTTCTTTGAAGCAAAGCAACACAAAGTACATAAAGTAAAGTTACGTCTTTGTTACCACTAGCGATAGATAAAATCAGCATAACACTTCATCATACGTTTAGCTTCGTCACAATCAGGTTTATATATTTGACATACATGTATATCGTCAACCTCAAGATACTCCAACTCTCCATTCCATCCACTTTCCTTCACACCTTCAACAAATTGAACTACAATTCCTAAAGGAATTATATCATCCTTCTTTCCCCCACACACCAAAATTCGCGAACAACCTAGACCCGACAAAGACGAGGCCTTTTCAGAAAGTGGGTTAATCAATGGGCTTTCACTTGGTGATAATAGTCCGGACTCTAGTGGTGGACAAATATGGCCCCAAATCTTAGTAGCCACACCTTCATCAATAGCAATATTTGGGAACAAGAAATAAGGATAAGCAAAAATTGATCCAGTAATTTTCATACCATTACTCAAACTTTCTTTGCCAGCCCTCATAGTCATGTGATACACTAAATTGCCACCACCACTGTCCCCAGCTAAAAACACTCTACTAAAATCACCATGGTTCGTTAACCACGAGTCGTTGTTAACTATGGTTGATTTTTCATCGTGAGCATGTAAAGCAACCCACTGAAGTGCAGTCCAACAATCTTCGTAAATGGTAGGCACATCAACTTCCGGGGCTAAACGGTACTCTACCGAAACAGCAATCATGTTTAACTCAGAAGCTAAAGAGTTGACGTAAGCGTGAGTTCTGTTGAAGAAGGCTGATTCTGCGACAAGTCCACCGCCGTGGTAATAAACTAACACGGGGAGTACCTTTTGGGCCGTGGTGGTGGTGTTTTTTGGGAGGTAGAGTCTGGCAGAGACGTGGGATGAGATGGCAACGTCTTTTGACAAGACACCATCTGATGGATTTTGTGGCGATGGTGGGACATAAAAGGACCCGCGTGCATCATGGAAACGCTCAACACGACCGCTTTTGTAGAGACGGAAGTAATTGTCCACTTCTTTGACTACTTGATCATTATCATCGGAAGCCATGGAGTAGAGAAATTTATTAAAATATCAAAATGGTTCCATGGTATGTATGATTATTATCCCTATATATATATATATAAAGATTGGTGAAAGCAACAACAGTTGAACCACTTTAAATTGAGTATCCAACTTTTTTTTTTGTAGATCCTTTTATTTTCTTTAAACTTTTTAGTATGTGGTTCATTGAACCCACTACAATATATATCTCCTGACAAAACAACCAACGTTTCAGTATATGGTGTTATACACGTCGTGTTATTGACTAAAAGGATCATTTTAAAAAAAATAAAATATCAAATAAGGCTCTTCATTTTCAAAGAAATCAGGAGGAACAAGACGCTGGTTCGGAAGCTCACCGACATATCCTTCTTCTAAACAATCTAGCCCACTTTCCTTTTTTACAATTTGATCAATTCTATTAAAAAAATGCTCTCTTTTGCTTTTTGGATGTCATTATGTTTGTTTACTAAGTGGTTTATTGAACAAGGGATAAAATCTTTATGCTGGTTCAATGAGCTACTTAATAAATAAAAATAATGACATTCAAAAGTAAAAGAGAGCATTTTTTAAAGAATGTATTGGTCAATCTTTTTTTTTAAAATAAATAATTAGAGATGAAATCTTTATCCTGATTCAATGAATCACTTGGAAAATAAAAATACTGACGTACAAAAAACAAAAAAGAGCATTTTTAAATATTCTGATTCAATGAATCACATGGTAAATAAAAATACTGACGTACAAAAAACAAAAACGAGCATTTTTAAATATATATATTGATCAAACAAGGACTAGCAAGTCGCCTGACTCCGGGTGTCAAGGTTATGAAATAAAAAAAAGGGAATTTTGAAATAAAAAAAAAGGAAATTTTTCTTACTTAGCAAAATCACTTGGTAAATAAAAATACTGACGTACAAAAAACAAAAAAGAGCATTTTTAAATATATATATTTGATCAAACAAGGACTAGCAAGTCGCCTGACTCCGGGTGACAAGGTTATGAAATAAAAAAAAAAGGGAATTTTGAAATAAAAAAAAAGGGAATTTTTCTTACTTAGCAAACTTGTAGCTATAATAAAAAATTTTTATAGCTGTTATAAAACAATTAAAAAAAAAGTGTAGAGAGAGAAGAGAGAGTAATTCTTATTTTTTTTCTTGATGATGAGAGATTATATGATTGTTAATACAATGAACAAAACCTCTCTATTTATAAGATAAATTTACTACTAGACTGAGTAAAAGACGGATGGTTCAAATCCTAATAGATATCAAAGTAGATCTTGATAGACATTCACTATAATGTAAATACATTTATAACACTCCCCCTTGAATGTCTAATTGGTAGATAATGTGCCTCGTTAAAACCTTACTACAAAAAATCCAGTAGGAAAAAAAATCTAGTGAAGGAAAAAGAGTACTTATTTCTAATAATACGCATTTCGGCTGCCTTATTAAAAACCTTACAAGGAAAATCCAGTGGGACAAAACCTCATAAGGAAAAAAGAGTACAATGCATATTAACTCCCCTAATGGGAACATCCTTGACCTTTGCATCTTGATCTTGTGCAGCATCTTTTTGAAAGTAGCAATTGGAGAAGATTTGGTGAATAAATCAGTCACATTGTCAGTTTAACGAATCTGTTGCACGTTAATATCATCATTCTTTTGTAGCTCATGTATGTAGAAAAACTTTGGCAAAATGTGCTTTGTTCTTTCTCCATTTATGAATCCTCTCTTAAGATGTGCTATTTATGTTGAATTATCTCTATATAAAATTGTGGGTAGATTGTCATATTTCACACTACATTTTTCTCGAATGAGATGTATCATGGACCTCAACCATACACATTCTCGGCTTGCTTCATGAATAGCTATTATCTCAGCATGATTCGATAAAGTGGCTACGATAGACTGCTTTGTATATCTCCAAGATATGGCAGTACCACCACATATGAATACATAGCCTAGTTGAGACCGAGCTTTATGCGGGTCAGATAAGTACCCAACATCAACATGACCAAAAAGATTGGGACTGCAATCTTTAGAATAAAACAAACTCATGTGTTTTATCCCATTTTGATGTCTCATAGTAGGAGCAGAAAGATACCTTGCTAACAAATTAACTGAAAAGGTTATTGACCTTGTAGTATTTGCAAGGTACATGAGTGCATCATTGCACTAAGATATGATACTTCATAACCAATCCAATTCGATATATTTCGAATTTCAGCAAATAATCTATTGCTTTGAAAACTCTCCAAGAGTTCCAATGATGTTCAAGCAATAAGCTTATACAATATATAGATTATAAATAAGTTTTCTAGAAACTTTTATATGTTTCAAGCAATTTGAATCCTTAAAAGTTTTCACATAAGTTTTGTCAAGCGACAATATCCAACATTTCATGAGTGAAATCTTTAAGTTTCTGGACTGCAAATCAAATAAGTTTTACGCTTATCAAAATGCATCCTTTCATGTCACTTGATAAATGTTTCTACATCGGCATGCTTAAATAAATGAAGAATTTAGATCCTCGTAATCTTTCACAATATTGCGCCAATATTGTGTCAAATATATTGATGATATATCATTTCATATCGGTTCACAATGCGACATAATATTTTGAGATCTCATCACTTCATTATTTTCAGGTACATGAACCTCTCATAAAGTTTCATTAAGTGTTATGTCGTAGGATCTTTAAGAGCTCATTGTCTTCTTATTATGATTATTTGCTCCTTATTTTTCTAGGACTATTTCATTTGGAACCGATTAGTCTATCACGCTTCACGCATGCATAGACTCTGTCCTTTAGAAACACAAAATAAGAGCATTGGCGCTTAGTATGAGATGTTTTTGGCATTTGACTTGAATTATCTTTTGGATGAGGATATGGTGATAATTCCTAAAATATTTTATAGCGCTTATAATCTCCCCCTTATGTTAGAAAAACTAACATACATCCTCTACTTCTTTGAGGAATCCATCTTTGTGCATTATGGTATATTCATTAATCATATACCGCATATCAAAATTATTAGATGGAATAATTGATTCCCGACCTTGAACCAATTGAGAGGAAAGAAATTATCATAATTTATTGGTCTAATGCATATAAATGCTATTGCAATATATCATATTTTAGACCAATACATGAAGTTTTGTTCTCATTAGCGATGGTTTAGCTATTTATCAAAGGTATTCAATGTCAAACCATCATCATCAAGATAACTTTCTTGATTGCACAATCTGAAAATTATGCTCAATTTATATTGAACAAGTAACTTTATGAATGTCAAACGTAGGTTGACCATGAATGTACATGTGATCATCTTATTGATGCATCTTTTTAACATATCTCATGATAGATGAACGGACCCTTAGTCACCTTTTATTCTTTTCAGATTTTGAGGGATTCAATCCCAAAATTAGTTGGTCCAACCAACTTATCATGAGAACAAGGAACATTAAAGTTCATGAAGAATTTTCTAATTCTTCAATATATGTTCAATACTCAGTATGCACATCTTCGGGATATCACAATCGTTCATGTCAACTTAGGAACTTTTAATATAGTAAACTCCAAGTTTACCATGATATGTGTTTTTGCTTTAGTAAATTTCAGATTTACTACTTCAGAAGTAGATTTCAAAATTTTTCAACCTCTTTCGGAGGTAAGTTGTGATACAATCACAATCAAGTGCAAGTTTGTATTAATAAGTTCTCATTCCCCAAGAATTGAATATAATCGTGCCTTAAGCCTATCAAATTATGATAGCCTATAACCTACTTCAGAAGCAAATCGAGGCATACATATGATGTAGAGAATTCTTCTCTAGTATATCTTATAATCATATAAGCGTGTAAAAATATCGTCACTTTTGATGATCATTATCATATTGTCCCTACATGCGTATATTCGTGCATTTAATCACTTGTCTTCTTTCAGACATATTATGCACTGCTACCAAATACACCTCAAGAATGAAGTAAGTTGTCATATTTCAGACTTATCATATATTGTTACCACATTCACTTCATGGAATGAAGCATATTCAATGGGTCGAATTTCATGACTTTTCATTAAACACCCATTATTTTGTCTTAGCCATCATAATATCATCAATATAGTGTATTGAGATTCAAACTCAACATCTTATCCATATAAAGACGTCTTAGGCATGAATCAATGGGACTTGAACCTAACATATTATCATCCTTTTTTGATAATATTATTTTTAAGGAATAAATTTAAAATATAAATGGTTCCAAACCATTTATTTCTCCTCAAATCCAATAATAATTATATTATTAATATAAAAATACAAATAACATAAGGAATTACTAACCTTGACATTTAGATTTATAATCTCATATTATTTGACAGAGTCTCGTGCTGATAACATGTTGTAAAACAATAAAAAAAAGAGTAGAGAGAGAAAAGAGAGTGATTCTTATTTCTTATATGATTGTTAATACAATAAACAAAACCCCTTTGTTTATAAGAAAAATTTACTCCAGTCTGAGTAAAAGATGGATGCTTCAAATCCTAATAGCAATGTAGATCTAGATAGATTTTGATAGACATTCACTACAATGTAAATACATTTATAACAATAGCAATTGTTTCATAATTACGAAAAATAGTAAGTTATATTTTATATTTTATAAAAGTATTGCTACTAGAATATACTATATACAACAAGATTTACTGTCTTTTTTTTTAATAAGAAAGCAGTAAATTTCTTTTTCATAAATTACTGCAGTAGATTTCTTTTCCATAAATTACTCTTATTTCAATTAGTTGAATCTTTTCTAAATCAAACTCAAATATAAAATATTATTATCTTCGTGATCTTCAAAAATTCAAAATAAAGCATTAAAACTATTTTTTTCTCTCTTTCATTCTCTTATATCTCTAACTTTTTTTTCTTTTTAGTTTTTTTTTCATCTTTTTTTTTTTTTTATCATTTTACTTCTTTATTTTGATTTCTTTTTTCTTTCCACTTTATTTTTCTCCCTTTTATTTTTCCTTTTTTTCCTTTTTCTTTATTTTTTTTCTTATTTTTTTCCATTCTCATTTTTTTTTCTTTTCCTATTTTCATTTTTTCTTCTTTTTTTATTTTTTTTATTTCTTTCGCTTTTATTTTTACACTTCTATTTCTATTTGTCTTTCTTTTTTTCCCCCTTTTTCACTTCTTTTTTTCGATTAATTTTTGTTTTTTGTCTTTTTCTTTTCTTTTTTCGTTTTTTTAACTCTTCTATTTCTATCTTTTATTTTTAAAAGACAAATATCTATATCACATATAAATATTCAAAAAATATACAAAATAAATTGATATACAGATCTACATATGTATTTATAGTACAAAATATACATATATATCTGTATATGTATTTACAGAAATACATATCTAACTCATATGTATATATAAACACATAGGACACAAAATCTCTATAACAAAAAGGACAACTATATACATATACATATAGGTGATAAATATTTTAAATAGTAAAAAATACAAATAAGTATATATGTTACCCTCTAAAATGACATAGAACAATTCAAAGACAAATCCAACATTGTACAAAAATTCATATGACTATGCATTTTTTTGTATATATAAAAAGGACAACTAAATACATATACATATAGGCAATCAAAAGATACATGATACATATCTTAAACAGTAAAAAAATACAAATAAGTATATATGTTACCCTCTAAAATGACATAGAACAGTTCAAAGACAAATTTAACACCGTACAAATTACATATAGCTATGCATATGTATTTACAGAATACATACCATATCTATATGTATATTCTTGTTTTATATGATTCACCTTTGTATTTTACAAATAATATGAAGATATATAATATTGTTATGTTTGTTAATGTTTAATATGAATATGATATGTATTTCGTAAATACATATCAGAGTCATATTTGCATTTTTTGTATAGTAATATACATATGGATCGAGCATGTATTCTGTAAATACATATGCAGAGTTATATGTAATTTTTTGTGATGTAATATATATTATGGAAAAGAAAACATATGCATAATATGTATTTTGTATTATATTTTTTGTGAAAAGAACATGTAATATAGATTTATGTCATTATTTTTTTTATAGGTGTTGCGTGATCATATATTCATGGCAAGAGTACTTCCAAGGTTTGCACCACATATAGAATGTCACACAGTCAATGATATTGAAGAACGTATTAAGGTAATGTTATCAAAGGAGCAGTACACATTTTTTGTCATAAGAATATTTGTGGTATCTACATAAACAAGAAGAAATGTGTAGTTCAAACTCAATTAGGCAGATGTATTATGTCACAAATGAATTATACATTTTTTGGGGACATGTGCATCTATTTGTATTTTGTATATATAAATGCATACCTATATGTATTTTTGTACGGTGTTGAATTTGTCTTTGACTGTTCTATGTCATTCTAGATGGTAACATATGTATTTATTTGTATTTTTTACTGTTTAAGATATGTATCATCTATTTTTTGATTACCTATATATATGTATATATATAGTTGTCCTTTTTGTTATAGAGATTTTGTATCCTATATGTTTATATATACATATGAGTGAGATATATATTTTTGTAAATACATATGCATATACATATGTATGTTTTGTACTGTAAATACACATCCAGATCTGTATGGGTATGTATTTTGTATATTTTTGAATATGTGTATGTGATATATATATTTGCTTTTCAAAATAAAAGTTAGAGATAGAAGAGTAAAAAAAATGAAAAAAAAGAAAAGAAAAAAATAAAAAAGAAAAAAAGAAGAAGAAAGAGAAATAGAAGTGTAAAAAATAAAAGAAAAAAATAAAAAATAGAAAAAAGAAGAAGAAAGCGAAAATAGGAAAAGAAAAAAAGATATGAGAAAGGAAAAAAAAGAAAACGGAAAAGAAAAAAATAAAGAAAAACGAAAAATGAAAAAAATAGAAATAGAAGATAGAAAATAAAGTGGAAAGAAAAAATGAAAAAAAGGAAATTAAAATAAAAATAAAATGATAAAAAAAAAAGATGAAAAAAAACTAAAGTCATTTTCAAGTCACTAATCCACTTCTCAAGTGACACTTGATCATTTTAAAGTCACTAGTACACATTTCAAAACAATACACTTAAGCATTTTTAGCTCTCTAATTTATATTTCAAGTAACGTCATGAATTCACATTTCAAGCAACGTCATGAATTCACATTTCAAGCAACAACACTAAACCGTTTCATCCAACCTTGTCGAAACCCCAAATATGGACCTAAAGCAGATGAAACCCACACAACAGAACCACCATTCTCAGGGAACATAGTTCCTATTTCAGCAGTAATCAATGCCTCAGGGACACTCCATATTAATGGGAAAATCAATAAACCAAGAAGAGTAAAAAGAGGACCAGCTGCTTGCACAGTGTCCTCAACACCAAATGGACCACCAGAAACCTCATAGAAAATGAGGAAAATTAGTGGCAAAAGTGAAACTTACTTGGAATTATTTGCTCTAGGAGATAGAGGAACATCATTAATCCCTATGTACTCTGCATCATTATACCCCCCATTTGTATTGCAGATTCTCTTTGAGCTGAAACCCTCAATTTCTGTATTTTCCCGTAAACATTTTCAGCGAAAACTAGCTACTACAGGAACCAAACGTCAAAAGAAACAATTTTTTTTTAACAATTTATAACATGGGGTTGTTCAAGAAAACAATTAAATCACAAAAACAACATTAAAACAATTTTGTCATGACCAAATCACACAAAGAATCGCCAATTTTTATAGTCCATCTACCTATTTCATGCTAACTAAAGGAACCAAACATAAAAAAAATAATATTTTTTTAACAATTGATAACATGGGGTTACCTAAAGGGTCAGAAAAAGTTGATAAAAGTAAAATAAAGAAAGAGAGAAAAGGTAAGAAATTTAAAGGAAACTAAACAAGTAAAAGAGATAGCAAGAACATTATTATTGACATCAATAATAATGGCTGGGTACAGAGCTGAAGATGACTGTGACTACTTATTCAAGGTAGTACTAATTGGTGATTCAGTTGTTGGCAAGTCCAATTTGCTTTCAAGATTCACTAGAAATGAGTTTAGCCTTGAGTCCAAGTCTACTATTGGTGTTGAATTTGCTACCAAAAGCTTAACTGTTGATAATAAAGTCACCAAGGCTCAAATTTGGGATACTTCTGGCCAAGAAAGGTACCGCGCAATCACCAGTGCCTACTACAGAGCTGCCATGGGTGCTTTACTTGTCTATGATGTCACTCAACATTCCACATTTGAAAATGTTGATAGGTGGCTTAAGGAACTGAGAGATCATACGGATCCCAGCATTGTTGTCATGCTTGTCAGTAAGTCTTTTGCAGAGAAGGAATCCCTCTACTTCATGGAAACTTCTGCCCTCGAATCTACTAATGTCGACAATGCATTTGTTGAAGTTCTCACTCGAATCTACCACGTCATGAGTAGAAAAGCAATGGAAAATGGTGAGAATGGAAATGGAAATGTGCCTTCCAAAGGTGGAAAGATTGATCTAGTTAAAGAAGTATCTGATGTCAAGAAATCCGGTTGCTGTTCATCTTAAGGCTAATTTGTATTGCTGCGTCTGGTTCTAGGTACACCGTTAGTGTAAAATTTTCAAGACTAGCGTTGACGCGATCATTTGGTAGTAAAGAATGTCTGTGTTAGAGAGAATGTCTGTGTTAGAGAACCTTTTCTAATGAAATCCTTTGCGTAAACCTATTATGGATTTACTATTGAATCATTCTTTCTCTTTTCAATTATTTGAATTGAAAAAAAAAAGATAACATAGGGTTGTTCAAGAATGCAATAAAATTACAAAAACAACAATAAAATCATTAATCATGAAAAAATTACATAAGTGACAAGGGTAGTATAACGAATCATCAATACTAAAAAGATCCTAGCATTACCTCTGGAGCAGGGAGGCAGCAGCTGGGGGAGATTTCGCTGGCTCTTTGGTTGTCGGCGGTGGTGATGCGGACTACTTTGACAGCCGGAGGAGGAAGGAGAGGTGGTGATGAAGGACATCGCCGACGATGAGGAAGGCGGCAGAAGTTTAGAGAAAGCGAGAGAGAAGAGACAATGAGATGCGGCTGAAATTTTGGGCCCGTTTGGCCATGGAAATTTTTTCCTTTTTCCGAATTTTTTTCCGGAATTGGATATTGTGGTGTTTGGCCATGAAAATTCAGAAAATAATTTCAAAAAATTTTTCTGTAAAGGAAAAACAGTTTTTTGTTGTTTTCACAATTTTTCAACTCCAATTCGAACTTTTATTATTATTACATATAACCCCAATCTTTTAAATTTTTACATAAAACTCTCCTTATAACATTACTTTTTCAATATTACGTATATAACAGTTTTAAAGAATAACATAATTATAATTTCAAACTTAATGCTATCCTAATTAATATATATCTCTTTTTCTCTCTCATCATTATTTTTATCGCTTATTTAATTTTCTCCCTTATTTAAGACATTATTTTACTGCTAATTTATATTTATACCCATAAATATATAAAGTATTATATTTATAATAGACATTTGAGAAAGTTATATTTGAAAGTAAATGAACAAATATTAAAATACATATGATGTTAACTGCATATATATATTTAAGTTAAATCTGAATACTGCATATGTATATATTGCAAAATCTGAACACTGCATATGTATTTTGAAGCTAAATCACACTATAACAAATACAACTGAACACTGAAATAAAACACAGACTATAAAATTATTGAAAACATATTCAACATAAAAGACTAAAATGAATTACTTTCATTCAGTTCAATATTAGTACCTTTGATTCACTTCATATATATCTGAAAGAAAATGAACCAAGAGTAAAATAAATATGATATTAACTGCATATGTATTTTTAATTTAAATATGAATACTGCATATATATATATATATATATATATATATATATATATATATATATTGCAAAATCTGAACGTTGCATATATATTTTGAAGCTAAATCTCACTGTAACAAATAAAACTGCACAGTGGAATAAAACACAGACTACAAAATTATTGAAAACATATTCAACATAAAAGATTAAAGTGAATTACTTTCATTCACTTCAAAATAAGTAACTTTGATTCACTTCAAAACATAAAATAAGTTTCTACAATTAATACCAACATCTAATTAAATCTTGTCAATTACACAATGTAATAAAATCATCAACCATCAGACTTGTAATACTTCTGCGACACTAGTTATCTTGCTTTCCCTAACAGGCCTTAATGGCGCTACATCGTCACTTTGAGCTTTTGCTTCTTTTTTTCTCATGCCGTAATTCTACAATAATGAAGCATATCTTGTACGAAGTACGTTGGCATTGAACTCAACCGAAAGAACGCCTTGATCATAAGAAAGGCACTCTACGTATGTAACCATATACAAACCGCAGTATCTACAAAAAAACATTGAATAATAATTAAAATATATTTCGTATAAACTTACAAATTTGGTATATGTATATTAAAATACTTACAAGCTTCCACTTGGTTGTTGAGGCAAATTCTTTACAAATAACACATCAATATTTCACATCAATATGACCTATAAACTTTTCTTAATATCATTATCACTGTAGCAGCACATATGTGGTGTAAGTCTTAAAAGTTTTCTTACAATGATTATTTCATCACACATATGTATAAAATATACAAAGTAAAACTATTGGAAGAATATACAAAGTAAAACACTTACTAAACTATAAAAAAACAACATAACACAATCAACACATCAAAAAATATATATAAATATGCATATATATATTGAACAAAACAAAAATACAAAACCATCACTAAAGCAAAATATATATGAAATTTGATATGTATGTATAAAAATACAAATGCTTTCCTATACCTTAAAATGTATATTGAATCTAACAAAAATACAAATGAAAGTGCATATGTATCTATAAAACCCAAACTACTTACATATACCTTAAATGTACATTCAGTCAGTCATTTGTATATATGGCAAACCTGCATAAACTGTATTGAAAAATTATTTAAAAATATATTTGTATTTCAACAGATACAAATACGCCCATAACCACAAATGTATTTGTATATTTTAATATTTCAATATACTGAAAATACATATCAATTATAATAAAAATACATATAGCCAAATGCCTCTTCACGGGTAGTTCATATATAAATGTATTTTTTCATACATGCAACTTAGCAAATTTATTTAACATACAAATACAACTAAACATAGCATCTTTACAAAAAATTACAAATAAAAAGATGTTAACCCAAAATATATATTTAGCTGATCATCTTCACAAATCAACTTTACTGAAATCCCTAAATACATATCGGCTGATTAGTAAATACATATTAGCTTCACAAAAAATATATATATTACCCCAAATTGATAACAACTTTATAGAAATCCCTAAATACAAAACCGTAAATAAAATACGTATACAACAAAAAATACCTCTTCCTCCATGTCTTCTTCAACAACAAATCAATCCAAAATCATCTACAATATTCATTCAACTCCGATCATCCTCCACTAATCACAACAAAATAAAACCCAGTTCCAATTCTCATCCTAAATTTAATTTTTTCAACTATATCAACTCATAAAACATCAAATTTCACTGTAAAACAAACTAAAAAAACCTATCAACAACAAATCAACCCAAAATCATCTACAATATCCATTCAACTCTGATTATCCTTCATTAATCACAAGAAAACAAAATCCAGTTCCAATTCTCATCCAAAATTTCACTTTTTCAACTATATCAACTCATAAAACTTCAAATTTCACTGAAAAACAAATAAAAAAATTCAACAAATCCGATCACCTTGATTCGCCGTTAACAACTACAAAAATTAAAACCATAAAGACGAATTAGAGAAATTGTTTACAGTACAAAATTCAAAAAAAATTTGAGAAATCGATAACATGCAATAACTGAATTAATTAGTTACCTGAAATTGTGGAACAATTTCCTTATCAGATCGTGCAAAAGACGTTAAGAAGGAAAAACTTTTGAAAGAGAAAATCTGAGAAAAAAACGTGAAAAATGGTAAAGTAAAAAGCAATTAAAGGAAAGAGAAACATTTTAAGCGTGAAAAATGGAACCTCAAACACGGTAACTTCTGAGAGGTAGTAAGTGTGGTCCCCCACTTAAAATAATGCTAGGTTTGCAATACAATGTAATTTAATTAAAGTGTTGCTATTTTTTTTATACTTTAAGTGTTAAGTATGTTACTCCCTGTAGTTTTTCCATTTTTAAAAGATAAGGGATTTTGGATAATAAGTTCTCGTTTGTTTGTGGTTTTGTGTAATTTATCCTTTATAAAGCCCAATTTATTTCAAGATGATTAGGAGTAATATTTTTTATTTACATTTCAATAGCTACTTATGGATTTTAGAAAATTCATTGATTCATTTTGAAAAAATTTCAATTTCAATTTTATTTTTCTCAAAATCGTCATTGCTAAAACTATATAAAAATGAGATAAGTTAATTAATGAAGTTTTTAAAATATCAAAGTTTATTCAGATAAAAGGATGATAATTTCATATTAATAACTTAATCAAAGTTGAGAAAGTGCTAAAGAAATTTTTTATAAAAGAACTTTTTAATTGTTGTGTAAATGGACAGTGGGAATAGAGAGGTTTTGTAGAGAAGAAGAAAAAGAAATTTGAAGCTAAAAAGGATTGGTTGTAGAGGAAACCCGTGAAGTGGAATGATTGGTGGAAAGGAAAAAGAAAGTTAATAAGTAAGAGAGAGGAAAAATAAAGAAGAAAAATATGTAAAAAAAAAAAATTAAAAATGAAAAACATGTACTTTTTTATTAAGTCAGACGTGTCAAATTTTAATTGGTGTGTGTTTAGCACCTATTTTTTGAAACTAAGATTCGTCCAAAAATGATGTAGTAATAGCGGTTCAAAATTATTTAGGGAGGTATCAGGACACCCGCAAAGTTTAAGTGTCTTTTTAAAAATTCGGGACAACTTTAATAGTATATTTATGTCTTTTCCCTATATTTTTCTTTTTTCCCCTTACATCATTATTTTAAAGATTTATTTTTATTACAAGGTCATCTAAAAGATATTAATAGGTAGTTTTTTTTTAATATATTGAATTTAATTTATAATTTTCAAAATAAAATAAATTATTTACTACGACAAATAAAAATGACTTGATAGTGTAAAATTTTCTTACACAGACAATGCATATAATTGTAAAAAGTTATTTACCTTGTTTCAAGTTATCAACCCTAAATTTTCTATAAAAATTTGTTAATGGGCAGTTTGTATATTTATGATGTATATATAGTACCCCTTCGATATTAATATTAGATGAGATTTTACAAAAACTTTATATATGTTAAATAATTAAAACAAAATATTAACTTAATTGTAAAACGCTAACAGAGAGGAAATGAAGATAACAATAATACTTTTTTTATTGCTCATTTTCTTCTTATGTACAATGGAATTGGAAGGCTATATAAATAGACAAATTTCAAATTTCTCCACTAAGCTAATGGAAAAGCTTACTTAACAAGAATGCTTTTGTGAATCTTGTTTTACAAGAATGCCTTGGTGCATTCACATGGGCATCCATAACATATTATCTCTTTAATATCTAACACTTCCCCTTGGATGTCCGTGTAGAAAATGATCTAGTAAATACGCATTTGAATGCTGCCTCATTAAAAACTTTACCAGAAAAAATTCAGTGAAAAAAAAAAACCTTGATTAAGGGAAAAAGAGTACAACGCGTATTCTTACCCCCCTGACGAAGACATTGATTCAATCAGTTCAATCTTCGCATTTCAATCTTATCTACCATCTTCTCAAAAGTTGAAGTTGGTAAAGACTTGGTGAACAAATCTGCTGGATTGTCACTTGAATGTCTTTTTTGTACATCAATATCGCCATTCTTCTGGAGATCATGCGTGAAGAATAATTTTGTCGAGATGTGCTTTGTTCTATCTCTCTTTATAAAACCTTCTTTTAATTGAGCTATGCATGCTGCATTGTCTTCAAATATGACCGTAGGTACCTTGATATCGCGCTTCAGGCCATATCTCTCTTTGATGGAATGTATCAGTGATCTCAACCATATGCATTCTCTACTTGCCTCATGTATAACAATTATCTCAGCACGATTAGAAGGAGTAGCAATGATGGACTGCTTTGTCGATCGCCATGATATTCCAGTACCTCCGCATGTAAACACATAGCCTATTTGAGATCGTGCTTTATGTGGGTCACACAAATAACTTGAATCTGCATGACCAACAAGATCTGGACTAGCTTTGTTAGTATAAAACAGACCCATATCAATAGGCCCCTTTAGATATCGCAATGTATGTTTACCTTTGTTTCAGTATCTATAAGAAAGAAAACTGTACCTGGCTAGTAAATTAACAGAATGTGCTATATGAAACCTTACACTATTAGCAAAATACATAAGTGTACCAATAGCATTGAGATATGGTACTTCAGGACCAAAAATCTCTTCACCCTCTTCTGGAGGTCGGAATGAATCTTTACTCACTTCAAATGATCGAACAATCGTTAGATTATTTAATGAATATGCTTTGTCCGAGTAAAATTGTTTCAAGACATTCTCAGTACCGGCAGATTGATGGATGAACATCCCGTCTGCTAAATATTCAATCTGCAGACCAAGACAAAACTTTGTCTTTCCAAGATCTTTCATTTCAAATTCTTTCTTTAGATATTTAATTGCCTTCTGGACCTCTTCCGGAGTTCCAATGAGATTTATGTCATCCACATAAGCAGCGAGTATAATAAAATCTAATGCCATTTTCTTAATGAAAATCTAAGGATAAATGACATTATTTATGTATCCTTCATATATCAAGTACTTACTAAGGCGATTATACCGTATATGCCCTGATGGTTTTAGATCGTATAACGATTTTTGTAATCTGAAAATAATATTTGAGATTTTGAACTATATGATTCAGGAATATTTAATCCTTATGGATTCTCATCTAAATTTCATTATCAAGTGAACCATTCAATATTAAATACATGACATCTTCTAGTGTCAAGACTTTAGGCCAAATAAACCTTATGCTTACTCATATTCCACTTGATAATTATTTCTACATCAGCATGCTTAAATAAATATAGAATTCAGATCCTCATAATATTATACAATATTTGTGCGCTATTGTACTAAAGATATCGTCGACGATATATCATTTGCATCGGTTCACATTACGGCATAACTTATTGAGATCTTATCACATTATTATTTTCAGGTACCTGAACCTCTTCTAAAGGTTTCATGAAGCATTATGTCGTCGCTCTTCAAGAGCATATTGCCTCTTTATTATGATCATTTGCTTCTATTTCATTTCAAGAATTATTTTATTTAGAACTAATTGATCTACCATGCTTCATGAATGCTATAGATCCTCTCCTTCAGGGACACATAGTAGGAGCATCTGCAGTTAAATATAAAATCAATTTTGGGTCAACAAATGCTTTTGGCATTTAACTAGAATTATATTTTAAATGAGGATCATACTAACGATAATACATAACATATTTCTTAGCTGCTTATTATCTGCCCCTTATGTTAAGAAAACTAACATATACTCTAATCTATTTTGGATAATCCATCTTTGTGAATTATGGTATATCTATTAATTACATACCCCACATCAGAAAGCTATAAGATAAAAAATATATGGTTCCTGACCCCGAACCAATTGAGAAGGATGAATTGATCAAAATTTATTGGTCTAATGCATACAAGTGCTATTGTATGCAATATATATTTCAGACCAATACTTTTTATCTTTGTCCTCATAAGCAATGGTTTAGCTATTAATATGAGACATTCAATGCTAAACCAACTATAATATACCCAGTATTATCATGATCAATTATTTTGACTATATTATCTAAAAATTATGCTCTTAGCTCAATTTAATTGAGAAGACAACCTTATGAATGTCAAACTACAGGTTGACAGTAAACATACATGTGACCATCTTATGGATGCATCATATCAAATGATGGGTGAATGGGCCCTTATTCACCTTTTATGTTTTTTAGAATTTAGGAAATTCATTCCCAACATTAGCTAGTTCAATTAACTCATCATGAGAACAAGTAATAGTTATTGAAGAACCTTCTTGTAATACCCCAAAAAATGCAAATCAATATTAGCGCCATATTTCAAGTTTATGCATAGTATATCATGGTTCTTTGGTAGTTTCATGATCAAGTTTGATGTCAATTAAGTCTCAAATACGTCTTAGCTATTAGGCGAATCAAAATATTCCTTACCGATTGAATTCTTGGGAAGGATATTGGTATAGTAAAATTCAAACGAGCATGAACTTTTGGGATCATGACCCACCAACAGATAGATAATTGAATTAGCTTTCCAACTATATCAATTTCTCCCAAATCTGATATCGGAGCAAAATATTATACCCATTTTACACTAGCATGTTAGCCTGGCAACTAAGTGACAACATGAGCTGATGGCTTATCACATATCTGACGACTTATCAGCTAATCTCATCAGCCTTAGGCAGAAAGTCATAAATTCTAGCATCAACTGACGACATGAGCTGACGGCTATCACATATGCGACAACATCAACCCAATGTCGTCAGCCGTAGAATTCAGCATTTTCCAAACAGTTTTGGAGGGATATTTTGGTATTTTTTCTTCACCCCAAAGTTCCATAAACACTGAATTCAACCTCCATTTAACCAAAATACACTATTTTCTCTCAAATTCTCTCAAGAATAAGAAGAGGGGTTTCCAATTCACGATCCAAATCTCAAGGATTCATCCATCAATCTTCCCAAAACAAGTATCAAGGTATGTTATGTGTTGATCATGGGTCTCTTTCATCCATTAAGCTCAAGAATCTCTTTTCAAAATCCAAGATTTGTGTATTGATGAATGTTCATGATTTAAATTGCATTGAAATTCATGTTCATGTTGTTGTAGGGTTTTGATTCATGTTTTAAATTACATATTCCAATGATTGACCCTAGTATATGAAGATTTGCATAATAATCATGATAAACCCCCTTCAATTTACAAGTTGATTGATGTATCCATGATTATTAGATGTGTTGATGATGGTATAACCAAAGCATGATCCCCATGTGTTTGACTAAATGCCTATGTGAAGGAAAAGTGCCATACTAGTATAATAATATGAAATTCCATTTATATAGAAGTTTATGCATGTCAAGTGGTTGATGAAATGTCTTAGTCAATGAAGTATGGATATATGTGTAGTCATTGTGGTGCTTTAGAACTTGTATTTCATGTGATCTCCAACTTATTGTATTACGGATTGTGATGTTGGTCATGTATTTAAGAAAGTCATGCTTTGTTAGTTTCTTCCCATCGAGTCCTGATGGTACTTGTTAGTTTTCACGATATCCTCAGTCATGCCTGATCCATAGAACTCAGTCAGTCATGTGACTCAGGAAAGCTCAGTAATACAGTGATCTCAGTACTATTTTATCAGTCAATGGAAACTCAGTTAATTCAGTCTAGTTTAGTTCAGTAATCCATGTTCAGTGTCTATTCAGGTGAAAGTAGGAATTAGCATTGGGTGAACCTAAGGATGGGAACATGCACTGTCAGATGAGGGTGTGATTCTTATAAATCATCCTTGCATTCCAGAACTATGTAGCCAGCATAGGTTAAGACATCAACACTGTCAAATGAGGGTTGTTGAGGTGGATAAACACTCTTGATGAGGGTCCCACCATTCTTTTTTGGGGACACTGTCAGATGAGGGTCACCCACAGCTTGTTCTTACTAGTGGGGCGATATTGACACCCTTCCAATTGGGGTTATAGATTGGACCCTAATACAGCTATATTACATTATATGGGGCATGTTGGTTAGATGACTACTTCCAGCAGTTTCAGTTACAGATCAGAACTGTCAGATACAATCATTTAGTCTCATTAATAGAACTCATATAGTTTACAAATTTTAGGATAGTCAGATGAAGTCACCTCAGAACATAATAGAACTCGTCTAATTTCATAAGAAACTAGACTGTCGAATACAATCACTCAGTATTAGTTATTTCAGTTATACGATTATCAGTACTTAGATTCTATAAACATGTTATCACAAACTCAGTTATAATTATTATGTATTTACGCATTTATTCTCATGTTCATGTTGTTCAGCCAGTTAGTATAGTTCATGCATGTGAACCTTTTGCATTCAGCCAACCTCACATGCATACCAGTACATTCAATCATACTGACGCATTTGTGCTATGGTATTTTATACCATAGGTAGCACGAGCTCCAGAGTATTTGTAGCATTCCAGTACTCAGCAGTCAGAGTCAGCAGTGAGTCCTCTTCCTTCGAGGACATGAGAATTATCTTATTATTTTAGTACTTAGTTTATTTTAGTAGTTGAAGTTATTTGGGGACATGTCCCATCAACTCCTTATTCAGACAATTAGAGGCTTTTCAGACTATTATGTTCAGTCAGTTTATTAGTTTGTTTTGGGTATTTCATACCCCACACAGATGTTATATTTTATTAGATATTGTGTCTCAGTTTTGAACCTTACGGAATTACAACCTTTATTTCCGCATTTACATAGTATATTATGCAGTGTTCAGAGAAAGTTTGAGCAAATATTTATTTTTAGATTCTTTTGTCTGTTAGAAAAAGAGATAATCTACTATTTTTCCTTTTAGCAAATCTAAAATGAAATAAAATAAATAAAATAACTAGGAGACTGGAAATGAAAGTCTCTTTATCGGATCTATTCTTCATCACACATATCAGTCATGGGTTAGCTTGTGGTCCTTTGGGGGTCATCAGCACCGTATAGCATTTCGGGTACCAGATTTGAGGCGTTACAAAATTGGTATCAGAGCCTAAGGTTTAATAGTGTCCTAGGAAGTCTGAAAGCCGCATCTAGTAGAGTCTTATGCATGGGTGTGTTGCACGCCACATTTATGTGTAGGAGGCTATAAGATGTTTTAGGAACAGTTTCCCTTCTTTCAGTATTCATGTCATGACAGTGTGCATGATCTCAAGTTAATATCTTAGTCTAATCCGTTTCTTCCCTTTTTCTACAGAACATGCCTTCTAAAAGAATAAATGGGAATCAACCAGCCCCTCAGCCCAAAGATACTTTGGGTGAATATGTTTCTCATGGAGAGTTCAAAGCTGCATTTACTACTCTTGCTCAGTCCGTTGTTGCTCAGAATGAATGACCAGCTGTTGTTTCGGCCAAACCAGTGGCTAGTTCAGCTGTAGCTAGGATTCGAGACTTCACCCAAATGAATCCTCCATCCTTCTCGGGTTTAAGTCAGTTGAGGACCCTCAAGAATTCATCGATCAGGTTCAGAAAATTACAGACATCATGGGGTTTACTCCTAGTGAGAGTGCTAATCTAGCTGCATAGCAGTTACAGGATGTTGCCCACACTTGGAACAAGTAGTGGAAATTAGAAAGGTCAATTGATGCGGGACCTATAGAGTGGAAGGAGTTTATCACCGCATTCTTAGAGAGGTGCTTTCCCCTAGAGCTGAGAGAAGCTAAGGTATTAGATTTCACTAACCTCAAGAAGGGCAACATGACAGTGAAAGAGTATTCTCTTAAGTTTACTCAATTAGCCAGATATGCTCCTTATGTGGTTGCAGACAACAAGGCCAAAATGAGTAAGTTTTTTTCTGGGATGAGTGATAGTGTGGTCAATGAGTGTAGGTCTGCGATGTTGAATAGTAACATAACTTTAGCCAGGATTATGACTCATGGTCAGAAGATAGAGGAGCAAAAGATTAAGATGAGGGAGAAGCAGAATAAGAGAGCAAGGACAGGTAGTTTCAACTTTGCTCAGCCCAAATCAGAAGGAGGAAACTATTCTCAGTTTCATCCTAAGTCATTAGTTCCAGCTTTTTTTTTGGCTAGTGCTCTAGCTTCTAAGTTCAGGGATGGTAATAGAGATAGGGCATCAGGATCTAAGTCTCAGGGCAGTGTCAGCAATACCCGAACTAATCCTCTTTCTCAGACTTGTGGTAAGAACTACAAGGGCGTTTGCAGAGCTGGAAACAATATCTATTTTGGATGTGGCAAGCCAAACCACAAAGTCAGAGATTGTCCCTAGTCATGTTATCAGGGTCAGTAAAACCGTTCCTCAGCTCATTCCGATCGCCCAAATCAGCAGGGTGCCACTTCCAGTGCTACTAGTGGGCAATGTTCAAACTAATTTTATGCTCTCTAGTACCGACCGAATCAGGAAAATTCTTCTGATGTGGTTACCGGTACGTTGCAGATCTTTTACTTCCATGTTTACGCTTTACTAGATCCAGGTGCTTTCTTGTCTTTTGTTACTTTTCATATAGCAGGCAATTTAGGAATCAGTCTCAAAATTCTAGTAGAGCCCTTTTTAGTCTCTACCTAGTGGGTAAAAACATCTTAGTCCAACGGGTATACAGGAACTTTCTGGTTATGATATTTCAGAAAGTCACTTAAATAGACTTAGTCGAATTAGAGATGACTGATTTTGATGTCATTCTCAGCATGGATTTGCTTTACTCCTATTATGACACAGTCGACTACAAAAATAGAATAGTCCAGTTCTGATTTCCAAATGAACCTATCCCAGAGTGGAGGGGTAGTACTTCAGCGTTCAGAGGTCAGCTTGTTTCCTACCTTTGGTCAAGGAAAATGATGTCTAAAGGATGTGTCTATCATCTTGTTTGAGTTAAGGACACTAGTTTCGAAACTCTTAATCTTGATTCAGTCCTAGTCATGAATAAATATTCAGATGTCTTTCCCGAATATCTTCCTGAAATTCTTCCTGAAAGGAAAATAGACTTCGGCATTGATCTTCTTCCAGATACTCAACCTATATCTATTCTTCCATACATAATAACACTAGTAGAACTCAGAGAATTAAAAGATCAGCTGAAGGATCTCTTAGATAAGGGGTTCATTAGTCCCAGTGTGTCTCCATGGGGCGCACCAGACTTATTCGTGTACAAAAAAGACGGTTCTCTCAAAATGTGCGTTGATTACCGTCAGCTCAATAAAGTCACGGTCAAGCACAAGAATCTACTTCCCCGTATTGAAGACTTGTTTGACCAACTTTAGGGTGCCAACTATTTCTCTAAGATAGACCTTATATCAGGCTATCATCAACTCAGAGTCAGGGAATGTGACATTCCAAAAATAGCTTTCCGAACTCGGTATGCTCACTTCGAATTCCTAGTCATGTCCTTTGGTCTTACTAATGCCCCAAAAACTTTCATGGACTTGATAAACCGGGTGCTCAAGCAGTACTTGGACATGTTCGTTATAGTCTTCATTGATGATATTCTAGTCTATTCCCGCGGTGAGCGTGATTATGCAGACCATCTCAAAATCGTACTTTAGACTCTCTGAGATTACCAGCTGTTCGAAAAATTTAGTAAGTACGAGTTTTGGCTAAGTCAGTAGCATTCCTTGGTCATATCATTTTTGGTTATGGCATTAGGGTTGATCCTCAAAAGACCAAAGTGGTAAAAAACTGGCCTCGCCCTGTATCTCCATCAGATATCAAGAGTTTCTTGGGTTTGGATGTTTATTACAGATGGTTTGTTGAGGGATTTTCTTCTATTGCATCCCCTATGTCTAGATTGAATCAGAAGAAGGTCAAGTTTCTGTGGTCAGATCCTTGCGAGAGGAGTTTTCAGGAGCTGAAGACTCGACTCACCTCAGATCCAGTCCTAACTCTTCTAGATGGTTCAGATGGGTTCATAATATATTGTGATGCATCCAGAGTAGGTTTGGATTGTGTCCTCATACAGCATGGTAAGGTCATAGCCTATGCCTCCAGACAACTTAAATCCCATGAGAAGAATTATTCGACTCATGATCTTAAGTTAGCAGTCATAGTATTTGCCTTAAAGATTTGGAGGCATTATCTATACAGTGTTCATTTAGATGTGTTCATAGACCATAAGATCCTTCAGTATGTATTCTCTCAGAAATATCTTAACCTCCACTAGAAAAGATGGTTAGAGCTCTTGAAAGATTACGACATGAGTGTCCTTTATCATCCGGGCAAGGCCAACATAGTGGCCAATGCTCTCAGTAGACTATCAATGGGTAGTGTTGCTAGAGTTGAGGATTGTAATAAGAAGCTAGCTCAGGAAGTCCATCAGCTTGCCAAACTAGGTGTTTTCTTAGTCGATATAGAGGAGGGTGATGCATGGGTTCAGAGTAGTTCAGAATCATCTCTAGTTTCTAAGGTGAAATAAAACCAAGATAGAGTTCCCAATCTAGTCATGTTGAAAAAGTCAGTCAAGGATCAGAAGGTTGAGGTTTTCTCTCAAGGGGGAGATGGTGTTCTGTATTGTCAGGGTCATTTATATATTCCAGGTGTAGATGACTTGAGGCAGCGAATTCTTGCAGAAGCGCATGGTGTCCGCTACTCTATTCATCCATGGCCCCCAAAGATGTACTACGACTTGCGAGAGATCTATTGGTGTAGTGGGATGAAAAGAGATGTTGCAGAGTTTGTGGCTACGTGCTCTACAAGTCAGCAGGTTAATATAGAGCATCAGAAGCCTAGTGGTCCCATGCAAGACTTTATTATTCCCACCTGGAAATGGGAAGAAGTGAACATGGACTTTGTGATGGGTTTTCCACGTACTCACCGTCAGCATGATTAAGTTTGGGTCATTGTAAGCAGGATGACCAAATCAGCTCATTCCTTCCAGTTAATACCTCTTATTCAGCTGAGGAATATGCCAAACTCTATATAAGGGAGTTGGTCAGATTACACGATATTCCGCTGTCCATTATTTTAGACAGAGGTACCCAGTTCACCTCTCACTTCTAGAAAGCTTTCCAAAAGGGTCTTGGTACCCAAATTCATCTATGTACAACCTTTCATCCTCAAACAGATGGTCAATAAGAAAGGACCATTCAGACCTTGGAGGATATGCTAAGGGCGTGTGCAATTGATTTCAAGGGAAGTTGGGATGACCACTTTCCTTTGATTGAGTTTGCATACAACAACAGTTATCATTCCAGTATTTAGATGGCTCTATTCGAAGCTCTCTACGGTAGGAGATATAGATCTCCAGTCGGTTGGTTTGAAGTTAGTGAGGCCTCATTCATAGGGCCTGATTTGGTATTCGATGCCTTAGAAAAAGTCTAGTTGATCAGAGAGAGACTTTGGGCTACTCAGAGTCGACAGAAGTCTTATGCCGATGTACACAGAAAGGATCTTGAGTTTGAAATTAGTGAATTTGTCTATCTAAAGATCTCTCCTATGAAGGGAGTGAAGAGATTCAGAAAGAAGGAAAGCTTATTCCCAGATATGTCGGTCCCTTCGAAATTCTCAGTTGCTTCGGCATAGTAGCTTATGAGCTCGCATTGCCTTCAGATGTAGCCTCAGTTCACCCAGTCTTCCATGTATCTTTGCTCAAGAAGTGCATAGGTGACCCAATAGATGTAGTCCCTATTCAGAGTATAGATGTTCAGAACAATCTCTCTTATAAAGAAATTCCAGTCGAAATCCTTGACTACCAGATTCGTAGACTAAGGAACAAAGAAGTACCTCTAGTCAAACTTTGGTGGAATCAGTCCGTTGAGGGAGCTACTTGGGAAGCAGAAGCAGACATGCAAACCAAGTACCCTCACCTCTTTTTCGTAAATGCATACTCAGCTTAAGGTAATAGTTTTTCTTAAGCATATTCAGTTTCATGTTCAGATTTCCATTATAAACTTGGTACCAAGTACCATTACATATTCAGTCATGCATTCATATGTCAGCTTAGTCGTGTAGTCATACATCAGATATGCATGTTCAATATGATAAAACCATCTTATTAGTCATGTCAGTCATTAAATCATGCTTCAGTTGTGCATGTCCAGTATGTACTTTCAGTTATCATTTCTCTCAGTCTAATCAGTCTCATTCGAGGACGAATTTTCCCAAGGGGAAAATATTATAATACCCCAAAAAATGCAAATCAATATTAGCACCATATTTCAAGCTTATGCATAGTACATCATGGTTCTTTTGTAGTTTCATGATCAAGTTTGATGTCAATTAAGGTATCAAATACGTCCTAGCTATTAGGCTAATCAAAACATTCCTTACCGATTGAATTCTTGGGAAGGATATTTGTATAGTCAACTTCAAATGAGAATATATCTCGTTATACTATGAATTTTTGATCTCATGACCAACCAAAAGATAGATAATTGAATTAGCTTTCCAACGATACCAATTTCTCCCAAATCCAATACTGAAGAAAAAAGTTACACCCATTTTACACCAGCATGTTAGCCTGGAAACTAAGTGACGACATGAGCTGATGACTTATCATATATTTGATGAATTATCAGCTTATGTCGTCAGCCTTAGGCATAAAGTCATAAATTCCAGTATCAAGTGATGACATGAGCTGATGGCTTATCACATATGTGACGACATCAGCCCAATATCATCAGCCGTAGAGTTCAGCATTTTCTAAACAGTTTTGAAGGGGTATTTTGGTATTTTTCCTTCGCCCCAAAGCTCCATAAACACTGAATTCAAACTCAATTTCACAAAAATACATTCTTTACTCTCAAATTCTCTCAAGAACAAGAAGAGGGGTTTCCAATTCAAGATCCAAATCTCAAGGATTCTTCCATCAATCTTCCCAAATCAAGTATCAAGGTATGTCATATGTTGATTCATGGGTCTCTTTCACCCATGAAGCTCAAGAATCTCTTTTCAAAATACAAGATTTTTGTATTGATAAATGGTCATGATTTAAATTGAATTGAAATTCATGTTTATGTTATGTGGGGTTTTTATTCATGTTTTAAATTACATATTCCAATGATTGACCCTAGTATATGAAGATTTGTATGATAATCATGATAAAGCTCCTTAAATTTACAAGTTGATTGATGTATCCATGATTATTAGATGTGTTGATGATGGTATAACCAAAGCATGATCCCCATGTGTTTGACTAAATACCTATGTGAAGGAAAAGTGTCATACTAGTATAATAATATGAAATCTCCATTCATGTACAAGTCTATGCACGTCAAGTGTTTGATGAAATGTTCTAGTCAATGAAGTATGGATATATGTGTAGCCATTGTGGTGCTTTAGAACTTGTACTTCATGAAATCTCCAACTTATTGTATTACGGATTGTGATGTTGGTCATGTATTTAAGAAAGTCATGCTTTGTTAGTTTCTTCCCATCGAGTCCTGGGGGTACTTGTACCCGAGAAGTATAGTTGTGTTTCTAGAGTTAGTGTCATGTTTTCACGATATCCTCAGTCATGCCATGATCCATAGAACACAGTCAGTCATGTGACTCAGGAAAGCTCAGTAATACAGTAATCTCAGTACTATTTCGTCAGTCAATTAAAACTCAGTTAATTCAGTCTAGTTCAGTTCAATAATCCATGTTCAGTGTCTATTAAAATGGAAGTAGAAATTAGCATCGAGTGAACCCAAGGATGGGAACATGCACTATCAGATGAGGGTGTGATTCTTAGAAATTATCCTTGTGTTTCAGAACTATGTAGCCAGCATAGGTTGAGACATCAACACTGTTAGATGAGGGTTGTTGAGGTGGATAAACACTGCTAGATGAGGGTCCCACCATTCTTTTTGGGGGACACTGTCAGATGAGGGTTACCCATAGCTTGTTCTTACCAGTGGCGTGGTATTGACACCCTTCCAATTAGGGTTATAGATTGGACCCCAACACAGCTATATTGCATTATATGGGGCATATCGGTTAGATGACTACTTCCAACAGTTTCAGTTATAGATCAGGACTGTTAGATACAGTCATCTCAGAACAGAATGGAACTCAACTAGTTTCATTTGAAACTAGAATGTCGGATACAGTCGCTTAGTATTAGTTATTTTAGTTATATGGTTATTAGTCCTCAAATTCAGTAATCATGTTATAACGAACTCAGTTACAGTTATTATGTATTCACGCATGTATTCTCACGTTCATGTTGTTCAGTCAGTTAGTATAGTTCATGCATGTGAACCCTTTATATTTAGCCTACCTCACATGCATACCAGTACATTCAATCGTACTGAAGCATTTGTGCTATGGTGTTTTATACCATAGGTTCAGAAGTACGAGCTCTAGAGCATCAGTAGCATTCCAGTACTCAGCAGTCAGAGTCAGCAGTGAGTCCTCATCCTTTGAGGACATGAGCATTATCTTATCATTTCAGTACTTAGTTTATTTCAGTAGTTAGAGTTAGTTGGGGACATGTCCCATCAACTCCTTATTCAGGTAGTTAGAGGTTTTTCAGACTATCAGGTTCAGTCAGTTTATTAGTTTGTTTTGGGTATTTCATACCCCACACAAATGTTATATTTTATTAGATATTGTGTCTCAGTTTTGAACCTTACGGCCTTACAACCTTTATTTTTTTATTTACACAATATATTATGTAGTGTTCAGGTACAAATATCAGTCATGGGTTAGCTTGTGGTCCTTCGGGGTCATGAGCATCGCGTAGCATTCCGAGTACCAGATTCGGGGCGTTACACTTCTAGTTCTTCATTATATGTCTAAAATTCAATATGCTCATCTTCATGATGACAAAATCATTCAGACAATAAATAGAATTATATAAACTAGTAAACTCAAAATTTATCATGGCATGAGTTATTTACTAGAGTAAAAGGTCTACTATTTTGAGAGTAGTTTGCAAGATTTTACTATTGTAGAATCTTACTTCTTCAAGCGTAAATATCAAATTTACTACTTCACCAGTAAATATTAGATTCACTACTTCTGAAGTAAATTTCAAGGTTCTATTATTTCAGGAGTAGATTTGAGATAGATTTCAGACTTACTACTTCGGGAGTAAATTTCAGAATAATTCTTTTTACTCCTTCTGAATGTGGTTTTCACAATCAAGTGCACATTTTTGTACCTTACTAAATATTACATTCACATCAGGGAATGGATCTATAATTATAACATTTTCCAAAAATTCTCATTCCTTGAGAATAAAAGATAATCAACAATTTATCAAAGTTTTCATTCTTCGACAATGAAATATAATTATTACAATGTGCCTTAAGCATATCAAACGATGATACCTAAGGACTTATTTCAATATTTTGCTACTTCAGGAGCAAATCGAGGGATACATATAGTTGTAGAGAATTTTCTCTATCATATCTTTAATTTCAAATTTACTACTTCAGGAGTATTCATATATTCTTCAAGATGAAAACATAAACAATGTAAACATTATAATATTACTAGCACATAACGTATTGCATAAAATTTATCAACTTACAAGACTAGTGAGATACTATTAACAAAAATGTAAACTAATACAACTTGAACAGAAAAGTAAAATAATCAAACTATTTCATAATTATCACCGATAGGGTGATTTACATATTCTTCGGGAACTACAAAGAAATCTGAAACTTCCAAGTCCATAGGCTCAATATTATCTTCAGGGAAGAAGTTTGCTTCAACATTGTTATTTGTTTTCTTAAGGAAAGCCTGATAGAGTTTCACCAGATACTTTGGCGTACGACAGATACGCGACAGTGCCCCTTTCCTCCACATCGATAACATTTATTTTCAGTGTTCGTCCTTGGCACTGCTTCAGGAGCTTCACCCTTTTTTTTACACTGCTGGTGTTGAGGGTCATTGTTTATTGCAAGGCGATCACCCTGATTAAAATATCTATCACTTCCATGACCACGACCTCGATCACGACCACGACTGGGGTCATAACTTCTTTCACGCCTTGTTGGATAACATTTTGCAGCATTCACTTCTGGGAATGGAGAAGTACCAGCAAGTCGACTTTCATGATTTCTCATTCAAAGATCATTGTGTTGTTCAGCAACAAGAAGATGAGAAATCAATTCAGAATATTTTTTAAATCCTATTTCTCGGTACTACTGCTGCATGAGCATACTCGAGGCAGGAAAAATAGAGAATGTTTTCTCTAACATGTCGTGATCTGTGATATCTTCCCCACATAAATTAAACTGCAATTTAATTCTAAACATCGCAGAATTATAAGCAGTTATATTTTTAAAATCTTGTAACCTCAGATGGGTCCATTCATAACAAGCCTGTGGAAGGATAACCATTTTCAGGTGGTCGTATCTTTATTTTAAATTATTCCACAATATCAGGGGATCCTTAATCGCGAGGTATTCCATTTTCAAACCTTCGTCAAGATGATGACGAAGGAATATCATGGCCTTGGCCTTCTCTTGATTTGATGTCTTATTGTCGTTTTTTATGGTGTCTGCTAGACCCATCATATTCAAATGTATTTCTTCATCCAGTGCCCAGGACATATAAGTTTTTCCCGATATATCTAGGGCAATAAATTCGTGTTTGGATATATTCGAAATTATTTAAGAGAAATAAATACTTACCTTTATTACCTGTATTTGCTCAGAATGGTAGAGACTCGTGTTGATAACGTGTTAAATAATTAAAGCAAAATATTAAACTTAATTGTAAAACACAAACAGAGAGGAAATGAAGATAACAATAGTACTTTTCTTATTACTCATTTTCTTCTTATGTACAATGGAATTAGAAAGCTAAATATATAGACAAATTTCAAACTTCTCCACTAAGCTAATGGCAAAGCTTACTTAACAAGAATGTTTTGTGAATCTTATTTTACAAGAATGCCTTGGTGCATTCATATGGGCATCCATAACATATTATCTCTTTAATATCTAACAATATATGATTTCTTTATAGGGAAAAGACAAGGAACAAAAAAAAGTTTCTATTGAAATTTAACAAAACAAAGAAGCAAGAAACCGAAAGTCAATCATGCTTCAACCTTGGATAGTTAGAGATGAACATTACCAAAAACATTCCAAAGAGTGAATCTAAATTTTCAAAATTACAAAGAACTTCATGATATGATAGTTATCCTTGAATTGGAAGAATAATTAAAAGATGATCATTTACTCACAGCAAGAACATGAAAAATTGAGTGTTTCTTATACAATTCTTTTTGGAGATTATGATGAAAAAGTAGTTAGATAAGTCATTCTTACAACCACTCTATGAAACGTGTGCCTAACTAACCATGTCAATATCGTAAAAGTATCCAAGGTTTCAACGACCCTCTCGCTTTGTGTTTGCTCTAAAAATTTTATTCCTTTGGAGTCCAAAATGATAGATTGCAATGACTTTAAGATGGTGGATAAAAATGACATCTCGTCATAAAACAATCAAAATAAGAGAACTATTGAAGCAAAAACACCAACAAGGATGTTACTCCCACTGTTTCTTTTTATTTGTTCATGTTGATTTGATACATTTTCTAATTAAGTTTTAATTAAAGGTGTATTTTACTAAACTAACCTTATTATTGATGTTTTGTAGTAACTCTAAATTTAACTACTGAAACAAACCCGAATTCTCAACTCAATAATCAATACACAACGTGTACGAAACTAATCAACTTTGATTAATACAAAAATAAAAAATTACAATAGGATGAATAGGGAAAAAATAGATGGGATGAGAGGATTAGAGAGAATTGGGGATGAGAAGCATAGTCTTTGCCTAAACATTTATCACAATTTGCATAAACCATTCTGTCAAATCTCAAGTCCTATTTAACCAATTGACAATTGGGCCTGGGTCCCAAATAAAACACTCCAACATTTCAATAGGTCCAATAATCTGAATTGGATCAGCCCAATATACCACTTCAAACTCATAGCCCCTTACAAAGTTGCCTTTGTCATATCCGATTTTTACCTAAGGTCAAAACGAGCACGACATTATGGACTTAAAAAAAATTAATTTTGTACAGAGTCACCATCTAATTTTTAAGGAAAAATAGGAAACCTAATTATTTATTTAATAAGTATGACTTTATTTAATCTGGGAACCAATTTAAATTCTAGAGAAGGGTTCAAATTATTCTGAAGGAAAGGGGCTAGGCACGCTTCAAAATTCACAAATGTGGTTCCCGGCCAGACTTAGGTTTATTAAAAAAGTAAAAAAATAAATGTTTATAATATAAAAATATGAAATGTGTATTAAAAGGATATAAACAATTTATATATAAACAATGTGTAAATTGCATATGGTGTCGTAAAAAGTACATGTATAAGAAGCATATGAAGATAAACAAAAATACATGAAAATTTGTGTGAAAAAATGAAAAGATTGAATAAAAAATAATTTGTTTTAAAGACAAGATTACGTAATATATTTTAGTGTAACAAACTGTGAATTATTTGATTAAACAATCTAACCATATTTAATATAAATATTTACGACCTAAATTTGCCTAAACACGTGATGTAGATTGCATAAATAAAGACTAACCCGCCCAATGCCCCAAAAATAAAGATTTCACAATGATTAATATTTTTATAAGTATAAGAATATGAAAAATACAACGCAAAATTTAAAGTCTTCTTTGAATGCCACTTCCGATGAGTATTGCCAATAACCTGTATAAACACTTGTAATAAAAAATATTAGTAACAAATAAATAATTATCGAAATAAACTTTAAAGGTATGGGTGCAAAACACTATCCACAACTACGAACTGGTTGTAGCCCCACGACCACCAGCACGGGCTCTACCATCTCTACCTCTTGCACCTTTGGTAGAACCCTTATCCCCCATAGATAAAAGAGGAGTAGCACTAAACATACGGCAAGAACAGTCCTTGGCCACATGGTCAATCTCATTTCAAACATAGCAACCTCTACGACTAGTCTCAATAAGAGAAAGTATAATTGATCCCGAACGATCACCCTGAACTGCTAAACTAGAAGATCCACCAGCCAAACTCCATAAAATCACCTGCACTGGCCTACCATGGTATCCATGAAAACCTCTAAAATCTCTACCTCGATAGGTCTGACTCTTGAACTCATCAAAATGACGCACCCTCTAGGCGCCTCCCTGAGATGCACAAATAATACCCTCTGTCATCTTAGCGTGATCCATAATACTATAAATTGTAGCTCCAAGCACAACCATATGAGACGTAGCAAACTGAAAGGAGACAACCAAACCCTTCAAAAACTTTTAAATCTTCTCAAACTCAGTGGAAATGCTACAATAGAAATATCTGGATAGGGAATGGAAGCATACCTTAAACTCAAAAACTGTCATGGAGCCCTACTCCAAATGATCAAACTCGACCCACATACGATCTCTCAAACTGAAAGGCACAAATCTCTCCAGAAAGACATTAACAAACTGATCCCATGACAACTCAGGAGCATCAACAAGCCTACCACCGACAAATGATATCTACTAATTTCTCACAGTATCTCTCAATTGATATGTAGTATAAGCCACACCATCTGTGCAGAAAGAGTGAAACACAACTTAGAACACAAGATCTGAAAAAATTCGCACAATAAGGAATAATATGAGGGAGGTTTCCTTAAGACATCCTATAGACTCTCAGAGATAGATACAAACGTCTACATACTAATTTGTGAGACTCTATTAGACATCTCATTCTTACACCATTGAGACCAATGAAACTTGGCTGCTCTGATACCAATTTATCACAACCCAAAAACCAGGGTCATGATGACATTTGCCGCGGTGTACCTTAACAAGTAAGCCTATCACCCAAACTGATACAAAAAGAGAAAAGACAAAAATATCCCAAGGTAAGGTTTATAGAACGAAGCCGAACCATATAAATAATCATAAAAATATGGAAAGAACTTATCCAAAATATGAATCATGCCCAAAACCAGGTGTCAATAGTGTAAGAACTACTAATACAATCCAAGAGTCAAATAGATAAGAAAAATAACCACAAATAAATAATATCTGTCTTCGAATACTAATAAAGATATAACTACTATAGAAAGATACAGGTGAACTTCGGATGCATGAATTTCCAACCGCTACCTTGGAAGCTCCAACAATCGCTCAAGTCAATCAAGCTGAGGCACACTCGAGCTAGGACCTACACCGAAAGGGCGCACTAGACATGAGTATGGTCCACTTGTACTCAGTAGGTATCATAGGCCGACCAATAGTAAATAAAGTATACAAAATATACACTAAGGGCACGTCATCTGCAATCAGAAAATGTCCCATAAGGGTAGCCCACACCACTTGCATTAACAGTTCTAATATATCCCATATATATTGCAACATCACACTAAGATAGAATAAAAGTACATATTATATCACATATAAAAAGAACAAGGGGAACATGCATGTACAATATCATCAAATACAAGTAAAAGAAGATACAATAAATACATAGATGACAAGTCAATATGCCAATACAACACAACATAACACAATAAAGTAAGTGCAATGTATATGATGATGATAATGCACGAGGTCGTCGTACAACCTTCGGGATCATCGCACAATCCTGCATACACCTACAGAGGCAAGCCTCCCAATGTAGAACCCATGGGGGGTTCGTCAACCCGTATACAATTCGCATATCTCATAACTTCTTTCAAACACATCTCTTGGAATGGGTTTTATAAGGTGTTACAATATCTTTTAAAAAGATATTGCTAGTATTTCTCAGATGTTGCCATGGTGGTACCAATGTTTCATGAATAAGTATGATATGAAGATGTAATGCTCACAACCAATCACAATGGGTATTTACACAAACAACCACATGATATATTTACACAACCAACCACAACGATACATTTCCACAACCGCATGCGTCAATATTCGCTCATTATTTTCGTATCACCCATGAATTTTCACATGTCTCATTTGCCAATAAAGTATGAATATAATTACAATACACCAATGGTACCACATTAGAATTTTAATAACACAATACAATTATTCATATATATTCAAGGCTATCAATATTACATAGGACCCCACACGGTCACACATATCACATAATATCTCTATTTAGACAATTACATCATATATAAGACCCCACACGGGCACAACTCATCACAAAGATAGATATTTTTCATGATTAGTTCCCACCCTTAACATGTATTTTGTACCGCATGCGTCAATATTGGCTCATTTTTTTCGTATCACCCATGAATTTTCACATGTCTCATTTGCCAATAAAGTATGAATATAATTACAATACACCAATGGTACCACATTAGAATTTTAACAACGCAATACAATTATTCATATATATTCAAGGCTATCAATATCACATAGGACCCCACACGGTCACACATATCACATAATATCTCTATTTCGACAATTACATCATATATAAGACCCCACACGGGCACAACTCATCACAAAGATAGATATTTTTCATGATTAGTTCCCACCCTTAACATGTATTTTGTACCATTATTTACTACCCAGCCCAGTCTGAAAGAGTTAAGCCATAACCTACCTCAAAAGTCGAAACCGATTCGCTACACTTGAACCCGCAACCTTACTTCAAACGAACAATCCCGAACTCCACTAAAAACATCAAATATAAAATCTATGCATCGAAAAAAAACCAACGACACCCATATTGACTACTTTTGATTTGGGATTAAAACAGACCCCCAAAATAGGTTTTTGAAAAAGAAGAGCAAAATCAAAACATTACTTCAAAAACATGTTCCCCATATTTTTAGGAACCTTCAGATGAAAACCCAAGTTTAATCGAGTCAAAAACAGGTTTCAAATTGAAGAAAAATCATTTTTGAGCTTTACCGGGTAAAATCTTTGAAATCCGGGTTAAAATCAAGAATCGGATTTTTTTTTAAGGTTAAATTAATGAAAAACTAGTAATTATAATATAAAACATTATTTAAGTGTAAAGGAGTGAAATTCAGGTTAAAAATTATGCCCTGAGATTTTTGAAATTTTGAGAAATTAATCAAGAAATTACTAAAAAAAAGAGTGAATTCTTACCTTTAATCCGTAATAAAATCAAGAAAATGTGTTAATCTAACTTTCCAATCTCTCACAAACTTTGCTTTTAAGCTCCCAAACTGTTTAGGGTTTAACTCTCTCAAGATGAAAAATGAGCAAAATGGACCCAAAAACTATTTAAATAACGCAGAACATCTGCACTAAAAGGAAAAAAGCTGCAGTTTTTTGTATTTTAAGTCCAATTCGGACTTCGATTGGGTGCCCGAAATCCGTTCGGAGTCCGATTTATGCAAAAAAAACTATGCAACCATACTAAATTTGATGATTCGTATGCGATGGAGATATTAGATTTTCAAAAAAAATCATTTTCAAAAAATTAACTCCCAAAACCCGAAATCATAATTTTCCAAATCGAGGATCGAAATGAGATTTAAAAGTCGTAAAATCATACCAAATATGCTAACACCCTAAAATCGATATTCCGGATCTACTGGCAAAGTCGTATTTTCCATCCGAGGTCTTTTCGACAAAATGTGGGCCCTACACCCAAATTTTTAATTTTTCAACTTTCCGACCAATAGGTCAAAATGAGCTCGGGTGCACTGGGACCTGAACCAAAGGTCTACCTACCCTAAAATTGATATTTCGGAGCTGCTGGCATAGTCCGTTCGGTCATCCGTTGCACGGATCAAAAGATATCCACATAAGTCCAAAATAAGGCTCTCAAAGCCATCGGAAACCACAATATTATATAAATGATACCAAAATGCATCAAAAATTATGTCAATTACTTCCACACCCTAGAAATTTTAGAATGCAACTACAGAGAGGGGTAAAAATTATCAAATCACACAAAATCACAAATTTCACATATTTCATTAAATTTTTAGGTCGTTACAATTGCGATGCGTACAGATAAAGGTAGCACGCGGTGCTTAAATAATAAAATAAATAAATTCATTGTGGTGCGTGCAAGTAAAGGCAAGAATAAAATTCAGTGCTTAAATAATAAAATAAATGCATTGCGATGCGTGCAAGTAAAAGCAAACATAGAATGCGGTGCTTAAACGATAAAATAAATGCATTGTGATGCATGCAAATAAAGGTAAAGATAGACTATAGTGCTTAAACTGTAAAATAAATGCATTGCAGTGTGCAAAGATAAAGGCAAAGATTAAATGCGATGATTAAACGATAACATAAATGTATTGCGATGCTTGCAAATGAAGGCAAAGATCAAATGTAGTGCTTAAATGATAAAAGAAATATATTACGATATTTGCGAGGCATGCAATGCCTAAATGCTAAAATAAATACATTGCGATATGTTCTTGCAGTGCTTAAATAATAAAATAAATGCATTACAATATGTGCCAGCAACGACAAAATGACATGCAGTGCTTAAATGATGAAATAAATGCATTGTGTATTTGCGAAGCATGCAGTGCTTAAATGAAAAATGCATTGCGATATGTGCTTGCAGTGCTTAAATGGAAAAATAAATGCATTGAAATATTTGTAGGTAGCAGTGCCTAAATGATAAAATAAATGCATTACATTATGTGTGTGCAGTGCTTAAATGCATAGCAGTATGCGTCGATAAAGGAAAAAATGACATGCGATGCTGAAATAATAAAATAAATGCATTGCGATAAATTGGAGGTTTGGATACAAACCCTCGAGTCTAAAGGGTTTAGGTAGAGTAGGAGCAAGACTGAGTATATGGAATAAAATTTTATTGACTTTGAGGCAGGAGAATGATGGGGTAGTGAGGTTGGGTTCCCAGGTTGTTTGTAGGAGGGATAGTTTTAAGTATCTCGGGTCGATGATTCAAGAGAATGGTGAGATTGATGAGGATATCTCCCAACGTATTGGGGGAGGATGGATGGAGTAGAGGCTCGCGTCGGGAGTGTTGTGTGATAAGAAGGTGCCACTCAAACTGAAAGGCAAGTTCTACAGAGTGATAGTCAGGTCGTCCATGTTGTACAGAGCGGAGTGTTGGCCAGTCAAGAACTCTCATGTTCAAACATTGAAGGTGGTGGAAATGAAGATGTTACATTAGATGTGTGGGCTTACTAGGGGTGATAGGGTTAGGAATGAGACTGCCCATGAGAAGGTTTGAGTGTCTTCGATGGAGGATAAGATGCAGGAAATTTGACTGAAATAGTTTGGGCATGTGATGAAGAAGGGCACGGATGCCCCAGTTCGTAGGTGTGAAAGGCTAGCTTTGGATGGTTTCAGGCGGAGTAAGGGTAGGCCAAAGAAGTATTGGGAAGAGGTGATTAGACGTGACATGGAGCAGTTACAACTTACCGAGGACATTACCCTAGATAGGAAGGTGTGGAGAATGCGAATTAGGATAGAAGGCTAGTGCATGTTGGAGGGTTGGGGGGGAGCATTTGGTACGTTAGTGTAGGGTATTATTGTGTGGGTGTCTTAGTTATGTTGTGCTATCTTGTTTCATGCTTTTATTATGAATCTGTTTATTATTCTTTCTCTTGAGTCGGGGGTCTATCGGAAACAGCCTTGCTACTTCTCCGGAGGTAGTGTTATGGACAACGTACATCTTACCCTCCCCAAACCCCACTGTGTGGGAATACACTGGGTTTTTTGTTGTTGTTGATAAGTTTGAGTAAAGGCAAGAATGACATGCGAGGCTTAAATGATAAAACAAATAAATGTCTTGCGATGCGTGCAAGTAAAGATAAGAATAAAATACAGGGCTTAAATGACAAATAAATGCATTGTGATATGTTGCCAGCAAAGGCAAAGATGATATGCAGTGCTTAAATAATAAAATAAATACATTGCGATGTGTGCGAGGCATGCGGTGCTTAAATGATAAAATATATTTGCGATAGTTGCGAGGCATGCGGTGCTTAAATGATAAGATACATTGCGTTATGTGCGTGCAATGCTTAAAAATAAATGCATTGCGATATGTGGCAACAAAGGCAAAGATGACATGCAACGCATAAATAATAAAATAAATGTATTGGATATGCAAGTAAAGATAAAGCTAGCGTGCAGTGCTTAATGAATAACATAAATGCATTGGGATGTGTACAAATAAAGACAAAAATAATATGCAGTGCTTAAAATGATGAAATAAATCCATTGATGCGTGCAAGTAAAGGAAAAGATAGACTATAGTGCTTAAACTATAAAATAAATGCATTACAGTGCATACAAGTAAAGGCAAGGAATGTGATGCTTAAACGATTAAATAAATGCATTGCGATGCATGCAAATAAAGGCAAAGATAACATGCAGTGTAAAAGAAATAAATGTAGTGCGATATATACAAGTAAAGGCAGGCAAGCATAAATATATAATTGAAGAAAAACATGCATAATTGTCTTATTGGAGGGCAGATTGACCCAATTATCCTATTTTAGGGTGGACAAACCCATGTAAAAATGATAATTGAGCAAAGAAATATTTGAGAATGAAAATATTTACATATTCCCGATGCTTCTTTTAAATTTCCCCAGTATCGAGCTGTGAGATACTAGAAATGCAAGATTATGAACTTCTAGGGAGAAAGAATGATTATGGGGTTGTGAAGACCGAACTCTGCATAGAGCTTCCTACATATCTTGAGTGTTACGAGAATCAGGTCAATGTAGTTCGAAATAAGAAAATAGAGTAAATTTTGAGGTGGCTCTCAAAATTTGCCTTAGTTTATAATCTATAGCTAATACTGTCTTTCTGCAAAAAAAAAAGAGTCTTGAAAAGATGTATGACGTCTCCGATTGTTACAAAGATTGATGTTGATTGTCATCTCTAATTGCCTACAAAAACTAAGACCCTCAATTAGAGAGGTGACTGAAATCTAATAGCCCTCTTCATTGGCGGGGCTATTGAAATGTAAAAGGCTCCAGATTGGCAAAACAAATGTAATAGCCTTTCGATTGGCACGACTATAAGAATGTAAAAAAATACTCAAAAATGGACTCTTAACTGAAAAATAAAATGCCAGTATTAAAAGGTATGTTTGAAATAAAAAGTCAAATGCCCATATTTTAAAACTGGGAACCTTGAATGAAAAGTAAAAATGCATACATGAAAAATGAGCACCTTGAATGAAAGGTAAGAAAATGCTTGTATGTGAAAGTGGCCTCTTGAAAAAAGAAAGAACATTGTTGCATTTTTTGGTAAAAATGTTGAAAGATGAAGAAGGCACAATTGTGTCTTGACCTCAGTTGGTACCAATAATTAGTAGTGTGCATAAGAATTCCCCCATCCTTTTCTCAGCTAACCAAGATCAACTTCAGGGTAACTCCTATAGTTTAAAGTGGTACCTTAGACACGCCTAAGTATCGACAAGATTTTTTATCTTGCTTTAAACAAATGTTTCGAAATATGTATATCCTCATGCTCCAGGTGTCCTCTCTAGAAATAAAGTCCCACCTCGCACATATTTGAGTAAAAGAAAATCTCATTTCGCACATATTTGAATAATTTTCTTTTGAATCTAGGGACGTCTCAAGAAATACACTTGCACTTAGAAAGAAATTTAATGCATACAATTGCGATATGATAGGCTTGACCTTCATGTAAGTATACATTAATACAAGAACACTTGAAATAGAATCTCATAGGAATTGCTATCGGCTTGTAATGTAGGCTTGGGGACGGGTAGGATAATATTTGAGACGAAAGTGACTAATCACTCAATGAGCACTACACTGCATTTGTGCTTTCAACGTTTGTTGTTCTTTGACGTATGATTTTCTTAGTTGTGCTGCGTTGTCCTTTGTTTTGTATTTGCTTCGACTTCTTTTGAATTTTGAGTTAGAATTTCCCCCCTTTTTTCAAAAATGTATATATATATTTTTTTTTCTTTTTTTTTGTGGGGGTTTTTTCTCCTTTTGAAGTCGTTTTTTTATTTTTTTTTCATTTGGGATAATATATCCTTTGCATTTTGCATTTTTTATCTTGAATCTTCGTCTGTAATTTGCACTCATTTAGTGTGCTCAAGGAAGTAGGGACAAGAGAGAGATAGTGTACGTAAGCACTCAAAAAGATATAGGCTTAGATGCGGTTGTCCAAACAAAAGGTTTTAGGCTTAAAAGAGGAAATTCTAGGGATTAATGTTATTTGGTGGGTTGTGAAAGGCACAATAGGGTCAAAGAAGGCCTACGATCCTTTCCTAAACCAAGTGCAACTCAGAATTTTGCCTCAACAAATATTAAGGTCAAGTTCTAGATCAACAATACAATGCAGTGAATTAAACTAAAGCTCACCACACATGCATATGAAACTATGAGGTTGGCTTCGTTCTTGTCTTAGATGTATGCAAGAGAATTTTTTTCAAACATTACTCAGGTGTGATAAAAGATACCAAAAGAATCTATGGTTTACCATGAAATCGGTCCTTTACATCATGCCACTTTATTCTTTCACATGCACACTCCTAACTGTATTGATATCAACCAAGTCAAAATTTTATTATTTATTTTATTTTATTCTTTTTAAAAAGAATGAGACCGAATCAAAATGAGGGTTGACAATGTATCTTGTGAAAGCAAGAATCAGGTCTATGTAGTTCAGGAAAATTTGCGAATTGAATGTGGCATGCATGATTGCGAAAAGTGAGAATAATGTGAAAGAAATCAAGAAAGAACTTATTTTAGCATCAAATTTTTCTGATCAAATGATCAAAAGAATATATGTAAAGCATGCGGAGAGCTTTGACACAACTTCAATATGCTGACAAAATTAAAAAAGCCAGATATTGAAGGAATTATGACTTTATTTTGTTGTAGTTGGCAGAATTATTACAATTGAAAAACTATTAAATTCTTGCTTTAGAGAGTAGGGATCGATACGTCATAAATTTAATGGTTCACGGCGTTTGAAAAAGAAACTAGGTAAAATTGAGTGAAGATCTTAAGATAGGCCGGCTAGGCACTAATGTCAATGAGATTTGGATTTGAGGAGCTATTAATTTACGCTTTTGAAGGCTTTTGAAGAGCGTCTTTGAAATGTTCTAGAAAAATTGCCCTAGTTTTGAATAACGAAGAAATTATTCTAAAACAGTGAAGAGACTGAACCCTAATGCAGGGTTGCCTACGTATCATGTCAGGACAAGAATCAGGTCAAAATGTATTCAAACCTATACACAACTATCGACAATGTTGCTAATGTACATCTTTTAGTTGATCCGCTATGCAAAATAAAAGTTAGAAATACCTTCCCTACTAAAGCATAACCAATTTAAAGCAAGCAACTAACATATAAGCATAATCATCTTTCAAATATGTATAGAGAATATAAATGTGTCACTTGGATCTTAAAACTCTTTGAACATTTGGTTAAAATTGACTAATATGCATGTACCTAAATGCGTTATTTTAGCTCTATACTATGCTGACTAAGAGTAGGTAGACACGGATTTAGATTTTCTATATGAGAAAGCATGTGGTCCCACAGCAGTAAAACTCTTGCTCACCCCACGTATGTGCCGACTCTCTAAAATAAGGTGATTTGAAAGAATTTTGGAAAAGTACAATGTACAATCCGCGTGTACAATGTGTGTGAGTGTCAATTTTTTGAAATGGAGGAAATATGAACAAAATGTCAATTTAATAAAGCGATAAATAAATAAATAAATAAATAATCTATACAAAATAATACCAAATTAATAATTTATGCCACATAAACAAAATAAATCAAGACAATTAGTTTGAAACAAATAACAATGTATAAAACGTAAATATTTACCTAAATCTATAATGGCTAGAATCTTATATTCTCCAGTAGAGTCGCTAAACTGTCATATCCGATTTTTACCTAAGGTCAAAATGAGTACGACATTATGAACTCAAAAAGAATTAATTTTGTAGAGAGTCGCCACCTAATTTTTAAGGAAAAATAGGAAACCTAATTATTTATTTAATAAGTATGACTTTATTTAATCTGGGAACCAATTTAAATTCTAGGTAAGGGTTTAAATTATTTCAAAGGGAAGGAGTTAGACACCCTTCAGAATCCACAAATATGGTTCTCGGCCAGACTTAGATTTATTAAAAAATTAAAAAAAAATTAATGTTTATAAATATAAAAATATGAAATGTGTATTAAAAGGATATAAACAATTTATATATAAACAATGTGTAAATTGCATATGGTGTCGTAAAAAGACTATGTATAAGAAGCATATGAAGATAAACGAAGATACATGAAAATTTGCGTGAAAAATAAAAAGATTGAATAAAAAATAATTTATTTTAAAGAGAAGATTACGTGATATATTTTAGTGTAACAAAGTGTGAATTATTTGATTAAACAATCTAAACATATTTAATATAAATATTTACGACCTAAATTTACCTAAACGCGTGACGTAGATTGCATAAATAAAAACTAACCCACCCAATGCCCCAAAAATAAAGATTTCACTATGATTAATATTTTTACAAGTATAAGAATATGAAAAATACAACGCAAAATTTAAAGTCTTCTTTGAATGCTATTTTCGATGAGTATTGCCAATAACCTGTATAAACACTTGTAATTAAAAATATTAGTGACCAATAAATAATTATCGAAATAAATTTTACAGGTATGGGTGCATATATATATATATATATATATATATATATATATATATATGTATATATAGATAGATAGATAGATAGATATAGATATATAAAATATAATCTTCGTTAAAAGAGCGGGCTCAGATTAAATTTTAAATACGGCATGGCTACAAAATGGTTGCTCAATTTATTGATCATCCTAAATCGTCTTGCCAAGATACGAATCATAAAACTTTTGCGTTGTTATACAAATTTCGTCATCGCCCAAATTTATTTATTTTATTACGTATTTATATACGTAATATCCGTCTTTTATTTGTGCAGGCTTCGAAAATCAACGGAGATCTTCTTCATCGGCCAAGTGTTGATCCTTAATATACAATAATAACTTTGATAAAATAAAGTCCATATTTTATAATGGAGTGGCCTCAAATATTAAGACGGAGAGATAATTTCATTGGCCAAATATTAACTAATATCAATAAAAATATCAACAAAATAATAATGAAAAAAAAATCAAAATATAACTTTCAAGCTGCTTTTAATAATCTAAACAAAATAATATTAATATATAATAAAGAGAAAGACAAAAATAAACCAAATATGGAGAAAACATAATCAACAGTAGGCAATATCTATCACAAAAGCATCCAAAACATACTCAACAGTAGGCAATATCTATCACAAAAGCATCCATTAAATTAGAAAATACATACTACTATTAATCATAATATAACAATAATAACCATAGCCATGTTAGAAAAATAAAGCATTACAACAATGTAAGATACTACAATATGAAAAATAACAGTGATGGCATTAGAGTTCTTCATTTTGTTTCTTTCTACATTAAGTTCAAAGCTCCATAATATCCCCAAAATAATCCAACAAGATCTTCATACTTCAATCAAATAATTAAGACTCAACAAAGTCAAAATTTCACAATATTTACTAAAAAAAAGTCAACAAGAACTTAGATTCAAGACTTGTTCAAATTCAACCCCACCAAATCAAGATTCAAAATGAGAAGATGGGTGTGTGTTTGTGTTTTAGAGAGAAACAGTGAGGTTAGAGAGAAAGAGAGAAATGTGTATATGTGTGTGTGTTTTGTGTTGTGTATTTAAAAAGGAAAGTAATAATAAAATAAATAAATAAATATTAAATCTATCTTTTCCCAACATATCACTTAAATTGTGGATAATAGATAAAATAAAATCAAATATCTTTTTAGAAATGAGATATTGACTCGATTGATTTATTACTCTGTGTATTAAAATAAATCGATGTTATTTCTATAGACTTTGTTAAATAAGGTACAAAAATAGAAATATCCATATATATAACTACAAAAAAATGTAAAAAAAATATAATTATCTTTGAAAAAAAATGTATTACACTATAAACAATTAAAATTATAATATATAAAAAGGAAAAGTCATTGTTTCCACCTCAAACTATACACGAAAAGTCTAGGTCACACTTAAACTATCATAGTGACCTATTACACACCTAAACTATAAAAAAGTGATACTATTACCTCCCTGCGACACCCGTGCCCAAGTTCAACGAGTGGAGTGTACTCCACTCGCCCTGTGGTGATGCCACGTGTTTAATTTAATTTTTTTATTTAATTAGTAAATAGTCCTTGATATTAAAAATAAATAACCAAGAAAATTCAACAACTCCTCCTTCTTCACTTATTCTCTGTATCACTTTCCCTTCAAATAACCAAGTAAATTCCACAAGAAAATTCCGATGGCAGAAAATATTAAACAATTCACCATTAAAAATATGAAATTGTTGAATTGTTCACTTATTCTCTGCTTCACTTTCCCTTCAAATCCACTTCCTTCTTCACTTTCTTCTCTTCATCAACAACTCCTCCTTCTTTTACTCACTTAATCAAACAATGCAAATTTTGTATCAAAGCCAAACTCATTGTCACCAGGGCCTTATCACTTTCAGCAAACCCAAATGCAAGCATCTGAATGATGCTAATAAGATTTTTGAGTTGATGGAGGGGAAAAATGTGGTTTCTTGAAATGCATTGGTAACTGGGTATTCTCTGATTGGACGATTTGACGAGGCTTTGGGACTGTTTGAGAGGATGAGGGAAGAGGAGATTGAATTGAATGTTGTAACATGGAGTGCTGTGATTTCAGGGTATGCACAGAGGGATTTAGGTTTGGGAAACTCATTGCTATTTATTTTTGTGTTTGTAACTGCAATTTTTTTAATAGTTGTGCGAATTTGTGGTGGACTTTTCAACTTTGGATGTTAACAGTGGTGATATTGTGATTCCGACGATAATTTTAGTGGATGTTGAATTTTATAGTGGTTGTTAGTGATACTAATAGTTGTATTGTGATTCCGATAATGAAGTCTAATGAAATCTATGGTGGATTCTTAAAATTATTGTGGTGAAGATTTAAGTGTGATGATGAAGGTGTGGTGTTTTAATGGTGATTTTGGTGAAAAAGAAGCAATTGAAGAAGGCAGGACCCACATATTAAAATGAATAAATAAATAAATTTAATTTTATTAATATTTTTCAATTGAAAAAATAAAAAAATTAATTTAATGAACATTTAGTTACCAATTCTTCAAACAAATGATCTTCAATTTTGATTTTGAAAGACAAATTTGGGAATTAGGTTCTTAGTTTGGAGCCCCAAATTGGCTTAAATAGGAATTAGGGTTCAGTAGATCCGTTGGAAATTAAAAGTGTTATATTTTTAATGTTTTTATCTGTTTATTTTTGTTATTCAAAAGGTTGGAAGCGCCTAAAACGAGTGTAAGAAACGCGCCTTAGAGTGGGTGTCGCGGGGAGGTAATAGTTTCACTTTTTTATAATTTAGGTGTGTAATCGGTCATACGATAGTTTAGGTGTGACCTAGACTTTTCGTGTATAGTTTGAAATGAAAACGATGACTTTTTCCTATATAAAAAGAATTGTGTTGTTATGTTATGTACGTATGTAGATGATTGTGCAAAAAATATTAAAATGATAATAAACTCATAAAAATCCTAAATTTACGAAATTAAGGGTGTGAACGTTTGTGGTGTGTGCTTTGTGTATATTATGTGTTGAGTAGTTAAAAAGGAAAAACAATTCATCAAATCTACAATTTTCCAACATATCCCTTAGATTTAGGAAAATAGATTGGAAAAAGTCAAAAAGTGAAGAAAATAGGGGAAGAAAATTAAAAAAAAAGGATAAAAAGAGATGAATAAAAATATAATATTATTTGTGTATTTAAAATAATTAAGTCGACTCACATTTACAAATCGTATTAAATATCGTACAAAATAATGAATGCCGGTATATAATTACGAAAAAATATAAACAACAAATAAAAATATAATTATCTTGAAAAAATATATTATGCTATAAATAATTAAAATTATACTGTGCAGTAAAAAAATTACAGTGTTGTGCTGTGTACGTATACAAATTATTGTGCAAAAATAATAAAATAATAATAAATTGATAAAACTTTTAAAATTTACGAAATTAAAGATAATTATCAATAAATTGTGTAAAATTAAAATATGATAATAAATTAATAAAAAATTCTAAAAAATTATGATTATCGTTAATTTGCTAAAAATATAAAAAATATGTGAAAAATTACATTTTATGCACTTTAATGATCATAATGCCTAAAAGTGCTAATTTTAAGCATGGGGAGCTAAAGTTGGGTGTCAACAGACTTGATTCATAACAATACTCCCATCCTAAAAAGAACCTCGTCCTCAAGGTTCGAGTAGAAAAACATCAATTTGGGACATGAGAAATAAGTCATTGCTAGAGCAAATATTGTGGCAAAAATATTATTTTGACCTATTCTCGTCTCTGTGCCATTATTTGAGTCTATGTAAAACACAACACCTGCAACCTTTAATGATTCCTTTGAAAAATCCACCTTAGTAGCATGCTCCCCAGGACTTGCTAAGACAAACTGGATATTCTTTGAAAAAAAATTACAACTCTAGGGGCTTTAACTGCAATTAAGTTCAATGCTTCTATTAAATTACTTACTGCGACAAATACAAGAGCTTCCTACTTTATGTCTTCATCCACTCCTATTGCAGGATTGAGTACACTTAATATAACTTTGGTATCAACAACCACAAACTGCTTCAATTGATATCTTAAAACACCCTCAATAATCTTGTAGTCGCATACTGGAACAACTATTTCAATAGTTGTGGGTACATTTTGTGGCAGAAGTTGCACCACAGATTGTGTTCCAACAAAATCAGCCCCTCTTCTCGCCAAAATGGTATACTGATGCCTGATAAAATAAGCCATACTTGTCTTCGCGCCAAGGTAGGAAAACGAGATAGCTTGAATCTAGATATTTGTAGTAGCAATCAGCTTTTGTTGAACCACATCCTTGGAGACTTCAACTTGCTCTTTCACTTCGCTCCCTTCCTTGGACTTTTCATCCTCGATGGTAGACTCTGTTGGTGTTAATGGGGACAAAGTAAGTGCTAAAATTTTATGTGTCGAATCACCAACATCAATAATATGCTTATTACCGAGATTCCCATTATATCCCTCTATCAGGGCCATTTCAATTGAAATTTCTAAACGTGCCACGGTGAATACCTTGGGGCAACATCTATTTGACATTACGTCAAACATCTTGTGTGCATCCGTTTTGCTTTTGCATTTAGATTGAACATCAAATTTCTGAGGCAAAGCTGGGTTGTTTTCACTTCTCCATTATGTATAAACATGTGCAGGACATGAAAAAAGTACATCTGGCTCACTGATGCCCTACAAAAAAGCCTCAAAATGACTGGAGTACTCAGTCATGGAGGTCATCAGATTAGCTAAGTGATTTTCCAGTGATTCGAGATGTCGTTTAGGAAAGCGAATCAACACTTTTGCAGTAAAATGTTCTCAATCAACTAATTGCTTGTTCTAGAAAAGTCATTGGTACCACAACAAAGCAGCCCCATCGAGATAGGATGACGCCAGAGATAACTTGTGGTTTTCTGCAATTTCATAAAAAACAAAGTAGCGTTCAACCTGAGAGATCCATAACTCGGGATTCTCTCCACAGAACCGTGGAAACTCCACCGGAGTTGGTTTACTCCTTGTAGGGTTTCCAATAAACTCATGTAATAATGAACAAATTTCACATATCTCCTTTGACCATGAATCCCTTTCGACGCTAATTGAATCACAGAAAGTTCAAAATTTTGGGTCCTCCATTGAAGACCTCTTGATGAAAGAACCAACGAAACGAACCCGAATTTTCACCTCAACAATCAATACACAAAGTGAACGAAACTAATTAACTATGATTAATACAAAAAGGAAAAATTACAATATGAAAAAGAGGAATAATAGTAGACGGGATGAGAGGATTAGAGAGAATTGGTGATGAGAAGCATAGCCTTTGCCTAAACAATTATCACAATTTGCATAAACCGTTCTGTCAAATCCCAAGTCCTATTTAACCAATTGATAATTTGGTCTGGATCCCATAAAACACTCCAACATTTCAATAGGTCCAATAATCTGGATTACATCAGCCCAATATACCATTTCTAACTCATAGCCCCTTACAAAGTTGACTTAGTTCACAGTTTATGTAATATTTAATACTAAAATTAGAAAGAAAAAAATATTATAAAAAAATTTTAATTTTGGACCAGTAAAAATTGAAACAACTATTATTTAATATAGACATAGGGTAAAATGAAATGAAGGAAATATGTAGTAGCATGGGATCTATCACTTATGTTGGATAAACGGAAACGAAACATTTAATTAAATCTTGAGATTTCTTGATTTCAGGATTAACCAACGTGAAAGCATTGACCTTCATCTTCAACTATAAGTAACTCCAAATTCCCTTTCCACCCACTTTTCTTGACACCCTCAGTAAATTGAATCCCAATTTCTTTTGGAATATACTCATCTTTCTCCGCAAAACACAACATCCTAGAACAACCCAATTGAGACAAACAAGGAGCCTTCTCAGCAAATGGATTAATCATTGGACTATGTAGACCAGCTTCTGTTGGTGAACTAATAATAATCCAATTCTGGTACGATATATTTTGTTCTATGTTCTCAAGTGGGACCAACAAGTAAGGACAATCATAAATTGAACCATTGATAGCCACATTTTTATTAATATCACCTTCTCTTCCAGCTCTCATATGATAAACAATATTGCCACCAACACTATCTCCGCATACAGACAATCGACTAAAATCTCCTTAATTTTTTAGCCAAGGGTCTTCGTTAGTGCTAGTGAATTGTTCACTAGCTGATACGAGAATGGCCAAGGAACACAAGAAAAGGCCAAAACAGTCCACAGATCAAGAGGAATTCGAGGACCTCTTTGAGAGCTAGTTTTGGTGAAATAACAACAACACAAGAATACAAGGAAACAAGGTGTATTTATACACCAAAACAGCCACTAAAACATGATGAACACAAGAAGATAGATAACAATATGATAAGGATAATAACAAAAACAAGCGGTTACAAGATACATGAACAACAAGAACCAACGGTTTCCCTAAACAACACTAAGACATGAAATGTAGAGATAGACAGTGAGACATACACTACAATAAGACCCAAGAACCCAAAGATATATTAAATCTAAGGACCCTTAGAACTTACGATAGCAACACCACACTATTATGAAGACACGAGAGGGATTCCATCGCTCAAGCACCATCGCTTCCAAGCAATACACATTCACAAGTGATTCCACACTTGCCATGTTCTAGTTTTGGCCTAGGGAGGCTCTCTCTCAAAAGAGAAGTGTTCTTGTTCTTTCAATATCATAAGACAACTAACTCAAACAAAACTCTAACATCTTCCTTATATAGTTATTACAAAATAGAATAGAAAATGTCTATAATACCCCTCAAGGGTGAGGCACCCCTCAAGTGTAAGAGTGGACTGATTTTTGGTGTGTCTTGGACCTCTTCTACACTTCAACTGCACACATCAAGTCTCGGGACCAACGCGCACCCTCATAAGTCTAAATCCGTGATTATTCTTGTATCATCCTCTCCATTTTGAGAGAAATTTGCCCACAAATTCACGGCCTCATCTCGTTCAATTGGCCACTTCAAAAGAACTACCCAAAACAGTCTGTAAAACATGAAGAATCTGAGTGCTCAATAACAACAAGTCTCGGCCAACATCTTCATTTAGTACCTCGGCTTCCTCTCCATCTTGAGAATTGCCTTCAATCTTATTCGTCCCAATTGAGTTTCAACCCTAGCCAAGATAGCACTAGGAATATTGTTATCCATTGTAGCGAAGAAGTTACCTACAAAAACACAAACAAATTTGTTGTACAAGAAAAGTCCTCACACTCTCTCTTTATTTCCTTGCCTCTCGGATTCCTCACACTTAACCTCACAAGTGTTGTAAGCTTGCTTGTACTCCGGGAGGTGTTGAGAGGTGAATCAAACATTTACAACGACTCAAAAAAAAGACTAAGACAGACAAAGGAACGTAGACACGAAGAACGGTTTGCAAAACTAATTTATAATCTAGTACATGGTCACTAGTTTGTAAATTAGTATTGGAATCAACAAACGAAACTAAAGAACAACAAATTGAAACTAGAAGATCAAAATTTGAGCTAAAATTTATTACGTGAACAATATATATGTTGACGTGGTAGTTTACAATTGGTCACAGCCCACACAATTTGTTCATCACTTGAAGTCTTAATCTTTACATGATTTTTTGTAATGGATGACTTGACATTGGAGGTAAAGTAAAGTCTTGTAACCTTCAAATTTTCAAACTCAAAATGTGAGATTTGACTTTACTAATCTCAAAAGACAAGTCCCTTGTTTTAAGGAAAGTTGTTGGAAAATGGTTGATAAAGTCTTTGGTGGTTGTAGTGTCTTTTAAGACTAACAAGTCACACCCCCTTTTTCCTTCACCTTTATGGATCAAATAAACACTTTATTTTAACAAGACATAAAGTTTATGAAGAACATCAAGAACTACAGCAACATTTCCCAAGAACAACAACAAACTTCAAGAAAAATCAACAACATCCAACTTCCAAGTCCAAATCCACAATAATTTTTGAACACTAACTCATGGCCAAGCTACAACAACTTTAACAAAATTGTTTTTAGGTCACCAATCCTCAACAACAACACAAGGCCAAGGTGAAAACTACAACAAATGTAAGCTCAAATCAAGATATAGACTCAATATGTTAGTGAGGAATAAAACTAACACTTAGAGACAAAAAAGGCAAGTAAATAATCTCGGACAAGACACAACAAGAACACAAATTTTGTCTAAGAACACAACATGGACAGATTGCTCTTTCTTTTTTAGAATTTTCAGTTTTCAACAAAAAAAATTTCTTGCTTTTATTTTTCAACTAACAAGCCCAACATTGATCTTGTGGAAACAATATCAAGCCATGCTCTAATGCCAAATGATACGAGAATGGCCAAGGAACACAAGAAAAGGCTCAAAACAGTCCACAGATCAAGAGGAATCCGAGGACCCCTTTGAGAGCTAGTTTCGGCCAAACAACAACAACACAAGAATACTAAAACATAATGAACACAAGAAGCTAGACAACAATATGATACGGATAATAACAACAACAAATGGTTACAAGATACATGAACAACAAGAACCAACAGTTTTCCTAAACAACACTAACTAAAACATAAAATGTAGAGATAGATAGTGAGACATACACTACAATAAGACCCAAGAACCCAAAGATATATTAAATCTAAGGACCCCTAGAACTTACGATAGCAACACCACACTCTTACGAAGACACGAAAGGGATTCCACCGCTCAAGCACCATCGTTTCCAAGCAATACACATTCACAAGTGATTCCACACTTGCCATGTCCTAGTTTTGGCCTAGGGAGGCTCTCTCTCAAAAGAGAAGTGTTCTTGTTCTTTCAATATCATAAGACAACTAACTCAAATAAAACCCTAACATTTTTCTTATATAGTTATTACAAAATAGAATACAAAATGTCCATAATATCCCTCAAGGGTGAGGCGCCCCTTAAGTGCAAGAGTGGACTAATTTTTGGTGTGTTTTAGACCTTTTCTACAATTCAATTGCACACACCAAATTTCGAGACCAACGCGCATCCTCATAAGTCCAAATCAGTGATTATTCTTGTATCACTAGTATGTGACGTGACCTATTAAAGTACAGTCCAAGAATCTTCATAAATTGTTTGCACATCATGCTCAGGGGCTAATTAATACTCTACTAAAACCGAAATTGCGTTTGATTCAAAAACCAAAACGTTGAGGTAATTGTGATATTTGTTAAAGAAAGCAGATCCAAGAACTAGTGCACTACCGTGGTAATACACCAAAATGGAAAGTTTTTGGGATGAAGTGGTGGTGTTTTTAGGAAGGTAGAGTCTAGTAGAAACGTGTGGTGAAATTGTAACATCTTTGGATGAGACACTTATTGTAACATGAACTTTCAATAACAAGTAGCATAGGTGAATTTTATTGAAACGAAAGCAAAGATGAATGATACTAACTGATATAGTTACTACTGCTAGAAAAAAAAGGTAAAGATGAGAAAGATTATAAAGAGAAAGAGAGACGAGGATATGAGAATACGCTGCAACATAATATGATGATGCCCTACTTCTATCTTAGATACTACATAATATACACGTGCCTCATCCCGGTTGCCATATTTAATCCTTAAAAAACCTATTGACATGTTTCTGCCTATTGCTCCTATGTGGCTACTTCTCAGGCCCAATTTCTTTAGTTTGAACGGCCAACCCATTTACTTCATTGTCTAATATTGGTTCACTGGTTGGGTTCATAACATTACTCCCTCCTGAAAGGAGAACCTTATTCTCAAGGTTCTGAGTAGTTGAATCTTGGAGCTTTAATGGAGTAATTTGTTGATCGGGTTTTCCTCTACAGCGTTTGAGCAACGAAATATGAAACACCGAATAAATGCGAGCCTCCTCGAGAAACTAGAGTTTAAATGCCACTAGCCCAATTCGCTTGAGCACCTCATATGGGCCAAAGTATTTCCTTCTTAGTTTATATTGCTGGTTGATTCGTAAGGATTGTTGTTTATACGGCTACAACTTCACAAAGACCTAGTCACCTTCTTCAAAATGATCCTCAATTCAACCCTTAGCAGCGTACTCTTTTATTCGATCTTCTTCCTTGGAAAGATTAAGCTTTAATAGATCCAAAACTTCATCCCGACGCAACATGTATTACTCAATGAGATCATCAGAAGCACTGCCAAGAATGTATCAAGCTATGTTAGGAGGTTCTATTCTGTATAAATCTTGAAAAGGTGTCAACCCAGCTGATGTATAAAGTGTTGTATTATACCAAAATTCAGCCCATGGCAGCATAGATACCCATTCATGAGGGCTATCGACTACAAAGCATCACAAGTACTGCTCAACATATATGTTCAACGCATGAGATTGTCCATCTATCTACGGGTGATACACCGTGTTCATGGCCAAAAATACACCGTGTTCATGGCCAAAACAGTCTCCTGTAATCTATTTATATCTTTCCAGAAAGTATGCAAGAAATGAGGGTCATGATCAGTTATGATTGTTCGCGGTGGGCCGTGAAGCTTAATCACATAAATAACAAAAGCCGCAGCCACAGTTTGAGCATTAAAATTTGTTGGGAGAGTAATAAAATGTCCATACTTGGACAGTCTATCAACCACAGTCATGGTGGTAGCTTTTCCTTTAGAGCTCGGCAAACAAGTAATAAAGTCTATTGCTATCTATTCAGAAACCATCTCCAGCACTGGTAATGGTTGTAACAGACCTGCTGGCAATCGATTAATTACCTTAGATCACTGACAAGTCTGGCATGAAGCAATATAAACCTTAACATTATTACGCATTGTTGGCTAATAAAAATTTGAGGCCAAATGATGAGTTCTTCTTTAGGATATCTTAGCTCACAAGATATTTTAAACTCAAGACTTGAAACCCTAATTTGGGGAAAGAGTGTAATTAGCTTTGGAGGCTAAATCTCTTAGGATTTTTGTAAAGAATGAATGATTTGGATAATCTTCATGGTATATCTTCCTTTACTTTCTTCATGAGTAGCTAAGTAATTTAGTCTTGGGATTATGTTGAACTAAAGTCTAATTTGTGTGTGGGTATTGTTGTGTTTGCATGATTGTTAGTTGTTGAGTAAGGATTTCACCATTTCTTGAGCTTATGAGTTGGAATTTGATGGGTGAAAGTCCCAAATCTCCAAATGGGTTTGATGGGTAAAAGTCCGAAACTCTAAAAACCCTTTATCATCCTCGAAGGAGGGATGAAGGTGAATATGAGGTAACCCATAACATCCTTGAAGGAGGGTCATAGGGGGACAACGCAATGGTGGACAATTAATCCTATGGTTTGCTTCCTTTTTAAAATCTTAAAAATAAGTGTACTAGGGGTGAAAATCATATCAAGAGCATCATCCTAGAAATAGGGATGCTTGATTGAGGTATTGGGTGATTACGAATTTCACATTTGTTAGGTGCTCGAAAGAGGTAATGGGTAAAATCGTTGTGGCTTTATCGAAAGATTAACCACAATGACTTCAACCTAGCCTATCCTTCAGTCAACAACTAAATTTCATGCTAAACCATCAATAACCCGCACACTTTTACCTTTAGGTAGACATAATCCCAAGACCCCCAATATTATTGTTTAAAACAAAAGTGTCATCCCAAGACCCCCAACATGTTCTTTTTATTAACATTTCGGGTAACCTTATAATAATTTGACCACCCATAAGGTTTTTGAAGTCTATAATTCACTCCTTGAGATTCGACCCTAATTCAGATTGGGTTATTTGACAACGGCCGCCTCACCCCTAAATTATAGGAGTGAGTTGAGCGTTATCAAAAATCCTCAACAATAGTAGCAATATCAAAAAGATCTGGTAAGACTCAACAGGTATACAGACCTAGATCCCTACAGACTTCAACATAACCTACAGCAGAATAGGTAGGTATGCATCAATTCCTAATAATCTTAAATTCCAATTTTATAATATTGACTTTGGATTCCAGTGTCAAATCCCCTCCCCAAATCCCAAATTATTAGAAATAATACAGGTATCAATACATCCCAAAGTCCTAATTAAAAAGGAAACATTGACAAAGATACAAATAAAAAATTTTGATGTTGAATTTTCTCAATAAAAAAAAATAAAAACAAAAATACTGATGTTAATACTGATTCCTAGAGTAATATTGTTGCTGACAATGTCCCTAGTAAGAGGACTTGAAATATTTTTCCAATGCTCTATAAACTCCATCCTAATATTTTTAATTTGTTGTCCAAGTATGAAGTTGGCGGAGGAATGAATGGAGGGACAAATGAAAAACCTACTAACTTGCAGGAAGAGTGCTCTATGGGGGAGGGTATTTTGGCTTATAATGGACATGAGATGAACTTTCCTGACCCTATGATAGACTTTAGAGACCTTGCAACTACTTTTAAAGCTACTAATAAGATTGATCAGGTGGAGACTACTACACATGCTACTGATGGTACTCATAGAAATTCAAACATGGGTGTTCAAAATGAGAACAAACATGAGGTTGATAGTGTTGTTATTGATGAGACTAATGCTATAACTTCTAAACGTAGTACTATGAAACCTCTCCACAAGAATCAATTACAAAACATAAATAATTCTTTCAAGCATTGCAAAGAGACTTCTTATGAACTCAATAACAAATACACTTTGGGTTTGAGTAAGAAAAAGAGAGATGAAATCAAAAAGAGACAAGACAAGAGGGGAAAAAGAAACAGGAAAATATATAACAAGGACAACAGAAGTTTGTTTTTTGTCATTGGACAAGCTAGTATAGATGTTTCTCATATATAGGTTCATGGTAGTCCTAAAATGGTTGTGTGCTTAATAAGAAGGATATATCTGTTGATAACAATGATGATTATAAATTAATTTATTTAGAGGATGAATTTAATAAAGATAACCAATTGGTAGATGAGCATGATGAAGATGAAGAAACCAATGACCTTATTATAAAAGTTTTTGACTCTACTTTTAACAATAGCTTACAATAAGAAATTGACCAAGCTACTAAAAGAATGTTTTATCTCCCAGAGGTCAAATGAAGAAGAACAAAAACACCAAAAAATCCTCTAGCAACACTTCTGCTACTTTTATTGTTGCTATCGGTTGAATAAAAATATGGTCCCAATCTCAAGGTCTTTATGATTAATAATATATATTAGAATTCTATGAGTATTAATACTTAGGGATTTCTTTAAAGACTTCAAAAACACAAGGATATTCACAAGCTTTTAGTGATTGCAGTCCTTGAACCCTTTTCTAAAATTTCTCAACTCAACTCAACTTCTAAAGAATTGATCCTCACATGGATCATGCTACTTGTAACACTAATGACAAAATATGGTCTTTCTGGACTCATGGTGTCAACTACTCAATCATGGACCAAGATGACAAATAAATCACTTGTGATATCAAGCATGTATCTCACCCCAGTACTTTCGTCACCAACTTTATTTATGCTAAGTGTAGGGATTACATGAGAAAACCTTTGTGGGACAACATGTGGCAGTTTTAATCTTAATAGACCTTGGTGTACCATTGATGATTTAAATGTCATTACTGATACTGAAGAAAACATAAGAGGCCAACCATACAACATGGATAAGATGCTCATGAAATATGTTGATTTAATTCAGACATACAACCCAAATCCTTGACCACTTTCTAAATCTTGGTACTTAGAAATTCTCCACCTCACATGTTTTATCATACATTCGATATCATTCCAAATTCAGATTAAAGATACCCAAGAACAAAGTTAACTAGAATCAATACATCTTTGAAACAAACAAAAAGCACACATCTTTGGTTTAGGGACTATTAAACATCAAGATATACGTATACAATTGAAGTGAATCATAGAAACTCAAAAAGTATTATAAAACAAATGAAACTAATAAAATAATGAGAAAATACATAAAGTCCCTCCTGATGTTGGTCGACTTTTTCAAAAAGATACCTAAACTATACTTTCGACCTATTACCCCCACGAATCTTACTTAATCATTACAAATACACCATTTTTCGTAGAATTCCAGTCACAAAAAAAAATGAATGCATGCACCAATCGGATGCTGCCGCGTGTAAATACATTTAATTTCATATTTTATTTATATTTTTTAGTAAAATTTTCTTTTTTATTTTATTTATCACCCCCCCCCCCTCCTCTCCCCCTTCCCCCCCCCTCATCCAGCATCTTCCCCCTCCCCCTCCCCCAATTGTCTTCTTCAACATCTCCATTAAATTATTTTTTTTGAAATAATCATTTAACTATTTTTATTAAGAATCATAAAACTCCATGAAAGTGCCAATAATGGAGTTTTATGATTCAAGTAGAATGGTGTTGAAGAAGACAATAGAGCTTTAATGGTGTTTAAAAAATGGAGCTTCAAAAATAAAACTCCACTAAAGCTATCTTTTGAAGCTCCATTAAAGCTCCATTTTTGAAACACCATTAAAGCTCTATTGTCTTCTTCAACACCATTCTACTTGAATCATAAAACTCTATTAATGGAGCTTTAATGGAGTTTTATGATTCTTAATAAACATAGTTAAATGATTGTTTCAGAAAAAAAAATTAATGGAGATGTTGACGAAGACAATAGTGGGTGGGGGTGTTGCGGGGGGGGGGGGGGAGGGGGTATGGGATAATTTTAAAAAGTAAATAAATATTAATATTTTTAAAAAAGATAAATTATATATTATATTATTTACACATGACAACTTTTAATTGATCAATAAAGTCAATTTTGAGTCTTTCACACGCCTGTTGTGCATGTATACACGCGGAAGGTCAAAATAGTGTATTTTCAATAATTTAAATAAGATTCGTGGGGTAATAGGTCGAAAGTATAATTTAGGTGTCTTTTTGAAAAAGTCGGTCAACATCAGGAGAGACTTTATGTTAAAAATTTAATCTTGTTTGTAGAAGTGAAATATAACCCAATTATTAAAGATTCATTGGAATATCCAACACATCAATCAGAAAGAATATAAAATTAAAAATCAATAAGATCAGGAAAACAATTAAACTGAAACATGGTAATTAAAGATTCAATAGAATTAAATTATACACCCAAATATTTGCATGAACCCTAGCCCCTAATTTTTTACATGAACCCTTGCCCCAAATGCTTGCATGAACCCTAACTCAGTCCACAGAGCCAATAAAATCAAAAATCACATATTTACAAAAAAATTGAGTAAACTCGTAGAATAAAATCAGTCCAAAAAGTCAATAAAATTAACAAAAATTATAGATTTACAACAAAAGAGAGAATACATACAAAATTTCGTTACTGAGATTCTTAAAATAATCTAAATAAAAAGAGAGATAGAACATTTTTCTTCAAATACTCCAAATTCAAAGACATTTTAGAGAGATGGAATATTTTTCTTACCTGATTCAATGTCCAAAACAAAAATAATATTACTGATTCACACACTTTTGTTAACTGATTCGAAGGATTTTTGTAGAGAGACGCAGGAGCTACGTATTTAGAGAGAGAAAGGAAAGTCGATATAATGAGAAGAAACCCTAGAAATATAACTTATTAAAAATTATAAAATGTTACGACGAATTTTTCCATCGCTAATAATAAATAAAAAATTTATAATAGTTAGTGACGAAAAATTTCGTTGCTAAATTCGTTACTACCAATTAATTAAAATGATGACACATATTTATTGCTAAATCCGTCACAAAATTAAGGCGCAAAATTTTCGCGCCAATATTTGGCAACTAAAAAAGAAATTCATCGTAGATCCGTTGCTATATATTAAATTAAAAAGGGACTTGCTATGTTCATGAAAAAAATGAATATTTTGTTGCTGAACCGTTGCTACACAGTGACGAAAACTGTTCCGTCGTTAAATTTTGTAGCTAAATGTTATTTTTTTTTTGTAGTGGTTTCTCATGAATTCTCAATTATCTTTGAATCACATTTGAATTGGGATGGTCAATCAATCATGCCAACTTATATATTTTTTGTAAAATTTTAGTTTACTACAGCATATGATTCCATCACCATGCTTATATATTTGTATCAATAAATAGGAGGAAAACGGATAGCCTTTTTCATAAATATTTATAACCCATTTCGATTGTAGTAATATGAAAATACAAAATCTTTTCATAATTTACAGTCTCAATATAATAATAATTTCATTTTCAATTTTCTTGGAACTTAAAAATTTCTTTTGGAGACTTACTACAATTTCAATGACCTGAATAATATTCATTCCTCCGAGTAGTAATACATTAGCTTTTTGAGGCTATCAAATACTTGTGTACGACCTCACATTTCAAAACACCATTCGTAAGGTGACCATCTCCTTTTAGGGAGAAAATTATAGTCATTGTAGTCAAAATCATTATATACAAGACCCCTTCTTGCTTTATTTTTGCCTTTAATAATTTATTTTTATAATATTTGGCAAAAAAAATTTAGCATACCATATTTACGCGATCGGTGAAATATCATTCGACCACACCATAATATTCATTTTTGGTCATGGCCAAAACTTTTATAGGCAAGAACCACTTCTTGCTTTTACCCTTTGGTAGATCATGATAAAACATACTATAATATCAATGACCTTTTTATACCAAATTAAAATTCATTATTTTTCTCAAACCTCCCATAGAGGTGAGTTTTGGTATTTATCCAATCATATATAATCACAATTTTATTCATTTTTTTTTTTCACATTTTGACACATTCACTTTCAAGAATGGTCAAGCATTCACAATGCTTACACGAGTCACATTCTTTTCAAGAATTGGACTATAATCATATGTGCTTCATAAGTTATTTTATAAGTTCATTGTCATGTCTTGACATTTATCATATTTTATACCCACCTCAACATCACTTGAAAGACCATGTGTATGTTCACTTTATTCGTTTCTTTTTAGATGGAGGATTTATAAAACCTATCAAATTAGGTTGCACAACAACCATGTGCCCACTACCTTTCGTACCAAATTGATGGTGAACAAAACATTAACTAACCTTTTGAAGGATAATTTGAAAAAACCATAGTGTTCTTTCTTTTATTATTAGCAAAGTGATGACTATTATTGTTGTTGGGCCGTTGTTGTTGCTGTACAGGTTGGGTTAAGGAAAAGGGGAAAGAAAAGGGAATGGGCCGAATATGGGGTGGTATTGGGCTTCTGTTGTGGATTAAAAAAGGTTGGGTGGATTTTGTTATTATTTTTTTGGGGTATTTTTAATTTAGCCAATTTAATTTAAAATCTAGCCAAATCAAAAATCAATTTATACAATTGTAATCTAATTAATTTCAATTGTGGCTAAATTCAATTAATTGACTAAATTGAATTAAATTTTAAAATAAATTAACAATTAGTTTAATCTCGAGTTTTTTGATTTAATAAAATCAAATAAATATTTTTTCAAAATAAATTATTTTTATGGCTAAATTATATTTAAATCAAGGTTTTAACCATTTGAATTAATTTTCAGGATAACCCTTGATTAAAATTCAATTTTTCATCAAATAGTTATTTAAATAACAAAATTATATAATTATGTATAAGCGAATACAAAATATATAATCGTTACTTAAAATGACAAAAATACCCATATAATCGTCCTTGTTCTTTTGAGAATTATTATGATCACTTTCTTGGTCATAGACATAGATAAGTTTAGTAACAACAACAAGATTCAACATATATAATTACTTTTGTAAACTACAACTCTTAATAAATATAAGCACTTAACTAGTATAATAAAAAGATTTCTTAAAACCAAATCTACTATAATATTCTTTGTCCACAATGAAAGTGCCATATGGTGTCGTGGATATCAAAATTATTACATCAAACATTTTCTTTTTACGAATAGTAGCTTTTTTTATTAAAAAAAACACCAACAATATAATTTTAACTACAAATCGTGACATAAGCATAAACAAAACACAAACCAAATCATGATATTGCACTGTATTAGGGATAGCAATCTCATAAAGTCAAATTGTTACATCTTTTTCTTTTGAAGAAATGTTGATATCTCAATTTAAAGTGATCACATATAAAACTGCTATAACCAAGTGCAAATATATATAGCAGAAACAATGAGAAATAAATTCATACCTTGAATGCAAGCAAAGGAAATTACCCGTTCAACCTTTCTGTTATAAAATGATTTCATGAATTTTATTTCTTACCTTTAATCTCTTAGCGTCGTGTTGAAAACGTATTTTAAACTAAGCCAAAAGACAAATATTATGAATTATAAAGTAGACAAAAAAATATTGAAAGAAGACAAGAGATGAGAGTATTTTATTCTTCCAAATATAAAATGTACAAGTTTTTTAAGTTTATCCGATATGTGTTGGGTTCGAAATCGAGAGGGAGTCATGCAGAAACTATTAGTTGCAAAACTATGAGACGATAAATCAGACGACAAAGAAAACAATACTAAAAAGCATAAAATTATTATATGTTTTGGCCAATTGGCCTACATATTATAAAATCTAATATTTAAAAAAACACAAAAACTAACGAGAGAGAAAATTTACCCCTAACCAAAACTCTTAAACGACTACCTTGTGGATGCTATTGTGTTATGATATGAGAAGGGGATTTTCTATTTATAGAAGTCCAAAATCTTTCCTCCAAGAAAGAAGTTTTCCAAATATAGAAAAGTTTTATATTTTCCTTTAAGGAAAAATAAAAGTAATTATGATACTACTTTTATTTTCCTTTCAAGAAAAGTATAACTTAATTTTGGTCAGAAAATCAGGGAAAGCCCCCTAACAAATCTCCCATTTTTTGCTTGATTTTCTTCACTTGATCCACCTTCTTCAAATCTTTGATCGTTGCTCTTCGCATAGTCTACATCACTGTTGCTTGACATGCTTAAAAGTGAAGCCTTTTTGGGTTAAAAATATATGAGCCTTTTCGGGTTAAAAATATCGGAGCACTTTATTGGGTTAAAATTGAGCTTTATTTTCAAATATATAACAACAGGATCATTGATTGACATTTATCTCCACATATAGTTTTATTTTGACAAAATATCTTCACTATCGTCAAATTAATTGCAACTTTAATCTTAATATATCCTCAATCTGAACCATCAAATTAATAAACCATAGGCTCTGATACTACTTGTTGGGTTAGAAATTGAGAGGGCGTCATGCAGAAGCTATTAGTTGCAAAACTATGAGACGATAAATCAGACGACAAAGAAAAATACTAAAAAACATAAAACTATTATATGTTTTGGCCAATTGGCCTACATATTATAAAACCTAATATTTAAAAAACATACAAAAAGTAACGAGAGAAAAAAATCCCCCCTAACCAAAACTCTTAAACAACTACATTGTGGATGTTATTATGTTATGATATGAGAAGGGGGTCTTCTATTTATAGATGTCCAAAACCTTTCCTCCAAAAAAGAGGTTTGTCAAAGATGAAAAAGTTTTATATTTTCCTTTAAGAAAAAATAAAAGTAATTATGATACTATTTTTATTTTCCTTTCAAGAAAAGTATAACTTAATTTTGGTAAGAAAATCAGGGCAAAAACCCTAACAATATGAACTCTTATGCCTCTATTTATAATGTCATATTGAGGCATACAAAAGGTTGTCATAAACATGACATTAATCATTAACATAATGGAGGAGGTTATGGAATATATAAGGTTAAAAGAATAACGACCATGAATGGTGAAGGTTATCTTCATAATGGAAAGGAATAATTGATACAAGTAGTTAAGTCTGTCAAACGGGTCAGGTTGACCTGGCCCAAATCGGCCCATTTAATGAAACTGGCCCAGTTTGACCTAGCTTGGTAAGCCCAAGGGCTTTAGGGTGCCGGTTCAGTTTTTTTTTTTGTTTTGGGATCGGTTAACCCTGAACGAACCCAACCCGGTTGGGGCCCGCCGGTTAACCGGCCCGACCCAGTTTTAATTTTTTTTTTGGTTTATATTTTAGACCAAACTAGCCGTTTTCCCAACGACTATATAGCCGTTTTTGGGTCCAAACGGCTAGTTTGGGCGCATTAATTAAAAAAAAATTACTTTTAAAATTATTTTTTAATCCCAAAAAATTTTCTATAAATACCCTACACCTTCAAATCATTTTTCACACAATTTTTAATTCTCTCAAATCTCATTCTCTCTCAAATCTCAATTCTCAATTCTCAATATTCTATAAATTTAATTTCCTAAAGTGCTCTAATTTTTTAATTTTGCGATTACAAAGTACGAGTAGAAGTTTCTAAAGTCGGAACCTTTGGATACTTCCAAAATTTGGTATTGTCGTTCCATCTCTTACGTTTAATTTTTATTTAGTGTATTAATTGTTGAATATTTAATTTTATTATATTTGTGTATTTTGAATTTTTTTAGTTTAATTTATATTATGGATAAATTAAGAAAGATCGCTACTAAAGGTGTTAAAATTTTTTGTCCCGGAAGTGGTAGTGGTAGTAAAAAGCAAATTACTAGCGGTAGAGACAGTTCAAGTAGTAGATATACCCGTGTGCCTCCGACATCGCTTAGTTAACCTTTTGAGGAAGAAGTAGGATCTTAGCCTTTTGTCAACAAATATATAAGCATAAAAGCGGAGGCAAGCAAAGATGATACGGGTCAAAGAGGCATCGTAGCACTCGTGGATATGAAGACGTGAGGAAAGACCCAAGCTTGTGGGGCTGCCTAACTAAGGAACAAGCTTTGAAGTGTAGAGAACAAGTCCCAACACTCCAAAGTTGTCCAAGAAGCCAAGCCCCTTTGTTTGGGCTCATTAAGGGCCTTTTGGTCATTTATGTAACAAGTGTTGCCCTATCCTATAAATAGAACAATTAGGTCATTTTATCATTTAGACTTTGATGATATGTTTTGAGAGGACCATAGAGTGTCTTGCAAGGTGAAATCCTTATGTTGGTAGCTTACTTAGAAACGTTGGTTGCTTTGGAATTCCAGTTCCCTTGAGGTCACATAAGAGATAGGTTTATGTTGTGTATGGTATTAAAGGTCCAAGAGTGGAATAAGCTCTTGGGTTTTTAATATTACATCTCCATTTGTCTATCTTTCTATCTTTACTTTGTTCTAATCATTGGTGTTCTTGTTCCAGTATTGTAACCCGTGACTTGTTGTCATTGTTATATCCTTGTTGTTGTTCATCTTGTCTTCATATTGTTGTTTTTAATCTTACTTTGAATTGGCTGTTTCGGTGTTAAAACACACCCTTTATCTCATCATTGTTGTTGTTATTGTTGAATCCGAGTGTGGTCTCTAAATGATCCTTGAATCTTCGGATTTGTGGACTGTTTTGAATGTGTTTTCTTGTCTTCTTGATAATTCCGGTATCATTTGGTATCAGAGCTATCTTTGGGTTTGTTCTTACAACACCAATCTTGAGCTCCCTTGGTTGAAAATTATATATATAAAAAAGATTGAAAACTGAAATTTTAAAAAAATTGCAAAACTGTCCATTTGGTGTTCTTGGCCGAAAATTGTGTTATTGTTGTGTATTGGCCAAGAATTTTTGTTTGTTTAGTTGTTTCTAAGTGTTGGCTTTCTTGTTCACTAACACTTTGAGTCTAAAATCTAAACTTGAGCTTCAACTTGTTGGAGTTGTTGTTGTGAACTTGAAGAGTGGCTGATTGTTGTTGTTCATTGTGGTCTTAGCCGCGACTTGTTGGCGTTGTTGTTATTATAGGTGGAAGTTTGGATTGTTGAGTTCTTGGTGGTTGATGAAGATGTTCTTGATGTTCTTACAACCTTCATAACTTGATGAATAATGTAACTACTAGATCTTAAAAAGGTGAAGGAAAAAAGGTGAAAACTTGTTAGTCTTGTAAGACTTGCAATCATCCATCAACTAGTGAATCACTTCTCAACAACTTTTCTTGTTTTAAGGACCTTGTTTTAGGGAATTAGTGCAAAAATTCAAGTCTTCCATTCTTTTGAATTTGAAGAGATTTCAAGACTTGATTCCCTCTAAAACAATTTCCACCAATTCCAAATCACCAATTGTTCAACTTTCAATTTTGGAAAATCAAAAAATTGTTAGGCCACAACCAATACGTGACTTCCACGTCACTGTTACTGCTCACAAAACAAATTTTTGCTCAAATTTGGATTTTCTTAGTTTCTTATTGTTGGTTCCTAGTTTCGTTTGTTGACTCTAATAAGTAATCGACAAACTAGTACTCCTCTACTAGATTGTAAATTAGTTTTTGAATACGCTTCTTCGTGTTAACGTTGTTTATTTTGTGCTTTTCTCATTTTTGAGTCGTAGTATCTTCTGGTTTAAGTTCGTACATTACTTATTTGAGTCGTTTCAAACAAGAATTTACTCCGACCTCGAGCCACAATTGGGACCAAGTAACCTCATTGGAGTATAACAAGTTATCAACACTTGTGAGACCAATAGAGTGAAAATGTCAAAGTGTGATAGTGAGGAATTGTGAATTGTTTTGAGTCGACTCGTGGATTGATTTTTGCTAACATTAACGTGTTATTGTTTTTATTATGTTTTAGTGTTCTTAATAGGTACTATGGCATCGGGAAAGGTGACCATGAATGATTTGATGGCTTCCATAATGGGTATGAAACATGACCTTAGTAGTCGAATGGAGAGAATGGAAAGAATAATGGAATGAGTGGAAGAAAAAATTGAAGGGACTTAAAGCTCTCTTTGCAAGGAGTTGGATAACTTGATAGAGAAACCAAGACTTCCTAATCAAGTTCCCGTGAGTGAACATGCTCCACATGAGCTACAAGGTAATCAAACTAACTCTTTCACTCTAGTGAATGAGGCTAGTAGCCAACTAAGTGTGAATGATAGTTTGACTTTAGGTGAGCCGAATGTGCCTCCATTTGGTGATGATAATGTACAACTTGAGATTTTGGAAACACTAGTTGATCTATCTAGTGTTGAAGCCATTGTGGCAAGTGATAGTACATTATCTTATGGAAGTCATGAAGACCAACTTGTGTGTGAAAATGGTGATGTTGAACATGTTGGCCGATTGACTAAGGATGACCCTCTAGTTATTTTTGTTGTAGATCTTGTTATTATAGAGGGTGTCAATGAGTGTAATGGTGGTAGTCTTCGGGAAAGAAAGTATGTCCTCCACCAGTGTCCATGGACACTCTACCCCTTTGATCCCGGTGACCATTTAAAATATGATATTGATTCATTTCAAACCATATTGGGGAATGACATGTGTGTATTGTGTGGGCATGGTTATGTTGATTCTAAGCATGTCTTGTATGTAATTCGGGTTTCCTATGATTGGTGTGTTATTTTTGAGAACCCGAAGGATGTTTGGTTATACATGAAATTTGAGCCACCTTGGCATGATGCTATGATTGATTACGGTAATCCTAACCCTCATACCTTGAGGAACTTGTGTTTGATTGTCATTCCTATTATTTTGCAAGGTTCGGATTCGAGGACGAATCCTTTCTAAGGAGGACGGGATGATACAGGTCAAAGAGGCATCTTAGCACTCGAGGATATGAAGACGTGAGGAAAGACCCGAGCTTATGGGGATGACTAACTAAGGAACAAGCTTTAAAGTGTAGAGAACAAGTCCCAACACTCCAAAGTTGTCCAAGAAGCCAAGCCCCTTTGTTTGGGCTAATTAAGGGTCATTTGGTTATTTATGTAACAAGTGTTGCCCTAGCCTATAAATAGAAAAATTAGGTCATTTTTTCATTTAGACTTTGATGATATGTTTTGAGAGCACCATAAAGTGTCTTGCAAGGTGGAATCCTTGTGTTGGTAGCTTGCTTAGAAACGCTGGTTGCTTGGGGATTCCGATTCCCTTGAGGTCATGTAAGAAATAGGTTTATGTTGTGTATGGTATTAAAGGTCCAAGAGTGGAATAAGCTCTTGGGTTTTTAATATTAAATCTCCAATTATCTATCTTTCTATCTTTACTTTGTTCTAATCGTTGGTGTTCTTGTTCCAGTATTGTAACCCGTGACTTGTTGTCATTGTTATATCCTTGTTGTTGTTCATCTTGTCTTCATATTGTTGTTGTTAATCTTACTTTGGATTGGCTGTTTCGGTGTTAAAACACACCTTTTGTCTCGTCATTGTTGTTGTTATTGTTGAATCCGAGTGTGGTCTCTAAACAGTTCTTGAATCTTCGGATTTGTGGACTGTTTTGAGTGTGTTTTCTTGTCTTCTTGAAAATTTTGGTTCAAAAGGGGTACGGGTACGTTAATGAGACATATAGGTGATACTCACGAAAGAGATTTAAATATTGTACGAGGTGGTGGGGATGTTGGTGGGCCAACGCAAACTAGAATGGACCCAGCAACCGGTCAGGTAACGAAGAAGTATAATAAATTGAGGGACCGGGAAGAAATAACTAAAATGGTAGTTGCGGGTTGTTTTCCTTTTAGTTTTCCTTCTTCTAATGTCTTTATTCATTATATTCAAGCAATTTATAATCCTATGTTTAATGGGGTTTCTAGAAGTACTTGTCGATCTGATATTTTTAGACTTTATTCACAATATTATTTTTATTTATCAACATTGTTAACAAACATTTAATGTAGATTGTCTCTAACTTCTGATCTTAGTCGTGCTATAAATAAAAATGATTATTTAACTGTTACTTGTCACTGGAAGGATAGTAATTTTGTGATGCAAAAACGTATTCTTGCTTTTTTATATGATGAAGATCGTAAACATACTGAAGATTTTATTATTGATTCTATTGTTAAAGTTGCCAGATTTTATGGTGTCGAAAATAAAATCTTATGTATTGCTTTTGATAATGCTTCTAACAACAAGACTGCTATAAGAAAATTAAAATCTAAGCTATCTCCGTCGTTGCCTGAAATTTTTCATATTAAATGTGCATGTCATATATATAATTTAATTGTAAAAGATGGTCTTGAGTTTTTTGACTTTTATATTGAAAAAATCCGTCTAGCTGTTAGTTTTATTCAAGGAAATAATCGAAGAAAAAGAATTAGAGAATTTAAAGTTAAATGTCAAGAAAATGGACTTGCACCGATATTGATGCCTGAGGAATTGATATTAGATGAAATTCTACGTATGATTTTTTAAAAACTTGTTATAAATATAGAGTTCCTATTACACTAGCTTTTAACCAACATTGCGGCTCATTTGCTGATTCTGCTGATTTCATGCTACATGATTCTTATTAGGTTGTAATTAATGATCTTGTTAAGTTTTTAGAAAAAAATTATGTAGCTACGGTTGAATTTTTCAGTGCTTATTATCCTACTGTTTGTAATATTTTGGCATATATAGCCGATATTTCTGGTTTGCTCAAAAAATATAAAAATAAAGAAGGTTATAAAGAAACTGTTGGTGCCATGTTTACTAAATTTTAAAAAATATTTTTTTCCAATTCCCCCTCTTTACTTGGTTGGTGTTGGATGAAATATAATACTATGTGCCACTTTAGTACTATTATTTATGCTAACTTAGAAATAAATATTAACAATGATTCTGAACAAGTTCAACCTGATTTGTGGACGGCTATGGGTGATGCGAATGAATACATAAAAAAAAATTATATAATCACTATGCTGATTTATTTGATTTAGCCGTGCCTACAAATATCACTCCAACTGTCACTCCTCATCCTCTCGAGGATCCATCATCTTCTAAAATGCCGGCACATAGTGGTTTTCCTGATTTCTTTTATGATTTACCTTATTGGAATAGTGTTGATGACAGAGCTTACATATCAACTTATCGGGAAGAGCTGAAATATTATCTTTGATCACCGCCAGAGGATCGCAGACGACGGATCAATACGTTGGATTGGTGGAGGAGTAATGAAACACAATATCCTGTGTTTTCAAGATTAGCTAAAGATATCTTGAATGTTCCAATGTCAACCGTTGCATCCGAGAGCACCTTTAGTCAGTGACGACAATAGCTTGGAGACAACCGACACTCATTGGGAAGCAATGCAATGAATGTTCTAGTTTGCCTCAGAGATTGGATTAGAGCGGAAATAAGAAATCAAGGAATGGAACTAGAGCCGAGCGACGAGCGAAAACTTGAAGAAATTATGTCTTCACGGGAGAACTCAGCAGAATCAAGTCCAATGCATGGTTTTTCCCCCGTTGATTTTGACTATCCTATGCAAGTTCCCGTTAATATTAACATGAATGAGTTGAAAAAACTGATTCATAATTTGTAGATTTTTCATTCATGTAAATTATAAATTTTGGATCATTTCGCAATCAATAAAATTCAACATTCATTCACTCCTTAGTCCTTACTTTGTAATTTTTTTCATTTAATGATTTAAATTGAATTTCTACCTTAAATTAAAAACTTACTTCTAATATATTATTAATTTACTACCAAGTATTATTAATTTATTATATTAAGTAGCATATGTTTTATATATTTGTTTGTATATCTTCTATAGATGTGTCTATTTAATGTATACATGTGTATATGTTTTATAAATTGTATATATTGTAGTGTGTGTGTGTGTTTATATATATATATATATATATATATATATATATATATATATATATTGTAGTATTTGATTTATTTAACGTAGTACATATATATATTGAATGGTGCATATATGTGTGTATATATCTTTTATAGACGTGTATATTTAACGTATACATGTGTATATGTTTTATAAATCAGTATATAACTATATATATATATATATATATATATATATATATATATATATTGTAATGTATATATAATGTAGTATATTTTATTTAAAGTAGTACATATACATTGAATGGTGTGTATATGTGTGTATATATCTTCTATAGACTTGTATATTTAACGTATACATGTGTATATATTTTATAAATTAGTATATAACTATATAACTATATAACTATATAACTATATATAACTATATATATATATATATTGTGCTGTATATATATTTTAGTATATTTTATTTAAATTTTAAAGTAGCAATATACATTGAATGATGCATATATATATATATGTATAATTGTGTCTATGTGTATATATTTTTTAAATTCTAATGTAGTATATACTATATATAGTGAATATATATTGTTTAACGTATTTAAAATGTTTATAGGTGGGTATATATTGTGTGTATTGAAAAAAATTATTTTTAATTTTGATCGAATTTTTAACCGGGTTTGATCGGGTTTATGTGAGTTTGATCGGGTTGGATTAAGTGGGCCGGGTTAGGATTGTTTTTAAAAAATTTACTGTTAGGCCCGGCCCGACCCACTTAACCCCAACCCGGCCCAACCGACAACCCAGATAATTTTAACTGGCCGGTTCTGGTTTGACCCGGACCACTTAACACCCTTACAAGTAGTGGAAGTGTAGTGGACATCCAGACTTAATATTTTATAACAAATATAAAACTATTAACCTGTAATTTAATCATGATTCCTTACAATGTAAGACATTTTAAAGGCTAATTAATAATAGCCATCAATTTATAACAAGCGAAAGAAGGCAACCAAGTTGTTACATTCGGGAAGTTAATAGTGTTATACTGATTAGATATATAACGTAGATCAGTATCTAATAAAAAAAATATTTTTTTTTGCTTGAGTAAAATTATCTATTGTCAATGTATCAAATTAAAATCCAAGTAAACGAATTGATTATATTATGCTTTATAAAATTTCTGTCATTATCCTCTCAAATCTCAATAGATTTTCTAGACGCTGGAAAGTCGATGGAACAAGAAGAAAATGAAAGGATTGAAATATCATCTATTGTCTGATATTTCAAAAACCTTCTAGAAATTATGCTTGAAAAAAATAATTATTTTAATAATTTAAAAAGAATTATTATTTTTAGTGTTAGTATTTATATTTCCGTTGACAATCGCTGCGAAACTGAATTGCCTTCAATGTGTTTATTTACTGGCTTTAGGAGATGATTTGTACAGTGGAGCATTCTTGTGTATTCTATGGGGTAAAATCAATATAAGCACACGTGGTAAAATTTAGATAGGCAACTCGACCACATGATGCACAACAGACTCTGTAGGGTAAAATTAGTATAAGCACTCGAGCACGTGACACACAACAAACTCTACGACTACGAAAGGTCTCCCTCGGGAAGTCAACAATAAAGGCATCCTCTCGTAAAGGATAAGGAAATAATTACTCGTCACCATCGACGACATGGCATAAAAAGACAAATAGGGGACAATCATGTCAGGCTCTCCAGAGACGCGGATGAGTCTACACAAAGTAGAGTCTCGGGCTAATATTAGCTAGCCCACTAACGAATAGTACATATGGTGTGCCTGCATAGTTCGAAGTCCTTTAGGGCGTTATTGTCTAATTATGATTTGTCAAAGCCTAAGGTTGTAAGATATAAATAATCATCCTTACTTACTTGTAAAAGGATATGCTCCCTCGTTCTCTCAATCAATACTATAGTTCTTACTTAATCTCCAAGTTTTTCTTTATTCTAGAGAATTAAGATTGTTATTGTTGATTTCAGAAGCTTCTCAGACAACATGGTTTCACTCTCGATTACCCTCGTGCATAGCCTCAGCTCTCTCAAATTAGCTTGCTTTATCTATCTGCTCTGTTTTACTGGGTAGAATAATTGCTTCCTTTCATCACCTAGTAATTTATTCGCTAACAAGATTAAATCGTATGCGTGCTTTTTGTTAACTCCGACAATACGGGTACGTAGAATCTGTATAATAGAATAACAACTTCAACTCTTGAGTTCAAGTAAGAACAAGAACACAAAGAGGTTGAACAAATACCCTCAACACAAGATCAAAATGATCTTTCAAAGAGGTGTATTTTGTTTTTGTTTTTTTTTTCCAGAAAGTAGATGAAACAGAAAGTGGTTAAGGCCAAGTCGTCCGAATTCACGGACTTTCCTTAAGGAAATAATTCCCCTCACTGTACCCGAGGTTGTGGAATCTTCCTCCCAGGATAAAATGGCCTTCAATCCGACTATAGCGGTACCTCAAATAGGCAGATTCTTCGAACACGCTCACGGTTAGAATGATCACACTTAGAGTATTTTAAGACAAGAAGAGAAGCTTGTAATAAAAAATAATGATGTATATCCAAAACCTGTGGGTGAAACCAGGTTTTTATAGCCATACCATACCTTTTCAGAAAGGTGGCATTGGTTCAATTCAAAGGTGTGTGTCTTTTCCTGAAAATGCATGTCTGTTTACTTCAGCCATTGCAGTAATTTTTCTGAAACATTATACCATTTTGTGAAACAGTGCATCACTTTGAATTGAAGAGTTGCATCAGTTCAGTCGAACCAGTGCAATTGTTCAGTCGTAATAGTGCACCAGTTCACTGTTACTGCATGCATAATAAATTAATGGAGCATTACTGTTTCGGATTGATTTTTTAGTCTGGATTTCTTTTCGTCAAATAAACTTTGTCCAAAAAGAAAGATCTCATCGATCGATCATTTGACCAAATCCGAATCCGAATCCGAATCCGAGCCGAGCGAGCGACGACGACGACGGCGCGAGGCATCTCTATTTCCTTGCCTCACTTACCATGTGAAGTAAGTGTTTCACTTTATAAACACTTTAAAGTTCTCTTCTTCCACCAATGTGGGAGAAGAGCAAACTTTCCAATTTAAAGAGTACACTTTCCAATTTGGGTGTCTCCTTCCCTTCACTTGATTTCTCCATTTTCCATTCAACACATTATGAACCCAACAATCCCCCACATGAATGGGAATGGCTATTTTTTAGTAAAACGTTTACGGAAAATATGTGATCATCAAGCAAAGACTGATTGCATCTGGATAAGTGGGTTTCCCTTTGAACTTTCCGTAGTGAACATGTATCGGATGCACTAGGTCAATCGGTAGATTTGATATCTTTGAACCGTCGAGCTTTAATGTACACCTAGACAACACATGTCACACAACCAGCCTTTTACCGTTTATGGTTCTTACGATTTTGTTCTTTTCAGCCATGAACACCTCCCGGTTTTCATGAGAGCTTAGAGAATAGGCCTTTACTAACATTCTCTTTGAAGCGGCTTCCACTTCGCCTTTACATAGGTGATTTCTAAATGTTTCAATCCTTTAGATTGAACTATTTGGTCAAATCTGCCAAATTTAGATAATCATTAAAAGACTTTTCACCTTGAGTCTTATCCTTGTTTACTATACATTGTCTACATCATGAGAATGGGTTGGGTAAATGACAATGTTGAACCTGTCAGACATAACTTTGTTTGATCTCCTTGAACCTAGCTCTTGGGATCTCCAGTCTGCTAGGTAGAGTTACCGCCATGCTGACTTGTCCTAGGCCTTAAACCTATTCCCTTGGATGTCCTTTCTACTCCTTCTCTAGATAGGCCTTTTGTAAGTGAATCCGACATATTATCCTTTGACTTTACATAGTCTATAGTGATAATTCCACTAGAGAGAAGTTCTCTAATGGTATTATGTCTTCGACGTATGTGACGAGACTTACCGTTGTACATCATGCTCCTTGCCCTACCTATTGCCGCTTGGCTATCACAGTGTATACATACTGGTGCCACTGGCTTGGGCCAATAAGGAATATCTTCTAAGAAATTCCGGAGCCATTCTGCTTCTTCACCGGCTTTATCTAATGCGATAAATTTAGATTCCATTGTAGAGCGAGCGATACAAGTCTGTTTCGATGATTTCCAAGAAACTGCTCCTCCACCGATAGTAAATACATATCCACTTGTGGATTTTACTTCGTTCGATCCGGTGATCCAATTTGCATCACTATATCCTTCAAGTACCGCGGGATATTTATTATAATGCAAAGCATAGTCTTGAGTGTATTTAAGATAACCCAAAACTCTTTTCATTGCCATCCAGTGAGTTTTGTTGGGATTACTCGTGTACCGACTCAATTTACTGATAGTGCATGCTATGTCTGGTCGTGTACAGTTCATTATATACATTAAACATCCCAATACTCTTGCGTACTCCAATTGAGAATCACTTTCACCTTCATTTTTCCGAAGTGCAAAGTTCCCATCCAATGGAGTCTTGGCAATATCAAATTCCATATACTTGAACTTGTCAAGTACTTTTTCGATATAATGAGACTGTGACAGTGCTAACCCTTGTGGAGTTCGATGGATTCTTATACCTAAGATCACATCTGCAACTCCGAGGTCTTTCATATCAAACTTGCTCTCGAGCATTCGTTTGGTTGCATTTATGTCACAAATGTCTCTACTGATGATCAACATATCATCCACATATAAACATACAATGACTTGGTGATTTGGTGTGTCCTTAATATATACACATTTATCACATTCATTTATCTTGAATCCGTTTGCCAACATGGTTTGGTCAAACTTTGCATGCCATTGCTTAGGTGCTTGTTTTAGTCCATAAAGTGACTTAACAAGTTTACACACCTTATTTTCTCTTCCTGGAACCACAAAACCCTCAGGTTGTTCCATGTAGATTTCTTCCTCCAATTCTCCATTTAGGAATGCGGTTTTCACATCCATTTGATGGATTTGAAGATCATATACTGCCGCCAAGCCAATTAACATTCGAATTGAGGTTATCCTTGTCACTGGGGAGTATGTATCAAAGTAATCAAGACCTTCTTTTTGGTTGAAGCCTTTTACTACAAGTCTTGCCTTGTATTTGTCAATAGTACCATCCGTTTTCATTTTCCTTTTGAAGATCCATTTAGAACCTAAAGGTTTATTTCCTGGAGGAAGATCAACCAATTCCCACGTATGGTTACTTAAGATTGAATCAATCTCACTATTGACTGCCTCTTTCCAAAAGGATGAGCCTGATGACGACATCGCTTCTTTAAATGTTCGAGGCTCATTTTCTAAGAGAAATGTTACAAAATCCGATCCAAACAAAGTTGACGTTCTTTGATGTGTACTACGTCTTGGATTTTCTTCATTATGTACATTCTCACTTGGTTCATCTCGGGGTCGTTTAGATCCTCCACTAGACTGTTCATGTCTAGTTTTATACGGATAAATGTTTTCAAAGAATTCAGCATTATCTGATTCAATTACCGTATTTTTATTTATATCCGAATGTTTGGATTTATGAACCAAAAATCGACATGCTTTACTGCTTTTAGCATATCCTATGAACATGCAGTCCACCGTTTTAGGTCCTATCTTAACCCTTTTAGGTATAGGAACTTGAACCTTCGCTAGACACCCCCACACTTTGAAATATTTTAAGTTGGGTTTCCTTCCTTTCCATTTTTCATAAGGAATTGATTGTGTCTTACTATGGGGAACTCTATTGAGTATGCGATTGGCCGTAAGGATAGCCTCCCTCCACAAGTTTTGCGGTAAACCAGAACTTATTAGTAAGGCATTCATCATTTCCTTCAAAGTTTGGTTTTTCCTTTCTGCAATTCCATTAGATTGAGGTGAATACGGGGCCGTAGTTTGATGGATTATTCCATTCTCTACACATATTTGCGCAAAGGGAGATTCATATTCTCCGCCCCTGTCACTTCTTATCATTTTGATCCTTTTGTCTAATTGATTTTCAACTTCAGTTTTATATTGCCTAAACGCATCTATTGCTTCATCCTTACTATTTAGCAAGTAGACATAACAATATCTAGTGCAATCGTCAATAAAAGTTATGAAATACTTTTTTCCACCACGTGATGGTGTTGACTTCATATCACAAATGTCAGTGTGTATTAAGTCTAAGGGATTGGAATTCCTTTCAACAGACTTATAAGGATGCTTAGCATACTTTGATTCTACACACGTTTGACACTTAGATTTATTGCACTCAAAATTTGGCAAAATTTCTAAGTTAATCAGTTTTCGTAACGTTTTGTAATTAACATGGCCTAAACGTTCATGCCATAAATTATAAGACTCAAGCAAGTAAGAAGAATTTGAATGTTTATTCATTTCAACAGTCATTACATTCATCTTATAAAGGCCTTCCTCGAGATAGCCTTTTCCTACATACATTTCTCCTTTGCTAACTACTATTTTTCCAGAAACGGTTACATATTTGAAACCATTTTTATCTAGGAGTGAAACAGAAATTAAGTTCCTACGTAACTCCGGAACATATAACACATTATTCAGTGTCAAAACCTTTCCGGATGTCATCTTTAGGCAAACTTTTCCTATTCCCTCTACCTTAGCAGTCGCGGAGTTGGCCATGTAAATTGTTTCTTCCGCTTGAGCCGGAGCATATGTCGAGAACAACTCTTTGCTTGCGCAGACATGGCGTGTGGCCCCTGAATCCATCCACCAAGCGCGTGGATTGCCGACCATGTTGCATTCCGTGAACATAACACACAGGTCGTCATAATCCTTGTTGGACTCAATCAGATTCGCTTGGTCCTTTTTCTTCCTTGTTTTCGGGGCTAGAAAGTCTGTTGATTTGTGGCCAACTTTTCCATAGTTGAAGAACTTTCCCTTAAACTTTTTCTTGGGATGATTGCTTCCATGTTCAACATTCTTTCTTTTCTTCGAGTTGTTTTGCCCATCTTCCACAATATGTGCTCCACTCATTGTAGAATTTCCCTTTGACCTTCTTTCGGCAGCTTTATTGTCTTCTTAAATACGAAGTCGGACAATAAGATCTTCAACGGTCATCTCCTTGCGCTTATGCTTTAAGTAGTTTTTGAAGTCTTTTCACAAAGGTGGTAGCTTCTCAACTATTGCTGCTACTTGGAAAGCATTATTCACAATTAAACCTACAAAACAGTTTATGTGAGTATTATGAACATTTTTAATTTGTTCAACTAAGGTATTTTTCAAAATTATACCTTCTGCTAGGAGATCATGTACGATGACTTGCAACTCCTGTACTTGAGAGACAACAGATTTGCTATCAATCATTTTGAAGTCCAGGAATCGTGCAACAAGGAATTTCTTAATTCCCGCATCTTCCGTTTTATATTTCCGTTCAAGTGCCTCCCACAGTTCTTTTGATGTCTTGGTTCCACTATAGACATTATAGAGGTCATCTTGGAGACCACTCAGAATATAGTTCCTGCAAAGGAAATCTGAATGTTTCCAAGCTTCTACAATAACGAAGCGGTCCTTGTCCGAGGTTTCCTCGGGCACCTCGGGAGAGTCTTCGCTAGTGAACCGTTGTAGACATAACGTGGTGAGGTAAAAGAACATCTTTTGTTGCCACCGCTTAAAGTCGATGCCATAAAATTTTCCGGGCTTCTCCGCCGGGGCCATCGTTGGCAGAGCATTTGTGCGACTTGATGTGGTAATATTAGTTGCCCCCATAGACGTTGTCGCATCCATCATTTGACTTTCAGTTGTCATTTTTCCTGTCACCACAAGACAGAAAAATTAGTATTTTTGAGAATACTATTAATAAAGTTAAATAACTTTACAACTTTTCCTTCTTGTTTCTAATTAACGATGAAGTTTTTATAACTTCAAATCGTCAATCGAGTGAACTTAAACTTTTGATGAAGATTTTATGTCTTCTAATCACAAGTTAAATTCAGACGGAGTAGAAAGCATAAGCTTTAATCTCCAAAAACAAGTTATACAGATTCTGTATGTTATTTCCTTAAGATTGTTAACTCCGACAATACGGGTACGTAGAATCTGTATAATAGAATAACAACTTCAACTCTTGAGTTCAAGTAAGAACAAGAACACAAAGAGGTTGAACAAATACCCTCAACACAAGATCAAAATGATCTTTCAAAGAGGTGTATTTTGTTTTTGTTTTTTTTTCCAGAAAGTAGATGAAACAGAAAGTGGTTAAGGCCAAGTCGTCCGAATTCACGGACTTTCCTTAAGGAAATAATTCCCCTCACTGTACCCGAGGTTGTGGAATCTTCCTCCCAGGATAAAATGGCCTTCAATTCGACTATAGCGGTACCTCAAATAGGCAGATTCTTCGAACACGCTCACGGTTAGAATGATCATACTTAGAGTATTTTAAGACAAGAAGAGAAGCTTGTAATAAAAAATAATGATGTATATCCAAAACCTGTGGGTGAAACCAGGTTTTTATAGCCATACCATACCTTTCCAAAAAGGTGGCATTGATTTAATTCAAAGGTGTGTGTCTTTTCCTGAAAATGCATGTCGGTTTACTTCAACCATTGCAGTAATTTTTCTGAAACATTATACCATTTCGTGAAATAGTGCATCACTTTGAATTGAAGAGTTGCATCAGTTCAGTCGAACCAGTGCAATCGTTCACTCGTAATAGTGCACCAGTTCACTGTTACTGCATGCATAATAAATTAATGGAGCATTACTGTTTCGGATTGATTTTCAGTCTGGATTTCTTTTCGTCAAATAAACTTTGTCCAAAAAGAAAGATCTCATCGATCGATCATTTGACCAAATCCGAATCCGAATCCGAAGCTGAGCCGAGCGAGCGACGACGACGACGGCGCGAGGCATCTCTTTTTCCTTGCCTCACTTACCATGTGAAGTAAGTGTTTCACTTTATAAACACTTTAAAGTTCTCTTCTTCCACCAATGTAGGAGAAAAGTAAACTTTCCAATTTAAAGAGTACACTTTCCAATTTGGGTGTCTCCTTTCCTTCACTTGATTTCTCCATTTTCCATTCAACACACTATGAACCCAACACTTTTGACTCACCTACAAGTTGATGGTTTGAAATGTGGAGGGCGTCATGCGAAAGTTTAAAATTTGCAAACTAATATGATGATAATTCAGATAACACAAAACTAAACTAAAAAAAGCATAATATTATTGATATGGTTTGGCCAATCGGCCTACATATTAAAAACTAAATAAAAAAGCTTAAAATCTATTGCGAGAAATCTCCCCCTAACAAGACTCTAAAAAGACTACATTGTGGGTGTTATTGTGTTATTGTATGAGAAGGAAGAGTCTTCTATTTATAGAGTTTCAAAATCTTTCTTCTTAGAAAAAGGTTAGCTAAATATGGAAAAGTTTTATATTTTCTTTCAAGATAAGTATAAGTAATTATGGTTACTTTTATTTTCTTTCCAAAAGAAGTAAAACTTATTGAAATATGATTGACAATTGTCTCCACATGTAGTTACACAAAATCGTCATTATCGTCAAACTGGTTGCATCTTGATTTGAAACTGCTTTGAACCTATTTAATCTCGTTTCACCAAACTTTTGAACCGTAAGCTCTGATACCACTTGTTGGTTCGAAATGGAGAGGGCGTCATGCGGAAGCTTAAAGTTTGTAAACTAATATGATGATAATTCAGATGACACAAAACTAAACTAAAAAAAGCATAATATTATTGATATGGTTTGGCCAATCGGCCTACATATTAAAAACTAAATAAAAAAGTTTAAAATCTATTAGGAGAAATCTCCTCCTAAACAAGACTCTTAAAAACTACATTGTGGATGTTATTGCGTTATTGTATGAGAAGGAAGGGTCTTCTATTTATAAAATAAAGTTCCAAAACCTTTTCTCTTAGAAAGAGGTTAGCCAAATATGAAAAAGTTTTATATTTTTCTTTCAAGAAAAGTAAAAGTAATTATGATTACTTTTATTTTCTTTCCAAAAAAAAGTAAAACTTAATTTTGGTAAGAAAATGAGGGCAAAAATCCTAACATAAGTCCAACTGTACCAAATTCACGATAAATAGCTAGTTTGGCGCCCACCTTGGGGACAGAGTAATTGTGTGCATCTAATCTATACCTGTCAAACAGGCCGGGTGACCCGGCCCAACCCGATCAGAACCGGCCCACTTAATAAAATCGACCCGGTCAGCCCATGGGTTGTAGGTACGGGGTCCCGGGCCAGATTATTTTTTGGGTTGGGCACGGTTAACCCGACCCGGACCAGGTTCGTCGGCAACCAGCCCGGTTTATTTTTTAAAAAAAGAAAATTCAGATTTTATCAAAAAATAGTCCTTGGGCCCAACGATAATATTGCCGTTGGGAGCCCAAAACGGCTATTTTAGCCTTTTTATTAAAAAAGCTTTTCAATTAAATTATTTTTTAAAATCGAAAAAAATTTCTATAAATACTCTACACTTTCAAATTATTTTCCACACAATTTTTCATTCTCTCAAATCTCATTCTCTCTCAAATCTCAAATCTCAAATATTCAATATATTTCTAAAGTGCTCGCTTTAATTTTTTAATTTTGCGATTACAAAGTACGCGTGGAAGTTTCTAAAGTCGCAACCTTCGGATACTTTCAAAATTTGGTATTATCGTTCCATCTCTTACGTTTAGTTTTTAATTAGTGTATTAATTGTTGAATATTTAATTTTATTATATTTGTGTATTTTAATTTTTTTTTAGTTTAATTTATATTATGGATATTTTCAGAAACCTCGCGACTAAAGGTGTTAAAATTTTTTGTCCCGGAAGTGAAAGTGGTAGTAAAATGTGAATTACTAGCGGTAGACATACTTCAAGTAGTAGATATACCCGTGTGCCTCAGCCTCCGATACCGCTTAGTCAATCTTTTGAGAAAGAAATAGGTGTAGGTGCTCACGATATAATTATGTAGAAGCTCAGGAAAATTACGGTATAGAAGAAGAAAATGAAGTAGATGCACTTAATTTAGACGAATATGATGAAAATATCCCGCAATAGAAAATGCTAACGTTAGATCTAAATCGGTTAATCTCCCTCCTCGTCCTCCCCATGCCCCAAGACCTCGTAAACCAACTAGTACTGTATGACAATATTTTGAACGTATATCAAATATTGAGGTGCAATGCAATATTTATCAACAAATATATAAGCATAAAAGAGGAGGCAAGCAAGGGGGTACGGGTACGTTAATGATACATATAAGTGATAATCACGATAGAGAGTTAAAAATTTTAAAAGGTGGTGTGGATGTTGGTGGGCCAACACAAACTAGAATGGACCCAGCAACCGGTCAGGTAATGAAGAAGTATAATAAATTGAGGGATCGGGAAGAGATAGCTAAAATGGTAGTTGTGGGTTGTTTGCCTTTTAGTTTTCCTTCTTCTGATGTTTTTATTCATTATATTCAAGCAATTTATAATCCTATATTTAATGATATTTCTAGAAGTACTTGTCGGGCCGATATTTTTAGACTTTATTCACAATATTATTTTTATTTTCAAAATTGTTAAAAAATATTCAATGTAGAATGTCCCTAACTTCTAATCTTGGTCGTGTTGTAAATAAAAATGATTATTTAACCGTTACTTGTCACTGGATAGATAGTAATTTTGTTATGCAAAAATGTATTCTTGCTTTTTTATATGATGAAGATCGTAAACAAACTGGACAATTTATTGCTGATTCGATTGCTTAGGTTGTTGAATTTTATGGTATCAAAAATAAAATCTTATGTACTGCTTTTAATAATTCTTCTAACAACAAGACTGCTATTAAAAAGTTAAAATCTAAGTTATCTCCGTCGTTACCTGAAATTTTTCATGTTAAGTGTGCTTGTCATATATATAATTTAATTGAAAGAGACGGTCTTGAGTTTTTTGAGTTTTATATTGAAAAAATCCGGCTTGCCGTTGATTTTATTCAAGGAAATAATCGAAGATAAAAAATAAGGGACTTTAAACTTAAATGTGAACAAAATGGACTTGCACCGATATTGATGCGTGAAGAATGTGATACTAGATGGAATGCTACGTATGATTTTTTAAAAACTTCTTATAAATATAGAGTTTCTATTACACTATCTTTTAACCAAAATTGTGGTTCTTTTGCGGATTCTGCTGATTGCATGCTATATGATTCTGATTGGGCTATAATTAATGATCTTGTTAAGTTTTTGTAAAAATTTTGTATAGCTACGGTTGAATTTTCCGGTGCTTATTATCCTACTGTTTGTAATATTTTGGCATATATAGCCGATATTTCTTCTTTGCTCTAAGAATATAAAAATAAAGAAGGTTACAAAAAAGTTGTTGGTGTCATGTTTGCTAAATTTAAAAAATATTTTTTTCCGATTCTTTCTATTTACTTGGTTGGTGCTATGCTAAATCTGTGTATGAAATATACTACTATGTGCCACTTTAGTACTCTTATTTATTCTAACTTAGAGATAAATACTAACAATGATTCTGAACAAGTACAACCTGATTTGTGGACGGCTATGGGTGATGCGAATGCTTACATAGATAAATTATATAACCACTATGCTGATTTAGTTGATTTAGCTGTACCAACAAATATCACTCCAACTTTCGCTCCTCATCCTCCTGAGGAGCCATCATCTTCTAAAAGGCCGACACATAGTAGTTTTCCTAATTCTTTTTATGATTTACCTTGTTGGAACAGTGTTGAGGATGGAGCTTACACATCAACTTATCGGGAAGAGCTTAAGTATTATCTTCGGTCGCCGCTAGAAGATCGCAGACGATGGATCAACACATTGGAATGGTGGAGGAGTAATGAAACACAATATCCTGTGCTTTCAAGATTAGCTAGAGATATCCTGAATGTTCCAATGTCAACCGTTGCATCGGAGATCGCTTTTAGTCAGGGACGACAACAGCTTGGAGACAACCGACATTCATTGTGAAGCAATACAATGAATGTTCTAGTTTGACTTAGAGATTGGATTAGAGCCGAATGAAGAAATTAAGGAATGGAAGCGGAGCCGAACGACGAGCAGAGACTTGAAGAAATTATGATTTCACGGGAGAACTCAGCAGAATAAAATCTAATGCATGATTTTTCTCCCGTTGACTTTGACTATCCTATGCAAGTTCTCGTTAATATTAACATGCATGAATTGAAAAAAATGATGCAAAATTTGTAGATTTTTCATCCATATAAATTATAAATTTTGGATCATTTTGCAATCAATAAAATTCAATATTCATTCACTCCTTAGTCCTTACTTTGTAATTTATTCCATTTAATGATTTAAATTAAATTTTTAGTTTAAATTAAAGACTTAGTTTTAGTATATTACTAATTTACTATAAAGTATTATTAATTTATTATATTAAGTAGCATATGTTTCATTTAAAGAAGTACATATATTTTAAAGTAGTATGTATATATTGAATGGTATGTATATATATGTATATATATTTTCTAAAGTACTATATATTTAACGTATACATGTGTATATATTTTATAAATTAGTATATAACTATATATTTAGTGTGTGTATATATTGTAGTATATTTTATTTAAAGTAGTATGTATTTATTGAATGATACGTATATATGTGTGTATATCTTCTATAGACATATATATTTAACGTATACATGTGTATATGTTTTATAAATTAGTATATAACTATATATTTAGTGTGTGTATATATTGAAATATATATATATTGTAGTATATTTTATTTAAAGTAGTATGTATATATTGAATGGTACGTATATATGTGTGTATATCTTCTATAGACGTATATATTTAACGTATAAATGTGTATATGTTTTATAAATTAGTATATAACTGTATATTTAGTGTGTGTATATATTGTTGTATATTTTATTTAAAGTAGTATGTATACATTGAATCATATGTATATATATGTGTACATATTTTCTAAAGTGCTATATATTTAACGTATACATGTGTATATATTTTATAAATTAGTATATAACTATTTGTTTAGTGTGTGTATATATTGAAGTATATATATTGTAGTATATTTTATTTAAAGTAGTATGTATATATTGAATGATACGTATATATGTATGTATATCTTCTATAGACGTATATATTTAACGTATACATGTGTAAATTCTTATAAATTAGTATATAACTATATATATAGTGTGTGTATATATTGTAGTATATATATATTGTAGCATATAGTTTATTTATAGTAGTATATATATTTAATTAACGTATAGTCGTATACACGATTACATGTGGAATTGTGTATATGTATTATGTGTATATATTTTTTAAATTCTAATGTAGTATATACTATATATATAGTGTATATATATTGTTTAACATATTTAAAATGTATATAGGTGGGTATATATAGTGTCTATTGGAGAATTTTTTTTTTGACCGGTTTTGACCGGGTTTAGGTGGGTTAGACCGGGTTAGGTTAAGTGGGTCGATTCAGGGTTGTTTTTAAATTTTTTACTGTTGGACTCGGAACCGGCCCGACCATTTTAACCAGGCTCGAATGCAGACCGGCCCACAGCCCAATTAAATTTCACGGGCCGATTTCGGATTGTCCCGGCCCGACCCACTTAACACCTTTAATCTAATCTTATTTGTTCTTTATTGTCAGCTTGCTTGCTTTGTGTTTTTGCGGATCTATACTAAAATCTAGTGACGAATCCAAAATTTTCACTCAAAAGATTCAGAAAACTAGCCCCAAAAACATTAAATAGCGTGTGTGCCAGAGGAAATTAAACGTGGGTCTATATAGCAACCCAAGTAGTGTGTTTAGAACCACTGGACTACCTCTCATCTTTATTTCCGGGGCTCAAAAGTAATATATGTACAGAAATATAGAAAACCTACCTTATATATACAGTGTTATTTATTATCGAAGAAATTTGAATGAATCCGGGACACCGACCTAGGTCCGCTCCTGTTAAATCATGGCCAACAACGAAGAGCGGAGTGAGAATGTGCTTGTTGCTTAGGAGGCAACAAGTATTCAACCTCCAGGCTTGACCGGCTCCAATGGTCAGACGACATTTCACTCTTCGACGTGGACTTATCAAACGTGATAACTCAGAAAAAAGTATCTAAAAATCAATGTTATGTTTAAACGAAAAGACAAGTGAAAATTTGAAACACTCATAAATTAAAACAAGTTTTCAGACTTCATAAGCACATTAAAATTTATGTCAAATGGGATCCTTCTAATCAAGAGATTTGATTTTATATCTTTTTTTCCTATAGTTGTTTTTATTTTTATGTTATTTTTACACATTAGAGATCTAAGAAGAATCATTTACTTATATTTAATGTATAAGTGGTTGGTTATATAAGAAATAATTTCCACCTTCTAATACTTGCCTTTACAAGCTCAATATACATATAAGCCTATAAGGTCTTATAAAACCAAATCCCTTTAGCTTTTCGCAATTGCTTGGTCTTATATTGCAAAATAAAACATGTTTGTTTGTGGCCGTAACAAATGTACTTCGACAATGCAATATCTTCTATTTTGCAACTCTTTTGATTCGATGATAAGTTTGAAAACGTGCCCTTTAGGACCTGAATTCTAATAATTAGCATAACTGTGTTTCTTCCTCGAGATTTCTATTCATCTACCTGAATCCTTACATAGCCACATCCACATAATTTAATGTTCGGACTTATTTGCTAATACTAATCCAGGTGTTGGAAAATAAAATTTTCGAGACCGAAAATAAATAATCGAGATAAGAAAAAATACTGCAACAATCAATTTATTGATTTCAATAAGTGAGTGTTACAATCTCTATGATTTCTTTGATTCGCCTTTTCAACTATAAATTCAAGGGCTTCGAGCTTGATAACTAGAACTTGACGGATTTGATCTTGACTTGTGCTTGAATCCAAGGCTTGGTAGCTTGTTCTTGAATCTTGTGGTCTTGATTTTGAATTTAAACTTGAGTTGAAGACTTGATGAACTTGATCTCGACTTGTACTTGAATTCAAGGGCCGTTGAGCTTGTTCTTGAATCTTGTAGTCTTAATCTTGAAGCTTGAATTTGTTCTTGAATCTTGAACTCTTAATCTTGCAATCTTGAGCTTGTTCTTGAACCTTGAACTCTTGATCTTGAAGTCTTGAGCTTGTTCTTGAATTTTTAGAGAAATCTGCTGCTTTGATCCACGAGATCTCTCTTGCTTCTTGTTAAACTTGTTGGTCCCTTTTCTGAATTACGAGGCCCCTATTTATAGTTGTAGGAAATAGAGAGTCATGATCAGAGGCGAACCCAGATAGTAAATATATTAATTAAGGATAAGTGGGTCCAGATGAGGTGATTGCCTAGTTGGTGACATTTAAATGTATATAAAGTAGAAGTAAAATAAAAAATTGAGAGACTCCATTAGGAATCGAACACACGTTGTCAGGCCAGAAGGGCGTCGACGTTTGAGTTCCAAACCAGTGCACCCACATAAGTTTTATTACTGAGGGTGCATAATTAAATATATTAACACTTTAGTAGGATATATATACGTATATATACAATTTTTTTCAAAAGTTATCGGGTGCACGTGCACCCTCGAGGCATCACGTGGGTCCGCCTCTGGTCATGATAAACATGAACTTCCTTTGACCAATCAAATTTAAGTGACATGACATTTCTTATGGGCTTTTAATTTACTGCATCATTTTGACACGTGGCATTGTCCTATTGGCTCTTTCACTTGACTTGACATGCCACGTCATTTGACACATGACACTTATTTGGACCTCTAGAATAAGACTATAACTTGGGCTTAGTAAAATGGGCTCATCATTTGTAGCCCAAATCAATGGGCTAACTCAATAAAAAATTGGACTTTAATTAAACCCATATATGTTTGGACATAAATAATTAATCCAATTATATTAATCCGCAATATTTATTTGGGACTAATATATTTTAAATTTAATAATTTGAATTTTGTTCGAATTTAAATTTAATAAAATCGGATTGCCCACAAATGCCCCCTACTTCAAAACTTGTCGAGACGTTTAATATTTTGGAGACTAACCTTGAAGTATGATTATTTAAGCATGTTTCCTTCATGCTTTAACGATCCTCATACATATGAATACCTCATTCAAAAATTTAAAGCCGAACCATATTGATATTGTCTCTCAAAACTCTCTTATTTTTTTCCATGAATATCTACAATTAAGACCCATTGGTGAGGCATGATATCCAATTTCAAACAGATTTTGGAAGACCTTTTCATCGCTTTACTTAATCAGGAATAAACCTCTTCCGATTTGAACTTAGATTCGAGAAGCAAAGAACCTCCAATTTGAATTTGTATGGGAGAAGGAAATAATCTCCAATTTGAATTTGGAGATGGAAGCTATTCCAATCTGAATTTATATTGGAGAAGGAAACAATCTCCAATTTGAATTTGAAGACAGAAATTATTCCAATCTTAATTTATATTGGAGAAGGAAACAATCTCCAATTTGAATTTGGAGATGAAAATTATTTCAATCTGAATTTATATTGGAGAAGGAAACAATCTCCAATTTGAATTTGGAGATAGAAATTATTCTAATATGAATTTATATTGGAGAAGGAAACAATCTCCAATTTGAATTTGAAGATGGAAATTATTCCAATCTGTATTTATATTGGAGAAAGAAACATCCATCTTACAACTCTATAAAAGGAGGTAGTTTTCCCACTTTTTCAATACGATTTTGGGGTTTCTAAGTCATCAATAATATTGAGGTAATTTCTTTTGCTCCCACTTTTCTCTTATTTTCGTCACTTTTTTTTCCTGCACAACATGTTAGTGGTAGAAAATTCATATCTCATTGTAGGAATATTAAAATCATGATCCGTTTGATGTTATAGAAACTAGACTTAAATATATACAACATATCCAAAATTTAGAATTAAAATCCTTAAATATAATTCTTGATAATTTTTTGAAATTAGCCCTGAATTTTATCATGCTGAAAATTTCAGATCTGCGCACCTCTATTAAAATCTTTATATCTCAATGTAGGAATGATGAAATCATAAGACGCTTGTTTTTTTTATGAAACTAGAATAAAAAATATATAATATATCCGAAATTAATGATTTAATACCTTCATAATTATTTTAGACAAAATTTTGAAGTTGACTTTAAATTTTGCCATGCTGAAAATTTTAGATATGCGCGTCTTCACTAAAACTTTCATATCTCAAAGTAGGAGCGATAAAATCATGAACCACTTGATTTTTTCGAAACTAGACTCAAAAATATATAACATATCCAAAATTTATGATTTAAAACCTTTAGAATTATCCTAGATAATTTTTTGAAGTTGCCTATGCCTGCTGATACGTTTTCAATTTCAGGTTTGCTTGGCTTCACAAGACAAATCATATCTAGGCGTGGGAGTGTTCAAATTGTGAGTGTACTTTTTTCATTGGAAAGAGAAATCTAATATTTACAACACTTTTGGTAGTCGAGCAAACTCAATGGTGTAATTTGATTCATCTTTGCCGATCGAGATACTCGCCATATTTAGGTAAGCATTCCCTCTTTTTTTTTTCGTTCCTCTTTTTCTTTTTCTTTTTACTTTTTAGGTGAACTACAATCTTTTACTCAAGATAACGCCTTTTAGGTAAAGGATATAGTCTTACGATGCAAAAGGATAGATATCCTTTCCTACCATAAGTAAGGTAATCCTAGAAGGTAATCTTACGGCGCATAGGGACGGCTATTCGTCTCCGCCATAAGAAAGTGTAACTTTATGGTAATGTTACGCCGAATAGGGATGGATACTCGTCCCTGACATAATAAAAGTAACTTCATGGTAATCTTATGGCAAAGGTAAAGAGTAACTTCATGGTAGTCTTATGGTAAAGGTAAAAGGTAACTTCATGATAGTCTTATGGAAAAGGTAAAAGGTAACTTCATGGCAATCTTATGGAAAAGGTAAAAGGTAACTTGATGGTGTTCTTATGGAATGAAGAGATGGCCATTTGTGCTCACCATAAGAAAAGGGTAATTTCAGGATAATCTTATGGCACATCGGGATGACTACTCATCCATTCCATAAAAATAGGTAAAAGGTAACTTTATGGTAATCTTATGGAGCAACGGGATGACCACTCGTCCCCGCCATAAGAAAAGGTAAAATGTAACTTTATGGTAATCTTATGGTGCATCGATATGACTACTCATTTCCCGCTATAAGAAAAAAGGTAATTTCATGAAGATTGAAAGGTAAACTCAAGAAGGTTAGAAGGATTTAAAGACTTCAACTTATAGATCAAAGCACCTGATGACTCCAACTTTCAAACTCTGAAAGCTTCAATAAGGAAGACTTAAAGACTTCAACTTATAGTCACAGAGCATCTGAAGACTTCAACTTGTACACTTCGTGAACTTGCAGGTTTCAATACGGTGAAGTTAAAATCTCCAACATAAAGACTTAGTGAATTTGTAGACTTCAACTTATATGCATAGGTCATTTAAAGACTTCAACTATCAGACTTCGTGAACTTGCAGGCTCCAATATGGTAACTTGAAAGCTTCAACATGAAGACTTAGTGAATTCGAAGATTTTAACTTATATGCATAGGACATTTAAAGACTTCAACTATTAGACTTTGTGAACTTGCAGGCTCCAACATGGTAACTTGAAAGCTCCAACATGAAGACTTAGTAAATTTGAAGACTTTAACTTATATGCATAGGTCATTTGAAGACTTCAACTATCAGACTTCGTGAACTTGCAGGCTCCAATATGGTAACTTGAAAGCTCCAACATGAAGACTTAGTAAATTTGAAGACTTCAACTTATATGCATAGGTCATTTTAAGACTTCAACTATCAGATTTTGTGAACTTGCAAGCTCCAATATGGTAACTTGAAAGCTCCAACATGAAAACTTAGAGAATTTGAAGACTTCAACTTATGTCCAAGAAGCTTATACTTCATAGGGATCTGCCCCCATTGAGTCACCAACACTTGGTGTAAGTCTGGAGATTGATGATGTTAAAAGTCTTTTGAAGATTGAATTTTTTATATGAGGGGAAACATGTATTTTTTTTGACACTTATGCAACTGAACTCAGAATAAAATTTCAAGCGCCTACGTACCTCAATGAAGAGGATCAAATCACAACGTAGTTCTGGGGTCAGTGTTTTTTTTTTATTTTTTTTGCGTCCTAACTTTTGCCTAGGCCACCTCTTTCGAGGTTTTCAACCTAGCGGATATTTTTTTTGAGCCGTTCATAGTTTATACTCTTGCTGGCTAGGAGTAGATATGCAGTTTATACTCGTGCCTTAAGGAGTGTCATCTTCTTTCAAGGATAGTACTTCTTTAAGAACTTGGCATTGATGGGGCCAATCCCCACGCTATCTATATCAACAATCTTGTAAGTACTATATGGATATGCCTCCTGTACGACATATGGTCCATTCCACTTCTGGGTAAATTTGCCCCCAAACTTACGAGAAGTGATAATAGGTCTTCTTACTACAAGGATTTGATCTCCAATTTAGAAGCACCTCAAGTGAACCCTTTTGTTGAAAGAACGAGACAGCCGGGCTTGGTAACATTTAAGATTTTGTTGAGCCTCTTCTCATCAAGAGATTCTAACTTCGCAAGGCGCAACTTAGCATTTTCTTCATCGGTGAGCCCTTCTTGAATAGCCAATCTCAAAGAAGGTATTTGATGCTTAAATCAAGTGAGTATGAGGTTTCTTATGTCGGTGTATGGTAAGTTGTCCTATACACCCATAAAGCTTCTTCTATTCACTCATGCCAGTATCTTTTGGACTTGGAGACGATCTTTTTCAACAAATTTTATAAAGTCATATTGAATGCTTCAGTTAGACCATTGGAAGCAGCATGGTACATAGAAGACTTGCACTGCTTGAAACCAAAGAGATCACAAATTTTGTTCATCAGCTTGTTATGAAAAGTCTTTTTATTATCAGTTATTATGTACTAAGGAATTCCAAAATGATAGATGATGTTCACTCAGATGAAGTTAGCAATATTTTCCTTCTTTACTTCCTTGAGAGCAACATCTTCAGCCCATTTTAAGAAGTAATCTATCGCGGCCAAGATGTATAAGTGTCCACCAGAAAATTTTGGTGGTGGACCAACAAAATCCATTCCCTAAGCATTGAATGGCCAAGATGCTACAGTTGGGTGTAGTACCTATGGAGCTTGACGTATGAAATTTTCATGGAATTGGCAAGCTTTGCATCTTCTATCATAGTCCAAGCAATCTTTCACCATCGTTGGCCAATAATATCCCATTCTTTTAATGTAAAAATAGAGCTTTAGTCTAGAATGATATGATCCACAAACTCCCGAGTGTGCTTCTTGCAAAACTTGAACTGCTTCTTCCTCTCCCAAACACCATAAGATTACTTCTTCAAATGATCTTCGGTACATTGTGTCTTTGTAATAAAGGAAACAAGGTGCACGATGACGAATGTCAGTCCTTCTCCTTGGATCTTCTGAAAGTATCCCATAACACAAGTAGTCAATGATAGGATGTCACCAATCTTTCTTTACAACTTCGAACACAGCAATGAGGTATTCAACTGTACTTTGTTCATCCTCAGTTGATGGCGGTACTACCCATTCTTGGAGGATAGTGACTTGCATCTGATTTAGAAGAGTCAGGGTTGAGGCCAAAGCAGCTAGGGCATCAACTTGCTTATTTTCTTTCCTTGGCACATACTGGAGGGTTACTTCTCCAAGCCATCCCATCAACTTTTGTGCATATTCATGATATGGTCTTAACTCAGCTTTCGGACTTTATAGCTTCCCAACAGCTGCTTTATCACCAATTGAGAGTTGCCAAAAACTTATAATTGCAGTTGTTTTATGTCGACAACCATCTCTAGTTCGAGTATGAGCGCTTGATACTCAGTAATATTATTGGAGAAATGATTCATCGAGGTAAAAGAGTAGGGTATGACCTCTTCTTATGGAGTGACAAACACTACGCCAGCACCAGCTCCATCTTGATGTGCAGCACCATCAAAGTACATCTTCCATAGGGATCTAACTTTAACAACCATTGCATCTTCATCAAAGAGTTCATCGCTCAGCTCCTAGTCATCAGTTATTGGGTGATCTACCAAGAATTCAACCAATACTTGTCCTTTTACAGCTTTTTGGGGAACGTACACAATCTCAAACTGTTGAAATTGAAGGTACCACCTTGTAAGTTGGTCACTTAGGACTGGTTTTGATATTACAAACTTGATGGGATTTTTCCTAGACACGAGAAGGACAACATGATCTTGAAAGTAGTGCTTCATCTTTTGGATAGAGAAAGCCAATGCCAAACATAATTTTTCAATTGGAGAATACTTCAGCTCATTTGGTGTCATCATTCTGCTCAGATAGTAAAGTGAGTTTTCTTTGACTTCACTATTTTCTTGAGCCAGTAGTGCTCTAACTGACCTCTCTTTTGCCACGATGTAGAGTATCAATGGTTTCTCAGGTATGGGTGCCGCAAGAACTGGTGGCTTCATTAAGTATGATTTGATACTCTCAAAGGCATAACTACAAGCATGGTCCCATTCAAAGGGATTATCATTCTTCATGAGATGACTAAATAGTTGACATTTTCTGCCAAGTTTGAGATGGACCTCCTTAAATATGCTAACCTTCCTTGAAGACTTTTTAATTCATGAATATTTTGAGGCTCGGGCATCTTCAAAATTTCATCAGCCTTGGCTTGATCAATTTTAATTCCTCAGTGTCGCACAATGAAACCAAGAAACTTTCCAAAAGTAACTCCGAAGGCACACTTCAATGGATTCATCCTAAGTTGATATCTTCTAAGTAACTCAAATACCATTCTTAGGTTTTTTAAGTGGTCGTCTCTCTTTCTTGACTTCACCACGAGATCATCCATGTAACATTCAATATTTTTATCGAGTAGGTCATCAAAGATGTTTTGCATAGCCCTTTGATAAGTGGTGCCAGTATTCTTCAAACCAAAAGGCATCACCTTGTAGAAATAAATACCTTTGGGCGTACGAAATGCAGTGAGCTTTTCATTCTTTGACGCCATGTGGCTTTGGCTATAGCTGGGTGAACCGTCCATGAAGGACATAGCCTAATAACCAGTGGTGGAATTAATCATCAACTCTGGCATGAGGATTGGAAATTCATCCTTAGGGCAGGCGTTGTTGAGATCTCAAAAGTTGACACAAACTCAAATTTAGCCATTCTTCTTTCGTACTGGAACAATACTTGAAATCGACGTGGGATATTTGACTTCGTGGATAAATCCAGCTTTAATGAGTTTTTTTACTTCATTTTCGATTAGTGGAACCAACTCTGGCCTAAAGCGTCTCTGATCTTGCTTAATAGGACGAGCACTATTTTTGATCGCCAACTGATAGACCACTACTTTCGGATCTAAGACAGGCATTTCCTTATAACTCCAAGTAAAGACATCCATATATTCTTTAAGCATATTAATATACTCAATTTCTTCCTCCATCTCTAGAAAAATACTCAGATAAGTTGGTCTTGGGTCTTCATCGGTTCTAAGATTAACTTCTTTCAAGGGATCTATTGTAGCCTTCACTCCTTCTTCAAGTTAAGATGGAGCATCTCTAGCATCTTCTTTCTCTTGAGGATCATCATCATTGATGGATATGTGGTGACACCAGAAAGTATCTTCTATCTCTTCATCAACCTTCATTTGAGATGAGATATCTTTCTCATTTTGGGTCATAACATGATATGAGGAGCCAATACTTTCTTTATCTTCCTCATGTTCCTTGGTATAAACCACAGTATGAGCCTTCGCTTTTAATACCTTGTTGTATGAAACCACCAATTTCGTCTGCCACCTCATTCTAGAAGGAATCAAACTTTGGAAATCCTTCTGGATCTTAGCGAGGAGTGTACTATTGTACTTTGATGACTTATCCTACGCTTGTTACTTCTCTTCTTATTTATAGGACCCAACCTCTCAAATACAGAAGTTCTTATGGTTGATTCTCCAAGTCGGTCAAAGATAGAAGGCCTTTTGTTAGATGTTGTAGACTCCTCTTCTACAGTGATATATTTACTAACCGCCCTTTTTATGGACATAAGAATTTGAGGTGGATATGTGTATCCTAGGCCTTCACGTGCCTGCCTGGTTGTAACCCCCCACGGAAGTTTGCCCAACCTTGATAGCTCATTAGGATTGTATCCAGCTTTTACAAATAGGTTATATGCATTTGGGTCAAAGCCTTATTCGTATGCTTCATAGGGAATGTCATATCTTGTGGCAGATTTTAAGCCACAGACTCTTCAAGAAGTCTTGAGGATGGATTTATTGCATCAATCTTCTGAAAGGTAAAGATAGCCCCTTTAGCACATTATCTTGGGAATCCGATGGGTGATCTTTCTCTTTATTTACCTTTGGCACGTAGCGAAGAATAAGAGTTTCCTTTTTTTTATAGGACCGACACTTTCTTTATTTGAAGTGGAGAGAGGCTTCTTGGTGGCGACTTTTTCAACAGTAACCACGGCCTTCTTGGTTGCAAGATCATCACACTTGGTCTTGGTGACATCATCAACCCTTTTATCATTCATGACATAGTTCTTCAAGTAGAATTTTGCATCGACAAAGTGTGATTTAGCTTCAGTGAATGTCTTATTATCAGCTACTATCTTTCTTTCAACTCTCTTTTTGAGGTACTTTAAGAATTGATAGTAAGAGGATGAGATAATTTTATTCTTGTGCACCCAAGGCCTACCAAGTAATATATTTTATGAAGTTTTGGCATCAATACATTTGATTGAAAATCATCCATACAAATCCCCAACTTTATAGATCCCATGGCCCTTTGGCCCCCTTGGTTGAATCCTTGGATCATTATACGACTCTCGTCCAGTACGTCATTAGTGATACCAAGTTCTTTTATCATGTGGATAGGTAGGATGCTGATTCTAGATCCCTCATCTATCAAGACTATTAATCTTATTTCCTCAAATATGGCCCACCATGTATAAGGGACGGTTATTTAGGGCCTCACCAAGTAGAAGATCGTTATTTGTGAATGTGATTTTTGTATCACATACATGTGCCTCTTGTCCAAGCGGTTCAGAAGATGAAGGAACTTCTATGGGTATATTTTCACCCCTTTCCCCCTCTTTTCCAGTGTTAAAACAATATGCCTCAAGATTGACTTGGGCAGTCTTTCCGCGAAATCAACTCGGTAATAATTACTCTAAAGTCATCGGTTATCGAGGTTTCTAGTAGTGAAGCTCTGTCACTCTTGTCTTCTTTGGAAGTTCAACCAACTTCTATTTTCTTGGTTTCTTCACCATTCTTCTTCTAGTTGTTCTCTCGTACGTCTCCTTTCGCAAACTTGTCTTCTTGCATATGCGTCTGGTTACCAGAGTCCAACTTTCATCATCGTCTTCATTAACTGAAGACCTGTCGGGCTCTAATATTTCCTTATTATGCTCTTCAACACATATTTGTACTGGGTCGAGTGAGCCAAAAGTGATGGATATTTGACGAGAACTGGCCGTCTCATCGTCGAAGAAGATCTTCTTCTCTTTTGCCATTGGATGACTTTATCTTTAAAGATAAAGCATTTTTCTAGAGAGTGACTTATGAGCCTATGATATTTGCAATAATTAGGTTTATTGGTTCTTCCAGCTTCATTTGGATGCTTCATCTCTGGGAGTTCAATGAGTTTATGCTGAAGGAGTTCATCGAAAATCTTGGAAACATCAGAATCAAGGAAGAAATATTTCTTTTCTTGCATCTCCTTTAAAGTTTTCTGATTTGGACGTGCTCTAGAAGTCTTCTTCAGACTTTGCTTCTTGCTCACCTTTGTGGTGACCTGCACAGGAGACACATCAATATTCATAGACTCCTTGTTGTCATTTTTATGGACAAACTTGCCCCATCTTTTGGGTTCTTGCTTATCATTTCCTCTTCGAGGGTCATGGATAGGCGCTCCTTCCTTTCCAATAGAAGAAATGCTCAACTCCATGTCGTGAGAACGGGTAGCTAACTCTTCAAAGGATTTTGGTTTAATTCCTTGCAAAATGTAGAGAAGCCCCCAGTGCATTCCTTGGACGCACATCTCTATTGCAGAAGCTTCACTGAGCCTATCTTTACAGTTTAGACTCACATTTCTCCATTGATTGATGAAGTCAATGACTGGATCATCCTTTCTTTGTCGAGTATTTGTGAGCTCTATCATGCTCACTGTACGCCTTATGCTATAAAACCGATTTAGGAACACGTGTTCCAATTGCTCCCAGCTATTGATGGAGTTAGGCTCGAGGTTTGTATACCAATCAAAGGAGTTTCCCTTTAGGGAACGAACCAACCATTTGATGAGAAAGTCACCGTAAGTTTCAACATTATTACATGTCTCAACAAAGTATGCGATATGTTGTTTTGAATTACCTTTTCCCACAAATTGTTGAAATTTCGACGGTTTATAGCCGGCAGGAATTTTTAGGCTATCTATTCTCATAGTGTAGGGCTTGGCATACGCAAGGAAATACTTGGTGACAACATTATATGTAAGGGAAGACTTGGTGACAACATCATACTTGTCTTTGAGGGTCCCTTCAATAAATTTCCTCAATTGCCCAATCGGGATCATTCCTTCAGTAAAAACTTGCATCTCTTTAGTCGGTGGTGTTTGTTTCACAGGATTTTCTATCTCATGAACCTCTAGAGCTTTTCTCGGTGCATGGCTAGATTCTCTTTCTATCAAGTCTTCCACCCTATCCACTATCTTATCAATCCTAGCCTCTTGATTCTGAACATAGTTGGTCAGGCCTTCAATTGCCTTTGTCAGATTCGCAAGCTGCTCCTCCATAGACGAGGCATCAGTTACCATTGCTTTTATGATCACCGGAGACGTCGGAGAGTAACATGGATTATTGCATAGGTTGATTTTTGAAGTGCTCAACTTATTCGGTGTAAGTGGAGATGACGCATTTGTTGAACGACCATCGCTTTTTGCGCCAGAGTATTTGGAACCAGAATGCTCAATTAGAGCAAGAGTCTTCTTAAGCGATTCCGAGACACTGCTTCCTCCTTCTGAAGAACTTGTATTGGACTTTATTCCTTTTGGGGTTGAAGATCCAAAAATTGAAGTTGGCGCAGACGACACTAGATGTGTTTGTTGTCCTAACATGTTTGCCTTACTCCTCGTGACAACTCCCAAGCTCCCGAAAGTAACACCAAGGATGCTTTCTACTTCGGTAGAGAACCTTGAATCAGCAGCCTTGGAAGCAGTTGATTGAGAGTTGATCTTCTTGGAAGTCATTTTAGTGTTCTTAATCTTCAAAGTCTGAAAAGTTGAGATGAGGGTAGAGATCGTCCCACTGGGCATGCCAGAATTTGTTGGACAATAAAATTCTCTAGACCAAAAATAAATAACTGAGACAAGAAAAATACTGCAGCAATCTATTTATTGATTTCAATAACTGAGTGTTACAATCTCTATGATTCCACCGATTCGCCTTTTCAACTATAAATTCAAGGGCTTCGAGCTTGGTCTTGAACTTTAACTTGAACTTGACGGATTTGATCTTGACTTGTGCTTGAATCCAAGGCTTGGTAGCTTGTTCTTGAATCTTGCCGTCTTGATCTTGAACTTAAACTTGATTTGAAGAATTGATGAACTTGATATCGACTTGAATTCAAGGGCCATTGAGCTTGTTCTTGAATCTTGTGGTCTTGATCTTGAAGCTTGAACTTGTTCTTGAATCTTGAACTCTTGATCTTGCAATCTTGAGTTTATTCTTGAACCTTGAACTCTTGATCTTGAAATCTTGAGCTTGTTCTTGAACCTTGAACTTTTGATCTTGAAATCTTGAGCTTGTTCTTGAATTTTTAGAGAAATCTGCTGCTTTGATCCACGAGATCTCTTTTGCTTCTTGTTAAACTTGTTGGTCCCTTTTCTGAATTATGAGGCCCTATTTATAGTTGTAGAAAATAGAGAGTCATGATAAACATGGACTTCCTTTGACCAATCAAATTTAAGTGACATGACATTTCTTATGGGCTTTTAATTTACTGCATCATTTTGACATTTGGCATGGTCCTATTGGCTCCTTCACTTGACTTGGCATGCCACGCCATTTGACACGTGGTGCTTATTTGGGCCTCTAAGATATGACAATAATTTGAGCTTAGTAAAGTGGGCTCATTATTTGTAGTCCAAATCAATGTGCTAGCCCAATAAGAAATTGGACTTTAATTAAACCCATATATGTCTGGACTTAAATAATTAATGCAATTATATTAATCCGCAATATTTATTTGGGACTAATATATTTTAAATTTAATATAATCCAAATTTTGTATGAATTTAAATTTAATAAAATCGGATCGTCCACACCAGGCACATTCATAACAGTGGCAATGAAAAAGACAACTTTTAGCCTTTCAAAATTAGTTTTGTTCGCTAGTTTCAAACGTAGTTTTGAAAATGGAAGCCCACCTAGTCCTTATGGACTTTGCAGCTTTGGAGAGATTTTAACGACTGGAGGTGACTTAGTTAAGAATCCAGGCAAGTTCTAATCTTAAATATAAGTATATGATGAGTAATTGGAAACCTTTTGGATGGAATCGGACTCTAGTATATGTGTTTGATAACGTAAAATTGAATTTTAACGTACTTTGTTTGAGATTCATAAGATCCATGTACTAGATTATAATTTTTTTATGAGATCAAAGCCAGAAAATAAAAACGTTTTATTGTGCAATATAAGACCAAACAATTTCTCTAAAAGCAAAATAATATAATTCAAAGTTGAGTGACTTCTTTGTTACTACTAGCGATAGACAAAATCAGCATAACACTTCATCGTACGTTTAGCTTCGTTGGATTCAGGTTTATAAATCTGAAATGCATATCTATCATCAACCTCAAGATACTCCAATTCTCCATCCCATCCGCTCTCCTTCACACGTTCAATAAATCGAACCCCTATTTCTAAAGGAATTATGTCATTTTTTCCCCATACAAACCAAAATTCTCGAACAACCTAGCCAGGATTAAGATGGAGCCTTTTCAGAAAGTGGGTTAATTAATGGGCTATCAAGTGGGGATAATAGTCCAAACTCTAGTGGTGGACAAATATGGAACCAAATGTTAGAAGCCAAACCTTGTTCATCAATATCAATATTTGGGAACACGAAATAAGGATAAGCAAAAATTGATCCAGTATTTTTCATATCTCTACTCAAACTTTCAATGCCATCCCTCATAGACATGTGGTACACTAAATTGCCACCAGTGTTGTCCCCGGCTAAGAACACACAATTAAAATCATCATAATTCGTTAACCATGAGTCATTGTTAACTATGGCTGATTTTTCATTGTCAGTATTTAAAGCGACCCATTGGAGTGCAGTCCAACAATCCTCGTAAATTGTAGGCACATCAACTTCCGGGGCTAAACGGTACTCTACCGAAAGAGAAATCATGTTTAACTCAGAAGCTAAAGAGTTGACCTAAGCGTGAATCTTGTTAAAGAAGGCTGATTCTATGATGTTAAGAATTCGTGCCCTACTAATTATCTTATTTTTGCCTAACTGTTACTTATCGACGGAACGGGTTGCCTGAAGTGTTCCACTGACGTGTTTCAAGGAAGCAGTAAAACAGAAAGTAAAGAATACATTGATTTTTATGTGGAAAACACCCGGCTCAAAAAGATGAAAAAAACCACGACTTGTACCTCTACACGATATAACTCCAACTTCACTAAATAACTCCGAGCCTCAACAACGACTGATTACAAAACTCTTGTAACCAACAAATATGAATTATAAACTCTAATCCCTATAACTCAACAACTTTGACTCAACAACTAGGAATTATAAACTCTAATTCCTAACTACACACACCTCCCAAGGTATGTTTTCCCAAAGTCTCTGAGTTTTCCCCAACTCGAAGACTAGCTCCTAATTCAGTTTATAACACACTAAAACTAATATTACATCAATAGTTCAAACGCAATGAGCAACTCTAAAAATCAATGCTAAAACTCTTAGCTGGATTCTATACTTAGGACCAGGTTCTTCAATGTGTTTCTTCAGTGATTGAGTAGCACTTCGTGAAGTCAATCTGTCGATTGTGCTTTTCTTCTTTGTAAGTGCGTGAGTTATTCTGAATAATACATATTCTATTTAAGCACATCTCTCCAAAGAGTCATTCTTTATTTTAAAATCCTCCTTTAATCAAAACTCTCATTACATTGAATTCTACTTCAAGTGAGACTCGTTCTTCAATTCCAACTCTTGTCTGCTTAGTGTTGTAGTTAAACTCCAACTCTCCAAAGAGTCCTTCAAATTATACGTTTTGCATAAACTTCTGCAATTTTCAAATTCTTTCTCCTTCTACACGTAGGACTCTTAAGAATATGCTCAGAAGTGAAACTCCTTCTTCACATAAGACTCCTCTTTCAACTCAACTTGCTTTCCCTTATCATCAAGTGTTTGAATCAAATTCAACTTGTTCTATTCCCCACATGATCAGTAAGTTGAAGTTTTCAATTGCACTGATTTAACTCATTCTGATTTTTAATTATTTATACCGTAGACTGCACTCCTGAACTTGTTGGATCAGTGAAACATATATATCAACTTGTTTCATTCATACTGTCATTCATCAAAACTCCAAGGTTCCAACATATGACAAGACCACCATCATGGTAATACACTGAGACGGGGATTTTTTGGCCTATGGTGGTGGTTTTTTTTGGAAGATAGAGTTTAGCAGAGACGTGGGATGAGATGGTGACATCTTTGGAGAAGACACCATCTAACGGGTTTTTTGGCAATGGTGGGACGTAGAAGGACCCACGTACATCATCGAAACGCTCAACCAGGCCGCTTTTGTAGAGGCGAACGTGGTTGTCTACTTTTTTGACTACTTGATCATTATCGTCGGAAGCCATGGTATAGAGAAATTTTATAAAAATATTAGAATGGTGCTATGATATGTATGATTATTGTCAATAGATATATTGAAGATTGGTGAAAGCAACAGTTGAACCACTTTTGATCGTGGATCCAATTTTATTTTTTGTAGTTCCTTTTGTTTTCGTTCAATTTTTTAGTATGTAGTTAATTGAACCCACTACCATCTCCCGACAAAACAACCATTTTTTTTAGTATATTAGTTTAGGTATACATGCTTCACACGTGTAATTATTTTAATGAGATCAAATTTTACACTAAATGAGACATTTATGTAAATAATAAAGAAGAATACAATAATTAATTAAATTCAACATTTTTTGAACATATAAAGATGGAGAATTTATTTAAGTAAACCTAACGTTTACAAAAAAAATAAATTCAAAGGCAATCAAAATTTTTTTACCACCTGTAAACTATAACAAAATAAACAATACGATGATAGAAATATCAAAAAAAAAAATATATTTAAACCTAATCTTTACAAAAAAGAAAAAAATCAAAGTTGATTGAGATTCATCTACCGCCTGTAAACTACAAGAAAATAATACGATAATAGAGATATCAAAATAATACAACTAAACCTAATCTTTACACGCAAAAATAATCTCAAAGTAGAGATATCAAAACAATACAATTAAATCTAATTTTTTCAAAGCCGACTGACATTTATCAATCACCTGTAAACTATAATAAAATAATACAATAATAAAGATATCAAAATAATTAAACCTAACTTTTACCCAAAAAATTCATAAACTTATTATTTGAGTAGAAACCACAAAGATACTCAATAACAAAAACTTGTTATTCCTGATCAATAAACCCAATGTAATAGAAAATTAAAGAAAATTTAAAACCTAGAAACAACAAAGTTTTGTTGTAGATTCAATAAGGAAAGTTACATACAAACATAAAAATACATTTCATTGTTCTTGATCAATAAAACCAAGGTAATATATAGAAAAATAATTTAAAATCTAAAAATTAAAGGAAAAATTTCAGAAATAGCAACTATAGAGCCTTAATTGTAACTTTTATAGCAACAGTTTTAAAATTACAAAAAATAGCAATATGTATTTTGCATTTGAGTAAACTGTTGCTAGTTAAATAGATATACAATTAAATATTGTGTTCCTAATTTAACTCAAATATGTTTGAGTTTAATAAGGGAAAAACGGTTCCTTAATCTATGGAACATTTACTTTACATATTCCTTTTCCTTTTAAAACTCTTTTTTTTACCACAATCGTTAAGTTACATCTACTAATTCAAATTCATTTTTTACCCATAATTAGCAACTCATAGCACTCCCAAAATACAGATTAAATTTCAAAAACATTTTGCTTCAAGTTATCATTTTTGCTGATCGACAAAAATTTACAGAAAATATTAAAAATATAACGGTGCAATCATAGGTATTGATGAACAAAATTAATTCTATTTGTGGGTTTTCTAAAATAAAAGTGCTAAAATATTTGAGATTGTTTAACATTTTGTCTAGTTCTCGTGAATAATTGATATAAGCGAATTTTTTTTGTTCAATTTCAAATTTGTCCTTGTTGTTCTGTTTTCAAAATTTGAGATGTAGTTTATATTCGGTAAATTTGAATTATGGTTTAGAATAACCAGTGTTAGAATAATTTTTTTTATTGGTTTGAATTTGTTTTGCAGAATTGTATAATAGAGTTAGTTGTTGTATTTAGTACGTCTTTGAGATTTATTTTTATTTTTACTATTTTGTAGTTTTCTAAAAATTGACAATATGAAGCATACCTGTACTTGTTAAACACTCTATTAGATGGACATATGAACAACAATATGAAGATTACATCAGTGATGCAATATTGTTGAGCATAAACGCTCCGTATAACCAACTATACACACTACTGGCTTCTCACATTGATGTAGATTTGACCTGCAAATGCATTCAAATCGAACATCAATTAACAGATATTGGAGAACAAATATGTATACATAATGACATGGGTTTGAAGGTCTATATTATGAAGAAAAGGGAGTTGAAGGATATGAGTAGTTTGCCTTTGTATGTGAGTATTTTAGACAAGGATACTTTCAGCACATTGGTAAGTTCATCATTGTATAATACCGAAAGTGTAAAGATGTCTTTCAGTTTAATGCACGTATTCAGTATACCTTGGACTCATTGTGTAATGCATGTATTTAGCATACCTTGGACTCATCTGCTGCTGATGTATTTACAATCGTTTCTTTAGCACCTTCTATGTTCTATATAAAGAGTAGAAAGATCTTATAATTGTGAAACATTATCAATAGAAATAAAGGCGTAGATTCCAAATACCTTAGACTCATCTTCAACTCCCAAATTGAATTTTATGAAATCAAGATTAATGCTTCTAAGCACCTCATTTGAAAATGAGAATTGAGACTCCGATATATGTGCTTCTCCGATATTTTCATCAACAGATTTTGTGTTCTACACAACATGTTGGTACAAATTCAATAACAACAAAATTTGTCTAGAACTAAAAAATACCATAGAAATATTTAGCATACCGGTAAATCACACACATCTCTTGCTTCAGGCACATCAATATCAGTTTTATACTTTCATAAAATAGAAAATCAAACATAAAAAATATTATTACTCTACTATATGAATATACATGAAAAAAATAAATAAACTACTTACCAGAACATCATCATTATCCTCATTATACACCTCCATCAAACTAGTGCTTCGATTCCCTTTGATCTCTTCAGTAACCTGTTTTTATAAATGCATTTGGACCATATGTGTAATTCTTATATGTAAAGATAAAATCACATTGTATATAGACATTAAAATACATATGAATGTAAACAATTGACTTACCAATGTGCCTTCAGAATTCTTATAAAGATTATCCATAAATATTGGAGTGGATTCATGGTGTGTTGTATTCTTGTCAGCTTCATTCATTGGTGGCTTGTCAACTGCTTTGTCTTTATCTTGTTTCTTCACATTAAAAAAAAAATAAAAAATATCAAAATCAATATTAAACTAACTATTTATAATTGCTAATCATATGTATATATGGTTATACATATCCTGAATTGAAAGATACATATTACAACTGTAATAAATCAAAACACATTTCATTTGTATTTATTCAAATACAAAATGTATATGTAGTATATGTATTTAATACATCATGTGTTATACATATTATCAAAAGCATATGTATATATGAACCAAATAAATACATATCACCAAAATAAAAAAGACACAAAATAGTATATATGTATATCCTGATTCATAAAATAAATATGTCGTATATATATATTTAACCTAGCAAATTATTTATTAAAATTATTGTACCTTGTTTTCAGTTATTGCAATCATTAGCTAATCAAACCTTGATAAGACTAGATCATGGATGGAATTCAACTCTTCACGAACCTGATCCAAAAGAAATAAATTAGAAATGAAAAAAAATTCAAATCTTAAATATAAATTACCTCATCGCAAAAATTTTCAAACACTTTGTTCGTAACAACAACATCTTCATCTTCAGAACTAAACGAGGACGGATCAGGTGACTGAACCAGAATAGATTTTTTGCTTGCTGACCGGTTTATGTCCTTCCTCTTTGAAGCTAATTTATCTTTTGGTTGAATTAGCTTAAAAATAGGAGTCCTAACATAAATCTTCTTTGCAATACGAGGTGGAGGGGGTTCTTTTTGGTGACTACTCATCTAACCCTTTATGTTGCTGCTTCAACTTTTTCTTGACTGGTGAAGTTGATGAATTACCATGATGTTTTTTTTTGTGATTGACTATTTTTGTGGACATGGCGAATCCTGAAAATCATCATCCAAATTAATCTCATAATCTTTATGACTTGCACCTACATGAACAACCTTCTTTGGTATTTTAATGGACGACATCTCCTTTCGTGTTAGCTCAATATTCTTAAAAGAAACCTACAATTTATATTACATAAAACGAAAAAGTATTTTAGATGGTAACACCACTGACAATAGGATCATAAATAACAGACATTACAAAACATTTAACCTTTACATAAATGCATAAGTAGTGACAAATTGTATTGTGTATATAAAGATATACAAAAACAGTAAATGTATTTCCAAATAATCAACATAAAGAACAACAAAAAAAAGGAAATTGACTTTGTTATATACCTCACTAAACATGTTTTCCATAAGAGATTGATACAACACTAAGTGTGTACCAAGAGATTCAAGCCAACAAAAGAGCAACAAGCTGAACAACAAGGTGCTAGTGAATTGAAATAGGCCACTCACGGCTTCACTAGACTTTAGATTTAGTTTTGAGCAAGAAAAGAGATGAACACAAGAAAAACAATGCTAGTGAATTGAAAGAGCCCCACACGGCTTCACTAGACTTCAAAGACCAACAACAATACAATGTTAACAAAAGAGATGGATAGATAGTTTGACATATAATATTCAAGAATCTAAGAACCATAACCACATGTAAGGACCCTAAGATTAATGAATGTTAACACCAAACTCTTATGTTGACAAAAGAGGGACTTTACCTCCCTAATCACCAACGTATCAAGCCAACAATGCAACACAAGTGATATCTACACTTGGGCAGCCCTAGTTATGGATTGGTGGCTTTTTCAAGCCCTACAACTAAGGGGTGTTACACTCCTCACACTAGACAGAGAGAGTTTGTCTTCCATCAATAAACAACTAAGTCCTAAAACTCTATCTTGTTCTATTTATATTATATTACAAAAGAAAACAAATAACTACACTACCCTTAATGAGAGGGGTGGCCATGGAGTGCATTTTGGGCAAAGTGAAGTGAGCAAAATGCCCTCAATGAAGATGGCCCAAAAATCGTGAGCAATTAAGTGTCCAAAACCGTGAATCCTCAAGTCTTCAATTCTCCAAGAAATCTTCCACTCACGGCCTTGATAAATGATATGCTCAATGGTAGGCTCAAAATGGGTCTTCCTTGCATATTCTTGTGCCCTCGGAGTGACCAAGTCTTGAATATTTAAGTGATGGTCTCCAATCATGTCTTCAAAAATTAGGGTGGTCATTTGACTTGAATTATCCTCCCCTTATTGAAAAAGATTCGACCTCGAATCCAAACCTTGCAAGAACGAAGAGAAGACAAACAAGTACCACATCCTCATGACATGCGGGTTAGAGTTAGTACAATAAACAACATCAACATGCCAAGGAGGTACACACTTGATATATAGCCACACATCCTTGACTTTAATCACGAGGGGCTTAGAAAAAATATTACAAAAGGGTGGTGCCCTAATTGAAAGTAAAGTCCACGCAACACATATAACAATATCACTCAAACAAGTGGACCGACCAAAAACTATCCGTCTTTCACACCCTAAGAAGTTATTGGGGTCAAATGGAAGACTGAACCAAGGACTTAGGTCTCGACCACTCTCATTCTTCCCTAGGGTGCCATCCTCAAGGTTAAGCAAGCCCTCTTTATCATCATTGGAAGTATCATGCACAAAAACAGGGTTAAGAAAGGTGTTCTACAAGCCAACTTCAAATAAAGGGTTCTCATGCATGCACTTACTACTAATTTTAAAATCTCCACTAGGAATATGCCCAATATAAGAAACACTTAAAGAAGAAGCAAATGGAATTTCTAAGCACACATCACCTTCTCTTTCAAATGAGAAATCGTCACTTAGACACAAACTACCACGGGCAGCTAAGGGATCACAAGCAAAACCATCTTTACCAAGGCAATCACAATTCGGGTTTCCCAAACAATCAAGCACATCAAGGTCTTTTCCTCCCGATTGATCATTATCCACATTCTCACTAGTTGTTGGAAACTTATATACAAATGTAGACTCATCTTGCTTTTCACAAGTGTCAACTAATGTGTGAATACTCTTGCCACTTGGTAATGAAACCTTAGTCAAGTTATAAGTGCTAGCACTAGATGGACACAAATCATTCTCACGCGGAGAATCAATTTCATCATCTAAAGGTTCAACTAGTGCTTGCCTACCTACAACAAGAGTTTGGTCCTCATGCGACCTAACAATACCAAGAGTATCACAAAAGGGAGACTCAAGCACCTCTACCCTAGGCAAAGCCACAACTACACCCACTTGGCTCCTACTAGCCACAACACAACATTCTAAGTCTATAGGAGTGTAAGGAATAACATTTTTACCTCGTTGCTCATATGAGCTATGGAATTCCTCTTGAAGTGTGTCCGGGCATCCCACTTGCACCCTTTGACCTACCATGCGATCTAACCTTTCATTTACCATAGCTAGGTCTTGGGACATAGTGTCAAGGTAGGCCAAAATAACATTGGTGGCATTGTTGTCCATGGGTTCTCGTTGAAGCCGCGGGTTCCCTTGCAATTGTTCCAAAAAGAAAAGAAAAGAAAAGAACAAGACTACAAAACAGAACACAAGTTAGTTCGAAACAACCTCACCACACTCTCACACACTTGATCGTCTTATACTTGGATTCACAAGTGTTGCAAGTTGGTTTGTAGTTCGTGATGAGTCGAGGGGTGAGTCTACTCCTTGGTCAGAATGGATTCTTTGTTTGGAGACTCAAGAAAAGTAATGTACGAACTTGAACCAAGAAGTACTACGATTTTAAAAACGACAAAAGCACAAAAGAAATATAGACATGAACAATGGATTCAAAGGACTAATTGACAATCTAGTAGGAGTTTACTAGTTTGTTAATTAGTACTAGGATCAATTAAACAAAACGAAGGGTCAACAAATAAGAAACTAAGAAATCTAAAATTTGAGCTTAAATATGTTGCGTGAATAGTAAAACATGATGATGTGGTAGCACGTAATGGTTGTGATTTTAGACAAGTTGTTATTTTCCAATTTGGAAGTCTTGGTCAATTTTCAATTTGGGGAATTGAGGAATTTGTTTAAGGAGGGGAATTCAAAAAAGTATTGGAGCCTTTTTCAACTTCAAGTATGAAGACTTGAATTTCTTGTACATCCTTAAAACATGGCCCCTTGTATCATGGAAAGTTGTTGGATAGTGGTTGTTAAAGTCTTTGGTGGTTGAGAAGTCTTGCAAGACTAACAAATTCTTACACCTTTACCTTCACCTTTTTGGATCAAATATTCACTTTATTTTTAACAAGGTATGAAGGTTGTGAAGAACATCAAGAACTATAACAACATTCACTAAGAACAACAACAACAATCTCAAGAACAACCAATAATTTCCACACAGCTCCTCCCAAATCCACAATAACAATATCTTCAACACTTGGCCAAGACAACTACAACTTCAAAAAAGATGTTTTTAGGCCACCAATTAACAACAATATCATGTGGTCAAGCTTACAACAACAACAATTTGAAGACTAAATGGCCAAAATAGTCCACTACAACAATGTTCAACAAGAAGGGGCCAAGTCTTATATTCACAACAACACCAACACTTCAAGCTCAAACTTAGATATAGACTCAATATGTTAGTGAAGAATAAAACTACCACTTAGAGACAACAAATACAAATAAAAATATTGGCCAATACACAACAAGAACACAATTTTCGGTCAAGAATACAAGATGGACAGATTGCTCTTTTTACTTGAATTTTCAGTTTTCAACAACAATTTTTTTTTTTGAATTTTTCAGGAAAGCTAGCCCAAGATTGATCTTGTGGGAACAAAATCAAGCCACACTTTGATACCAAATGATACAAGACTAAGTGTGTAATAAGATATTCAAGCCAACAAAAGAGCAACAAGCTGAACAACAAGGTTCTAGTGAATCGAAATAGGCTACTCACGACTTCACTAGACTTTAGATTTAGTTTTGAGCAAAAAAAGATATGAACACAAGAACAACAATGCTAGTGAATCGAAAGAGCCCCACACAGCTTCGCTAGACTTCAAAGACCAACAATAATACAATGTTAACAAAAGAGATGGATAGATTGTTTGACATACAATATTCAAGAATCTAAGAACCCTAACCACATATAAGGACCCTAAGATTAATGAATGTTAACACCAAACTCTTACGTTGACAAAAGAGGGACTTTACCTCCCTAATCACCAATGTATCAAGCCAACGATGTAACACAAGTGATATCCACACTTGGGCAGCCCTAGTTACGGATTGGTGGCTTTTCCAAGCCCTACAACTAAGGGGTGTTACACTCCTCACACTAGAGAGAGAGTTTGTATTCCATCAACAAACAAATAAGTCCTAAAACTCTATCTTGTTCTATTTATATTGTATTACAAAAGAAGACAAATGACTACACTACTCTTAATGAGAGGGGTGGCCATGGAGTGCATTTTGAGAAAAGTGAAGTGACCAAAATGCCCTCAATGAAGATGGCCCAAAAATCATGAGCAATTAAGTGTCCAAAACCGTGAATCCTCAAGTATTCAATTCTCCAAGAAATCTTCCACGCACAACCTTGATAAATGATATGCTCAATGGTAGGCTCAAAATGGGTCTTCCTTGCATATTCTTGTGCCCTCGGGGTGACCAAGTCTTGAGCCTTTAAGTGATGGTCTCCAATCATGTCTTCAAAAATTAGGGTGGTCATTTGATTTGTATCAGAGATTCATATCGTGGATGGGGAACATTTGTCTTCCAATTCAAAAGACGTGAAATTTACTTGTCCGCCTTTGAAACAACATTACGAGGAACATTGGAACAACACTCGTACAACTAAACTTAAATGGCAAGAGGTATTCCATGTTGCATATAGAACTTTTCTTTCGATTTCAACTTTTTATTCAAGCTTTTGGCTAATTCTTCGAATGCAACAGTCCCCTAAGGATAATCACTATAGCGACCACTCTCAACCAAATAAAAATGTAGCCATGGAATAGCTACAGTATCAACAACAGACAATAAAAATGCGTGAATAAAATAGATATTAGCAAACTTCACGGCATTTTCATCATTATCCTTCCCCAATTTTTTTCAGAAAAAGCAGCAAATAATTCTCTTTTCTGAATATAGTTGTCACCGCCAAAATATTGCTCAATAATTCTATTTGGAAGCTTCTCATCAAACACAAAATCATCCCTGTTTGATACACAATTCAAACCAGTAACCACAACAAACTCTCTAGGACTGAAATGAAGATTTATGCCTTTCACATGAATGACTATGGCATTTGCAGAACTTTCCTTGGTCTCAAACGACATAATACATCTTCCTAATTGCGCTTGTACCACACAATTTTTTTATGTAGACAACAAATATGCTATTATTACAAAACATCTTGTACCGATTCTTCGTTAAAATTGACTTAATACGATCTTCAATGTCATATACCGTATGACCTCCTATATGTAGAGAAAATTTGGGCAATACTCTTACCATGTATATCTGATCACGCAACACCTATACACCACGAAAAATACAATTATATGTCGAAACAGTGACATATATGTATTTATGAAATACATCTTAAAATTACATTATACAATATATACATAGAACTATCATATGTATTTATGAAATACATCTTAAAGTTACATTATACAATAGATACATAAAACTATCATATGTATTTGAGAATATGTGACTGGTCAATAATCTAAGTTATCAAACATCAAAATACAAAAACTGACATCATCTCATGAATAACAAATAAAACTAAGCAAAAAATACAAATATTATCAATAACAAACAAAAAAAAACATATCTATGCAGTAACAAATACATTTCATATGATTTCAAGAAAACTAAATACACATGTATTTTATTTATACATACCTATAACAAAAAATCATGTTTATAAAGAAGAGCAAAGTACATGTCATTGTCAAAATCTAATGAATAACAAATACAACTTAACAAAAAATATAAATCTTACCAGTAAACAAAACAAAAACATATCTAAAATATATCATGAATATACTTTATATGTCAAAACAATGAAACTTGTGTATTTACAAAATACATATTATACTAATATTAAAACATAGAGATATTTATTTTATGAATACATGAATGGTCCAAATACAATCCTTATAAGTGACAAATGTAAATATCTTACACATATCTTAAATACAAATACATATCTCATATATACAAAAAACATAAAATATACAATTCTTAACAGTAACAAATCATTGCACAAAATACAAATCTTACATATAACATATATAACATAAATACAATTAGCGACTACAATTTCACATATTAACAACACATTAGGAACTACAAATTCAAATCTTAACAAAACTGAAAAATAGATACACAACTAAAAAATTGTATATATGAAATACATATATGAACATGTTGTCAAGAAACTATAAAATTTTATATATAGCATCATACCTCCTCCACTTTCTCTTCTTCAGATTCATAATCAGATGAAATAGGGCTTGAAATTTTACTAGATTCACCTTTTTCATCCGACTTCTTTTTTTCATCAGTTTTTGAACTTTTGTGAATTTTGGGATGAAGATTTTGTCAAATCTTTCCTGTTCATTTTTTCTCCAATATTTTTCAGATTGTTACGAAACTTCAATCTCGCTTCTTCACTTCTAACACCTCCCTTAGGCTGAATATTAGTAGAACCCAAGTTAAAATCTTCATATTGTGTTAACCCAAGACTAAACGATGGTAGTTCATTGAAAATTAAATTCATCGGTTGAATATCACTAACTGAACTACTACAATTTGCATGTTGTTCCATTATAGTGGAACTATAAAGAATTCAACACACAAAAAAATTTCTCCCCAAAAAAACCCTAACAGGCGAAATCGCAGAAGAAGAAGAATGAGAAAATTTGAAAAAAAAATCAACAATAAATACATAAAAGAATTTACATGGAAAATTAATTGTAAAAATAAACTTACCTTAATAGTTGGATGCAATGTTTATCAAGTTCAGAGAGAAAAATTCAGAATTTGAAAAAAAAATGTGTTGGAGGGAACTGAAATGGTATGTGCCGTAAAAAAGGGTAAGGTAAAAAAATGAGTAAAAGACATGTGATTTTTCCTATATAAGGTAAAATATTGCTAGTTTTGTTATTAGTTGTAATTTTGGGAAACTATTGCTATTAATTGTAATTAATGTCTTAAGGTTGCTAGTCTATGTAATTTTTTCAAAATTAAACCAACATATTATATTAAAGGTCCAATAACAAAACTATTTACAAACATAAAAGAATGATTTGTTATTTATAATCAAAAAAATCAAAATGTAATAGAAATACAAATTTTAAATCCAGAAACCACAAAGTTACCCAATAACAAAACCATGGTCACAAAGTTTTATCACCCAAATAAAATATTCGTATAAACCTAAAAAAGGAATTCTAAAATTAATATATATATATATATATAACAAAAAAATAATAATCCTAACCTAAAAAAGTAAACTTGTTTTCGTGGGAAAGTCCACTACCCCTTTTTAACGAAAAAGGTTGCATTTAGTGTTTGCAAGAAAAATTTTTTTTTCTTCTTTTAGGAATCTTACCAATTTTTCTAAAATATTTAGAACTTTACCTTATGTATAACTTTTTTTATATAATATTTTCTTTGAAGTACCATTTTTTTTAATAAATTATTGTCATAAATTTAGGAATTCAACTAAAGTGATTGTTTTTTCATTTATATTTTTTTATATTTATTATAGTTAATATTCAATAGTATAAATTAAAGGGAAAATATGAAAAAAATGATATTTTCGGTCTTTTATAGGAGGAAAATTATAAATTACACATATATCGTATCCTTTATCCCTTTTATTAATAAAAGCATGATATAGATTCAATCACCATATTCTCTGATTATTGTCTTTTAATGACCGATTTTATTTGTAGTTTTTGACTTCTCCTCTTTCTTTTTTCTTTTGGAGTTCTTCTCCTCTTTCTTGAGAAAATTGAAGGAAAGATGTCTTTTAAGTCTTGAATAAAGGATTGGTGACATTGACCAATTTAAAGGGTCAAACATCATTTGAAAACTTGATTAAGTTAATTGTGGAGTTGATTAATATTTTCAAAACTTTCTAATATTTTCAAAAATATAAATCAACCCAACCCACACCCCTCTTCAATCCAAATCCACTAGTGTCTCTCCCCCCTCTCTCGACAGCTTCTCTCAATTCTCTTCCAACTAACAGTTCTGCAAAATTCTTCCTTCAAATCTCTGGCAAAAAATAGTCGGACGAGTTACCTTTTGACTTTCAACAGTCAATCAGCGTGAAGACTTCTCGGTGACAATAACTTCTAGTTCTTCGTCATCTCATTTTCTTTTTCACAGATAAAAAATTATAAAGAAATAGAGGAACTTGAGCCAACTACTCTTCTAGTATTGAAAAGTGGACTGAATAAAACCCTAATTTCTAGAATTTCATCTTCTTATTATCGTACTGTTGATTTGGATTTGTTGGTGATTTTTGTTCACAGTTGATTTTCTTAGTGTGTGGGTATGATGTGTTGGTATTGTTGGGTTGATTTGTTGTTTGTCTTAGAAAAATGGTGTTGAAATAGACGAAACATATGATGCAACAGGTGAAGACATTTGATGAAACAAATGAAGACATCTGATGCAACAGATAAAGACATCTAATGCAGTAGATGTTAATATCTTATGCAATAGATTAAAGTTTGATACAACTATTAAAATCGATGCAACAAATGAACAATCTAACAGATTATTCATCTATCGCGACAGATGACTCTTCTGTTTGGAAGAAATCTAAATAATATTGATCCAACAGATAACTCATTTTCCAGCAGATGATTTATATGTTTCAACAGTTCAGTGATCTATTTTTATTCTCTCCAAAGGTTTACTCATTGTTGCAATAGGTCAGTTATATGTTGCAACAGATAAAATACCTGGTATAATAGATTAGTGATCTATTTTTATTTTTTTCAATGGATTAGTCATCCGTTGCAACAGGTCATTTATATGCTGCAACAGATAACAAATCTGGTGCAACAAATTAGTAATATATTCTTATGATTTCCAACAAATTACTTATTCATTGCAACAGGTTGGTTATATGTTGCATCAGATAAAATACCTGGTGCAACATATTAGTGATCTATTTTATAGTTTCCAATGGTTTACTCATCCATTGCATCCGGGTCGGATAGATTAGAGATTTATTTTTATTGTTTCCAACAGTTTACTTATCCGTTGCAACAGATAACATACCTAGTGCAACAAATGTGTTGTCTGTTGGAACTATATTTTTTATCGTTGTGCATATTAGATTTATTGTTATGCCTTTTTAACAATGCATTAATCAATTATAATCTATTTTTTATTTTTGTTAATTTAAGATAATATGGCTCTAAAAAAAAGGAACCATATTAAGTCCAAGTAAAAGAATAAGTGCAGCAGATCGGCTATATCCACCACTCTATGAGCTTGCTTTACAAGCATTATCTCAATCAGGAGTAGAACATAATGAACACGAGGAGGAGGAATATCTCAAAAGATATGATCCAAATACTAATAGCTCTTCCGCAGAAAAGTTGGTCAAAACATTCAGCATTGATCGTTATCCTATGAGAATGCAGTGCGATGGTGCCATAGATTTAATGGGTGATTTTGTCGTTAAGTCGGCCATGGGAAAATTTTTGATGCCTTCAGAAAAATACTCCGAGAACAAAAATTGGATGCTTATTTAAGGGAAAGATGCTTTGGGCAATATCTTGATTTGCCGGAGGACAATAATGCTCGTTTCCAGAAGAAAATGGTATACGATCTTCTCAAGCATAGGTTTATGTATGAAAACAAAGACAAGATGAATGAGGTGCGGATAAATTACTGTGGCATGCCTATTTGTTTTAGTTGGAAAGAGTTTGTCATAGTTACCAGACTAAAATGTTATCCTCCTTCTCCTTCTCAAGTTATACCTACTCTGACCCAAAAGAAAGCACCTTACACACCCAAAAAGGGCAAAGACAAGTTGAGTGATTGTGAGGACCTGATGTCCATTGTTGGTTCAAGCATTAAAAATAAAAATTTAATAGAAGCATTGAAAGGTAAAAGACTCTCAAAGAAGCACAAGCAATCATTGGGCTTGGTTTGGTTTATACATAATATTCTTTGGGCGAAAGACGTTAACAACAATATAAGCCTTGGTTTAATAAATTTCTCTGAGGATGTTGAGGCATTTAATAGCTATCCTTGGGGTTATGAAAGCTTCAAAATGACTGTCCAATATTTGTTGACTCCATTAACGCCAAAGACAGTCAACTTATATGGCTTTCCATGGGCCTTCATGGTAAATATTTTTTTAACATCATTTTTTTTATTCAATAATGCTTTTGATTTATTGGCGTTATGTTATAGGCTTGGGCATTTGAAGCCATTCCTTATTTAAGACAACAAGTGAACTACCAGGAAGAAGTTTCCTATCCAAGAATCCTAAGATGGTTGTCGGCGAAAACCGATAAAAATGCAAAATTTCTTGATCTTTTTAATCCCCCCAAGGAAGCAGTGAGTCCAATTCTAATCAAGTTTTTGTTTTAATTAATGATTATTTTAAATAATTTATCATCATTCTATTATATGTATCGATTTATTTTAGATTGTCCATCCGTGGCTTGTTCCGACCAACCGAGAGTTGAAGATGCTAGTTTTTCTTACTTTACGGTCTATGCAAACTTTACCAGACCTTAAGGTCATTAATGGAATAAAAATAGAATTGTTTGGAGCAACAACCATCATAAGAAAAACAATTTTGGAGGGTGGACTTGTTGTTGTTGATGATGGTAGTCGTAGTGGTAGTGCTAGTAGTGCTGCTGTTGGGGCTAATGATGCTCCTCTTACCATTTTTGAAACAACAAGCCATTATAATTATGATCTTACTGGTTGTACAGATTTTGCCACATCTGGCGAATGTTCTGTATGCAAATGTCAAGACTGCAAGGCGAAACACGATAGAGTGATTAATGCTATTAATGCACTAAGTGCTTCTGTAAAAAAAAATAGCATCTAAGAGGGGTGCCATTCCATCAAAGAGGATTTCATATCCATACACTCCACTGGAGATCATGGCGGCTAAGAGGATAAGAAAAGATACTTCCAAGGCATCGGAAAAAGAAAAATTGCAATGCCTCTGTCTTTGTCTTGCATAGATTTTTAGTGTGTAAGGGCCACATGAGAGCAGAATGAGCCAAAGAAGGTGAATGTACATCACCTATTCCAACAAATAAATAGAAACATATCTATTTTAAACAGATAATACATCTACTGAAAATTATCAAACAGATATATACATCTGTTGCAACTGTTGTCTAATCTACTCAGATGTGTTATCCATTATGACAGATGAATCTTATGTTGCAACAGATGGATCATTTGTTCAAAATTATCGTACTGCTCTGATTTACCTATTTGAATTCATCCCAACAGATGATCCATCTGTTGCAATATAAAAATTATCTGTTGCTACAGATGGACAATCTGTTGTATATCTGTAATTAGCATTGATAATTTTGGCTTTCCAGGTGGATGTCACGGTAGAAGCCACTGCTAAAGAGCATAATATCACAATTTATAATCCATCAACTGCTTCCAAAGAAGAAGAAAAAATGGAGCCCTTCAGATTGGGAGAATAGAAAAATTACCCATTTGAAGGGTTCAACATCTCGGATGAAGCTCCAAAAAAACTAATGCAGATGATCAACGACTATTTAAAATGGATTGCCGATGGGATATTAAAGCATCATGCCGACAGGTACATAAATCAATTTTAAAAGATATTGGTTTATACAATTCTTGTTGTAAGAACGTGACATTAACGCATATAAATCATCATGTAGAAAAAAATGTTGAACGCTACAAAGTGAACGAAGCGAGTCTTGGTTTTGATATGTTCAACTTTATTATTGCACAACTCGGAATAAAGAATTGGTTCAATTTGATGTCACAGCCCCAAACTTGCTAGAATGATGAGGTTTAAATGAAATACATATTACTATTAATTAATACTTTATTTAGTTGCATCTATGTATTAATTTTTTCGTTACGTAATTTGAAATATTTGATAATATACGCAGCACATCGATGTCATTTTTTACTACCTCTAAAAGAAGGCCAAGTTGCAAATACAAGAAAATTATAGATACACGATAGGCAATTGTCTGTACAAAGTTTACATCAATAATGCCTACAATAGGTATTGTCAACAACAGCCGGAAGTTTTCCAAAATGAGAAATGCTTAATCAACATCATTAAAGGTTTTAGCATTTCGGCTGGCTTACCTTGGTATTTGGTCGACGAAGTGTACATCCCAATCAATTGTGGTGATGAATTCCATTGGGTTTTGGCTGTCGTCGTTCTAAAAGATAGATGCATCCGAGTTTATGACTCAATTTTGTGAAAGAGACGTTATGGTCCTTCATCTAAGAAACAAAAGATGGCCAAAATATTGCCTACTTACCTTGATATAAGTGGCTTTTTGGACCAAAAGGTTCGTACTGATTGGTCGACAATTGAAGCATACCGGGATAAAATGGGTAATCCATTTGATGTACAATATGTTGAAGAAATTGATCAACAAACCATTGGTATCCTGTACATATAAGTGTCATGATTTAGTTTCATTTAATAAATTTCACAACGCTTGCATAAATTGCAAGATATGGATTATATATTTTTTTAAAATGCAGGAACTGCGGTCCTTTTGTTGTCGCTTACGCTGAGCATTTGAGCGATGGATTACAAGTACCAAATGATGGACTTGATGCCGGATTACTCTGAAAAGATATGCTTCTCTTTTATGTAAATACGGAGAAGCAAAAGCTCAGAAGCCATACGCAAGCGACACTAATGATCCACGATGACCAAAGATGAATTTCGTAATACCGTATGAAGAACAACTTGTCCATATTGATTAGATATTTATATCTTGAGTCCGTCAATGCAATAAACTATCCTCCTTGATTTAACTTGTTGGTTTATTTGTAGAGTAGATCATTTGTGCCCGTAATGATTTTTTATATTTCATTTATTTCATGTAATTTCCAAAGGCTTCGATTTATTTTATACTGTCTATGAATATAATTTAATCCTTAGTTTTGAACATGATAATTTAAATGGAATACTAGATTCAAATATCGCAACAGATAATACATCTGCTACAACAGACGACATATCTTATCAAACAGATTTAGACATATGTTGCAACATGAGATGCAACACGTAGGTCGTCTGCTGGAAACTATATAACAGGTCTTCCTAATATTTTTATTTGCTCTATAAATTACTAATCAGTTTCAAAAGATAGATTATATATTGTAACAGATTGTATATCTATTGCGACAGATAGACTGGGAACATCTGTATAATGTAACAGATGACCAACCTATTCTAACTGATAATCAATCTGTCACAAGAGGTACTATATCTATCACAACAGGTATTATATATGTTACAACATATATACTATCTATTGCATTATAAAAATATAACCATCCACAGACATAAAAATTATTGCCACTACATGTAAAGTGAGGTGGCTTGAAATAAAAAATTATTATCGTGTTCGTCTCCGTCTTTGTACATTTTCTTCTTTATACATAGGCTCTAACCATTTAGTTAGGTCATCTACTAGAAATTATATAACAGGTCTTCCTACTTTCTTAGTTCATTGCAACAGATTATCTATCAGTTGCAATAGATAGATTATATGTTACAACAAATTGGATATCTGTTGCGACAGACAGACCAAAAAACATCTATTAATGCAACAAACGACCAACCTACGCCAGAAAATAATCAATATATCATAACAGGTATTATATATGTTACAACATATATACTATCTGTTGCATTATAAAAATTTAATTGTCCGCAGACATAAAAATTATTGCCACTACATGTAAAGTAAGGTGGCTTGAAATAAAAAATTGTTATCGTGTTCGTCTCCATCTTAGTACATTTTCTTCTTTATACACGGGCTCCAACCATTTAGTTAGTACCCCATAGGCCCAAAACCATTGCAACTTTCCGACAAAGGTGTCGCACATATCGGTCATTTCTGTGCCTGTTAGCAAATACTCGATGTGTGCAAGTGAGTACGGCCCGCACGCTTCACCGATTCTATTTCTCTGGAGCTCGATGTTTTTATTTTGACCTTCAAAATCCAATGATTCCTTCATCAAAACTTCATCCGGCAAATGATCCATCATCTTACTCTGCGTCAAGAACTTGGGCAACAACTTCAAGAGTAGCTGCATGTAGACTAAAAACTTGTCCTCGCTGAAGACAGTTAAGTTGCATTCATAAAACATAATGTTTCCCTCATAGAGTAGTATCTTAGCAGCGAGAAAATATTTGACTTCCACATTTATGACTGCAAGGATTCTCTTTGCCTTGGTCCAGCTCTTGTCGTGTGGATATTGCCTCTTTCCTCTAACATATTTAATCGGTTCTTCATCCCATTGGAACGTAGAAAATAAATGATCAAGTCCCGGGCCATCGAAATTAGCTTGCTTACGTAGATCATCGTACCTATCCTTAAAATCATTGTAGAAGTTGAGGTCCATTATCCTATCGACAACATCATAAGCATCCGGGTACACTAATTACCTACCCTTTATGAGGCAGAGAATTTCGTCAACATACTATGGTATAAGAAGCCAATTAATTTAAATAGGTTAGTAATTGTAAATAATAAAAACATAGTGTAAAGAATTCAATGCAGAGGGTTCTCTGAATCAGTTCACAGATTACCCAGTCAACATAACTCATACAACAGATGCGTATTATGTTGCAATAGAATACCAAGTTGTTGCCACAGATTACACATCTGCTGTGTAAATTCTTCTTTGTGAATTAGATTGGAAGGCTAGGTTAGAAAAAGTGAACTTACATTGTCCTCGTACCACACACGCATATTTGTCATATTCTTGAAGTCTTTGGCAGCAAATGAATGCATGGTATATTCTTTTTGAACCTTCCTCTTGCCATTCATGATTTGTTGTAGTTCCTTCTCCTTCTCTTTTCCAAGGGTTGTTAATATGTCCACCTTCTTCAGCAGCCCCTGAACTTCAACAACTCCTGGAGCGGGAAGAGTTGCAGTTTTTGCTATTTTCATAACAAAGAGAATTTTTTTAATTTTTCTTCTCTTCCTCCTAACCACCATTGTAGGAGTGCATGACTTACCCACCTCATTGGATGGTATGGCATCCCTCCTGGATTTCAACTCCTCAGTAGCTTTAGCAATAGCCTCTAGCTTTTTAAGGAGTTTATTCTCTCTATCCTTGCACACTTTGCATTTTCAATGAGAACATGAGGGCGGGGAGGGGTGAGAGGGACCACTGTAAGGGTGGGAGGGACCGATGTAGGGGTGAGAAAGACCTGTGCAAGGGGTGTTTTCAAAAGTATTTATTTTTTTACTGAGCATGCTCATAATCATGACTAGCAGCAGCAGGATGGCTGCCACTATCACAAACAACTCCACCAGCAACATCCCCAGAAGAAGCACCCGGATCTTTGGTCGTGAAGAGCTTCAACATTAGGCAAACCTTGCCTAACTGCTCTTCTTATGGATGTTGCTCCATCCAATTCCTTCTTTATTAACTCCACCATTGGGTCATATTTTTTTATCAACAAGACCCATAGTAAGAAAAGAAGTCATCCCTAGCTCATCATCGGTAGGCATGATCCAAGGATGCACAACATATAAAAAATACAAGAGGCATTTAAATCATAAAACAATAATTTGCAGTCAGTTGGGTTACACGGATGTTAACACAACCAACTTATTCAACAGATGATCTAGCTACTACAACAACTAATTTGTATGTCACAACAAATTGACAATATGTTGCATCGGATTATACATCTGTTGCATAATTTGCATTAGATGAGTAATCCGTTGAGTCGGGTTCAGAGAACCAAAGCAATAGATGGTTAATCTGTTGCAAAATATGGATTGCCTGTCGTAATAAATTACCTATCTATTGCGCCAGATATAGTTAACCGGTAATCTGTTGTAACAGATGAACCACTATCGCAACAGATGGAACATCCATTTCAATATCTTTCTTTGAGGCGAATTATTTTAGTTGAAAGAAGACATACTGCATCATACAAAGGGTTAAATAGATCAGCGTCCTACTCCTTAATATTTGTTTTGCCTCCCTTGAACTGCTTTCAGAGACGATGAATGGCTTCACATGCCCAAGCCTGAAAAATGTAAACATGAAGCAAGCAAAAAAAAGTCATAATAAGTATATAGTTATTATAAATTAATGGTTGAGTAAAAATAGTGATCAATTTTTCCATGAAAACCCAGGGAAAGCCGTATAATGTGATCATGCCTGTGCATAGCTTTGTCCGTAAATATTAGACAGTTAAGTAGTAGCTGTCATATCCCCAAGGATAGTCATTCAATTTGTCAAAATCATCAGCAAGCACCAAAAAATCATCTTATATGACTTTCCTAATATCTCTTGTCAATAAAATATAATGGACATATCAAACTAAGCACAATTTCGCCCTGCAGTGCTTTGGTATGTCTTTATCCTTGAAATCTGCCATTAAATTCGCCACTTTGTATCTACTACGTCCAACAATTCCCAACAACCCATTTTTTCCCTTGCATTTGTTGGACCCTTTGTGGGGTGTTTTCTTGATGAGAGGTTCTTCTGGACGATCGCATCTCAAGCCCGTCACTATGGCAAACTCTTTCAACCTAAAACAAACCAGTATGTCGCAGTAGTTGATCCAGATTTCATCCATCATTTTTTACCCTCCTTTGGATCTTTATCATCCTTCACGTACTTGATACTGTTCTTGAGATGACCATATACCATTCTCATTGGGAAACGAAGAGTGCGGTCCTTAGGCAGCTCTAGAAAGTATGCTAAGAAGCTCTTGTTAAAAAGTTTGTCTATCTTTTCATTCTTCATAATTCTCCTTAATTTATTAAAATGTTTCCCCAACTGACATTTAAGTACAAGATCACCAGTTACTTTGTCAGGGTTATCCATCGGCATCGCAACTAGAAACCTATCAATACTAATGGTTTTGACAAAATGATGCTGGGATTTTGATATTATTTCATGCCCCATTGATGAGGAGTTATCACTTTCCTCAGCTTCATTTTGCCCCGATTGAGATTGTTCAGAAAGTTTCTCCGAATCTATCTGTACTCTAGCCATTTTTGTTGGGTGGTCAGAAGTTGATCCACTTTCAGTTTCTTTTCTTTTAGAGACATCTTTTAACTACAAACAATAGAAAAATAAAAAATACATTGCATTTGATGTCTGCATAATTTTTTTTAAAAAAAGCTAAGACAAATTTCAAAAAATCATTCTACGCCACATTACAAAAAAAAAATACTCCAACGGATAAGCCATCAGTTGGAATAGATGGGGAATCTGTTTGAAGACCTATTTAATATCTCCCAACAGATATTCCACCTGTTACAATAGATGGACCACCAAGACCACCACCAATGCCACCAATACCAACACCAAAACCACTGACACCACAACCAAAAAGACAAATACTGACACCAATAATAAAACCAGTAACACCATCCAATAATACCACGACAGTCTACAAAACACTGAGATAAAAACTAGAATTTTCTCGGGTGCTTCCTACATTTTTAGCATCAAAATATAAAATTGTTAACTCATTCTCGTAGATAATACAACTAAAAGTCTTTTTTCCATCATTAACTAAAAATCCCTAATTTTAAGAATAAAGAACAAATGTAGAACTTTTCTTGAACTCTGTTACTATGAAGACAGAGAAAACAACAGACACAAGAAAGAATGAAGTTAAAAATAACAACTATGTGGTCGAAAATAGGAAGAAAATCAATCAATGTTGAAAGGTTGAGCAATATGTTGAGTAGTTGTATCTGTATTATTGAGAGAGAGAGAGGGAGAGGAGTAAGAACTTTAGATTTGAAATGAGGAAAAGTATTTCCTGAAAATGGATGATTTGAAATTTTGGAAAAGAATGACAAGTTTTGAAATTGTTAATTTCGTCCTAATTGATCTTAATTATTTTTTAAAATTTCAAAAGATATGCCCCCTCCGTTTCGTTTTAGTTGACCCTTATTGACTTAGCACACCCGTTAAGAAATTATTTAATAGAGGCTTATTTTACTAAAATAACCCTATTAATTATGCATTGAAAATATGAATTTGAGTAAATACACTTTGTCTAATCATTTAATGTTAAGGGTAATATTGGAAGAACATAATAAAATCCTTTGGATTTCATCAAAGGGTCAACTAAATTTAAAAAAATATTTTTAGAAAGAGGGCCACCTAAAACGAAATGAAGGGGGTACAATAGTTTTTAAAATATTAAGTTAATGAGAGCAATTTTCAACTTAGGGTGATCGATCGACGACCCGGGTCGAGATGAACGCAAGACCAATGCCAATTGCAAAGAATCAGTTAAAGTTGTAGTTGACTCTATGAGCTCATTCATTTATCCCTACTTCCAACTAAATCAATGTAGGTTATGTTAATCGCAACATTAAGTTAATGAGATCGATCGACGACCCGAATTGGGAAGAATGCAATACCAACGCCAATTGTAAAGACTCGGTTGAAGTTGTAGTTGACACTATGAGGTCATTCATTCATCCCTACTTCTACCTAAATCAATGTAGGTAATGTTAATCCCAATATTAAGTTAATGAGATAGATCGATGACCCGGGTCGAGATGAACGTAATACGAATGCCAATTGCAAAGACTCAGTTGAAGCTGTAATTGACCCTATGAGCTCATTCATTCATACCTACTTCCACCTAAATTAATGTAGGTAATGTAAATCTCAATATTAAGTTAAAGAGATCGATCGACGACTCGGGTTGGGATAAATACAATACCAATGCCAATTGCAAAGACTCAGTAAAAATTGTAGTTGACCCTATGAGATCATTCATTCATCCCTACTTCCACCTAAATCAATGTAGGTAATGTTAATCCCAACATTAAGTTAATGAGATCAATGGACGAACCGGGTTGGGATGAACGTAATACCAACGCCAATAGCAAGGACTTAGTTGAAGTTGTAGTTAACCCTATGAGCTCATTCATTCAACCCTACTTTGGCCTAAATCAATGTAGGTAATGTTAATCCCAACATTAAGTTAATGAGATCAATCGATGACCCAAGTCAGGCTGAACGCAATACCAACGCCAATTGGAAAGACTCAGTTGAAATTGTAGTTGACCCTATGAGCTTATTCGTTCATCTCTACTTCCACCTAAATTAATATACGTATTGTTAATCCCAACATTAAGTTAAGGAGAATGATAAACGACCCGGGTTGGGATGAATGCAATACCAACACCAACTGCATAGACTCAGTTGAGTTGTAGTTGATCCTATGAGCTCATTCATTCATCCCTACTTCCACCTAAATCAATGTAGGTAATGTGAATCCCAATATTAAGTTAATGAGATCGATCGATGACCTGTGTTGGGATGAACGCATTACCAACACCAATTGCAAAGACTCAGTTGAAGTTGTAGTTGACCCTATGAGCTCATTCATTCATCCCTACTTCTACCTAAATCAATGTAGGTAAAGTTAATCCCAATATTAAGTTAATGAGATCGATCGATGACCTGAGTCGGGATGAATGCAATACCAATGCCAATTGCAAAGACTCAGTTGAAGTTGTAGTTGACCCTATGAGCTCATTCATTCATCCCTACTTCCACCTAAATCAATGTAGGTAATGTTAATTAAAACATTAAGTTAATGAGATCGATCAACGACTCGGGTCAGGATGAACGCAATACCAACGCCAATTGCAAAGACTCAGTTAAAGTTGTAGTTGACCCTATGAGCTCATTTATTCATCCCTACTTCCACCTAAATCAATGTAGGTAATGTTAATCCCAATATTAAGTTAAAGAGATTGATCGACCACTTGGGTCGGTATGAACGTAATACTAACGCCAATTGCAATAACTCAGTTGAAGTTGTAGTTGATCCTATGAGCTTATTCATTCACCCCTACTTCCACCTAAATTAATGTAGGTAATGTTAATCCCAACATTAAGCTAATGAGATCGATCGATGACCCATGTCGGGATGAACGCAATACCAACACCAATTACAAAGACTCAATTAAAGTTGTAGCTGACCCTATAATCTCATTCATTCATTCCTACTTTCACCTAAATCAATGTAGGTAATGTTAATCCCAATATTAAGTTAATGAGATCGATCGCCGACCTAGGTCGGGATAAATACAATACTAATATCAATTGTAAAGACTCAGTTACAATTGTATTTGACCCTATGAGCTTATTCATTCATCCCTACTTCCACTTAAATCAATGTAGGTCATGTTAATCCCAACATTAAGTCAATAAGATCAATCGACAACCCAGGTCGGGATGAATGCAATACCAACACCAATTGTAAAGACTCAGTTGAAGTTGTAGTTGACCCTATGAGCTTATTCATTCATCCCTACTTCCACCTAAATCAATGTAGGTAATATTAATCCCAACATTAAGTTAATGAGATTGATCAATGACCCATGTCGGGATGAACGCAATACCAACACCAATTACAAAGACTCGATTGAAGTTGTAGTTGGCCCTATGAGCTCATTCATTTATCCCTACTTCCACCTAAATCAATGTAGGTAATGTTACTTCCAATATTATGTTAATTAGATTTATTGACGACCCAGGTCGAGATGAACGCAATACCAACGCCAATTGCAAAGACTCAGTTGAAGTTATAGTTGACCCTATGAGTTTATTCATTCATCCCTACTTCCACCCAAATCAATGTAGGTAATGTTAATGAGAGATCATTTCAACTGTAAGTTATTGATCAACGATCGGGATCAGGATGAACGCAATTTCTAATAGATATTCACATTTGTTGCAACAGATGATATATCTGATTTAATTTTTAAATAGACATTTGAATCTGTTGTGACAAAAGAATGAGCTATTGGAAAATTTTAAACAAATATTGGTATCTATTGTAACAGATGATATATCTGTTTGAAAATCTTTTTTCCTTTCAACTTTAAAGCAAGCTTTTGTCCGAGTAAGAGTTACTGTAAGAGTAAGTACTACAAAATACGGTAAAAAATGAAGAGTTTCTTTTTCTTGAATAACTCAAAAATACATTCATTGAGTAGTCCTATCTTATCTTTTCAATGTCACTAGTCATCTGTTAGAACAGATACAATAGATATTTAATTATCAAATAGATATTTGCATCTGTCCTCACAGATGACTGAGCTATTGGGATGTTTAAATAGATATTAATAATCTGTTGTAACAGTTGACATATTTGATTATCAAATGGAAAGTTTTTTTTTAAATAGATATTTGTATCTGCTGTAACAGATGACGATGCTGTTGGGATTTTTAAACAGATATTGCTATCTGTTGCAACAAATGACATATCTGTTTGAAAATCTATTTTTTCTTTCAAATTTTAAAGCAAGCTTCTGTCCGAGTAGATAAAGTAGTAAGTACTACTTACAAAATGCTGTAAAAAATAAAGAGTTTTTTTTCTTGGATACCTCAAAAATATGTTCATTGAGTAGTCTTATCTTGTCTTTTCAATGTAACTAAACTAAGTCTTCCTCGTTCTCCTCAAATCATTAATGAATATTAATTATATCAATTAATGAATATTGAAACTCACGTCTACATACACGATACATCTAGAATTATATCATCTCCTCACTTTAGTCCTAAATTTATTTTATTCATCTCTTATCTTTTACTTTCTCTCCTCTTTAGCTTAGGGTTTCACAGCCTTTTTTCTATCTTCTCTCTTTTCTCTTCTCTTTCTCATAAAGATCCTTTTGGATCTAAATCGATCCATATATTTCCTCGATTGAAATTGCTATTTTGATCCCCTTTTAATGCTAAGGTATGGTTCACTATTACTGTTTCATTCTCGTCTTCTTCTTTGCAAGTTATTTATATCTATTTCTTATTTAATTACCATTTACCCATATGATATTTATTTAAAAAAATTTAAAGGAACTTTAAGTATTGAATAAATGAAACGAGAATTTTTATTACAATATGCAAAAAAAGTATTCGGTTAGGAGAAGTTTAAAAGCCTTGTTGGCAGTATCATTTTTTTGGTATGTATTTTGTTTTTTTTTTGTTGTTTATGTTGTTATTGATGTTGTTGGTGGGGTTGGCGTTGTTGGAAGTAGTGGTGTGGTGCTGTTGATGGTGTTGGAACAAAGGATGTTGCTTCTTTTTTGTTGATAATGTTGGAACAAATATTGTTGTTTTTTTGTTGTTGATGTTTTTTATTTGTTGTTTCTTTATAGTTTATGCTGTTGTTGATGTTGCAACAGACGGAGCAACTGTTGGAACAAATCAAACCACCAGCAAGGCTGTTTTGGTATATTCAAACAGACTCCATATCTGTTGCAACAGACTCTAAATATTTTACAACAGAATCTAAATTTGTTGCATCAAACTTTAAATCTGTTGCAACAGACTTCACATCTATTATAATAGACTCCACCTCTGATACAATAGACTTTACCTCTATTGAATAGATGAATAATGTTCTTTTTTTGAATAATGTTGTAGCTATAAGGAACTAACTATTGATCAACCTTTTCCTGACCATCACAAGAGGCTGCAGTAAAGATGGGTTCAGAGGAATAAGCTGTATGCAGATAGAACCACATCATATGTGGGAGGTATGTATTACTGATAATATTATCATAGAAGCACACATAGAGTATACTGATTTTGTGAATGCTATTTTTACCGATTAGTCATAGATCATTCAAAAAAGATATCTGCAATTTTACAGTTAAGTTTGGTAGGTTTGAACTGATAATTCTGAGGGACCATGAATATGGTTCTGATACCCTGTCAAGATTTAATGTTGGTTGTTGCTCATGTTTATTTGTCAAGCATTGGTAAGGGATCTAGTTTTGGTGTCATTGTAAAGAGATTCAATAGCGATTGGACTAACTTTTAGGGTGCATTGGACTCTGAGAAGGCCTTTAAAGCCTAGCACTGCATCTAACAAGAACGGAAAACCTATATAGTTATTTCCCTATCCCAAATTTATATGGTTGGGTTGCTCGTGGTGATGATTATACGCCAGTAGGTACGGTAGGAGAATGCCTTCAATGGAAAATGGGTGATTGATAAAAGACTATATCATCTGAGAGCTAATTGAAGAGGAGACATAGGGTAGAAAGTAAGACTTCTGGTGAATTTGGCCAATGAAATTATCTAAAAACAACATGAGAAATCTGAATCAAGTGTAAATATGAAAGTGTATCCACTAATGTAAATTCGTCTGTTATTTCTCTAAAAGAAAAATAATGCAGATGGACACTTTCCTAGGGATTTGTGACTAGGTAGCGTGGTTGGGATTATCACCTAGATAGAAAATAGTAGAAGTCCAAGAAAGCAACCTTACGGGCATCAATGGTTGAAATGATATACAGTATGTCAAGAAAACTTGTGACAACAACAACTGTAGTTAAAGTAAGGAATCTTTGCAAAGGCGATGATTTCTAAATTTTAAATTGCATCCCGTGCCTTCTTGTTTGTGGTTACGATTAGGTCCACTGCTGTTGACCTGATGGGAACCACAAATGTGATTGAAAAATAAATTGAGTATCATCACTTCCATAGAAATATAGTTATAATTGATTGTGTTTTATATCCTTAGCATGCTTTCAACATTTCTTAGAGAATATCAGAGGCTTTCTCTACAATGTGAATCCGGATAATTTTCAAGCTTGCCTCCAGCTTTCTTATTTTGTATTCAAGCTGGTCGTTACCATCTTCGAAGTTGGTCAAGAATTCTTGGTATCTTGTGAGCTCGATCAGGAACACCACCTTCAAAGTTGTGGCATTTTAGAATGGCTTTAGAACACTCTCTTCAGAAGCCTTAAAGGATATATGGAGGGTCGCTATGTTTGTTTTAGGACAAAATGTGTTGATGCACACTCAAGATGTAGTCCCAACCGTTGAACATCACACTTTATCAAGCATTTCTCAATGCATCTTTCTCAACCAATTTGATAAATTAATAAGCAAGGATTTATGTAGCGTGTGATCTAAACCGATTCTACCAAGCCGGTTTAGATCACACGCTACATAACTCCTCTCTTATTAATTTATCAAATTGGTTGAGCAAGCTACATTGAGAAATGCTCGACAAAAGTATGTTGTTCAACTGTTGGGACTACATCTTGAGTGTGCATCAACATATTTTGACCTAAAACAAACACAATGACCCTCCATGTATCCTTCAAGGCTTCTAAAGAGAGTGTTATGAAGGCCTTCTTTAATGCCACAACTTTGAAGGTAGTGTTCCTGATTGATCTTACAAGATATCAGGAACTCTTGACCAACTTCGAAGATGGAAACGACAAGCTTGAATACAGAATCAGCAAGTTGGATGAAAGCTTGAAAATTATCAAAATTCATAAACAAGAGCAAGCCTCTAATCTTCTCCAAGAAATATTGAAAGCATGCTAAGGCTATAAAGCACAATCAATTATAACCATATTTCTATGGAAGTAATAATACTCAATTTGATTTTCAATCACGTATATGGTTCCCATCAGGTCAACAACAGTGGACCTAATCGTAACCACAAACAAGAAGGCGTGGGATGTAATTTAAAATTCAGAAATTGTCGTCTTCGTGAAGATTCCTTACTTTAACTGCAGTTGCTGTTGGTGCAAGTTTTCTAGACTTACTGTACATCATTTCAACCCTCGATGCCCATAAGGCTGCTTTTCTTGTACTTCTTCTATTTTCTATCTAAGTGATAATCCCGACGACGCTACCTAGTCACAGCACAATAGATGAATTTACATTGTCGGATACACTTTCATATTTGCACTTGATTCATATTTCTCATGTTGTTTTTACATAATTTCATCGGCCAGATTTGCTAGAAGTCTTACTTTCTACTCTATGTCTCCTCTTCAATTAGATCTCAGATGATATAGTCTTTTATCAATTCCTCTTTCCCTTGCAGGTATTTTTCTTCGACTTCTTCTGGCGTATAATCATCTTCTCAATCAACCCTGCCATATAAATTTGGCCACGGGAATTTTTATTGGTTTTTTGTTTCTGTTTGATGCAGTGCGAGGCTTCGAAGGTGTTCTCAGAGTCCAATGCATACTTAAAGTTAAGTCCAATCGCTATTGGTTCTCTGCAATGACACCAAATATTGATCCCTTCTCAAAACTTGTCACACATAAAAACGTGCAACAACCGTCAGTAATTCGTAACAGGGTATCTGCACCATCTTCATGAGGCCCTCAACCTTGTCAATTCGAACCCATCAAACTTTACAATGCAGGATCTTGTTTGAATGATCAGTGACTAATCAATTAAAATCTGCATTCGAAAAAATATTGTACTTTGTGTATGTTGTCCCGGTGACCTTATCAGTAATACTTAACTCACACACATATAATAGTGGATCCATTTGCATGCACCTTATTCTTCCTATCCCATCTATGACTTAAATTGAATAAACAGATGACTAGCAAGTTGCAACAGATACCATATCTATTGGAAAAGCAAATTGATATATTCATCTATTCTAACAGATTATCAATATGTTGTAACTTATCTGACAGATGGATTAAATTTTGAAACAGATTACCCATCTGTTAGATTTATTTTAAAGCAATTTTCTTTTCTTTCCGAAATACAATAAAAAGATAAAATGTTGGATTTAGATCTATTTTTTTAATTTATATATTCAAAAAGTCACCAGTTTTATTTAATTAAGGGATATATGAACAGTCGTGGCTTCTTGTTTGACTATTAGTCACCTTTTTCAATTTAATCATTTATAAAAATGTCCGTGCAGCCTCCTTTCCTTACTCTCTCTTTCTCTCTCTCTCACTCGTTCATTCTACTACACTTACAATACAATATGGCTGATCCAGATTCATACAAGAAGATTCGTATGGAGTCCTTGCAGGAACTTCAAAGGAAGTTTGATGACCTCCAAAGGGATTTGGCCGACTTCGGAGCAAGGCTGAGGAGGGCGGCCCTGCTACTGCCGAATGAAAATTATCCGATTAACAATAATAATAGTAATGATAATAATAATAGTAGTAATAATAATTTGGTTATGTTTTTTCTTCTTTTAGCGTATGTATTGGTTTGGTTTGGTCGACTTTGTATTTTTAATTCTTATTTAATATTTAATTATCATTCTATTTATTCCATATTCTCAACATTTCGACGATTGGAGGTAGGGATTGAGCACTTGTGGCAACAAAGGGTGGGTGGTGAAAAGTCATGATACTCCTAAAAATGATTCGTTAATAAATAATAAGGAACTAAATGATATACACAATTTATAACCGTAAAAGAAAGATTATTTAATTTAAAAAGAAGTTGCATCATTGGATTATATGATGATTGTTAAGGAAAAGGTGAATAGTCGTGACTGTGACTTTTTATCTAAACACATTCAACAAGCAAAAACAAGTAATGTTGCTGATGCATCAAATTCCTCATTTGTTGTGACTGGTGAATGAGTTGTTAGAAGAAATCAAAATAGCTCCTAAAATAGATGCTCTATTTGTTGTAACAGATGGTATAATTTTTGCAACAGATGGTTATCTGATGCAACAGATATACAATCTGTTGCCATAACTCAATAAAAATAATGCTTATTATTTTATTAAAGAAACGGTTAATGAAAACCAGGTGTCTTAAAAGTCATGACTTTTCACAATAATAAAAAGCTCACCAGCTTGATTTAATTAAGTCATTTCTTTTCACAGAAAACAATAAGGAAATAAATGATAAAAGACAATTTAAACTGCAAAAATCTCATAAAAAATATTCTTGTTTTTAAATCTGTTTATTAATTTATATAATAAAAAGGTAAGCAAATTAGGATTAATGATATAATGATAATTTTTTTTGAAAATAAGATAGATTATATGTCGCAACAGATAAATTATCTGTTGCAACAGATGATATATCTGTTATCACAAATAAGTTATCTGATGCAACAGATATATAATCTGTTGTCATAACTCAATATAAAAACGGTTCCTAAAAAGAACTAATTATTAATAACAATAAGCTGAAAAGTCATGACTTATCGCAATATTGCTTAATTTAATTAAGTCATAACTTTTTACAGTAATCAAGAATGTCATTAATAAATGGAGGTGAACAATTGTGCCTTTAAATCTGTTTTATTAATTTATATAATTAAAAAGTTAGAAAATTTGGATGTCATGATGATAATTTTTTGCAAAAAAAGATAGATAGATTATATGTTGCAACAGATATATTATCTGATGCAACATGTTATCTATTTGTTGTAATAGACGATATATTTGTTGTCACAGATGAGTTATCTGATACAACAGATATATAATATGTTTTCACAACTCAGTATAAAAATGATTCCTGGAAAGTCATGACTTATCATAATATTGCTTAATTTAATTAGGTCATAACTTTTTACCGTAATCAAGAATGTCGTTAATAAATAAAGGTGAACAGTTGTAGGGTCGGGTTAAATGAGTTCCGCGGGTAAGCAATTCGGTGCAAGCTCCAGCTGATGCCATTGATATAAAAAAGGTTCTCGTCCCATACTAAAGTCTGACTTCGATCATCGTCTCCCGTCTGTCCAAATGTTTATGTCACTGGACCTGAGACTTTTGCTTCTCCCTCACCTTGTCCAAGCTTGATCTTCGACCTTAAGACGAGCCACTCAAGATGAGGCCATTTTAGATAGGCCTTAGGAAGTCTCTTCCTTCATTTCGGTTGCTTGTTAGCTTACCGGCTGAACCATCATCATCTGCTTACTTGATGACTTTCGTGATAAGGCGCTTAAAAGGATTCTGAATTAAAAAGTAAGAAAATTTGAATGTTATGATGATAATTTTTTTCAAAAAAGATAAATAGATTATATGTTGCAACAGATATATTATCTGATGCAATAGGTTATCTATTTGTTGCAAATATCTGTTGTCACAGATGAGTTATCTGATGCAACAGATATATAATCTTTGTCACAACTCAATATAAAAATGGTTCGTGTAAAGAACTAGTTATTAATAATAATAAGTTGAAAAGTCATGACTTATCACAATATTGATTAATTTAATCAAGTCATAACTTTTCACGGTAAGCAAGAAATGTCATTAATAAATGGAGGTGAACAGTTACGACTTTTTGCCTAACACATTCAAGTTCAATCCTTTATAAATAGGTCACTCCTTACTCAATCGTTCATTCTACTGGACTCTATTTATTCCTTGCTCTTGTTACACCTTCAACTACTTTCTCTTCAAGGACTTGATAGCTTTTTCCTGTCTCTGGTGAGTTTTCTATATGTCTCTCTTCCTGTCATTTTTTCATTCAATTTGAAATACTTGAACAACCGATTCTTATTTTATATCTTCACTTTCGCCTGAAAGCGGAGGAATGTCTCATTAATTATAACTAATTATTCCATTAAACAATTTTGAAATAAATATAGAATGAGAGATATCTATGATATAGAATCAAATAGAAATATAGTAAAAAAAAATATTTTTTGTGTAAATATACGTTGTATTACGTTTTAATTCTTTTTTTTCTTTACTTTTATTTTTACGTGTGTGTTTTGTCAACTTATGCGTTTTCACTATATATGACTGATCCAATGTAGGATGTCGCTATTTTATGAGATGTCATGCGGTAACTGCAGAAGGAGGTTCATGACGTGCAGTGGGAGTTGGCCGCCGTCAGGGTAAGGATGCTGCGAGAGATCTGCAGGCTGAAGAGGGCGCTGCTGCTGCCGGTTGAAGAATGGCCTACTGACCATACAAATAATAATGATGATAATGACGACAATAATAATTATGCATTTTCTTTTATTTTACCTACATATTTTTATTTTTTTTGTTTAATAAAAAAATTATGTTCGATGCATTTGACGTTTTAATTCTTATTTATTTTTCATGCCGTCTATTTCTTTTTCTTAACAAATGACATGTCTACAATTAAGGAATAGTTTGAATCCAGTATCAATAGCAAGAGATCAACATATGAGTTATCTGTTGGGTTTGTAATAGGATCTATATTTTGTTGTTCGAAACAGATTATTCATGTGTTGCAACAAAATAATTATCTATTGCAATAGATTACTTATCTGGTGCAACAGATTACTTGTCTGTGCAATAGAAAACTAATCTGATGCAAAAAATTATTAATCTATTGCAACAAATTAGTAATTTGGTACACGAGATTGTTAATCTATTAAAACAAACAACTAATCTAGTGCAACAGATTATTATTCTGTTGCAACAAAATACCCATCTCTGTTATTCATATTACGGGCACCTAGAACCATAATCATGAATCCAACATGAGTCTACTATTGCAATAGAACACTTATCTGGTGCCACAGATGATGGATCTATTTAAACAGATTGTTCATATGTTGCAACCATGTTCGTGTGCTAGCTATTGTTGCAAAAAACAGCACACTAGCAGTTACACAAATGATAAATTCAACTAAAAAGCATAATTTTACTTGCCAAAGTCTCCTCTAAAAGTAAATGCCAAAGCTAAAAGTGATGTACGAAATAAAATTTGACCTAAGAAATTGATCAAAGAGCAGCAGTTGCGGTAACAACAACAACAACAATGGTCAACAAGAAGAATATAAAGATGATAATGAAGTATAAGATGATGATAATGAATCAGAAGATGATGAATAAAGCAACAACAACAATAAGCAACAAATATTACGAAGAGAGAGAAAATAATAACGGATGAGAAGAGAGAAAAGTACGCCTTTTTTCCCTTCGTTTTCCATTATATTAACTAACATTTAGATCAAAGTATAAATTTGAAAACTTGTGAGTTATTTTAAAATTTTCCAAACTTTCTTAATCCATAATTAAATAATTGTCACCTACACTTAATTATTAAGACTTGTGTCACCTACACCTCATTTTAAAACTTTTTTATCACCTGTAGCCCAAAACCCTCCTCTTTCTTCTCTTCTAAAACTCAAATAAAAAAATTATAAATATGCTTATTAATTATTATTCCATGGCACGATAATATTTTCTAAACCTGCAATGCCTAAAATTATAATAAAATATATATATATTTTTGATCCCTAAAATACTTGTAAGCCCACAATACCCAAAATAAACTCTTACATTTACAAAATAATCAAAATGAAAGAATATATTATCAACTGATAATTGTATATCAAATCATGAATTATTTAATATAAATATAAATTATTAAATGACTTTTAGAATTTTATATCAACGAATTTTATCGACTTCGTAACAAAAATATGACTTTGTTCCTGCTAGTCATATATATACACATACTAGATGTGGAAGCCTGTGCTAGCACGGGCCCAACGATAAGAGTGGACTTTAGTCTTTTTGTCACGTTACATAATAAAATGTAAATATTTTGTAGCGACATAGCTATTTATGTACAAAAACTATTAACATGTACTTTCATATTTTATTATGAGTTGTTTACATACAAAAACTATTAACATATGAAAATGCAAAAACTTTGTTCAGGCAGCGGACTAATTCTGATGGTGTAGGCAAGCAAAAATCATTTGTACATGCTTATACCATGCATTGGAGTTGGTAGAAGCAACTAAAATGTAGTTGTAGATGCCACACCACTTGACCGAGGTTGGCTGAGAGCAACATCATTCTATGTACCTGATTGCATTGAGTAGGCAGATGTAACAAAGTCGACTATGAAGATTATATTTACCTGCTAAGATTGAGATCCTGCAGGTGTTGGCAACAAAATATAATTTTCTGCTACTATATATGTTTGAAATACTATATATGTTTGAAATAAAATTTAGTTGAGTAGAATATTTTAGAGTATTGTAGTGAATGTAGAGTACAATACCAAATCGAATTGTGAAAGTGTTGTTACCTTCAATGTTTTTTTGCGGGTGTGGGTGGTTCGATTTTCTGGCTCTTACCTGTGTCCCCCAGATCTGCAGGTAATGATGACATCGGGAAAACTGGGGTTTCTACTTCAATGAAGGCAGTGATAGCTAGTATGCCAGATTTTTTATCGAAAAATCTGAAGACTGGCTTTTGTAGCTGGAGCTTAAATAGTTTATGAGCGAGGTGCTCATTTATACGGGTAATAGACAACGGTTGTTGCTAATTAAAAAAGCAGAAAGAGAGCAGATTTAAGTGAACTTTTATATAATACAGTATTTTACTAACTGAAAAGAACAAAATTGTAAGACAATAAGTTTTCCGTGTCGTTAGTGGTATGTATGTGTGTACCTGGATAGTGACAGTTTCATATATTTGTTCTGCAGTTAGGGACAACATTTTTTTTGCCAGCGTTTCTGAGATTGTTACTATAATTGTATCACTGGCATCCGTAATATGAACTTTGAAGTGGCACCTATGATTAAAATAGCAGTACAATTAAAATGCATAGCAAATTTTTAAAAGGAAAATATAGAAAGTAACATTCCTAATCTTTCAGCCATTTAGATACACTCAAATAATGAATTTACTTGACTAAATTAATATCTAGGCAAATAATCAAGGAAACTGTTGGAGATGTAGGGAAATCAAACAGTAAAGATTTTATATAGGATGAAACATTGTTGGAAGTAATAAGAACTGCAATTACAAATTTAGAATATTTTCCTGTCTCTTAATTAGCAAGAAGGCTGTAGGACCTGCAATGTTTTCTGATCAGTGACAAACAACACCAACCAGTGTCTATTAGTACTTGTGTATGACCCTCAGCAGTCATTTTATAGGAAACAGTTGAGAAGAAATATCTAAAGAATATAGAAGGTTATCTATAATGTTGTGAAGAATTTTTGTAATGACTGGATAGTAGGAAATTATTTTTTTGTTGATTTTTGAAGATGTTGAACTCTTCATTGGGTGTTATTCTACTCCAGTATCTAAATAGTTGTTTCCGCTTCTCACCAGCCAGATAGTATATGGCAGCACATGCCTAGTCAAGTGTTGAAGGTGACCATTTGATAACACCACAACCATTGTCATGCTCGAGTACTACACAGATTCTTGTTCTTTCAACTATGTCAAGAGAAAGCCAGTGTTTCCGTCTCTACCAACATATAATGACACAGCCACTGCTCCAGTCATCGCAACTAAATTTAGAAGTCGAGGAAAGGTCAAGGTGCGTACTGAAATTAATGAAAATCTATTCATCACAGTCGGGCTACAAAAATTCAGTCGGGTCTTTAGATTATACCACAGAAAATGTAGGATGTCTGCTTTGGCAGAGAAGGATAGAGATAAACTTTAGAAGATACTACTACGTGTGAAAATTTTTAGAGAAAATGCATGTATTTTCTTTCATAAGGAACTTTTTATTGAAAATGATAAAAGAAGTTACTCTGTTGACTATTTTTTCTCGAGTTTTAAAAATAAGGACATTTATCTACAGTTCTAAACAGCCGAAAAGACAAATACTCACACCAGTCTTTTGGTTCCCAGATCCCTCTTCCTAAGTCGCTGATATTGAACATACCAAATTCAATACATGTTTATAAAAATGTCGGGATGCTCTAAGTTAATGATATTTCATCATTACACAGTGATAGCAGTCAACCTAATCTATGTAGGAAATGATACAGGTCGCAGACTACTCCACAGTATACTGGGCAATCACGTCAAGCTATACACAAAGGCAATACAGATTAATCAAATGTCAAAACATCAGCGGAAGGGTAAGTAAACCATAGGAGAATAGTTATAGCTTTTCCTTCCGAATAGAAATTAGAAGGAAGTAAACTATTGTCATTTACATGAGTGCATACAGACTTTAAAGATGTACAGTGACTGTTTGCGTGAAGTTGTTGGACTTATCATTTTAGGGAAAACGTATCTCAGTTGTCATTAGTAAGAGCTTTCTAGAATTTTTCCTACCAAAGTGAAGAAAGAGAAGCTGCACAATAGAGAGTGTATGCAATGTTGTAGTTGTAGTAGTTACCTGGGGACTAATTCTCGGCATATATTACAGTTGAAGCAGTGAACCACTTTTATTATTTTAGGGCGTACAACATTATTGCAATGTGAGCAGGCAAGCAAGTAAAATTATTGGGGATGGTCGGGAAGTGATAATCTGGCTTCCACGGGAAAGTTTGTACCTAATAATGATGGGATACCACCGTGGAACTCAGTAACACCTATATGCTTCGCTAGAATAATGGGATATTGATGCAGGTGATGTAATAATGTATCTCCTTCATTGTCAGCCAGGTTGCCCCATATAGTGAATAAAAAAGGTTTCTTGCTGATAGACATAGCAGATGTAAAAATTGTTACAGTGCAAGCAGTAATAAGTAAAAATTATTACAGTGCAAGCGTTGGCAAGTAAATAGAATGCTTGGTGAACCTTTTGTTGGGAGAAGAGTAACTCACCTCTGGTCCATAATGATCGCTTCCCAAAAGTGCTTACTTTGATCAGCTGTATATTGAATAGCGCTGTAATTAGGAAGGGGGGCTTCCAATCCATCGTTATTTTTAACCGCCTAAACGATTGTATATCTGTCAACCACCCATTCATATGTACCAGCTCGTATTGAGTATCCCCGGGGGTCCCTAACTTTTGCACAGGAAACCAAATATGTCTCAAAAAGGGCAAACAACTTCTCGTACTTGGGAATGTCATCGTCGTAGAGTACTATGGAAACCTATTGTTCCTTTAGTCAGGTAAAAGAGAACCTATTTTAGATGTCCGAATACAGTTTATAGAGAAAGTTGTTGGAAATTTCAGTTGTTTTTTTTATAAGGCTGGAATTGAACTTTTGTTAATTTGTTAAGTCTTCATAGTTATTGCCTTTGCAGCAGTAAAAGATGTCATGTAGTTAATAACGTTACCATAGATAATAATGTTTAGGGTATGAACTCCGTTTTCTAGCGACAGTAGAGGTAGGGACAAACTTACCTTTTCATCCTGCACAACTATTATCTGAAAATGTATAGATGAGTCACTACTTTCGCGGGGCCGAAACTTGTATGCTACCTGTACCTTAGAGGTCCAATCTGTAATTTTAGTTATGATGGAGTCCACGAGAAGTTTCCAATCCATTATGATAATATTTTCTTCCTTACGCCATAAGAAGTTACACATAAAATGGAGGGTGGTGTATGTGTTCAAAGTAGTTCAGAGTCATCTCTAGTTTCTGAGGTAAAAGAGAAGCAAGACAGGGATCCTAGCCTTTTAAAGCTAAAAGAGTCAGTTCAGAGTTAGGAAGTAGAGGTTTTCTCCCAAGGGGGAGATGTTGTTCTTCGTTGTTAGAGTCGTCTGTGTGTTCCCGATGTAGATGACTTGAGGCAACGAATTCTTACAGAAGCGCATGGTGCGCGATACTCTATTCATCTAGGGGCCACTAAGATGTACCGTGACTTGCGGGATATTTATTGGTGGAGTGGGATGAAGAGGGATGTTGCAGAGTTTGTGGCTAAGTTCTCTACATGTCAGCAGGTTAAGATAGAGCATCAAAAACCTAGTGGTTCCATGCAGGAGTTCACTATTCCTACTTAGAAGTGGTAAGAAGTGAACATGGACTTCGTGATAGGTTTCCCTAGAACACGTCGTTAACATGATTCAGTTTGGGTCATTGTAGATAGAATGACCAAGTTAGCTTATTTCTTTCCAGTTAGTATCTCTTACTCAGCCGAGCATTCTACCAAACTCTATATCAGGGAGTTGGTCAGATTACATGGTGTTCCACTATCTACCATCTCAGACAGAGGTACCCAGTTCACCTCTCACTTCTGGAATGCGTTCCAAAAGGGTCTTGGTACCCAATTTTATCTCAAGTAGAAAGGACCATTCGAACTCTAGAAGATATGCTAAGGGCGTGTGCAATTGATTTCAAGGGAATCTGGGATGACCACTTGCCTTTGATTGAGTTTTCATACAACAACAGCTATCACTTAGTATTCATATGGCTCCATTCGAAGGTCTCTATGGTAGGAGATGTAGGTCTCCGATCGGTTGGTTCGAAGTTAGGGAGACTGCAGTCATAGGGCCTGACTTAGCATTCGATGCCTTAGAGAAAGTTTAGTTGATCACAGCAAGACTTTGGGCTGCTCAGAGCCGACAAAAGTCTTATGCGGATGTTTGTATAAAGGATCTCAAATTCGAAGTTAATGACTATGTCTATCTCAAGATCTCTCCCATGAAGAGAGTGAAGAGATTCGGCAAGAAGGGAAAGCTTAGTACCCGATATGTCAGTCCCTTCAGGATTCTCAGTCGCTTCGACAAGGTAGCCTATGACCTCGAATTGCCTTCAGATCTAGCTTCAGTTCATCCAGTCTTCCATGTCTCTTTGCTTAAGAAGTGCATAGGTGATGCAACAGTTGTAGTCCCTATTCAGAGCATTGACATTTAGAATAGCCTCTCTTATAAAGAGATTCCAGTCAAAATCCTTGACTATCAGACTCGTAGGATGAGGAACAAAGAAGTCTATCTAGTCAAGGTTCTTTGGCGGAATCAGTCCATGGAGGGAGCTACATGAGAAGCAGCAGCAGACATACAAACCAATTACCCTCATCTTTTCTCCGCTAATTCAGACTTAGCTTGAGTTAACCATTTTTCTTAAGCTTATTCAGTTACATGTTCAAAATTCCAGTATAAAATTAGTATCAAGTATCAGTGCATAGCTTATCATGAATTCATGAGTTCAGCTTATCAGTCACGAATCAGATATGCATGTTCAGTTGGGCTATATTCAGTTTAAAATTCAATTCAGTCCTAAAATCATGTGCCAGTTGAGCATGATCAGTGTGTGTGTCATTTTATCTTTTCTCCCTTCTCAAGCAGTCATCATTCGAGGACGAATGTTTACAAGGGGGAGATATTGTAATACCCTAAAAAATCCAAACCAATATTAGAGCCATATACCAAGCCCATGAATAGTACATCATCGTTCTTTTATATTTTTATGAGTAGGTTAGATGTATATTAAGGCTTCAAATAACACCCATCTATCACACGAATCAACATTCCTTACCGATTGATTCTTGAGAAGGATATTGGTATAGTCAACTACAAATGAGCATATCTCTAATTATACTTGGAATTTTGAGCTCATGACCTATCAACATATAGATAATTGAATTATATTTCCAAATATACCAATTTTGCCTAAATTCGATATTGGAGCAAAGAGTTGTTCCTATTTTACTCCAGCATGTCAGGCTGGAAATAGTGTGATGACATTCGTGGTAGCTTACCACATTTGTGACGCCCTATCACGAATCTCTTCATCCTTATGCAGAAACCAGCTCCTAAGTAACGATATTCATGGTAGCTTACCATATTTATGATGCCCTATCACAAAGGTCGTCAGCCTTAGGCAGAAACCAGCTCCTAAGTGACAACATTCGTGATAGCTTACCAAATTTATGATGCCCTATCACGAAGGTCGTCAGCCTTAGGCAGAATCCAGCTTCTATGTGTCGACATTTTTGACGGCCTGTCCCATTATTTATGCCTTGTCATAAGTGTCATCAGGCTTAGGCAGAAACCATCAATTCCAGCTCTTGTGTGACGACATTTTTGACGTCTTATCACATTTTTTGACGCCTTGTCACAAATGTCATCATCTATGATTTTCAGCAACTGGGAATTTATTTCATAAGGGTATTTTGGTCTTTTTCTTCACTTTCCATGACTTATAACCCTAATGAGGCATAATTTTTTTCATTTTTCTTCAGTTAAGCATCCTAAAAACCCTCTCTTACACTCTCAACCATAAGATTAGGGTTTTTCATCAAACTCATCTCTCAAAACCAAAATTCAAGCCTTTTTCAAAGATAATTGAGAATTAAGTTTCCCAAATCCAAGAACTCTCCAGCAAATCATCAAGGTTTTCTTTCTAAGGTATGCGTAGTGTTCATCTATGGATCCAATCCGTTCATCGAGCTCAAGAACCATGTTTTAAATATTATTTTGTAAACTTTTTGTGGTGATATGAGTATGTACATGTTGACGATTGTTGTTTAAGTTTCAATGTGATGTCTAACAGTGTTTTCATGGAATATATATGTTTGTTAATTGAAAACCATGAACTTTAGGTGGTTTAGTATGGTGCAAGTATGAAACTCACCTCTGCCTTAAAGAATGCATGCAAGGTGTTTGTAAAATGCTTAGGATGCTAGAAATTCATGTTTGTATGGTTCTATGATGTCTAAATGATGAGTATATGTTAGCTATATTCTTCAATATGAATCCCATGTTTTTCATATGTTGCTATTGTGGTGGTATGAAACATGTAAGATAATAGAGATATATAATATGTACACAAAATATATCCATGCATTCCCTATAATGTGTAAGATGTTGAATAACTATATGAAATATGATATCCCCTACTTATGATATTATGAATTGTAAACTCAACTCTCGTGATCAAGTCATGTCATGTGTGTCAGTTTTCTTCTATCGAGTCCTGGGGGTATTCATACTCGAAAAAAATAGTTGTGTGCCTAGAGCCATTTCATGTTGTCATGATAATCTCAGTCAAGCTATAATCTATAGAACTCAGTCAGTCAAGTGACTCAGGAAAACCTCAGAAATCTCATGATCTCAGTTAACTCTCAGATAATAATACTACTCCGTCAGTCAACAGAAGTTAGTTAATCTGTCCATGTACAGTCAGTTGAATCATGTTTAGTCTCTTCAGATGAGAGTAGAAGTTAGCACCGAGTGAATCCAAGGATGGGGACTCACTTATCAGTTTAGGGTGTGATTCTTAGCAGTCATTCTTATTTTCCAGACTACATAGCCAGCGTAGGTTGAGACATCTTAGCCTATCAGATTAGGGTTGATGAGGTGGCTTAACCTGTCAGTTTAGGGTTCCCACCATTCTTCTTTCGAATACCTGCCAGCTAAGGGTCACCCACAACTGTCCTTACCAGTGGTGCGGTATTGACACCCCTCCAGTAGGGGCAGAGATTGGACCCCAACTTAGATATATGCGTTATTAGGGCATGTCGGTTAAACAACTACCTTCCACAGTTTCAGAATCAGTCTCAGTAAAAGAACTCAGATAGTTCTATCAGATTCAGGATTGTTAGATACAGTCGCCCATGTTGTTAGAATTTCGGTATCATTTATGTTAGCCATCAGTAAACCATGTATTAGCAAACAGGACTAGCGATTATGCACCCTCAATTTCAGTTACTATGTATGTATATTTGTATTCTTACGTTCATGTCAGCCAGACAGTTAGCATTGTTCATGCATGTAAACCCTATTTATATTTAGCCTACCTCACTCGTATACTCAGTCCATTCCCTCGTACTGACGCATTTGCGCTATGATGCTTTCTTTTTATGTTACACCATAGGTTCAGAGACACGAGCTCCAAATCAGTAGTAGCAGTAGCATTTCCAGTCGCAAAGATTCAGTGAGTCCTCTTCATTCGAGGAAAATATGATTTGATTTATTCATTATTATTTTAGCCAGTTATTATTTTATGGAGTTAGTTAGAGACATGTTCCTTTAAATCCTTATTTAGACAGCACTTAGAGGCTTTCAGATTCAGTATTCAGACTTATTTTCAGATTTGATTCAGTTTTCAGCTATTTTGGGTTTCTTTCACCCATATGGATATTATGTTTTGACAGATTCTTTATTCAGTTGAACCTTATGTCCTACATGTTCATGTTTTCCGTATTATTACGTTAAATATGCAATGTATAGGTATAGATATCAGTCATGAGTTAGATTGTGGTCCTTTGGGGTCATGAACACCGTGTAGCATTCCGATTCAAAAAATGGGGCGTTACAACATATTGCTCAACCCTTCAAAACAGATTGTTTTTTTCCCATTTTCGACAACATAGTTGTTATTTTTGACTTTATTCTTTCTTGGATCCATTATTTTCTCTGTCTTCATAGGTAACAGAGTTCGAGAAGAGCTTAATATTTGTTCTTTATTCTAAAAATTAGGGCTTTTTAGTTAATGCTAAAAAAAAGACTTTTAGTTGTATTATCTTCGAGAATGGGTTAACAATTTTGTATTGTGATGCTAAAAAAGTAGGAAGCACCCGAGAAAACCCTAGTTTTTGTCTCAATATTTTATTAACTGTCTTGGTATTATTGGATGGTTTTTGTTGTATTGTTGGTGGATGTTGTTGTTGTTGTCAGTTTTTGTATTTTTGGTGGTGGTGTCGGTGGTCTTGGTGTTGGTATTGGTCACATTGGTGGTGGTCTTGGTGGCATTGGTTATGGTGCTGGTGGTCCATCTGTTGCAACAAGTTGGATATATTTTGGGAGACATTAAATAGGTCTCCAGACAGATTCCCCATTTGTTCCAACTGATGGGTTATCCGTTGGAGTATTTTTTTTTTTTTGTAGTGTGGCGTAGAATAATTTATTGAAATTTGACTTACCTTATTTTTAGAAAAAATTATGCAGACATCAAATGCAATGTATTTTTTATTTTTCTATTATTTGTAGTTAAAAGATGTCTACCAAAAGAAAATAAACTGAAAGTTAATCAACTTCTGACCACCCAACAAAAATGGCTAGAGTACAGATAGATTCGGAGAAACTTCCTGAACAATCTCAGTCGGGGCAAAATAAAGCCGAGGAAAGTGATAACTCCTTCTCACCAATGGGGCATGAAATAATATCAAAATCCCAGCATGATTTTGTCATAACCATTAGTATCGACAAGTTTTGAGTTGTGATGCCGATGGATAGCCCTGACAAAATAACTGGTGATATTGTACTTAAATGTTAGTTGGGGAAACATTTTGATGAATTAAGGAGAATTATGAAGAATGAAAACATAGACGGACTTTTTAACAAGAGTTACTTTGCATAGTTTCTTGAGCTACCTGAGGACTGCACTCTCTGTTTTCCTTATGAGCATGGTATTTGGTCTTCTCAAGCGCAGGATCAAGTACGCAGGGGATGATAAAGATACGAAGGAGGGCAAAAAAAAGATGGATGAAATCTGGATCAACTACTGTAGCATGTCAGTTTGTCTTGGATTGAAAGAGTTTGCCATAGTGATGGGCTTGAGATGCGATCGTCCAGAAGAACCTCTCATCACGGGAACATCCTACAAAGGGTACAACAAATGCAAGGGAAAAAAGATGGGTTGTTGGGAATTATTGGACACAGTAGCTATAAAGCGAAGGATTTGATGGCAGATCTTGAGGATAAAGACATACCAAAGAACTATAGGGAGAAATTGTGGTTAGTTTGGTTTGTCTATTCCCTTTTATTGGCAAAAGACATCAGGAAAGTCATAAAAGATGATTTTTTGGTGCTTGCTGATGATTTTAACAAATTTAATGACTATCCCTAGGGATATGACAGCTACTACTTGACTATCCAATATTTACTGAAAAAGCTATCCACGGGGACGACCATATTATATGGATTTCCTTGGGCTTTCATTGTAAAATTGATAACTATTTTTACTCATCCATTAATTTATAATGAATATAGTTATTATGACTTTTTTTGCTTGCTTCCTATTTACATTTTTTAGGCTTGGGCATGTGAAGCCATTCCTCCCCTCCAAAAGCAGTTCAAAGATTACCCGGATGAGGTTTCTCATCCAAGGATCCTTAGGTGGTTGGCGGCTATAAAAGAAAGCAAACAAAATTAAGGAGTAGGAGGCTGATCTATTTAACCCTCCGGATGATGCATACGTCTTCTTTCAACTAAAATAATTTGCCTCAAAGAAATATATTAAAATTGATGTTCCATCTGTTATGACAATGGGGTCGTCTGTTGCAAAAAAAGTACCTGCCAACTACAGCTGGTGCATCAAATGGGTAATATCTTATGATAGACGATCCATATTTCATAATAGATTAACAATTTGTTGCTCTGGTTCTCTAAACCTGATTCAACAGATTACCCATCTACTGCAAATTATGCAACAGATGTGTAATCTAATACAACATATTGTAAATATGTTGCGACATACATGTCAACTGTTATGGAAACTAGATCATTTGTTGCATAAGTTGGTTGTGTTAACATCCATGTAACCCAACTGACTGTAAATTATTATTATATGATTTAAATGTCTCTTGTCCTTCTTTTTAGGTTGTGCATCCCTGGGTCATGCCCACCATTGATGAGTTAGGGATGACTTCTTTTCTTACTCTAGGTCTTGTTGATACAAAAAAAGACCCAATGGTGGAGTTAATAAAGAAGGAATTGGCTGGATCAACATCCATAAGAAGAGCAGTTAGGCAAGGTCAGCCTAATGTTGAAGCTCTTCATGACTAACCTCAAACTGCAAGATATCCGGGTGCTTCTTCTGGGGCTGTTGCTGGTGGAGTTGTTGATGATAGTGGCAACCATCCTGATGCTACTATTGTTGCTGCTAGTCGTAATTATGAACATGTTGGTGCTCAGCAAAAAATAAATTTGTTTGAAAAAAACCCTTGCACAGGTCCCTCTCATCCCTACACCGGTCCCTCCCACCCTTAAGGAAAAAATACATAAAGTAGCATACTTAAGTATTAAATTATAAAAAATAACAACACTTTTATCAAATTACATTTATAGCATATGTATTTGTATGTATTTGTATTTTTGTAGCAACAGTTTGCAAAAATACAAAATACATATCGATCACAAGGGCAGTAAAAATCATATGTATTTGTATTTTTGTAGCAACAGTTTGCAAAAATACAAAATACAACTTGCTATATTATGTAATTATGAAACTGTTTCTATGAAACTCATAATTAAGGGAATAAGTAAGTTGTTTCTAAATTTTGCCTTATCCCCTTAATTATGAGTTTCATAGCAACAGTTTCATAATTACATAATATAGCAAGTTGTATTTTGTATTTTTGCAAACTGTTGCTACAAAAATACAAATACATATGATTTTTACTGCCCTTATGATCGATATGTATTTTTTTTTAAACGGTTTCTACAAAAATACAAATACATACAAATACATATACTACAAAATGTAATTTGATAAAAGTGTAGTTATTTTTTGTAATTTAATACTTAAGTATGCTACTTGATGTATCTCACCCCTCTTCACCCTCATGTTCTCATTGCAAATACAAAGTAAGCAAGGACAGAGAGGATAAACTACTTGAAAAGCTAGAGGCTATTGCTGAAGCTATTGAGGAGTTTAAATTTAGGAGGGATGTCATACCATCCAACGAAGTGAGGGAGACATGAACTCCTACAGTGGCGGTGTAACGCCCCGAAATCCTATCTCAAAGCATCACACGGTGCTTAAGGCTACAAGTATCCCCAAGCTAGCCCTTTGAGCCTGCTACTTAGCATAAAGCTTACTTAAAGATAATGAGAACAAAATAAGGAGTGATGTCATATCATGTCTAACTGAAATCCGAATGAGTACTGTAAAGGTAATAAAATACTGCAAATCTAAACATACGGACCATCTAGTCTGACAAAGCCTCTACTGCTCAACAACTAGAGAGCCATTGGGACAGATCCCCAACTGACTTGAACTGAATAGAAAGAAATAGAACAACTACAAAAAAAATACTGAAGTGTCTGGAGATCGGTCCACGAACCATGAGGACTCACCATAGTGGAGATGTAGATAAAGGTACTCGGGATCACTAGCGCTGCTAGAACTGAGAACCTGAACCTACATTATAAGACAATGTAGCAGACAAACGTATATGTGAATCAGCACTTGGGAATGTACTGAGTATATGGGGATGTATGCAGCTAAATATCAATACAATAAATCCTTATAGAAAACATACATGGCATTGTACATGACTCACACAGCTTGAATAAAACTCTCATAAATCATGAATGATGAAACATGTAGTATAAATCACGTGAGAGAATACACTTTGTTCTAAATTTGTATTCTTTCTTTGATCTCAAGCTTGTAAACTAGTTGAACTCTTAAAACAACAACTTTTAAAATATACACTTTAGTATTTTGAAAACAAGGAACTTCTTTAAAACTCAAGGACTTAAAACCTTAAGAACTTTAAGAATTGATACTCTAGGAAACTTGGGAGTTTCTTCTAACCGACATAAACCATGAGACCTACATGGAGTCCAACGTCTTGCCCACGTTGGGGAGAGCTGTTATATCCTTACCATCGGAGTAGAACCTTTTCTTTTAGTGATAACTGGCTTAACCCACTTGGGGTAAATCAATCCTACGGTGGGTCATAGTTCTACGGCATGAGACCTCAGAATCAAGCCCAACTCGGTACTAAGTAATACTACCATACCAGACTCAAAACATTTAGGAAAGTCCACCTTAGACAATTCAACATTATGAAATGGGAGCCAATATGCTTCCCTTTAAATTAAATCACAATATGTGGATTCTTTTCTTGACTTAGGATCAAAATCAACTCTTTTCTTTAAAGTTTGGTAGACTATCTTTAACAAGCTTTGAAATTTCAATGATATGGAGATATCAATATCATTCTTGAAATACTATAGAATATATCAAAATTCATTCTTGGACCTTAAATCATGTATACATATTTAAGAAATCTCAATTCAAAATAGAGGGTAAATCATGACTTCAATCTTAAGAGTATTCCAAACATCAATCATGGAAGGAATATGAAATTCATAACATTAATTCTAAATTCAAATCATAAAATTGGTATAGTATCATATTATTCAAGACTTGAACAAATTCATAATCTTATATACTTGAAATATAGAAATTTAGGCAAAATTCATCTTGAAACATTAAAATCTTTTAAGAAAAAACAAACTTTGGGCACAAGAACGGAAGAAATGTTCTTGTTCAAACCCCACATACCTCGAATTATGAACTTTGATGAATAAGCTTGCTTGAGACTCTTTCTCATACTTTTGGATGAGGCTTATTGAAGCCCTTGAGTTGGGAACCTTGAATTCCAACTCAATTTGTGAAAGCTGCGATAGATTCTTCAGATTCTTGTAAGAGGTTCAGGGTACGTAGAGTTTTTTTTGAGAGAAAACTTGAGAAAAACCTAATAGAATGCTTGTAAATGACTTCAATTTGGTGTTTGTATGGTTTAAAAGGCTTGGAAAAAGTCCAAAAGGTCCTTTTTAAATCCTGAACGAAGTTGGAAAAATTAAACTGTAAAACCCAATTTTATGGGCCACCGCGACGCGCCACTATTGCGGTGGCTCACTAAAAATTGACAAATGGGATTCTTGGGGTCACCGCGACATGGAGCCATTGCGTTTTCCCACTGGTTGGGACCTAGAACTTCCATGCGACGTGCCACAATCATGCTAGGCAACTAGAATTTGGCAATTGTCAAATAGACCTTCTCCGCAATGTGCCAAGCACTAAAATGATGTTGTCTTACGACTAGGACTTAAATTTTCCATAACTTCTTGCCCGGTTATTGGATTTGGGAGGATCTTATATCATTGGAAAGCTAATTAAATTTTTCATACGATAAAAAGTAAAAATTAGGAAAATTCTATATGGTTTAAATGTTATACATTTAGGAAGTCATTCCTTATCTTTCTAGAGATGAAATTAAACTTAAGGAAAAGTTTGGAGGTATTATAATATCTCCCCCTTGGGAACATTCATTCTCAAATGACACTGGGTATGCATAGCTAAAACAACTTGCTAAACAGACTCTCTATCATTCTAAACTCTTGAATACTTCAGAGAATGGATGAACTTATATTAAGAATAGCTATGTAACTGCAACTTTGATTGGAAAGGGGATGAATTAAGGAAGAATGATACCTTCGGCTTGATCTGATTTCTGATGACTCTGGGCTATCTTCAACCTTGGTGTAGTATCATATGACTTCTGATGACTTTGGGTTGTCTTCAACCTTTCCTAATTAAGTTTACCTTCTCCATAGCCTCAAACACTGCATCAGGTCCAGTCAAAGTATCCTCACCCACTTCAAACCAACCTTTGGGTGATCTACATCTTCTACTATACAAAGCCTCAAATGGTTCCATCTTGATGCTAGCATGGTAACTATTGTTATACGCAAATTCAATCAATGGTAAATGCTCATCCCAACTACCTTTTAAATCAAGGGAACATGCTCTCAATATATCCTCCAAATTTTAGATGTTCCTCTCAGCCTAACCATCTGTCTGCGAATGAAAAGTGCAACTCAAACGAACTTGGGTACCAAGACCCTTTTGGAACTCCCTCCAAAACTGAGAAGTAAACTGAGTACCCCTATCTGAGATGATAGACAAGGGAACTCCATGCAACCTGACTAACTCTCGAATATACAGTCTAGGAAAATCCTCAGTAGTTAAGATGTACACATAGGCAAAAAATGCACTGACTTAGTTTGCCTGTCTACAACAACCCAAATAGAATCATGATGGCATTGGGAGAGAGATAAACCAGTCACGAAATCCATATTTATCTCTTCCCACTTCCAAGTGGGTATACAAAAATCTTGTATCACACCACCAGGTCTCTGGTACTCTGCTTTGACCTGTTGCCAAGTTTCACACTTAGCTATGAACTCAACTATATTCTTCTTCATACCACTCCACCAATAAATTACCCACAAGTCACGGTATATCTTGGTAGCATTGGGATGAATAGAATACCGCATTCCATGCGCCTCTGCCATGATCCTCTATCTCATATCGTCAACACAAGAAACACATAATAGACTTTACAATCTCAACACACCATCTCCCTCTTAGGAGAAAACCTCTACCTTTTGGTCCTTGACTGACTCCTTCAGTCTGACCAAACTAGGATCTGAGTCTTGCTTCTCCTTCACTTCTGAAATCAAAGAGGATTCAAAACTGCTCTGCACTAAAATACTCCCCTCAGCAAAATTAAGCAACCTAACACCCAATCTAGCCAAATGATGCACATCACGAGCTAACTCTTCCTTACCGCTCTCTACCTGAGCAACACTACGTATAGAAAACCTACTAAGGGTATCTGCCACTACATTAGCCTTGCCCGAGTGAAACAACACACTCATATCATAATCTTTTAGCAACTCTAACCATCTCCTCTAGCGAAGATTCAACTCCTTCTGATAAAACACATACTGCAAGCCTTTGTGGTCCGTAAACACATCAACATGAACACCATACAGATAGTGTCTCCAGATTTTCAAAACAAAAACCACAGCGGCTAATTCAAGATCATGGGTTGGGTAGTTCTTTTTATGTGGATTCAACTGTCTAAAGGCATAGGCTATAACCTTACCTTTCTGCATCAACACACAATCCAAACCAACTCTAGAGACATCATAATATACCCCAAAACCATTCGTACCATTAGGCAAAGTCAATGTAGGGGATGAGGTGAGTTGAGTTTTCAACTCTTGAAAACTCTTCTCATAGGAATCTGACCAAAGGAACTTAACTTTCTTTTGGGTCAAATGGGTCATGAGGGATGCAATAGAAGAGACACTTTAAAAAAAAATAGCGGTAGTAGCCAGCTAGACCCAAGAAACTCCTAATGTCTGATGGAAAGATAGGTCTAGGCCAAGTTCTTACGGCTTCTGTCTTTGGGGGATTAACTTTAATGCCTTCGGCTAAATAATATGACCTAGAAAAGCTACTGACCTTAGCCAAATTCACACTTGCTAAATTTGGCAAACAACTAATGATATCTAAGAGTTTGTAGGACAATTTTAAGTGATTTGCATGGTCATCTTCACAACGGGAATACACAAGAATATCATCTATGAAAACAATGACAAACATATCAAGATACTATTTGACTACTTGATTCATGAGGTCTATGAAGGCCGCTGGAGCATTGGTTAGCCCAAAAGACATGACTAAAAACTCAAAGTGACCAGAACGGGTCCGGAAGGCTGTCTTTGGGACATCACACTCCCTTACTTTAAGTTGATGATAACCAGATCTAAGGTTTATCTTCCAGAAATAACTCACAGCTTGAAACTGATCAAATAGGTTATCAATTCTTGGAAGAGGATACTTATTCTTGATTGTGACCTTATTAAGCTGACGATAGTCAATATACATATGCAAAGAACCAGCTTTCTTTCGCCTGAATAGAACAGGTGCGCCCCAAGGTGACACACTGGTCCTTATAAAACCTTTGTACAAAAGATCTTTGAGTTTTTCTTTCAACTTCTTAAGCTCTGCAGATGCCATACTGTAGGGAGAAATAGAAATAGGCTGAGTGTCAGGAAGAAGGTCAATCCTAAATTCTATATCTCTATTGGGAGGTACCCCTGGGAGATCTTCCAAAAAAACATCAAGGAACTCATTAGCAATGTTGGCTGACTAAATGGTTGGAGCCTCAGACTTGGTGTATCTAACTCTAACTAGGTGATAGATGGAACCTTTAGATATAAGCTTTCTAGATTTGACATAGGAAATGAAATGACTCTTGGGAGATATTGAACTCCCAGACCACTCAAAAACTGGTTTATCAGGAAATTGAAACTTAACTACACGGGTACGACAATCTATAGATGCATAACAAGAGTGAAGCCAATCCATACCCAGAATAATGTCAAAATCCACCATGTCCAACTCTATCAAATCAGTAAATATGACTCTATGAAGAACAATAATAGGACAATTTTTATACACTTGTTTAGCAACAATTGACTTCCCTACTGGAGTAGAAACTAGGAAACACTCAGGAATCTTTTTGGGACTTATTTCAAAACTCATAGCTACAAGTGGGGTCACATAAGAAAAACTTGACCTGGGATCCAACAACACATAAACATCAAAGTGAAATATGCGGAGCATACCACTAACAACGTCGGTATAATCCTCCTACTCCTAACGGGATGGTAAGGCATAGAACCTTTTCTGGCGCTGACAGCCAACAGTACTAGAAGAAGCACCCCGAGGAGGAGCTGGCCGGGCTAAAGGAGCTGGGGAACTATTAGCCTGAGTCAGAGATCGCACATCTCTGTTCCCCTGCCTGGCATGCGGACTCTCTCTAAGTATATGGCATAACTTGCCACAACTAAAACAACCCCTCTGTTTGGCCAAACACTCATTGAGATGGGTCTTACCATACTTAGTACAGGGAGGATAATTAGGCCTGTTACTTACACTGTTCTAGGACTTGGACATAGAAGGCCAGTTTCTTTGCTCCTACCTATTTTAGGCGTGGGAGAACTAGCTGACAAAGGTGCTAGCATAGATGAATGGCTCTGAAACTGTAGACGGTTCCCTCTATGGGACCTATCCTGACCATACTCATGCTGCTCGAATCTAGCCCTCTTATTTCCTTTTACTCTATCTATTTTCTTTATCTTGTCTACTTTTATTTGCTAGGCATGAATCATCAGCCTTGAAAGATCTATGTCCCTGTTGAGCATATCAGTCCTATACTTTTTCAACACCAGTCCATATACTCTAGTCACGAACTTACTCATACTAGCTCGGGTGTCAAAAATCAAATCAGGAGCATATTTGGCTAAATGGTTGAACTTAAGAAAATACTCCTTAACAGTCATGGATCCTTGCCTCGGGTTCATGAATTCTTGTATCTTTGATTCCCTCATCTCAAGCAGGAAGAACTTGTCCAATAATGTATCTTGGAACACCTGCCAAGTAGTAGGGGCTGCATCTTTCCCTCTATTCTTCTTTCATGCAACAACCCAGTCATAAGCAATCTCCCTCAACCTATAAGCAACACTTTCTTTCTCCGAGACATGCATCACTTGGGTCATCTTCCTTACCTTTTTGAGATACAACTGTGGGTCCTCACCTAACTTTGACCCATAGAACTCTGGAGGGTTTATCCTCATAAAATCACGGATCCTAGCAACGGCTAAATCACCTCTTTGATGAGGCAGAACTTTGGCATGGTTATTGGCCTAAACATTTGCAGTAAATGCTTGGGATAATGCCTGAAAGGCCGCCCAAAACTCGGCATGAGACACAGTCTCATTCAAGAAATCAGTAGGCTAGGGTTGCTCGATATTGTTTTTGTGGACATTCGCTTTTTGGGGAGGCATTTTTTGCAATAATAGAGCATGAGTCAATAGCTGAGAGAGAAAACTGTAAGCATGATAGATTCTGAAAGAAAGCGATGACTTTTTCCTAAAACGTCTTGTAGACTATTGCTCATAGATATGGCGCGCTATACATCGATGATCAAGACTCTACTTAACGTGGCTTGTCAAACTCCCTAGGACTCCTTAAACTTTAGGCTCGGATACTAAGTTTGTAATGCCTTAAAATCCTATCCGGGAGCATCACACAATGCTTAAAGATACAAGTAGCCCCAAGCTAACCCTTTGAGCCTGCTACTTAGCATAAATCTTACATAAAGATAATGAGACAAAAATAAGGAGTCATGTCAAATCATGTCTAAATGAAATTTGAATGAGTACTGTAAAGGTAACAACATACTGCAAATCTAAACATACTGACCATATAGTCTAACAAAGCCTCTACTACTCAACAACTAGAGAGCCATTGGGAAAGATCCCCAACTGACTCGAACTGAATAAAAAGCAGTAGAACAACTACAAAAAAATACTAAAGTGTCTAGAGATAGGTCCTCAAACCATGAGGACTCACCATAGTGGATATGTAGATAAAGGTACTCAGGATCACTGATGCTTCTGGGACTGAGCACCTGAACCTACATTATGAGACAATGTAGCAGACAAACGTATATGTGAATCAACACTTGGGAATGTACTGAGTATATGGGGGTGTATGCAGCTAAATATCAATACAATAAATCTTTATAGAAAACATACATGGCATTGTACATGACACACATAGCTTGAATAAAACTCTCATAAATCATGAATAATGAAACATGTAGTATAAATCACATGAGCCAATACACTTTGTTCTAAATCTGTATTCTTTCTTTGATCTCAAGCTTGTAAGCTAGTCGAACTCTTAAAATAATAATTTTTAGAATATACACTTTAGTCTTTTGAAAATATGGAACTTCTTTGAAACTCAAGGACTTGACTCTAGGAAACTTGGGAGTTTCTTCTAATCGACATAAACCATGTGAGCTACATGGAGTCCAATTTCTTGCCCACATTGAGGAGAGCTGTTATATCATTTCCATCAGAGTAGAACCTTTTCTTTTAGTGATCACTAGCTTAACCCACTTGGGATAAATCAAATACTATGGTGGCTCATAGTTCTGGGGCATGAGACCTTGGAATCAAACCCAACTCGGTGCTAAGTAATACTCCGATACTAGACTCAGAACTTTTAGGAAAATCCACCTTATACAATTCAACATTATGAAATGGGAGCCAATATGCTTCCCTTTAAATTAAATCACAAGATGTGGATTCCTTTCTTGACTTAAGATCAAAATCAACTCTTTTCTTTAAACTTTGGTAGACTATCTTTAACAAGCTTTGGAATTTCAATGATATGGAGATATCAATGCCCTTCTTGATATACTATAGAATATATAAAAATTCATTCTTGGACCTTAAAACATGTATACATATTCACAAAATCTCAATTCAAAATAGAGGGTAAATCATGACTTCAACCTTAAGAGTATTCTAAACATCAATCATGAAAGGAATATGCAATTCAAGACTTGAACAAATTCATAATCTCATATACTTGAAATATAGCAATTTAGGCATAATTCATCTTGAAACATTAAAATCTTTTAAGAAAAAACAAACTTTGGGCACAAGAATGAAAGAAGTGTTCTTGTTCAAACCCCACATACCTTGAATTATGAACTTTGATGAATAAGCTTTCTTGAGACTCTTTCTCATACTTTTGGTGAGGGTTCTTAAAGCCCTTGACTTGGGAACCTTGAATCCCAACTCAATTTGTGAAAGCTACGGTGGATTCTTCAGATTCTTGGAAGACGTTCTGGGTACTTAGGATTTTTATTGAGAGAAAACTTGAGAAAAAACTAATAGAATGCTTGTAAATGACTTCAATTTGGTGTTTGTACAGTTTAAGAGGCTTGGAAAAATTCCAAAGTACCATTTTTAACTCCTGAATGAAGCTGGAAAAATTAGACTGGAAAACCCAATTTTATGGGCCACCGCGATGCGCCACTATCATGGTGGCTCATTAGAAATTGACAAATAGGATTCTTGGGGTCACCGCGATGTGGAGCCATCACGTTTTCCCACTGGTTGGGACCTGGAACTTCAGCGCGACGAGCCACAATCACGCTAGGCTACTGGGATTTGATAATTGTCAAATAGACCCTCTCTGTGATGCGTCAAGCACTAAAATGACGCTATCTTATGACTAGGACTTAAATTTGCCATAATTTCTTGCCCGGTTATAGGATTTTGGCAGATCTTATATCATTGGAAAGATAATTAAATTTTCCACACGATAAAAGTTAAAATTAGGGAAATTCTATATGGTTTAAATGTTATAAACTTAGGAAGTCATTCCTTAGTCTTCTAGAGATGAAATTAAACTGAAGGAAAAGTTTAGGGGTATTACAGGCGGTTAGGAGGAAGAGATGAAAAATTAGACAAATTCTCTCCATTCTAAAAACAGCAAAAATTGCAACTGCTATCGCTCCAAGAGTTGTTGAAGTTCAGGGGCCGCTGAAGAAGGTGGACATATTCGCGGTGCTTGTCAAGGAGAAGAAGAAGGAACTAGAATAAATCATGAATGGCAAGACAAATGTTCGAAAAGAATACACCATGAGTTCTCTCGCCGCCAAAGACTTCACGAATAGGAAAAATATGCATGAGTGGTATGAGGACAATGTAAGTTTACTTTTGCTAACCTAGCCTTCCAATCTACTCCATGAAGAAGAATCTACGTAGCAGATGTGTAATCTATTGCAATAGCTCAGTATTCTGTTGCAACATAATACACATCTATTGCATAAGTTGTGTTAGCTGGGTAATCTGTGAACTGATTCAGAGAACCCTCTGCATCAAATTCTTTCCACTGTGTTTTTATTCTTTATAATTACTAACCTATTTAAAAATTGTTTTCTTTTACCATAGTATGTTGATGAAATTCTCTGCCTCATAAGGGGCAGCAATTAGCGTACTCGGATGCTTTTGATATTGCCGATAGGATAATGGACCTCAACTTCTACAACAATTTCAAGGATAGGTACAATGATCTCCGTAATCTAGCTAATTTCGGTGGCTTGGGATTTGATAAGTTACTTTCTATGTTCCAATGGGATGATGAAGCAATTAAATATGTTAGAGAGAAAAGGTCATATCCACACGGCAAGAGTTGGATCAAGGCAAAGAAAATCCTTGAAGTCATGAACATAAAAGTCAAACATTTTCTCATTGTTGAGATACTACTCTATGAGGGAAAGATTAAGGTTTATGACTGCAATTTACCTGTCTTCAGTGAGGATAAGTTTGTAGCCCACATGCAGCCACTCTTGAAGTTATTGCCTAAGTTGTTGACGTGGAGTAAGATGATGGATTATTTGTCGGCTGAAGTCTTGACGAAGGAATCTTGGGATTTTGAAGGACTAAATAAGATCATCCAGCTCCCAAAAAATAAAACCGATGCAGCGTGCAGGCCGTACTTGCTTGCATATATCGAGTGTTTGTTGTCCGTCATAGAAATAACCGGTATGTTCGACACTGTTGTGGGGAAGATATAATGGGTCTGGGTTTATGGAGTACTAACTAATTGTTGGAGCCCATGTATAAAATTTCAAGCCACTTCACTTTACATCTAGTGGAAATAATTTTTATGTCTGGCCAAGTTGAATTTTTATAATGCAACAGATTTATATATGTTGTAAGAGATATAATACCTATTGTGATAGATTAATTATCTGTTGGAATATATTGGTCATTTGTTGCAATATGCAGATGTTTTCTAGTCTGTTTATCGCAACAGATGTACAATTCGTTGCAATATATAATTTATCTATTGCAACTAATAGGTAATCTATTGGAACAACCGGTTATATAATTTCCAGCGGATGACCTAACTAAATGATTGGAGCCCATGTATAAATAAGAATATGTACAAAGATAGAGATGAACACGATAATAATTTCTTATTTCAAGTCACCTCACTTTACATGTAGTGGCAATAATTTTTATGTCTGTGGATAGTTGAATTTTTATAATGCAACAGATAGTATCTCTGTAGTAACAGATATAGTATCTGTTTTGATAGATTGATTATCTATTGGAATAGGTTGGTCATCTGTTGTATTAATAGATGTTTCCTAGTCTGTCTGTCATAACAGATCTCCAATCTGTTGCAACTGATTGGTAGTCTTTGGAAAAAATTAAGAAAGTAGGAAGACCTGTTATATAATTTTCAGCAGATGACCTACGTGTTGCATCTCATGTTGCAACATATGTCTAAATCTATTTTATAAGATATGTCGTCTGTTGTAGCAGATGTATTATCTATTGTGATATTTGAATCTAGTACTCAATTTCAATTAACATGTTCAAAACAAAGGATTAAATTATATTCATAGACAACATAAAATAAGTTGAAGCCTTCGAAAATTACATGAAATAATTCAACAAATAAATGAAATGTAAAAAAATCATTATGGGTACAAATGATCTACTCTACAATTAAATCAACAAGTTAAAACAAGAAGGATAGGTTATTACAATGATGGACTCAATCTATAAAGATCTACTCAATATGGACAAGTTGTTCTTCATTCGGTGCTGCAGAATTTGGCTTTGGTCATCGTGGATTTTTAATGTCGCTTGCGTACGACTTCTGATCTTTCGCTTCTCCGTATTTCCATAAAAGAGAAACATATCTTCTGTGGAGTAATCCGACATCAAGTCTATCATTCGGTACTTATAATCCATCGCCCAAATACTTGGCGTACGCGGCAACAAAAAGACTGTAATCCCTGCATTTTAAAAAAATAGATAATCCATATCTTGCAGTTCATGCAAGCGTTGTGAAATTTGTGAAATGAAACTAAATCATGACACTTAAACTTACAGGCTACCAATGGTTTGTTGATCAAATTCCTTCAACATATTGTACATCAAATGGATTACCCATTTTATTTCGATATGATTCAATCATTGACCAATCAGTACGAACCTTTTGGACCAAAAAGTCACTCATATCAAGATAAGTAGGCAATATTTTGGCCAGTTTTTGTATCTCAGACGACGGCCCGAAACGTCTCCTTCACGACATCGAGTCATAAACTCGAATGCATCTCTCTTTTAAAACGACGACAGCCAACACCCAATGGAATTCATCACCACAATTGATTGGGATGTATACTTCATCGACCAAATGCTTAGGTAAGCCAGCCGGAATGCTTAAACCTTTGATAATGTTGATTAAACATTCCTCATTTTGGGAAACTTTCAGTTGTTGTTGACAATACCTATCGTAGACATTATTGATGTAAACTTTGTACAAATCATTGCCTGTCATGTATCTGTATGGTTCTTGTGTTTGCAACTTGACCTTTTGGAGGTAGTAAAAATTGACATCGATGTGTTGCGCAAATTATCAAAAATTTTGGATTACGTGATGAAAAATTAATACACATATGCAATTAAATAAAGTATTAATTAATATTAATATGTATGGTATTTAAACCTAACCATTCCAGCAAGTTTGGGACTGTGACATCAAATAGAACCAATTCTTCATTTCGGGATGTGCAACACAAATTTGAACATATCAAAACCAAGACTCGATTTGTTTACATTATAGCATTTGTCATTTTGTTTTCTACATGATGATTTATGTGTTAATGTCACATTATTACAACAAGAATAGTATAAATCAATATCTTTAAAAATTGATTTATGTACCTACCGGCATTATGCTTTAACAGCCCATCGGCAATCCATTCTGAATAGTCGTTGATCAATTGTGTTAGTTTTTTTGGAGCCTCGTCTGAGATGTTGAACCCTTTAAATGGGTAATTCTTCCATTCTCCCAAACTAACAGGCTCCACTTTTTCTTCTTCTTTAGAAGCAGTTGATGGATTATCAATTGTGATATTATGCTCTTCAGTAGTGGCTTCTACTATGACATCCACCTGAAAAGCTAGAATTGTCAATGCTAATTACAGATATACAACAGATTGTCCATCTGTTGCAACAACTAAGCCTTATGTTGCAACAGATGGATCATCTGTTGGGATGAATTCGAATAGGTAAATCAGAGCAGTACGATAATTTCGAACAGATAATCCATCTATTGCAACATAAGACTTATCCTTTGCAATAGATAATGCATTTGATGCAACAGGTTAGACAACAGTTGCAACAAATGTATATATATATTTGATAATTTTTAGTAGATGTATCATCTGTTAAAACATATATGTGCCTATTTTTTGTTGGAACAGGTGATGTACATTCACCTTCTTCCGCTCATGTTGCTCTCCTATAGACCTTGCACACTAAACATCGGTACAATATAAAGACAGAGGCATTACAATTTTGCTTTTTCGATGCTTGATGAAGCCTTGGAAGTATCTTTCCTTCTTATCTTAGCCGCCTTTATCTCTAGTGGAGTGTATGGATATGAAATCCTCTTTGATGGAATGACACCCCACTTAGATGACATTTTCTTTACAGAAGCAGTTAGTGCATTAATAACATTAATCACTCCATAGTGTTTTGCCTTGCAATCTTGACATTTGCATGCAGAACATTCCCTAAATGTGGTAAAATTTGGAGAAAATCTATACAACCAGTATGATCATGATCATAATGGCTTGTTGTTTCAAAATCGGTAAGAGGAGCATCATTAGTCCCAAAAACAGCACCACTACCACTATGACTACCAACGTTAACAGTAACAAGCCCACCCTCCAAAATTATTTTTCTTGTGATAGTTGTTGCTCCAAACAATTTCATTTTTATTCCATCAACGACCTTAGAGTCTGATGAAGTTTACACGGATCGTAAAGTAAGAAAAAATGACATCTTCAACTCTCAGTTGGTCGGAATAAGCCATAGATGGACAATCTAAAATGAATTGATACATATATTAGAATGATGATGAAATTATTTAAAATAATCATTAATTAAAACAAAATCTTGATTAGAATTAGACTAACAGCTTCCTTGGGGGGATTGAAAAGATCAAGAAATTTTGCATTTTTATCGATTTTGCCCGACAACCATCTTAGGATTCTTGGACGGGAAACTTCTTCTTGATAGTTTACTTGTTGTCTCAAATAAGGAATTTCTTCAAATGTCCAAGCCTATAACATAACGCCAATAAATTAAAAGCATTATTGAATAAAAAAATGATGAATCATATTATGATAAAAGAAATATTTACCATGAAGGCCCATGGAAAGCCAAATAAGTTGACTGTCTTTGGCGTCAACGGAGTCAAAAAATATTAGACATTTATTTTGAAGCTTTCACAACCCCAAGGATAGCTGTTAAATGCCTCAATATCCTCAGACAGATTTATTAAACTGGGGCTTATGGTGTTGTTAAAGTCTCTCGTCTAAAGAATATTATGTACAAACCAAACCAAGAACAATGATTGCTTGTTCTTCTTTGAGAGTCCTTTACCTTTCAACTCTTCTATCAAATTTTTATTTTTGAATCTTGGACCAACAATGGACATCAGGTCCTCACAATCACTCGACTTGCCTTTGCCTTTTTAGGTGTGCGGGATGCTTTTTGGGGGGGCAAAGTAGGTATAAATTGAGAAGGAGAAGGAGGATAATATTTTAGTCCGGTAACTATGGCAAACTCCTTCCAACCAAAACAAACAAGCATGCCACAATAATTTATCCACACCTCATCCATCTTGTCTTTTTTTCATACATAAACCTATGATTGAGAAGATCGTATACCATTTTCATATGGAAATGAGCATTGTTGTCCTCTAGTAAATAAAAAAATTTCCCAAAGCAGTTTTTCCTAAAATAAGCATCTAATTTTTGTTCTCAGAGTATTTTTATGAAGGAGTCAAAAAAAAATTCCATGGCTGACTTAACCACGAAATTACCCATTAAATCTGTGGCACCATCACACTGCATTCTCACAGGATAACGATCAATACTGAAGGTTTTAACCAACTCTTCGACGGAAGGGCTATTAGCATTTGGATCATCTCTTTTGATACATTCCTCCTTCCCTTGTTCATTATCTTCTGCTCCTAATTGAGATAGCACTTGTAAAGCAATCTCATAGAGTGATGGATGTAGCCGAGCTGCTGCACTTGCTCCTTTACTTGGACTTGATTCAATTTCTTTTCTTTTGGGAGCCATATTATCTTAAATTAATAGAAACATAAAATAGATTATAATTGATTAATGCATCATTGAAAAGGGATAACAGTAAATCTAACATGCATAACGGTAAAATAACAGTTCCAATAGACCACATATTTATTACACCAAGTATGTTATCTATTGCAACGTATAATCGACCTGTTGCAATGGGTGAGTAAACTATTTGAAACAAAAATAGATCACTAATCTATTGCACCAGGTATTTTATCTGATGCAACATATAACCGAGCCGTTGTAACGGATGAGTAAATCGTTGGAAATCATAAAAATAGATCACTAATCTGTTGCACTAGGTAGTTTATCTGTTGCAACATATAACCAACCTATTAGAAGGATGAGTAATCCATTCGAAACAATAAAAATAGATCACTAATCTGTTGCACTAGGTAGTTTATCTGTTGCAACATATAACCAACCTATTGGAAGGATGAGTAATCCATTCGAAACAATAAAAACAGATCATTAATCTATTGTACCAGGTAGTTTATCTGTTGCAACATATAACCAAACTGTTGTAAGGATGAGTAAACCATTGGAAACCATAAAAATAGATCACTAATTTGTTGCACCAGGTAGTTTGTCTATTGCAACATATAACCGACCTGTTGAAACGGATGAGTAAACCATTGGAAACAATAAAAATAAATCACTAATCTGTTGCAACAGGTAGTTTATCTGTTGCAACATATAACCGACCTTTTGCAATGAATGAGTAAACCATTGGAAACAATAAAAACAGATCACTAATCTATTGCACCAGGTAGTTTATATGTTGCTACATATAACCAACCTGTTGCAATGGATGAGTAATCCGTAGGAAATCATAAAAAAAGATCACTAATCTATTGCACCAGGCATGTTATCCATTGCAACATATAACTAACCTGTTGCAACGGATGAGTAAACTGTTCGGGACAGTAAAAATAGATCAATGAACTATTGAAACATATCACTTATCTATTGCAAAATGAGTTATCTGTTGGATCAGTATTGTTTAGATTTCTTTCAAATAGAAGAGTCATCTGTCGTAACAGATGAATGATCTGTTAGATTGTTCATCTGTTGTATCAGATTTTAATAGTTGCATTAAATTTTAATCTATTACAATAGATGTTTTCATCTATTGCATCAGATGTCTTGATCTGTCACATCAGATGTTTCATCTGTTGCAATACCATTTTTACCAAGACAAACAACAAATCAACCCATCAACACCAACAATCACATACACACACTAAGAACATCAACTATGAATAAAAATCACCAACAAATCTGAATCAACAGTACGACAACAAGAAGAAGAAATGCCAAAAATTAGGATTTTATTTAGTCCACATTTCTATACTAGAAGAGTAGTTAGCTCAAGTTCCTCTGTTTATTCATAATTTTTTATCTATGAAAAAGAAAATGGGACGACGAAGAATTTGAAGTTGTTGTCGCGGAAGAAGTCTTCACGTCGATTGACGGTTGAACGTCGAAAGGGAACTCTCCTGATTATTTTTTGTCAGAGGTTGAAGTCACCGGGGATTGAAGGGGAAATTTTTCAGAACAGTTTGTTGGGAGAGAGTTGAGAGAAACTGTCAAGAGAGAGAGGAGAGAGAGGAGAGAGACTGCTGATTTGGATTGAAGAGGGGTGTGGGTTGATTTGTATTTTTGAAAAGATTAGAAAGTTTTAAGAATATTAACCAGGCCCATAATTAACTTAATCAAGTTTTCCAAATGATGTTTAACCCTTTAAGTTGGTAAATATCACCAATCCTTCATTCAAGACTTAAAAGACACATTTCCTTCAATTTTCTCTGCTTACTTACCAGACTCAAAAAATGATTTAATTTGGACAAAAAAGATAAATTGAAACCTTATCAATCACATGCACAGAAGATGATTAAAAAAAATATTTCTACAAAAAAAAAAATATTATCCAAGAAAAAAAAATAATTGAGAATAACTTATGACCTTTAAATTTTACTGAATTTTATCTCCTTCTCTCTGTAGCACCACATCATAAAGTTATATTCTAAAATTTGTGATGAAGAATGTTGAATAACGGTCTTTTACATGTAAGTGTTCGGATTCTCTTAGCCAAATTCTTGCATCTATTTGTACTTGACTTCATATTGCTGAATCTTTAAATTTAGATCATAAAAAATTTGATATCTAGATCCACACCATATTGAACATATCGAACATCCAGATTGATTGCGAGCAATTTAGATATTCACATACAAATCAAAAGTAACTCAATTAGCTCAACCTTCAATAGAGGAAGTACTTCCTACACTCAATGTGACATTGTTGATTATGACAATACTATTAATCATTTTAGAAATAAAAAATGTAAAAACAATGTTGATAATGAATGGAAGATGATGACATAAATTAAAAGCAAAATATGATATATAGTACAAGTATAAGACGTCGTATGTATGCTGAAATTCTAATTTCAAACAAATACAAATCCTCGATTCCCATATCGGTTTTTATTTTGTCAAAAATACTTCTTGTTCTTAATAAGTCGTACAAATCTTAGACTCCCACTATATTTTTAGTTTTCCAAAAAAATAGAAATTTTTTATTTTTCAAAAATAGGGTGAGTTATTGTCATTTAAATAATGATTTTATTACATCCCATAATAGTTCAAAATCTTTTTAAAATTATTTCCATACAATTAACTACTTCAAAATCAGATTTTGTGGATTAAACCCCTTCTTACGTGATTATTCTTTACCTAAAGATCCTTATTACGTCCCATAATAGTTAGGAATCTTTTGTAAATTATTTTCCTACAATTAAGGACTTCAAAATCAGATTTTGTGTATTAAATCCCTCTTACGTGACGATTCTTTACTTAAAAATCCTATGACTTTTCTTTCCTTTTAAGCGTAGGTTCCTCCTTTTAATTTTCCTTCAATATTTATTATTTTGTTAAAACATCTATTATTAATAATAAAAAGATAATTTTGTCTAAAACGAAGTTTTTAATGAAGGACAAAAAGTTCAATCACTTTTTCAAAGGTCTTCACACTTTTAATATATTATAGATTATAGATATAGATAGATTATAGATTATAAATAATAGATTATAGATTATAGATATATGGTATTATACACGTCATGTTATTGAGTTCGGAGCTCAAAGAGTTATTTTAAAAAATAAAGGTTTAAGTCATCGTAAGGCTCTTAAAGTTGTTTGTGAAAATTCAGTTAGACAGCTCAACTCGGCCTTGTACCCATTGAACACCTTTACTACTGTTTTTGTACCCATTGAACACCTTTACTACTTTAAATTTAAACCGTTTAAAGTGTGTATAATATAATTGCAGTGATGTGATAAAATGACAAATTAAATGATGTCATTTGATATATGAATCCAAAAAACTATTAAAAAACTAATAACTGTGAAAAAAAAAATCTATTTTAAATTTACTATTTTATTATAATATATGTGTAAAAAAAAAAAAACCTCACCTACCACCATTACCCTCATCCACCTACCCTTCCTCCCCTTTAATCTAATGCCTACCGGCACTGTAGTTCCCCTCACTTTCACTTTCTTTCTCACATATCAATTCATATTTATAATTATTTTTTTTCTTTTTTTCTTGTGTTGTAGATTTTTTGAAATTTGAATTCTTTAATAATTTCAATGAAAGTAATTTCAGATTCATATTAAGTTTGTCGAAAAAAATAGAGTTTCGTCGAAAGTTTTTTTTGATTCAATTTGATCTTTATTTTTCTGATGAGATTCTATTGTATATATTTATTGTTAAGTCTTTGTCAGTCAATTCTTTCAATTTTTTCTGTTTGCGACTTTTTTGGTGAAGATAACGACAACAACGATGTTGATAGAGACTGAATAATGGTGTGAAGAAAGAATGAAGGAGAATATTGAAAAAGGGACTGACGGAGGGATTTCGCCATTGAGGAAATGTCTGCAATAAGGTGGGGCAACAAATCTTTTTAATTATATATACATATTTAAATTTTGAGGTTTTTAATGTTGACATGCCATATCTTGATTGATTTGGAAATAACTTTTTTGGCTGCATGCGCGTCTTAGACATGTATTACACTTATAATGTCATGTCAGCAAAAAATGTTTAATAGGTACAAGTTTTAAATACTTGATGTGTTCAATAGGTATAAAAGTTAGTTGAGGGGTCCAAGTGAAATCTTGAAACAAATTTAAGGGTCTACAAATGATTTAAGCCATAAATAAATATCAAATGAGACACTTGATGTCAAAAAAAAAAAAAAAAAGGAACAAGATGCTGGATTGAAAGCTCACATATCCTTTTTCTAAACAATATAGCTCACATTTCTTTTTTACAATTCGATCAATTTTATTAAAAAATGCTTTTTTTTGCTTTTTGTGTTATGAAATATAATGTAAGAACAAGAAGAATAGAGAGAGAAGAGAGATTTATCATCATTTCTCTTGAGAAGTTTCTCTTGATCAGTTTATTACAATGAAGGAAAACCCCTTTATTTACAGGGGAAAATAAACCTTAGGGTTTCTAACTTTTTCATAAATAAACATACACTATATATCGTAAAGTAGACATTCACTATATATGGTAATATATTTATAACACTCCCTCTTGAATGTCTAATTGATAGATAATGTGCCTCGTTAAAACTTTACTAGAAAAAACCTAGTGGAAAAAAATTTAATGAAGGAAAAGAGTACACATCTCTAACAATACGCATATAGGTTGTCTTATTAAAAACCTTACAAGAAAAATTCAGTGGGACAAAACCTTGTAAGGGAAAAAGAGTGCATCGCGTATTAACTCCCCCTAATGAGAACATCCTTGAAATTTTACATCCCGATCTTGTGCACTATCTTCTTGTAGGTTGCAATTGAAGGAGATTTGGTGAATAAATCAGCCACATTGTCCCTTGAATGAATCTATTGCATATTAATATCATCATTCTTTTGGAGCTTATGTATGTAGAAAAGCTTTTATAAAGTGTGTTTCGTTCTATCTCCTTTTATAAATCCTCCCTTAAGTTGTTCTAAACATATTGCATTATCTTCATTTAAAATTGTGGGTACATTGTCACATTTCACACCATATTTTTTTGAATGGGATGTATCATGAATCTCAACCATACACATTCTCGGTTTGCTTCATGAATAGCTATTATCTCAGCATGGTTCGATGAAGTGGCTAGATAGACTGCTTTGTATATCTCCAACATATAGCAGTATCCTCACATGTGAACACATTGCATGTTTGAGATCGAAATTTATGCGGGTTAAATAAATACCCAACATTAGCATAATCAATAAGATCGGGACTACAATCTTTAGAATAAAATAAGTTCATGTCTTTTATCCCATTTCGATGTCTCCTAGTAGGTAGAGAAATATATCTTGCTAAAAAATTAACGAAAAAAGAATATATCTGGCCTTATTGTATTTGCAAGATACATTAGTGTTGTGCATCAATGGCACTAAGATATGATACTTCATATTTCTCATTTCAGCAAATAATCAATTTCTTTTGAAAACTCTCCAAGAGTTTCAATGATTTTCAAGCTATAAGCTTATACAATATAAGGATTATAAATAAGTTTCACATAAACTTTTAAATGCTTCAAACATTTTGAATCCTTACAAAGTTTCCATATAAATTTTGTTAAGTGACAATATTCAGCATTTTACGTGTGACGTCTTCAAGTGTTTGGATTGAAAATCAAATAAGTTATATGCTTATCAAGATGCATCCTTTCATGTCACTTGATAAATATTTTCTACGTCAGTATGCTTCAATAAACGTAGAATTCAGATCCTCGTAATCTTTCATAATATTGCGCCAATATTGTATCAACGATATTGATGATATATCATTTCGTATCGGTTCACAATGTGATATAACATTTTGAGATCTCATCACTTCATTATTTTCAGGTACATGAATCTCTCATAAGGTTTTATGAAGTGTTATATCGTGGACTATTCAAGAGTACATTGTCTTCTTATTATAATTATTTGCTCCTTATTTTTTTCAAGGATTATTTCATTTGAAACCGATTGGTCTACCACACTTTACGTATGTGTATACTTTATCCTTTAAGGACATAAAATAGGAGCACTTGCAGCTTAAATATGAGATTAAATTTGAGTCAGCAAATACTTTCGGTATTTGACTTGAATTATCTTTTGAATGAAGATCTTATGATAATTCCTAACATATTTCGTAGTTGCTTATAATCTCCCCCTTATTTTAGGAAAACTAACATAAATTCTTCATTTTCTTTGAGGAATCCATCTTTGTGCATCATGGTATATTCATTAATTGTATACCGAACATCAAAACTATTAGATGGACAATATGTGGTTCCTGACTCAGAACCAACTTTAAAGGAAAATTATCATAATTTATTGGTTTGATGCATACAAGTACTTTGTATATAATATTTCAAACCAACACATGAACCTTTTGTTCTCATTAGCAATGGTTCATCTATTTATCGAAAGCATTTAACACCAACCTAACTAGCATTATCAAGATGAATTGTCTTGATTAAACAATCTGAAAATTATGTTCTTAACTCAATTTTATTGAGCAAGCAACTTTATGAATGTCAAATTGCAATTGACAGTAAACTCACATGTGATCATCTTATATCGATGCATCTTAATAGATCACATGACAGGCCCATATTCGCCTTTTATACTTGTCAGATTTTATGGGATTCAATCCCAACATTAGTTAGTCCAACCAACTTATCATGAGAACAAACAACATTAAAAGTACTGAAGAATTTTCTAATTCTTCAATATATGTTCAATACTCAGTATGCACATCTTTGGAATGTTGCAATCGTTTATGTCAATTTATGAACTTTTATACTAGTAAATTCCAAGTTTACCATGACATGTACTTTTTTCTTTAGTAAATTTCAGATTTACTATTACATGAATAAATTTCAGATTTACTACTTCAGAAGTAGATTTTAAAATAATTTTGCTCAGTTATTCAGCTTCTTTTGGAGGTGAATTATGATACCATCACAATCAAGTGCATGTTTGCATTAATAAGTTTTTCATTTTCCAGGAATGGAATATAAACGTGTCTTAAGCCTATCAAAATTTGATAGCTTATAACCTCTTTCATGATATTGCTACTTCAAGAGTAAATCGAGGCATAATTATAATGTAGAGAATTTTTCTCTAACATATCTTATATTCATAATATGTGTGTGAAAATAATATCACTTTTGATGATTATTATAATATTGTCACTCCATGCTTATATCCGTGCATTTAATCACTTGTCTTCTTTCAAACATATTATGCACTACTACCACATTCCTTTCAAGAATGGAGCAAGTTATCAACTTTTAGATTCATCATATATTGCTACCATATTCCATTGGAATAGAGCATATCAATGGGACGTGTTTTATGGCTTTTCACCAAATATTCATTATTTTGCTCTAACCATCATAATATCATCAATATGGTATAGTGAGATTCAAACTCAATATCTTATCCATATAAGGTTATAACTCGATGGGACTTGAACCCAATATCTTATCATCATGGTACTTTAGAACTTTTAACCCAATGTCTTACCATCTTAATGAGATGAGACTTAAATTCATCATCATATCTTTTAACAATATTATTTTTCATGAACAAATTTAAAGCATAAGTGATTCCAAACTAATTATTTTTCCTCAAATCCAACAATAATTATATCATTAGTAGCAAAAGACATATAACAGAAGAAATTACGAACCTTGAAATTACCTTTAATTTATAATCTCACCTTGTTTGACAGAGTTTCGTGCTGATAGAGAGAGAAGAGAGAGTTATTATTATTTTTCTTGAGACGTTTCTCTTGATCAGTTTATTACTTTATTACAATGAAGGAAAATCCTTTTACTTATAAGGAAAAACTAACCTTGGGGTTTACAACTTTTTCATAAATAAATATACACTATATATGGTAAAGTGGAGATTCACTACATATGGTAAAGTAGACATTCACTATATATGGTAATATATTTATAACATTTTGAATGTTATTGTATTTATTTACTAAGTCGTTCATTGAACGAGGGATGAAATCTTTATGCTGGTTCAATGGACCACTTCGTCCTTTGATTAACCCTCTTTCTCAAAAGGCTCTGTCTTTATCGGGTTAGGTTGTTCAAGAATTATGGTTTGTATGAAGAAATGATATTATTCCTTTAGGAATTGGAGTGAGATTCGTTGAAGCTGTATAGGTATAGGATGGAGAATTGGAGTATCTTAAGGTTGCTGGTAGTATGTATGTTAGATATATAAATTTGAATCTGAGGAAGCTAAACTTATGATGAAGTGTCATGCTAATTTCATCCGTCGCTAGTGATCAATAATACAATTTCCCTATATATGTGAGTTCTTTGTTGGATTATAATTACTTTGTATATTTTTGTGAAAAATGATGCTACAGCCCAAAATTATTATCATACATGGTCAATGTTTAAAATAGGTATAATATATAAACATAATCTTTAACTTAAAATCAAATTATAATTATGACCTTTAACTTTGTCAATGCACAAATAAGCTCTTTAACTATACAAAAGTGGAACAAAAAAAGTATTCCAATCTTGTAACTCATATGTGTGAAACTCAATTGCTCCTACGTAGATTCGTAATCCACCCAGATGTTGTCACGTAATTAAAAAAAAACACATAGATTTTAGACATTAAAAAAAAGAAAATAATTAATATACCACCTAATCACCAATACACGTACCTTTAAGATTTTTTCTTAATAAATAAATAATTCATTAAAATGATATTGAAGTCTCATGACAGTGAAAAGGTTCATTTACAAAAGGATTGAATTTTGATGAAAATCCTACAAAATGTCCATCTCTTATCTTTTTTAATTAAAGAAAAACTGTTGAAATTGTTTATTCAAGCTTCACAGAAATTATTTATCAGTTAATATTACTTCTTTTCACAGATTTGATTATATGGACCGAATTATTTCTCTTTTTCATCATGAAGGTTGCTTTTACAAAGATAGATATATGTCAAAAAATTTCAACATGTTGTTTGAAATAGATAAGGACCACTTTTCTTTGACTGGACTGAAATCTTATGCAAAAGACATTGGGTATGATTAAGTTGAAGCTTTTTATGTTGAAGACTCTGCGACCTATAAATTTATCAAGTTGGAAAGTGACTTTCAATTATATAATTGTGTTAAAGAATTAAGGAGTGGTTCAATTTTTAAGTTATTCTTAAAACATGTGATTGTTGAAGGAAGGGGGTCCACTGCTAGCACTATTTGGGGATCATTTGCTCGTAAAAAGAATAAAGAAGAATTGAGGAATTGCTCTAGGGATTCACATCTAGAAAAGTTTATAAATGAGTCAGTTGGATCTGAACAAGTATCTCAGAAAGAAAATAATGACTTTAATAAGTTTAAAGAGGAAAACTTGGATTGCATTTCGGATGAACATTGCTACCAAACTCCCCAAGAACACAAGAACACAACAACACAAACACCAAAATCAGTCCACTAGTTCAAGAACTATAGACCCTTTTGATGACTTCTCTCGGATTCGCAAGAAGAACAAGAAGGGAAGTGATATCAAGAGTAAAACACACTAAAACAGCAACAACACTTGATGAACAAGATGCAATAACAACAACACACGGTTACAAGATAAGAACACAAACGGATTACACTAGATATAGACAAACGATTACAAGAAAGTAAAGATAGATAGATAGATAGATAGACAAAGGGATGGTATAATATTAACAACCCAAAAGCTTATTCCACTTTTGGACCTTTAATATCACACACAACCTAAACCTGTCTCTTACGTGACCTCAAGGGAACCAAAATTCTCAAGTAATCTCCGTTTCTAAGCAAATGATCAACACAAGGATTCCACCTTGCTAAAGACTCTCAAAGAGGCTTGAAAATATATTCTCCAAAAATATCCCAAAAATAACTTAATGAGGTTCTATTTATACCTAGGTTAACTTATTACAAATGACTAAAAAACCCTTGCAAAGGGCGTATGAACAGTGAACGCGGATGAATAGTGAATAGTTTTGGAGCTTATGGGACCTGTTCTCTACACTTCAAAGCTTGTTCTTTGGATGGGCAGTCCCCGAGCTCGAGTCTTGACGCATTGAACTCCGATCATGATTGTACCTGTATCATCCTCCCCTCCTTAGAAAGGATATATCCTCGAATCCGAACCTTGCAAAGCAATAGGAAGGACAAGCAAACAAAAGTTCCTCAAGGTATGAGGGTTAGGATTATTGTAATAAATCATAGTATCTTGCCAAGGTGGCTCAAACTTCACATATACCCAAACATCCTCTTACCCGAATACCCTACCAAGGGAGAATCAACTAGTTTATCCACATAAGTGTGACAAGAAATAAGGAACAAACGTCGCTTATCAAGTGGAAAACATAGAATCTTCTTGGAACAACAATTATACTGGAAAGACGAGAGAGGAAAGTCATACATTCCAAGCACATTCAAGTCATTCCAAAAGACATCCTCATCACCACACTTCAAATGATCACCAGAATCAAATGGGTAGAATGTCTATGGGCACGCGTTGGGAATACACTTTCTTACCCCAATACTACTACAATAATGATCAAATATCCCCTCTATACTATTATGTTTAATAACAAAAACAACTAGAGGGTCATCCTTAGTCATTCAGCCAACATGTTCAACATCATCATTTTCACACACAAGTTGGTTTTCATGACTTCCATAAGACAATGTACTACCACTTTCCATAATTGCTTCAACACTAGGTGAATCAACTAGTGTATTCATAATCTCAAGTTGTACATTATCATCACAAAATGAAGGCACATTCAGCTCACTTAAAGACAAACTATCATTCACACTTAGTTGGCTATTATCCTTATTCACTAGAGTGCAAAAGTTAGTTTGATTACCTAGTAGCTCATGTGGAGCATGGCCACTCTCGGGAATTTAATTAGGAAGACTTGGATGCTCCATCAAGTTATCCAACTTCTTGCACAGAGAGCCTTTCGTCCCTTCTAATCTTTCTTCCATTCTGTCCATTATTCGCCTATCTATGGCATCAAGCCTTGCCATGATGGATTTAACCCAACTAGGCATTTCAACTACATTCACCATTGTACCCATCAAGAGCTACTAGGCAAACAACACGACAACAACAAACACATTAAAGATTAGCAAAAATCAGTCCACAATTCATTACAAAATAGTCCACAATGCATCTCAAAAATAGTCCATAAGCCCTCACTTTCACACTTTGGATTTTTCACTCTATTGGCCTTACAAGTGTTGATAACTCGCTTATACTCCAATGCGGTTACTTGGTCCCAATTGTGGCTCAAGGCCGGAGTAGATTCTTGTTTAAAATGACTCAAATAAGTAATGTACGAACTTGAACCAAAAAAAGTACTAAAACTCAAAAACGAGAAATTCACACAACAAAAATAACACGAAGAACGTACACAAAACTAACTTACAATCTAGTAGGGTATTACTAGGTTGTCAATTAGTGTCTAGTAAATAAATGAAACTAGGAAACAATAAAATAAAACTAAGAAATCTAAAATTTGAACTCAAAAATGTTGTGTTAACAGTACTTTAGTGATGTGGCAGTCCACTATTGGCCTCGAGTTTTATCAAAATTTTATTTCCCAATTTCAAGTCTTGATCAATATACAATTTGGAATTGGTGGATTTGGTTAATGGAGGAAAAAGTGGCCTTTGAGCTTTTTTGTTCAAATTTCAAAAGCAAAACTTGACTTCTTTGAACTTTCTCCTTGAAACAAGGTCCTTAAATCAAGGAAAAGTAGATGAAAAGTCTTTGAAGTGATAGGGACAAGTCTTTCACTAACAGCTAGTACAAACTTATCTTTCACCTTTTTAGATTTAGTTTGCACTTTAAGGATTAACAAGATGATGAAAGGGTGAAGAACCTTAAGAACACAATAAGTCCAAGAACAACAACAATTTTCAGTTTCCAAGTCCACTACAACAAGACCATAAAATCGGCCAAGGTTTAGGTAACAACAACATCCAACTCGGCCACACCTTGTTCACATCAACACATTTAACAAGTTCAAGTTCAATCTTAGATTCGGACACTTTTTAGTGTTGATGAAAAAGAAACCAAAATGGACAGATTTGCACTTTTTTGGAAACACTCTAAACAAACAAAAGACTACAAGTTCTAGACATACAACAAACAAATCTTGGTCAAGATAACAACAACACAATTTTTGGTCAAGAACACAAAATGGACAAATTTGCACTTTTCTGGAAATTATTTTAGTTTTTAGCTTCTTTTTTTTTTTGAATTTTCGTCCAAGAGAACCCAAGATTGGTAGTGTAGGAACAAAATCAGCCTTGCTCTGATGCCAAATGCTACCAAACTCCCCAAGAACACAACAACACAAATACCAAAATCAGTCCACTAGTTCAAGAACTTTGGACCCTTTTGATAACCTCTCTCGAATTCATAAGAAGAACAAGAAGGGAAGTGATATCAAGAGTAAAACACACTAAAACAGTAGATGCAATAACAACAACACATGGTTACAAGACAAGAACACATACGGATTACACTAGATATAGACAAACGATTACAAGAATGTAAAGATAGACAGATAGACAAAGGGATGGTATAATATTAACAACCCAAAAGCTTATTCCACTTTTGGACCTTTAATATAACACACAACCTAAACCTATCTCTTACGTGACCTCAAGGAAACCAAAATTCTCAAGTAATCTCCGTTTCTAAGCAAATGATTAACACAAGGATTCCACCTTGTCCAAGGATTCCACCTTGTTAAAGACTCTCAAAGAGGCTAGAAAATATATTCTCCAAAAATCTCCCAAAAATGACCTAATGAGGTTCTATTTATACCTAGTTAACTTATTATAAATGACTAAAAAAACCCTTGCAAAGGGCGTATAAACAGTGAACACGAATGAACAGTGAACAGTTTTGGAGCTTGTGGGACTTGTTCTCTACACTTCAAAGCTTGTTCCTTGGATGGACAACCCCCGATCTTGAGTCTTGACGCATTGAACTCCGATCATGATCGTACCCGTATCAAACATGATAGTGAAATTGATGAAGAATTAAGAAGTTTTAGTAAAAATCTAAGACAACAAAAGAGAAGTGAAGTTGCAACGCCAAAAAAGAGAGATAAAAAAATCTTTCAAATTTCAAGAGGTTGAGATTGGAGAAACTGGCATAGATAAAGGGTTTGAAGATATTTTCAAGAACAAGACAACCAGATATAGTGGTAGATTGGGTTGTGATGAAGAGTTTATTGGTTCATCAGATGAATCGAGTGAAGATAGTGATGAAGAGCTAGATTTTTTAGCATAACCAAGCGTTGATTTACCTTCATTAAGAAAAAGGCAAAAAATTGAGCTATGATAATTCTTCTGTTATTTGTTTTTTAGAATTGGATATGATATTTGATAATGCAAAGAAGTTTAGAAAGTCTATAGCTGATTATGTTGTCCAAGGAAAGGTTCAATTAAAGATAAAACTCAATGAACCTGAAAGAATAAAGGTAAGATATGTACGAAAGTGCGATTGGTAAATTTTTGCTAGTTCGGATAAAAAAGCAGATTTGAAAAAAAAAACTATCCTGTTCATAAATGTATTATGAAAAAACAAGAATAAGTTATTCTTATCTAAATATGTGAAAAAAGAAGATGAGGGACAAAATAATATCTCATCTTGACATTAGAGTTTATAAGCTTCAAGAGATACTAAAAACAAAATGGGGATTACATGTGGGGAGATCAATATATTACAGAGCAAAACTTAATATTATTAGCAAGTTCAGGGGGCTGGGTGACTGAAAGCTTGAGTTTTGAAAGCTATTAGACTATGCAAATATGATTAAGGGTACAAATCCAGGGACTTTTTATTGGATAAAAACTGATAACAAATCTGTCTCTGGCAAACACTTGTTCAAATACTTCTATGTTTGTTTTGTTGCATTAAGGAATCAATGGCTAGAAGGTTGTAGAAATATCATAGGGTTGGATGAATGTTTTCTAAAGGATGCTTGTTGAGGAGAATTATTAGTAGCAATTGGAAAACTGAAAACCAACAAATGTATCCAATAGCTTGGGAAGTGGTTGATCAAGAAACTAAACACTCTTGGAGTTGGTTATTAAGTTATCTCATTCAAAATTTGCAGCTTGGTGATGGAGATGGAATAACAATTATTTCTTACATGGAAAAGGTGTGACGTTATTAATCTTGCTCTATTAATCTTATTTTTTAAAACTCTTAATCATATTTGCCTATGTTATTTTTGGCAGTTTTAAGTTGGTTTTGTAAGTTTTTGAGTTGTTTCAATCCCTTTGAAGTTGTTGTCAGTTTTTATGTTGTTTATGTCAGTTTTTATACTGTTTTTAAGTTGTCAAATTTTTATGTTGTTTCTAGAAGTTTTTAAGTTGTTTCTATCAGTTTTTAAGTTGTTGTTTTTTTAGTTTTTATGTTTTTTTATCTATTTTATGCCCTTTTTTATTTGTAAGTTGTTCTTTAAGTTGTTAGTTTTCATCTTTTATTATTTTTGTTTTTTTAGGGTCTAGAATCAGCTGTTAAAGAAATACTTCCTAAATTTGAAGGGGGAATATATGCAAGACACATTTAGGCAAATTGAAAAGAGGTCTAAAAAGGTAAAGAAAGGAGAAAAGCATTTTGGAGGTATGCTAAAGCTAATTTTGAGGTAAAATTGAGAGAAGACTTAATATTTGAACACACCTGGTAATAATAAAATATGTGAGTTATTGCTTATATTGGTGTAGGACTTTTTTTATTGAAAGAATCAAGTGTGATTGGTGGAAAATAATATGTGCAAAAGATTTAATTCTTGAATTGTTGGTCCTATACACAAGTCTGTAATTAGTATGCTTGAAGATATTAAGCAAAAGTAATGGATAGGCATGAAGATGTGATCAAGTTTGTAGATACTTAAATCAGTGATAGTTTACCCATGACAAGGCTAATTTTGAAAGACAACAAATAGATCGGTAGAAAACTAAAGGTGAATTGAAATCATGACACTGGATTTGAGATTCAAGAAAGAGAGTTTAGGCACATAACTGATATGGTTAAGAAAACATCTACCTGCAGGTTCTGTCATTTGAGGGATATACCTTGCTGACATGTAATATGTGCCTCGTATCACATTGGACATGAATTAGAAAATTATGCGGAGCATTGATACAGAAAAAGAGACATTCCTGTAGGATTATAAGTACTTCATACAACCTATCTCTAGCATGATAATATGGCCTGAAAGGAACAATCCATCATTAGAGCCACCTGAAGTTAAACCAAAACCTGAAAGACCTCCCAGATGGAGAAGAAAAGTTAAAGATGAATCACGAAAGAAAAAATAGGGGAAAGCATCAGAAAATGAAGTAAAAATGACATTTTTCAAATGTTATCAAGTTGGGCACAACAGAAGAGGCTGTAAATCAGTAATAAGTATTTTGGTGTTTTTTTTATCAAATTAATCATTCTTACACTTCTAACTCTTTCTTAATGTATAGCTCCCTCAATAACTCTTGCAATAGCTTTCTTAACAACCTTATCATAGCCTTCACAACCAAGGCCAATGAGTCAGCCTAGTACTCAACATTCTTCATCTCTATGTCTTGAAACATCAAAAGTCAAAGGAAATAGAAAGCAGGAAGCAAGTTCTTCAACTACAAGGGAAACATCTTCTTAGTTAGAAGAAAAAGAACAAGAGATATGAGATTTGGTGTTTTCACAAACATACAATCAGGAAGACAAGTAATTAATGTATGTAATTCATAACTTAGATTTCTTGCATCTTTATTTATGTTTCGTGTGTAATGTTTTTTGAATAGTTTGGCCCAAAAGATCGAGCGAAAGAGTTATTTCAAGTGGGACGACACTAAATGATGCATCACTAAGAAATATTGATTTGAGATTCAAGCCACTTTGTTTAAAATGGAAACGAAAAATGTTATGACTGAAAATCAACTTCAAAAAATGCAACAACGTAAAAAGTTGCAGACCAAATCCAAGTGAGTTCCATAGAAGTTCAATAGTACTAGGGTCGTAGTGTCAGAATGGACAATTTCCTTTTATTTTTTATGTATATTTTGTTGATGATAAATTCAAGTCTAATAGTGCTAATGGCATTTAGACTTGTCAAACTATTCAACTGTTAATTATTTTAATGTATATTTATTTGCCTTTAGACAAGTTTTTTGGTATTGGCTATCCTTTTGATTATTTAAAGTGGTGATTTTTTATATTCAGTCTGGTCTATTCTTGAAGATGATTTTTGGCTATTTAAAGTGGTGATTTCAAAATATGTTTCTTGTATCGCTAAATTTTGTAAAGGTGCAGATAATTATAAAATAAGACTAGTATCAAATTATTAGTGATTTCGTTTCTCAAGCAGCTACTGCTCATAAAATCTCAATTCTGAAAATGAGGATCTCTGAAGATTAATTGTATCAGAGGGTGAAATCAGAAGCCTATTGGCATAGTTGGATGGCTCATTGCCCCAAGAATCAGTCGTAGGGGCCTGGAGAAATTCGGTTGGATCTGTGTCAATGGATGTTTTAATCTCACTTGGTCTCCTTCCAAGGTTGGTCCATGTTCTCAAGTCAGGATTACTTGGGGTACAAAAAGCTACAACATTAGCAGTGTGTATAATTTGTGCCTTAACTGAGATGAAGAGACTTGTGGGTGAAGCTGGATGCATTCTTCTCCCTATTAAGATGCTGGAGGCTAAAGCACATGGGGCGAGGGAGGCTTCTGGTCAAGCAATTGATAGCCTAATGCCCCTTGCGCATAATTGTAGGAAAGTTAAGAGATACGATAAAAGCATGCCAAATTCGGTTCAACTGCTTGATCCAGCTCTTCAGAACACTGCTACTTATGCCAGGAAGAACATAAAATGTCAGGATGTTGTTTTGGTACTAATTTTAGGTACTAAAAGTTGACTACAATGTCTTAGTATTCTTGCAATTTATGAGAGAAGGAGAGATTATTTTTGTTGTGGGAGAGGGAGAGCTTGTTTTTGGTCTTGCTCACATTCTTGTCTCATTCAATGACACTTTTATTCATGTGACTGATTTGCCTGGAAAGGAAACAATGGTTCATACTATTGGTGGTATGAAGTCAAAGATGATAGGGAGGAATCTTCCCCTGAAATGGATAGAGATGAACATTCCCTATATGATGATATGTTTGTCGTACATATAGTAGATGTTAAATCCATTCGGCTAGTTCATATGTTTACTTCTTAACCACCGACTAAACTTTGATAGATGTCAATGCTACATGTCTTACTTTCAGCTTGAAATTCGAGGAAGTCATTGTACGCTAAATATGCTTCACTTGAGAAAATTGGAGCAATATTTTTAGCATCCAGTTGAGACACTTTGGATGGATAACAAATTGCTCTATTTGAGTTGTTGTGTTTGGGATTTCAAAGTACAGTGAATTACTATATGTTTAGCTTCCTTCCTTGAACAAATGAATGTTGTATTTTGACCAAATGGTTGCACTTTAAGGCAAAATTATGTTGAATTGTGAGCCAGATTATTGCTACATTTGTACAGAAGCAAGGTAATAATTTGAGTTGAATGGTTATTGCATTTTGAGCTATGTTTTTATTGTTTTTTGAGCAGAATTTCTAATTTGTCTTGAGCTAAATCACTGTTGTTATACTTTGATAAAAATTGTTGCTATATATGAAATCTGTTTCCATACTTCGTTGTTGATTCGAAGTGCTATGATTTGGAAAAAGTTGTTGCATTTATTCAACTATTACACTTGATAAAAATTAAAAATAAAAACAATGGTTGAACTTTGGCAAAACATTCAAATATTTCTATAACAATATCGTTTGTTCAAATATTTTTTATTTGTTGTAGTGAAATATTATTATAGAGAATAAATACATAATATAACAATACGAAAAATTGATTCCAAAGAAATTTAGCTATTACAGTGAAATATTATTATAATAAGGTTGTACATATTCTTCGGAAGGTTGGAGTTTTCTTGTGCCCTTTTATTATCCTTTACAAGACCCTTCAGTATACTATCAAATAGATTTTCTATGGCCGACTAGTTTTCGTTTAGCTGGACTATAGATATTCACTTGATCAAAAAACTTTACGGATATATATTATACACTTCATCCATATAATTAATTGCTTGAGCTGCGTGCTAAAATTTGCAAAGGCTATTGGTGGAAAAATCACAGGTTGGTTCCACGCTTCAAACTTGACTAGATTGAATCATTTATAAAAAAATGTCGCAAATAATTAATGCATTGTATAAAATCTACTATATAAACAATTCTTTATAAATTCAAGATAGTATCACAATTATCAATAAAACTTAATCTTCCTCCTAATTTTCTCCTTTTCTTCATCATATTTTTAATCCCTTTTTGTAATTCTGAAATAGCAATTCTACCATGTTCAGGATAATCAACTCCATACCATCTAAAATACTTTCATCCAACTTGTTTAAGAAGAATAAAAAAATCATAAAAATTAAATCTTGAATACTAGTACCGTTTAAACAAAGAAAATTCATCTAAAATACAACCTTACCCCATCTTCACATTCAAGAAACCAATGAACTGGGTTGTTTACAGCAAGAAATCTTCAATGTTACTCTTTTTCCACAAGGCAAAAGAAATTAGATGTCATTTTCATTTAGCAATAAGCTGAAAATAGTGAAAAAATTGGGGAGAGTTGTTGGATAAATTAAAAAGAGAATAAAGTGAAAATTTGATTTGTAAAGAGGGATACATATAAAAAGAGTTCATTAAGGGCTTAATAGTCATGTAAGAATATTTTAACTGTTGGGGGGCTCAAATTTTAACTCTAATGCACGTCATTTTGAGTGTGTTTATGCATTTTGTCAAGTAAGATTAAAATATTTTTTTGTTCAGCTTTTGTATAGTTAAAGAGCCTACTTATGCATTGGTCATGTTAAATGTCATAGTTACAGTTTGATGCCAAGTTAAAGGTCATGTTTATGTATTATGTCTTTAAAATAATTACAATCTATAGTTATTTATAGCTAAGTTTAACCATATCTCTCTCCTCCCCGCTCTCTCTAACTACTTGATAAGAGTGGGCATGGTACGGTACGGTATTTTAAATTTCTGTATGATAAATTTGATTTTCGGTATCTAAAAGAACAATACCATTACCATACCGAATTAATTCGGTAAGATTCTGTATTTTAAAATTCGTTTTTGGTATTTTACGGTATAACAATTCGGTAACCATACTTTATTTGATTTCGACTTACATATATTCATATAAGAAAACTACAACTTTAAACTTTAAAAACGTCTCAATCATGTCATACTAACAACTATATTTGTTAATCAATTACACAAAAAGAACCTTTCAATCATGATTGAATAGTCCTAGATGCAAACTCTAAACAACATTACCTAAACTTAAGCATAGTACTCCTAAATAATAAGCTTTCCAAAAAATTTATTTCTGAATAACAATTACTTTTATATTCAATTGGCTAATGAATGATAAATAAATATATTTAATAATCTTAAATATAATATATATATATAAATATATATATATATATGGGTTTTATATATTATTAAAAAGCTTCGGTGTAGTATATGGTATTTCGATATTTATTGCATAAATACCAAATACCAAAATAATTTAAAACTCCTACCAAATACCATACCAAATACCATAACATCCATACTGCAGTATAAAAAATTTCAATTTCGGTATGGTATTCGGTATATACCATACCATGCCCACCTCTACTACTTGATCATTATCGTCGGAAGCCCTGATATAGAGAAATTTTATAAAAATATCAAATTGGTGCTATGATTTGTATGATTATTGTCAATATCATATTGAAGATTGGGGAAAGTAACAGTTAAACCACTTAAGATCATGGATCCAACGTACTGTTGAAGTATGGCTATAACAGCCAGACCGTTGGATGAAATTACTATACACTTTATATTCTTTGAAGATGCTTTTATTTTTTAGTAGATGGTTTGAAATTATTGGCACGCCCAGTGGGACCAAATTTGCCCTTCATCTCTTCTCTCATAAATCAAATATGCAAAACTGTAGCCGCAGGATCGTAAAGATGGAAACAGTACTTCAAGACTCGTCTTTGAGTTTCATCAAGTCTACACTCCGACAAGCCTTGAATTAGGGAAATTTGTAGACATTAAGATTTTGTGGACTCTACAAAAAGAGTTCAATTTTGTTTAGAGTTCTTGGTGGATACTTTACCCTAAATCTACCTAGGTGGCTACTCTACCTAAACCCTACATTACACCTATATAAAAGGTCAAATATCCCTTTAAAGAGGCATCTCCAGTATCCCACATATTCACGACGGGATATTCATAAAGAGATCGTTGATCTGAAAAGTCCCAATAAATTCATGGGATATTCATAAAGATCAAAACTCTCTCTTCTTGATAATCAAATATATCAAGAAGACAAACCCTCCTTTCATGGAGATCAAATCCAAATGTTCCTACGTTCGATAAATATGCCACTAATGGCCCACGACCCTCGAATTATGGAGAAATTCATATCCAAATCTTCATACATTCGAGAAATATGCTACTGATAGTCTAGCTTGAAAGATGCAAAGAAAAAAAGAGAAGCAATCTAAGAGTAAAAATTGAGTTTGGCCAAGAAGTGTTTAGAAAAATCTAATGCTCTCGATGAAATTGTATAAACAGATGACTAGCAAATTGCAACAGACGCCACATCTATTGGAAAAGCAAACTGATATATCCATTTGTTGCAACAGATTGTCAATATGTTGTAAGTTATCTGACAGATGGGATATATTTTGCAACAGATTACCCATCTGTTAAATTTATTTTAAAGAAAATTTCTTTTCTTTTCGAAATACAATAAAAAAAATATTATATTTAGATCCATTTTTTTTAGTTTACATATTTGAAAAGTCACCAGTTTTATTTAATTAAGGGATATGAACAGTCGTGGCTTTTTATTTGACTAAATCAAATCACCCCTTCCAATTCAATCATTTTATAAATAGGTCCCTCCGGCCTCCTCTCACTTGTTCATTCTACTACACTTACAATACAAACATGGTTGATCCAGATTCGTACAAAAAGATTCATATCGGGTCCTTGCAGGAACTTCAAAGGCAGTTTGATGAACTCCAGAGGGATTTGGCTGACTTCAGACAAGGCTGAGGAGGGCCCTTCTGCTGACGGATGAAAATTATCCGGTTGATAATAATAATAGTAATAATAATAATAGTAATGTTAATAATAATAGTAGTAATAATAATTAGGTCATATTTTTTCTTTTTTTTAGCGTATGTATTTTCCTTTTTTATATTCAATCTATAAGGGATTCAAAAATCTATGTATATGTTTGGCTTGGTTTGATCGACTTTGAATTTTTAATTCTTATTTAATATTTAATTATCATTCTATTTATTCCCTATTATCATCATGTCAACGGTTGGAGGTAGGGATTGAGCACTTGTGGCAACAGAGGATGGTGAAAAGTCATGATGATTCTCCTAATAACAGTTCGTTTATAAATAATAAGGAACTAAATGATATACACAATTTATAACCGTAAAAGAAAGATTATTTAATTTTAAAAAAAAGTCACAATAATGGATTAATTAATTTATATGAAGATATGATTGTTCAAAAAATGTGAACAGTCGTGACTGTGAATTTTTATCTAAACACATTCAACAAAAAAAAAATACAACGATGCTGATGCATCAAATTCCTCATCTGTTGCGACAAATGAATCAGTTGTTAGAATAAATCAAAAAAGCTCCTAAAAATGGTCGATTTGTTGCAACAGATGGTATATCTGCTACAAAATATGGGTTATCTGATGCAACTGATATACAATCTGTTGTCATAACTCAATAAAAAAAATAGTTATTATTTTATTAAAGAAACGGTTATTGAAAACTAGGTGTCTTCGATTTTTAAATTGAGAAAAAGGTTATTTAAATTTAATAAGCTGAAAAGTCATGACTTTTCACAATAATAAAACCTCACCAACTTGATTTAATTAAGTCATTTCTTTTCACAAAAAACAATAAGGAAATAAATGATAAACACAATTTAAACCGTAAAAAACTCACCAAAAATATTCTTGTTTTTAAATATGTTTTATTAATTTATATAATCAAAAAGTAAGCAAATTTGGATTAATGATATGATAATTTTTTTGAAAAAAAGATAGATTATATGTAGCAATAGATAGATTATCTGGTGCAACAGGTTATCTATTGTTGCAACGGATGATATATCTATTATCACAGATGAGTTATCTGATGCAACAGATATATAATATATTGTCACAACTCAATGTAAAAACGGTTCCTGGAAAGAACTAATTATTAATAATAATAAGTTGAAAAGTCATGACTTATCACAATATTGCTTAATTTGATTAAGTCATAACTTTTTACAGTAATCAAGAATGTCATTAATAAATGGAGGTGAACAGTTGTGCCTTTAAATTTTTTTTATTAATTTATATAATTAAAAAGTTAAAAAAATTGGATGTCATGATGATAATTTTAAAAAAAAGATATATAGATTATATGTTGCAACAAATATATTATCTGATGCAACAGGTTATCTATTTATTACAACTGATGATATATACGTTGTCACAGATGAGTTATCTGATGCAACAGATATATAATTTGTTGTCACAGCTCAATATAAAAATGGTTCTTGGAAAGAAATAATTAATAATAATAATAATAATAAGCTGAAAAGTCAACTTATCACAATATTGCTTAATTTAATCAAGTCATAACTTTTCATAGTAACTAAGAAATTCCATTAATAAATAGAGGTGAATAGTTGCGACTTTTTGCCTAACACATTCAATCTCAATCGTCTATAAATAGATCCCTCCTTACTCAATCGTTCATTCTACTACACTCTATTTATTCCTTACTCTTGTTACACCTTCAACTACTTTCTCTTCAAGGACTTGATAAATTTTTCCTGTCTCTGGTAAGTTTTTTTTCTTGATTTTTATGTAAATATTGTTGTATTACATCCGAATTCTTTCTTTTCTTTACTTTTAATTTTACGTGTGTGTTTTGTCAACTTATGCGTTTTCTAGATATAGCTAATCCAGTGTGGGATGTTGCTATTTTATGAGATGCCATGCGGAAACTGCAAAAGGAGGTTCATGACCTGTAGTGGGAGTTCACCGTTGTCAGAGTAAGGATGTTGCGAGAGATCCTGTAACAACCCGAGACTACCCCCTTATCATCACACGGTGCTTACGACCCCAAAGGACCACAGCTAACCCATGAATGATATCTGTTGTGAGCACTAAATAATAATACTGTAATTAATGTGAAAAATGGGTTGAAATGCCATATGGTTCAAAACATCTGAAATACTGATAAAATATAATATTTGTAAAAATGAATACTGTCTGAAAATCTAGTCTGAAAAGCCTCTAACTGAATCTTTCTGGAAGTGGAGTTGATGGGATAATCCCCCAACTAACTTCATCTACTGAACTACTACATCTACTAAAAATATGAAATAATAGAATATCCTCGAATGATGAGGACTCACTGCTAAATCTACTACTGCTGGCTAAATCTGAATTTACTATGCGTGGTCGAAAACTTGAGCATCCAAACCTATGATATGAAACATCATAGTACAAAAAAAAGTATGTGTCAGTACCTGGAAATGTACTGGTATGCTAGATGAGGTAAGGAAGAATGCAAGGGTTCATATGCATGAGGATATAACTGACTGAATGAGAATAACTGAACATGAGAGTACTCAGAGAATCTGAGAATACTGTAAATACTGAGAATGAAATATGTGTATATACATATATATATATATATATATATATAAATTGTAACTGAGCTTTTCTTACACTAAGTATAGAATTCTGATAACTGATTAACTGATACTAATTGACTGTATCTAACAGTCCAGATTATGTAAAACTGAGCGGAGTTCAGAACTAAAGACTGAAACTGTGGGAGGTAATCATTTAACCGACATGCCCTAAATCTGAACTGATAGGGATCCAACTTGTAACCCTGGTTGGAAGGTTGCTAATACCTCGCCACGGGTACTAACACTAGAAAATCAGGATGCCAAGCTTAACTGACGGGTAACACCTGGGAGGAGCTAAGCCTAATCTGACGGGTGACCCCTGGGAGGTAGTCAAACCTAGTCTGACGGGTGACTCCTCATCCTGCGCTGGCTATGCAGTTCTGGAGTGCAGTGATAACTACTAATAACATTGCCTATCTGTCGGGGAAGCTATCATCCCTGCTCTCACTCGGTGCTAAATCCTACTCCCAACTGAAAGACACTAAACTGAGTATACTGGACTGGACTGGACTGAGTTTACTAAGTTTTCCTAAGTTTTGTAACTGACTGAGATCTACTGAGTTCTGTAATGGACTAAGAGTACTGATCATGACACGACTGATATTATTTTGTAATTGATACTGGCTCTAGGTAAATAGCTAAATTATCGGGTATTAAATACCCCCAGGACTCGATAGCATGAAAAGTAAAGCAAAGCATAATCTTGAATAATATAACAATGTTCACTTGATCATAATTCATTCATAGAGACATTTTATCAAACACTTGTAATGCATTAACTTGTACATGAATGGGATCATATAATAACAGGTCATGCCTTCACTAGTCAATTCACATAAACATTTTATCAATCACTTATAGGTAATAAGCTTGTACATGATTAAGATCTCGTAATAACATCATAGATGCATTAGTCATTTTATAAATTTAGGGGTCTATCAAGATAATCACATATTTGTTATACGTGCTATTTAATTTCATGAAACTTGTACTGAAATCATGGATTGAAACCCAACTACTATCATGAACATGAATTCAATCTAATTCAAATATGGAAATCATAAATTTGATATCTTGTATATTTAAAAAGGGATTCTTGGACTCTATGGGTGAAAGAAAACCATAGATGAACACCTAACATACTTGAGAAGAAAAGTTCTTGAAGGTTCTTGGAGAGATTCTTGAGCTTGACCTTGATTTCTTGAACTAGGGTTTTTCCCTTTGAGAGAGAATGGCTTGCTTCTTGAGAAAATAGTGAATTAATGAGCAATTTGTGCTTTTTTAGGGTTTGATTGTGTGTTTAGGTTGACTGGGGGCGAGGGAAAAAGACCTGAGTACCCTCAAAATTAAAACTAAGAACTGACTAAAAATCTTAATTTTATACGTTGGCGCGATGCGGCATGATTAACAACTGACGATTAGGAACTGGGCTGATGTCGTAACGCGGCGCCATCGCGGTGACTCACTGGTTGCGAATTTTCCCTTTGGCGCGATGTGCCATGATCGCGGAGTCAAACTAGAAAGTGACAATTAGGAAAAATGCTAGTGACGCGATGCGATGGTATCACGTTATCTCACTGGAAAATGACAAATACCATTTGGACTGCCTCTGCGATGCGCTGGAGTACCAGGTGGTACACTGTCTTACTAAAATGGCTCTAACTCTTCGCCCGGGTGTCGGATTTAGGTGAATTTGGCATCTATGGAAAGATTATTCAATTTCCCACGCAATAAAAAGTCAAAATCTTGAAAATTCCACATGTATAAAAGTGTATTCATCTTTAAATCAAGTCTTCAACATTCTAGGGATGAATTTTAAGCTAAGAAAAAGCATGGGGTGTTACAATATCTCCCCCTTGGGAACATTCATTCTCGAATAAGAATGGTTAAGCTGAGAAGCACTGATAGATTGTGTTAACAAATTGAACATGTGCGACTTAAGCATGAGTACATGATTGAAACTACTGATACACTGAGTTTACATACTGACCATATATGTCTGATGCATGAAGTACATGGCTGAACGGATTTATGAATGCATAAATGAACGTGTAACGGTAAGGAATTCCAAGTTTATAATCATATATTGGACATAGAACTGGGTAAATCTAAGGAAGACTATTATCCTAGGCTAAGAATACTGATAGACCTGAGATCATTTACTAAACATGAATGAACGGGGTGTGAGAATAGGACTGACTCTAAATTATGATACATGAACTGAATATATGAACTAGACTAATTTCTTGGATACACGTCATGACATAGGGATGGTTATATGGTTGGGATTATAATGAAAGAGTTAACTTATGAGTATCCATTACTCTAAGTGGATTTGTAACTTGAAGAGAAAATGGAAGGTTTAGGGAATGAAAGCTCGGGGATTATAGTGAATCTCCCCCTTGAGACACTATGTCCCTCGAAGAATGTTTAACTTGACTGAGATATTGTAATACCCTGTATACTTCTAAACTAGAAAACAAACTGTTCTTCCTACGTGTGAAACCTCTAATCTAGTAATTCATATTTTAGTGCATCATTTACAATGAGTATCCTAGTGAAAAGAGAGCTTATGATGTGCTTAACGTGTTCATAAGAGTCACTTAAGGTAATGCAAGCTAAGAGCTTTTGAATCCATCAAGTTTTAGTATTTTATTTGGCAAGGGTCATCTTTAAATGAGCATAACTTGATGTTATATGGAATTTTGTCATATTTAGACCCACCAAATTTTAGAGAATCAAATTAGCTTTTCAACGATACCAATTTTGCCTTAATCCAATACCTGAGCGAAAAGTTATGCTCATTTTTGTGAGAGACAATAAGGATATGTGATTGGTTAGGCGCCGCCCAACAAAACTTAGGTGATTGGTTAGGCGCCGCCCAACCTGGCTTGTGCGATTACTTAGGCACCGCCAAGTCAGTTCCAAGTGCCAAAATACTCCGTTTTGACTTATATCAAGGGTGTTGAAGTCATTTCACACCCCTAAACCATCCCTAATCACTCCAAATTGTTGATAAGGGGTTTTTAAACACATAATTACAATCCCTAAGCCCTAAATCAGCCAAGTTATGATCCAAAACCCTTCCTCTCTTCCCAAGAACAAAATCTAAGTTTACTTCTCAAGAATCAAGAAGTTAAGCTTCTAATTCAAAGTTCTCTACAAGGATTCTTTCAATCAAGCTTGAAGGTCCAATCTTTCAATGAATCTATTACCATAAAGGTATGTGGGGTTTTTCAACAAGAACACCCTTTCGTTCTTGTGCCCAAATTGATTTTTCTTTTATGAATATACATGATTTTACATGTTTTGATATGAATTTGAAGCATGAATTTATACCCTATATGGTTTTACATGAGATTATGATACTCTCTATGTTTTGGATGTTGAATTGAATGAGAATGATGACATTTTTGTACATAAAATTGAATTTTCCAGATTTTAAAGTAAGTTATATATATTTATGATGAAAAGCATGAATCTTGAGAAAATTTAATATGATTTTGATGTATGAGACCTTGAGTCTTAATTGGGATTGTACTTTGAGAAATTATGTGCTATAAGAACAATGAAATTTGAATCCCAAAGCTAATTTTCTTTACCAAGATGTATAATTACAAAGCTGAAATTTTAAGTTTTAAGTGATTATTTTTGTGCTTATGTCATAAAGTATGAAACTTCGGAAAGTTTTATGGTGATATTGATGTATGAGTTTTTGAAACCCTATTTGAGATTATTATTTTGAGAAAATCATGTGTTATAAACACCTTGAGTTTAAATAATTTGAGATGATAAAGAAGCTTTGACCTTTTGGTCGTAAAAAGGGTTATTTTTGAAACCGAGATGAGAAAAGAAATCCATTTTTATTGATTTATTATGAAAGGGGTATCATGATGGCTTCCGTTGTGAATTGTTGAAATATTTATTAGTGGATTTTCTTTTAAAAAGATCTGAGCTAAGTCCGGGAGTAGTCTTTAGCACCAAGCGGGAGGTATAGCAGGATTGGTACTTCTCTATAACTACGTGCCCCCGTAGGTTGTGAGCCTGAGGCTGATTTATATAGTGATCACTAGTGTTTGGATTGATGATTTAAGGTCCTACTCCAATGGCAAGGATAGGACAGCTCTCCCCAACGTGGGTTAGACATTGGACTCCATGTAGCTCACATGGTTTATGTCAGTTGTAAGAGACTCCCAATGTGTGTGTGTGTAATCTCCTATTTAATATGAAAAGTCTTATTCTTCTATCTGAGATGAAAACATATTTGTTTGAAAGACAGAGTTTGAGAAAGTCCTTGTTTTTGAAAGATTTAATGAACATATATTCCAAAGAGAATTGTTATGAGATTTGATTGCTTTGATGATTTAGAATCGAGATGGAAGTGAATTGAGATTTATTATGATGACTCACATGTTTCACCCAATATATTTTACTCTCTTATGATTATGATGATTTTAATTCGAGCTAAGTGAGTCATTTATATCAGCATGTATAATTTTATAAACTATGATGATATTAAGATATTATTTTATATATGCATTGCACCCCCATATGCTCGGTACATTTCCATAGTACTAAGCCACATATTCGTATGTGGGCTACATTTTCTCAGAATATAGGTACAAGGTATAGTGTACATCTTCAGATCCAATCAGTTCGCGGCATCCAGTCAGCAGGTGATGAGTCCTTTTGATTCAAGGGCTTGAGTTAGTTATACAGTTCTAAAAGTGTTGTATTTTCTTTATTCAGTCGTATTGAGTTAGGTTAGTCGGGATTCATGACCCGGCTACCTACAGTCAGTACTAGTAGAGGCTTCATAGACAGTCAGTAGAAGTTGATGTATTCCATTTTAGTTTTGTTTGTAAAAGCTGAGTTGTAATCTTGTAAATTTAGTTGTGTATCTATCATATTTAGAAAAGAGTTATTTTTTGCAGATTTGTATAGATTTATACTTTTTGTTCAGTTGCTTATGAGTTATGCCAGTATAAGGGTTAGCTTGGGGTCACTTGTGATCCTAACCACCGTGTGACGTCTCGGGACCCAATTTTGGGGTGTTACAAACTTGGTATCAGAGCATTGAATTCAAGTGTCCTAGGGTGTCTATGAAGCTGTGTCTAGTAGAGTCTTGCAAAATGGTACAGAGACGTCTGTACTTTTCTTTGAGAGGCTACAGGGCATTTAGGAAATGTCTCCATTTTTTCAAGTCTTAAATCATGATATAGTAAAGTTCTCCAAGAAACTTATACAGATTCTCATCTTACTCTAGTCAGGCCATCTCTGCCTTATTTCCAAGGTATTAGAAACAGTTGAGCTTAATTCTCCATAGATAGTTATGAAATTGTAAGAGAGCTACAAAAGTATCCTATCAGTACTTTTGAGTTCCGAAAACTCCTGTAGAAATCGTGCACTAAGCCCGAGTCAGATATGCTTTCAAATTTCTTCTCAGAATCCATAATGATAATCCATACTTCCTTATCTATGTGTTATTCTTGAGACAGCATGATCAACAAGTTCCAGTTCCTCTCCAGATAATGCTTTTATATTTGCTAGCGAAAGTTTTAGAAGTTACAAAGTGGCTTGAGAGGAACCTTTTAGTGTGTTATAAGTCCCTCAAATTTAAAGTTATGCCCTCGTTCTTATGAGTTATTCAACTAAGATAGAGTAAGGTGTATTCTTAGATCATTGAATATTGTGCATCAAGTTTCTATCTCTTGTATTATGTAATCTTGTTATCATTATGTTTGTGAAAAAGCAAAGTCTAGTGAAGCCATGTAAGGCCTATTTCGATTCACTAGCATATTTACTTTGTTATTCCTATAATTTTCTTAATCAAAAAACAAAACCAAAGTCTAGTGAATCCGTGTGAGGCCTATTTTAATTCACTAAAAACTTGTTGTTTATCTTGTTGTTCTGGTGTTAGTTAAAAGTGTGGGTTTCTGTGTAGTGACAGAAGTAGTAACGTTTAGTTGAAAGTCTTGTGTTAGTTGAACTTGTGGATTTAGAAGTGTAGTGGCAAGAATGGTGCTAAGGGCGATTTATTGAATATGTATAGCAGAATTTTTGCTTATGACTAATTAGTAATGAAGTGATATACCCTTGTTTGTTAGTTTAGTGAAGTTAGAGAAGGAGATTATTAGTTAAGGTGGATTGTTGTTTGCTTGAAGTATGAAAAGAAATATTGATGGTATTTGTTGTGCTAGGAAAGTATAGGTTTTGATGGAAATACTTGGTGGTTGAGTATTGTTAATTTAGGCTTTCCTGAGATTGTAAGAGGAAGTTTAGTTGAAACTTAAAGAACTATGAAAGAAGTTTAGGTGTATGGATGGGTAAATGGTAGTGATGTGTAGAAGGAGGATGTGATAATGGATTGTAAATAATATAGGCCATACGATTATTGATCAATTATTTGGTTATGAGATTCTAGTGGGCTAGTGTTTCTTGATGCTTTGTTTTATAGTTTCCAAGTGAGAATAGTATATGAGGTTTTGTTGTTAATCATGCCTAGCACTAGATACTAAGTTTAAATAGTAGATGATCATCAAGGTGGAAATAACAATTGCTTGGTTAGTGATGCTAGTTGTATGGAGGTGAACTAATAGGCTTGAAACAGTGAATGCAAGAATGTAAGTATACTGATTTGAGATTAAGTATGATGTTGTATGAATGATGTAGAAGTATGCCCAAGGTAATATGGGGCTGCTTTATTTTCTAGGATTATGACATGTTGTGTGTGGCTAGTAGTACCGTTGAGTTGCTAGATGGAGAAAGACTAGTTAGATGGTATATGGTGTTCTAAATAGCCAAGTTAAGGAGTTTTGATGGATAGTGTTGAGCCTTTTGTTATGGTCTTGATTCTCATAGCCTAGAGATATAAGTTTAGAGATGCAATATTGGTAGGCTATGACGGAAGTAGTATGGTTCATTAAGGGTTGAAGATATCCATGTTAAGTGTTGGAACCTAAGTTGAGTTTCTTAAAGATTGAGCTAATAGAAAGTAGAGTTGAAGAACTAGTTTGTGTGAACTCATAGTATGGTGATACTCCTGAAGATTTTAAGTTAGTAAGTGTTCAAGTTATTAGATGATGAATATTGGGGGCATAGAAAGATAAATTTGTATCTTAGAATGAAGTATTAGCAGTGGGTTTTACACTTTAAGGTGCAGTCTTTCAGGGTAAGTTTATTATTTATGGGGATTATTATGCCCTAGACTCTAGGGTAAAGGGATTGCAGTTTAGATGAGAGTTAGTAAAGGGTTCCATACACTTAGAATGTCATCTTTGACCTAAGGGGGAGATGGTATAGTGAAGAACCAAACCAAGTTTTGAGAGTTAGATTGCGTTATATGTCAACAAGAGTTGCGATGAGATATTGATCCTTTCTTCCTCTAGAGTATTCCTTGGATTTCAATCTTTATCACATCAGATATGTCATGCATGATAGATCCATGCCAAAGGCCAATGCTTATACACTTCATGTGTACTCAAATCCATTATCGGTTTCTAGTAAGTAAGTAACAGCTTCAGTCTATGATTCGAGTCATTCCTCATAAATCTATGAACTCCAATCTTATGTTGAACCGCTCATGATAAGTATGAACTCATGTTCCAGAGTATGATCAGTTCTCAAAAAGTCATGATCCTAGTGAAATCCAGTTTATATCATGTATGCCCTCAGTTTAGATCTCGTTAATAAATCTATACCTTTGACATTCTATTCCTCAGGCCTTAGTTAAGAGTTAAAGTTATGTATAGTATTCTTTCGTGCTTCAGGTCCTTATGTGTTAGCCCTTCTGAGACCTTTTCCTACGTTAAGATAGTGATGATGAATAGTTGTTTAGATGGGAGAGATTAAATATTTATTGTTGAGAAAAGATCGTCGTATGCCTGTTTTAGCTAAGGCTATAAGTGTGAAGTAAGATTGAGGCCAAGTCTTTAATACATTTTGTGGTTAGTTGAAAATTTATGTGTATGTTCTTAAGAATACTGCAAGAATGTTGTTATTGATAGAGGTTTAGAGAAAAGGAGGAGTAAGCCTTTATGAGTTTTTGCCTTGAAGTTCATATGTGGTTATAATGATAGGCTTGAATGTCGTGTTGGGATGTAAGTGGAGGAATGCAATATACGCTAGTGAATCCATAGTAAGAGTTTAGAGTTAGTCATTGAAGTGATAAAAAAAATCATCTTAGAGAGGAAAAGTTGTGAAAATGCTTGGGGTATTGAATTCATGGTTCATACTAGTGTTATAATGTTATGTGTAGTAAGTTGTGATTCAAGTTAGGCTTGAACATGGTGAGAGAATTTAGTTCAGATCAGACATTAGTATATAAAGTTATATGAACCCGTGTGAGCATGGTATTAAAGGGGAGAAAGTATAGCTGAAAAGAGTATTTGAGAAGTGTTTCTAAGCTTGAAAAATTAGCAGTTACATTGTATAAGGCCTAGTAATTCTAAACTAGTTTATGTTTAAGAAACCTATGTTACATGTTACAAAGTTATAGCTATACTGAGACTTCCTTCTTCAGATATCTCACTCTGATCATACCCAAGATTCTTTTTCCCTAATGTTATTATAACTTCTTGCTAAGAGTGGTGAAGAAATATTCTAGTTGAGTATAAGCTTTCAGTATAATTCAGTCTGTATAGCCAGCAATTTAGTTTAGTAATCAAACAGATAAGTTTCCATAGTTTTTGTATCTTTCCTATTCTTGAGGTAATTCATTCACATCCATGCAAGTTGCAAATTCAGTTTAGTCCAAGCATCATGTTTAAGATTCAGCTATTTAGTCATGACTCAGTTCGTAAGTGCTCAGAGCATAACCTCGATTTTCCAAGTATACCAACTCCGGTAGTGTAGCACCCCTTGTACAATCTTATTCTCATTGTCTCATGATTCATGCCTGAATAATTTATCACATCGCAGTACTATACTAATAATTGTATCATGGAAATCTCAAGTGAGTTCTAAACTCCTAGCATGAATCAGTTCCTGATGGTGAGTAGTCAAGTTAGCTTAGAATTCAGCATCGTGACAGAATTTCTAAAGTTTCAGCTAAGCTATATTCCTTATTACAAGACACATTATTCCGTACCTTAATGTTTCAATAAGTTCCTACCCATTATTCGAGGACGAATGATTCCAAGGGGGAGATATTGTAATACCCCGTATACTTCTAAACTAGAAAACAAACCGTTTTTCCTACGTGTGAAACCTCTAATCTTGTAATTCATATTTGAGTACATCATTTACAATAAGTATCATATTAAAAAGAGAGGTTATGATGTCTTTAACGTGTTCATAGGAGTCACTTAAGGTAATGCAAGCTAAGAGCTTTTGAATCCATCAAGTTTTAGTATTTTATTTGGCAAGGGTCATCTTTAAATGAGCATAACTTGATGTTATGTGGTATTTTTTCATATTTAGACCCACCAAATTTTAGAGAATCGAATTAGCTTTCCAACAATACCAATTTTACCTTAATCCAATACCCGAGTGAAACGTTATGCCCATTTTTGTGAGAGACAATAAGGGTATGCGATTGGTTAGGTGCCGCCCAACCAAACATAGGTAATTGGTTAGGCGCCACCCAAAATGGCTTGTGCATTACTTGGGCCGCCTAAGTCAGTTCCAAGTGCCAAAAACACTCCGTTTTGACTTATATCAAGGGTGTTGAAGTCATTTCACACCCCTAAACCGTACCTAATCACTCCGAATTGTTGATAAGGGGTTTTTAAACACATAATTACAATCCCTAAGCCCTAAATCAGTCAAGTTACAATACAAAACCCTTCCTCTCTTCCCAAGAACAAAATCTAAGTTTATCTCTCAAGAATCAAGAAGTTAAGCTCCGAATTCAAAGTTCTCTACAAAGATTCTTTCAATCAAGCTTGAAGGTCCAATCTTTCAATGAATCTGTTATCATAAAGGTATGTGAGGTTTTTCAACAACAATACCCTTTCGTTCTTGTGCCCAAATTGATTTTTCTTTTATGAATATACATGATTTTACATGTTTTGATATGAATTTGAAGCATGAATTTATACCCTATATGGTTTTACATGAGATTATGATACTCTCTATGTTTTGGAAGTTGAATTGAATGAGAATGATGACATTTTTGTACATAAAGCTGAATTTTTCAGATTTTAAAGTAAGTTATATATATTTATGATGAAAAGCGTGAATCTTGAGAAAATTTAATATGATTTTGATGTATGAGACCTTGAGTCCTAATTGGGATTGTACTTTGAGAAATTATGTGCTATAAGCACAATGAGATTTGAATCCCAAAGCTAATTTTCTTTACCAAGATGTATGATTATAAAGCTGAAATTTTAAGTTTTAAGTGATTATTTTTGTGCTTATGTCATAAAGTAAGAAACTTTGGAAGGTTTTATGGTGATATTGATGTATGGGCTTTTGGAACCCAATTTGAGATTATTATTTTGAGAAAATCATGTATTATAAACACCTTGAGTTTAAATAATTTGAGATGATAAAGAAGATTTGACCTTTTGGTAGTAAAAAGGGTTATTTTTGAAAACGAGATAAGAAAAGAAATCCACTTTTATTGATTTATTATGAAAGGGGTATCATGATGGCTCCCGTTGTGAATTGTTGAAATATTTATTAGTGGATTTTCTTTTAAAAAGATCTGAGCTAAGTATGGGAGTATTCTTTAGCACCGAGCGGGAGGTATAGCAGTATTGGTACTTCCCTAGAACTACATGCCCCCGTAGGTTGTGAGCCTGAGGCTGATTTATATAGTGATCACTAGTGTTTGGATTGATGATTTAAGGTCCTACTCCGATGGCAAGGATAGGAAAGTTCTCCCCAACGTGGATTAGACGTTGGACTCCATGTAGCTCACATGGTTTATGTCGGTTGTAAGACACTCCCAATGTGTGTGTGTGTATTCTCCTATTTAATATGAAAAGTCTTATTCTTCTATCTGAGATGAAAACATATTTGTTTGAAACACAGAGTTTGAGAAAGTCATTATTTTTGAAAGATTTAATGAACATATATTCCAAAGAGAATTGTTATGAGATTTGATTGCTTTGATGATTTAGAATCGAGATGGAAGTGAATTGAGATTTATTATGATGACTCATATGTTTCACCCGATATATTTTACTCTCTTCTGATTATGATTATTTTCATTTGAGCTAAGTGAGTCATTTATATCAGCATGTATAATTTTATAAACTGTGATGATATTAAGATATTATTTTATATATGCATTGCACCCCCATATGCTCGGTACGTTTCCATGGTACTGACCCACGTATTCGTACGTGGGCTACATTTTCTCAGAATATAGGTACAAGTTATAGTGTACATCTTCAGATCCAGTCAGTTCGCGGTATCCAGTCAGCAGGTGATGAGTCATTTTGATTCAAAGGCTTGAGTTAGTTATACAGTTCTAGAAGTATTATATTTTCTTTATTCAGTCGTATTGAGTTGGGTTAGTCGGGAGTCATGACCCGTCTACCTACAGTCAGTACTAGTAGTGGCTTCATAGATAGTCAGTAGAAGTTGATGTATTCCATTTTAGTTTTGGTAGTAAAAGCAGAGTTGTAATCTTATAAATTTAGTTTTGTGTTTATCATATTCAGAAAAGAGTTATTTTCTGCAGATTTGTATAGATTTAAACTTTTTGTTCAGTTGCTTATGAGTTATGCCAGTAGAAGGGTTAGCTTGGGGTCACTTGTGATCCTAAGCACCGTGTGACATCTTGGGACCCAATTTTGGGGCATTACAGATACTAAGGAAAAGCATGAGATGATGCATAGAGCACCTACGAACTGAACCGTAACTAAATATCTGGGATCTGAAATTGAGACATGATACATTAACTAGGCTGAACTCATTACTAATAGGATGCTCTATATTGGACTGGCATATTCCTAAAACTTTGGACTGTACCGCTAGATGGAAAGATGGGAAACCATACGAACTTGTCCACCTGAGTGTTAACCTATAGTACTGGCTTTACGGACTAACTCATGCTAAAAACTTATACTCGACTGGAGCATTTCTTGACACTCTTTCTATAGAGTTATACTAACTTTGAGGAGCAAGGAAATATTGGCATGGTCTGAATAAGACATCTGAACAAGAAATCATAACATGGCTCTAATTTTGTAACATATAGTAAGGCCTACAAAATACCTTTTAAGATAGAGTTGCTAAGCCTTGTGCACTGCAGCTACAAATTTTCAAGCTTAGACAAATTTTTTGAATACTTTCTCAAGTATACTCTCCAACTTAGCACAGCACTTCACCTGAAACTACTAAAAATATATACACAGGCGCTGAGCACGAATGCATAAACATATTAGCTTATCTGATTGACTAAATGGTTGATAGCTGAATACTAGTCACGTAAGATTGAACTATTCTTAGCCTAAATAAGTGGATTGAAACTGCAGAGTACTGTGCATATGAGGTAAGGACTGACTAAGGAACGTAAGGTAACTGAAGATGAATTCATAGAAACAGTTCTTATTTGAGAATGCAAGACTAAGCGCATAACCTGATTTTGAAATGGTCTGTAAGCTGAAGTATTGAAATACTGATAACTGAATAACTGGTGATTGTACGATATGGTCAAGCAAACCTAAAACTGAACTGAGCCACTGAGCTGACTACTGAATTGAGACTATGACTAAGATTCATACAGGAACTGAATGCTGGAATATGATAAAACATAGATATTGTATGAGTACTAGGTCTAAAACTACATGAGAGAGACTGACATAAATTGAGGATGTGAATATACAACTACACTCTGCCTTCTCTTATCTTCTTCTCTCCCTTCAAAAAATAAACTCAGCTTCTGCTAGCCATTTACTTACACACCAACATGACATTCAAGACTATCTTCATGACTACAGCCTCATGTAAAACAAGCGTGCACTAATCTTTCTTAACATGAAACATTTACCCTACTTTTTCCCTTTTAAGCAATCACTCATCACTACATCATCTTATAAGGAGAGTTTACTGAAAGGCTAAAAAATGAGGACCTAAAGTATGAATGGACACTACACCAAACTTGATACTTAACTGAGGCCTGATAAATAGAATATCAATATCATGGATTTATCAAGAGGTCTAACTGAGGGTATACATGAAATAATCTGAATTTAGCTGATTATTAGAAGAGTAGCATGAGTACTGTAATTGAACACACTATAAACCATGAGTTGCATGACCTGAAGTTGGAGTTTCTGTATTCATGGAACATGATTCATAAAACTAAGTGATCTGGAACTCCTATACTAAGAGTTGTAAGCGTACATGATTTTCATTAATGTGCATGAATATGAACTATGATTACAGAGATGACGTGTAAGGCATGAGTAGATATCGTGATAGCTGAACTACAAAACTTTGCACTGAGGTAAGGATGGGTTGGGCATCAACCTCTCCCACTATTTTTCTACACATACTAACATTACTACTAAAATCTAAAAGTCTGACTTGGTTACTTGTTTTGCCATCTCCCCCTTAGCTTAAAACCATTATTCTAAGTCTGTGAACTCCTTAATAAACTCTAAATCAAACTGAAACCACCTTACTCTAGAGTCTGAGAAACAATAATACTCATAAACACTGAACTCTTCCTGAAGGGCTACACCTGATAACATAAGGTCCACTGTTAGTACTTCCTTCTGACACAAAATTCTTAGTTTTCTTTTTCCCTAACAATCATCATATAGTAACCTCAATACTGACTAGCATAGAATTCTCAACTTTTTTTTATACTAGCTCAAGCTTAAAATATTCAAACTTAAATCATCTGAAACTGAGGTACTACCCATTCATCCAAGGACTAGTTCATCAAGAAACCTGAAATGGAGTGACTCTATTACTGAAATTAATTGAAGGGATTTTCCAGAATACTGTAACTGAGTAATTCCTGTATACTTGTCTAGCTAGAATAGATTTTTCCCACTGAGGTAAGCACTAAGAAAGGTTTTGTTAAGATTTCTAGTCTAACTATAAAGTTGAATGCTATGCAAAGAGTTATAAAAAATAGAGAAACTCCTGGATCTAATAAGGCATGAATATGTAAATGGAAGATATGTAACATACCAGTGACCACGTTAGGAGAACTTTTCTAATCTTGTTTGGACTGAAGGGTATAAATCCTGTTTGGGCGTTGCCTATTGGTATCACTGGAAGTGGCACCCTACTGGTTCGGGCGACCGAACTGATCTACAGCGCGGTAGGATTGACCCTGTTGTCATAAATATTTTCCTCTCTAAGACACTAATCTACACTCCCACATCCTGTGGTTGGCTTACCACATCCAAAATATTCATCACTGCCAGCTCGACATACACCTAGGTGATTTTTTCCATATTCTTCGCAAAACAGATGGGTACAAACATCCTTTCCACTACCTTTTGACTTAGAGCCTGGTGCTCTATCTTGACTATCATTTCTAAACTTAGGCACTGGAGCACTAGCTACAGAATAATTTGGGGCTGAGAATTTCTAAGAAAACTGGAAGCGATTACCACCCTCTGACCTTGGCCTAAAGCCACTTGTTTTGACTCTTCTATTCTCTCTATCATCCCTCCTACGCTTTTCCCAATTGCTCTGCTGAGTATAAACCCCAAGCCTAGATAGTACAATAGCTTGTAAGTTGTTCTGAGCAACTACTGAATAGGCTAAAGTAGTGAAAGCAGCTCTAAATTCTACATGAGAGACATGTTCATCCAGGGGATCTGCCTGAACGGGCTGAGGTGCTGACTCATTTTCATTACTTCTTTCATTAGCTTCTATGGAAGGCGTGTTTTGGAAGCATAAGGAAGAGATGAATTAGACTGAGAGTTTAACTTAAGCTCATTCTCACTCACACGACATGAATACTGAAAGAAGGAAAACTTTTCCTAAAACATATCGAAGCCTCCTGTCCATAGTGTGGCGCGTTACACACCCATACACAAGACTCTACTAGATGCGGTTTTCAGACTACTTAGGACTCTGTTGAACCTTAGGCTTTGATACCAAGTTTGTAATGACCTGGGACTACCCCCTAGTTGTCACATGGTGCTTACGATCCCGAAGGACCATAAGCTAACCCAAGAATGATATCTGATGTGAGCACTGAATAATAATACTGTAATTATTATGGAAAATAGGCTGAAATGCCATAAGGTTCAAAAAATCTGAAATAGTGATAAAATATAACATCTGTAAAACTGAATACTGTTTGAAAATCTAATCTGAAAAGCCTCTAACAGAATCTGTGTGGAAGTGGAGTTGATGGGACAATCCACCAACTAACTCTATCTATTGAACTACTACATCCACTAAAAATATGAAATAATAGAATATACTCAAATGATGAGGACTCACTGCTAAATCTACTGCTGCTAGTTAAATTTGAATCTACTATGCATAGTCAAGAACCTGAGCGTCCGAACCTATGATATGAAACATCATAGTGCAAAAAAGTATGGATTGACACGTAGGAACGTACTGGTATACTAGATGAGATAAGGCTGAATGTAAGGGTTCATATGCATGAGGATATAACTAACTGAACATAAGAGTATGCAGAAAATCTGAGAATACTGTAAATATTGAGTATGCAATTTGTGCATATACACAGATAGTTATATATATATATAAAAAAAACTATAACTGAGCTTTTCTTACACTAAGTATTGAATTTTGATAATTGATTAACTGATACTAATTGACAGTATCTGATAGTCCTGATTCTGTAAAACTAAGTAGAGTTCTGAACTAAAGACTGAAATTGAGACTAAAATTGTGGGAGGTAATCATCTAACCAATATGCCCTAAATTTAAACTGATAGGGGTCCAATCTGTAACCCAAGTTGGAAGGGTGCTAATACCGTGTCACAGGTACTAGCACTAGAAAACTAGGAGGCCAAGCCTAACTGATGGATGACACCTGGGCGAGCCCAAGACTAATCTAATGGGTGACCCCTGGGAGGTAGTCAAGCCTAGTCTGACGGGTGACTCCTAATCCTGTGCTGGCTATGCAGTTCTGGAGTGCAGTGATAACTACTAATAACATTGCCTATCTGTCGGGGAAGCCATCATCCCTGCTCTTACTCAGTGTTGAATCCTACTCTCAACTGAAAGACACTGAACTGAGTATATTGGACTGGACTGGACTGAGTTTACTGAGTTTTCCTAAGTTCTGTAACTAATTGAGTTCTACTGAGTTCTGTAATAGACTGAGAGTACTGATCGTGACATGATTGATACTATTCTATAACTGATACTGGCTCTAGGTAAACAGCTAAATTGTCGGGTATTAAATACCCCTAGGACTCGATAGCATGAAAAGTAATTGCAAAGCATAATCTTGAATAAAATAACAATGTTCACTTGGTCATAATTCATTCATAGAGACATTTCATCAAACACTTGTAATGCATTAACTTTTACATGAATGGGATCATATAATAACAGGTCACGCCTTCACTAGTCAATTCACATAAGCATTTTACCAAACACTTGTAGGGCATAACCTTGTACATGATTAAGATCTCATAATAATATCTTATGATTCCTCTATCTACTTCACATAGGCATTTTAGCAAATACTTGGGGAGCATGAGTATTTCACATGATAATGGTCATCACATAAACATCATGAACACAATACTTAATTGCAAATTCAAGGGTTTAGCATGTAATTCATATAATGTCCCCCTAAATAATATTCTATTTTTAATGAATGTTATCATGATCATGGATTGAAAACCAAATCAACATCATAGATGCATTAGTCACTTTATAAATTTAGGGGTCCATCAAGATAATCACATATTTTTTATACATGCTATTTAATTTCATGAAACTTGCGCTGAAATCATGGGTTGAAACCCAACTACTATCATGAACATGAATTCAATCTAATTCAAATATGGAAATCATAAATCTGAGATCTTTTATATTTAAAAAGGGATCTTGGACTCTATGGGTGAAATGAACCCATAGATGAACACCTAACATACCTGAGAAGAAAAGTACTTGAAGGTTCTTGGAGAGATTCTTAAGCTTGACCTTCATTTCTTGAACTAGGGTTTTTCCCTTTGAGAGAGAATTGCTTGCTTCTTGAGAAAATAGTGAATTAATGAGCGATTTGTGCTCTTTTAGGGTTTGATTGCATGTTTAGGTTGACTGGGGTGAGGGAAAAAAAACCTTAGTTCCCTCAAAATTAAAACTCAAAACTGACTAAAAATTTTGATTTTATACGCTGGCATGACACGGCGTGATGGAAACCAACAATTGGGATCTTGGTTGATGGCACAATGTGACGTCATCGCAGTGCCTTACTAGTTGAGAATTTTTCCTTTGGCGCGACGCACCATGATCATGGAGCCATACTAAAAAGTGACAATTGGGAAAAAGGCTAGTGATGCGACGTCGTGGTATCGCGTTGTCTCATTGGAAAATGATAAATGTCATTTGGACTGCCTCCGCAATGCGCTGGAGTACTAGGTGGTACACTGTCTTACTAAAATAGCGCTAACTCTTCGCCCGGGTGTCGGATTTGGACGAATTTGGTATCGATAGAAAGCTTATTCAATTTTCCACGCAATGAAAAGTCAAAATATTGAAAATCCACATTTATAAAAGTGTATTCATCATTAAATAAAGTCTTTAACATTCTAGAAATGAATTTTAAGCTAAGAAAAAGCACGGGGTGTTACAGATCCGCAGGCTGAGGAGGGTGCTGTTGTTACCGGTTGAAGATTAGATGGATAGCCACACAAATAATAACAATGATAATGATGATAATAATAACTAAGCTCTTTTTCGTTTCCTATATATTTTTATTTTTATTTTTTGATAAAAAAATTATGTTTGATGCATTTGACATTTTAATTCTTATTTAACTTTCATGCTGTCTATTTGTTTTTCTCAACAAATGACATGTGTACAATTAAGGAATAATTTGAATCCAGTATCAATAGCAAGAGATCAACATATGAGTTGAGTTATCTGTTGGGTTTGTGACAGGAGCTGCATTTTGTTGTTTGAAACAGATTATTCATCTGTTGCAATAAAATAATTATTTGTTCCAACAGATAAATATTCTTTTACAACAGATATATATTCTGTTGCAATAGATTACTTGTCTGTTGGTACAGATAACTAATCTGGTGCAACAGATTATTTATCTGTTGAAATAGATTACTAATCTGGTGCAACATATTATAAATTTATTGCAACGGAATACTCATCTATTCAATTCATATTATGGGCACCTCGAACCATAAATATGAATCCAACATAAGTCTACTGTTGCAACAGATCATTTATCTCTGGTGCCATAAATGATGGATCTATTTAAACAGATTGCTCTTATGTTGCATTGATGTTCACATGCTAGCTATTATTAAAAAAAACAGCACACTAGCAGTTACCCAGACGACAAACTCAACCAAAAAACATAATTTGACTTACCAAAGTCTCCTCTTAAATAAATGCCAACGTTGAAAGTAATGTACGAAATAAAATTTGACATAAGAAATTGGTCAAAGAGCAGCAGTTGCGGTAACAACAACAACAATGATCAACAATAAGAATATGAAGATGATAATGAGGTATAAGATGATGATAATGAATCAGAAGATGATGAATAAAGCAGCAGAAACAATGAACAACAAATATTGCGAAGAGAGAGAAAATAACAATGGATCAGGAGAGAGAAAAATGCATCTTTTTTTCCTTCGTTTCCCGTTATATTGACTAACATTTGGATCAAAGTGTAAATTTAAAAACTTGCAAATTATTTTAAAATTTCTCAAACTTTCTTAATCCATAATTAAGTAATTGTCACCTCCACTCAATTATTAAGACTTGTGTCACCTACACCTCATTTTAAAACTTTTTTGTCACTTGTAGCCCAAAGCCCCTCCTTAGTAGGACTTTAGCTAATTATAATTTGTAGATATATTTTAATAATTTTTTAGTTATTCGCATAAAAATACAAATACAGACACATCTTGTAAATATATATGTATGAGTTGGATAGAGTTCTTACATACATAGAGGTGAGATCATTATTAATAAAGAATATTCAAGATCATAATTTTGAGAATGGAAAGTTGTGTATTACCAAAAATAAGGTGTTGTGAGGTGAGGCTAAGGAGACGATTTTAGATCAAGAGGGTGTTTTGAGGATTAAGGGGCAAATCTGTGTTCCTAAAGTGACTGATTTGACTAGCTCTATTATGGAGGAGGCCATTGTTTGTGGTATTACATTCATCCAGGCGCAATGAAGGTGTATCATGACCTAAATCAACATGATTGGCAGTGTGAGATTAAAAGGGATATTGTCGAGTTTATAGCTAAGTATCTAAATTTTCATTAGGTGAAATATAAGCATCGAAGATCGGGTCATTTTCTTCAAAAAATGTCAATTCCCGAGTAAAAATGGGAGCATAGCACTATGAACTTCGTAGTTGGATTGCCTCATGTTATCTACAACATTTTCGGGTACAAGAATTTGTATATATATATGCAACAATAACTTCAACACAAGTTCAAGTCAAAGACAAGAACACTTATGAAGTTCCTTAACACCTTCAACACAAGATTATTAATAACATATCCAAGAAGTATGTAATTTTCTAAAAAATGAGATGAAATAGAATTTTTAAGGCCAAGTCCCCTGATTTCACTGAGTGTCCTTAAGGAATAATTTTCCTAACTGTACTCGAGGTTATGCAATCTTCTTCCCAGAATAAAATGGCAAAACAAACTAACTGTAGCGGTACCTCAAACAATTAGAATCTCTTCAAACTCACTCAACGATTTGATTGATCACACGAAATATTTTTGAAGACAAGAAGAGTTTGTATGTTCAGAAAATTTTTTCTTTTCTAAATCTATGGATAAAAGTAGGTTTATATATCCATCAGGTGCCTCTTCTGAAAGGTGGCAATGGTTGACTTAAAAGGTGTAACCTTTCTGGAAAGTCATGTCTGTTCGTCCAAAGAATGCATCTTTTTCGAACAGGCATACCATTTCATGAATCAGTGTGTCATTTTGTTGAAGGGTTGCTTCCCTTCCAAAGCATCAATTCGCTTCTGCACTGCATTTCAAAACAGTGTTTCCACTACTGCATGGATGCATATGCATAGAGAATCAAAACAAAGAAAAATTATTGCATTTTTTCTTTGGTTTTTTCGGATTAAATTTCTATCAAATAAATTTTGTCCAAAAAGATAGATCTTATCGATCGATCATTTGACAAATCCAAATCTAAGTCTGAAGCTGAGACGAGCGAGTGACAACGACGACGGGGTGAGGCACCACTTTGTTCTTGCCTTATTATCCATATGGATTAAGTGTTTCTTATTATAAACACTTCAAAGTTCCCTTCTCCTATCAATGTGGGAGAATTAGTGAACTTTCCCTTAAAAGAGTACACTTTCCATTTTAGTGTCTCTCTTTCTCTCCACTATTTTTTCTCCATTTTTCATTCACACTTTTCATACATATTGAGCTCAACACCTCAAACCTTGGAAAAGTTTAATTTTATTTGGGTGATTATGGATATATTGATCAAATCAACCTATTTTCTACTAGTGAAGATGATCTGCAATGTACAAAAATTAGCAAGGATTTGTATTTATGAGATAGTTTAATTGCATGACATGCCCATTTTCATCATTTCAAATAGAATTACTTAGTTTACTTTGAACATTTCGAGTTCTTTGCAGCGAGAGTTGGATACTCAGTTAAATGTTAGTACGATATTTCATCTACAACTAGATGGACAGATGAAAAGGACCATTCAAGTGTTGGAAGATATGTTGTGAGCTTGTGCAATAGATTTCGGGGGTCATTAAGATCAGTTTTTACCATGGTAGAGTTTTTCTATAATAACATCTACTATTCCAATATTCAGATGACCTCGTTCGAGGCATTGTATTATGGTATGAGATATAGGCCACCAACTGGGTGATTTTATTCTTTTGAGGTTAGGCCTTAGGGAATCTGTTTATTGAGAGATTCAATGGACCAAGTGAGGTCAATCTAGAACCATCTTTTAACGGCTTAGAGTAGACAGAAAAGGTATGCCAACATGAGGGTTCGTGACTTGGAGTTCATGTCAGTTGAGCATCTGGTTGAAGGTATCACCCATTAAGGGTTAATGAGGTTTGTGAAGAAAAAAAAAAGATCAGTCCTAAATTTATTGGACTTTTTGAGGTTTTTCAGCGTGGGGGAAAGTGGCTTATGAGTTGGCATTTCCACCAAGTCTTTCGATGGTGCACCCAGTTTTCCATCTTTTCATGTTAATTAAAGAAGTACCATTTAGATAATTCTCATGTGATTCAGTGGAATTCAGTGTAGTTGGACCAAAATTTGACATTTAAGGAAGAACCTACAATTATTTTGGATAGGCAAATTGGAAAGTTAAGGTCATAGGAGATAGCAGCGGTGAAGGTACAGTAAAGGTATCGTCCTTACAGGGAAGCCACTTGAAACGTTGACTATAGGATGCGGAGCAGATATCCTTTATCTTTTTGATAGTCCAAGAACTTTTTCTCTTTCTATTCAAGGATGAACGTTTGTTTTATTGATATATGATGTAACGACTCGTCAAATTTTTATGATTTTTTCTTATTTTAACCCTCTCCGTAGTTATTGTAAGTGATTTATGACTCTCGGGGATGGAGAGTATGAATCTTGTGGTGTTCGCGATTGATTTAAGTCATTGATTGAATTCTTGAGTTATAAGAAAGTTATGTTTGCATACGGTCAACTTTCGACGATGTGTTAATGCTTTCAATAGGTCACAACATGCTTTTTAGTTAATTTAAATATTTGATTTGTTTTCATGAAATTATGAATAAATTTTGAGGGTCTATTTGAAGTTTTGGATTATATTTAGACAATTAATTAAATTAATGGATAATTAGATCGACTAAAGCCACAAATTTATAACCTATCATATATCACATGACCCGCTTTCAAGTTGATCATAATAACAACGAAAATGAAAGAGAATTCAACAGTTGCTGCATCGGGACAATCATATGCTTCAGGTGAGAACTTTGAACTTTGGGATATATATTTGTTAAATGATATAGTATTGCTGGTAATTAATTAAACCTTACAGATAGAGGGGACAAGAAAGTCTGGTGCAATTATGACGTAATGATGATGAGGTAAGTGGAATTTATGAGGTGGTCATGTGATGAATTGAGGGGATTAGGAGTAAATTGATAGCAAATCGCGTCTTATACTATAAAGTGTTTGGTGGAATTATTGTTGACCATGTTAATTAGTTATGGTACAGTGGTATTAAGTAGATTTAAGGAGAAAAAAGAGCTTATGCTAATCTAATGATAACCCAATATAATGATGATCGAATAACTGAAATAGAATGATAAAATGAGTTGATGACTACTCATCCCCATTTATTTCGATAGTAGTGCAGCAATTGTTTTCATATTCAGATAGAGTTTGCAAATTCGCGGATAGTTACCTTACTATAATTTCTCTTAAATTTAGATTTTAGTTATAGGATTTTTAGAGTAAAAAACTCTTGATATGGTGATGGGAAATGACATAGTCACCATGTATATGAAGACCGTCAAGTAGATTTAAAGTATTGAAGACCTTATAAGATTAATGAAGGAAGCATGAAAGGTCTACAATACTAAAATGGATATTAAAGCAGACTACATTTTAAAAAGTTAATTGACTGAATAAAATAATTTCCTTATTTTCTTTTTTTGGTTCAAGGATAACATTTTAATAAGTTTAAATTAGTTTATCTACTATAGATAATAGAATTAGGGTTTAAATCATTAGACAGATTTTGGATGAACGTTGAAGCGCTTTTGAGAGATTTGAGAAAACCCTCTTATCTCTTTAAATTGAACCCTCTAGATTACTTGGGTAAATATTCTTTTGTATGAGTTCAACTTCTCATTCCTCATGGTTTTATCTAGTAATTCTATGTATATTCAATTGTTAGATTAACCTTTCTTTCTTCAAATTTCTATTCACCCAGATTTAGTTTCTTTCTTTCCTAGATAATCTTTTGATTTCATCTCTACTTTATTTGTTGTGTTCACCTTTGATGTATCATTTTACATCATATTGGGATTATGCTTTAAAATGAACTTTGGTAATATAAAAATATTACGAAAAGGTAAGTTCATAAATTGACGCTTGAACATCAGTTTGAGGCAAGTTGAGATTTTTTTTGACTCTTTTTCGAAGTGCTTGTGTGTTAGTGAAGAAAACAACAATTGAGAAAAGAAATTTTCTTTCGTATTTCACTGTGTATGAATTAATCTGTAAAGAATAGAAAAACTCTAACCGACTCTAATAAAATTGTACACTTGGTCAAATGTTATTGGTTGTTGCCTGTGCAAATTTATTTTGTGTAATCTTTTTGTGCAAGAAAAAATATATATAAAAGGAAAGAATATATACAAGGAATTCTTAGGAGGATTTTATAATAATCATGTGAGTTGAGAAAATTATGTCAGCTATTCTTTTGCAAAGCCCCAAATGTCTAAGGCAATTTAGTGTTTTACTAAATCTTCTTCATTTCCTTTCATCCTCTTTCTTCTTCGCTCTTGTTTGTTGATGGTGATCAGAAAAACAATCGAAAAATTATTTTCACCAACACCTCCCTCAAGTTAGAGGGGGTGATACGGACTCCCAACTTGCCCAAAATAAACTGGTGTGAAGGGCCAGAGAGTGGCTTCGTAAATAAATCAACAAGCTGAGATGAAGAAGGCACAAATAAAAGAGAAATTAGATCGGCCATAAACTGTTGTCTAACAAAATGACAATACAATTTCACATGCTTTTTAGTTCATAAAAGATCGATTTTTTTGCAATATGAATGGTGGCTTGACTATCTGAATTTAATGGAACTGGAAGGCATGATAGAACCGATAGATCTTCAAGAAGCTGAACAAGCCAGGTGAATTCTAAGACAACCCATCGCAAGATTTGTAGAAGAGAGTGACATAGATAGTTGTTTCTTTGATTTCCATGAAAGTGGACTTCCACCAATGCGTATAAAAAAATCCGTTGGTGGAACGACCACTATCTGGGCAAGTCGTGCAATCTGCATCGCAAAAAGCTACAAACTTTAGTGAAGAAGATAAAGTCTTAAAATGTCCTAATTCAGGGTTACCAAAAAAATAACAAAGGACATGAATAGCTGCACCAAGATGTGGCTTTTGGGGATATTGCATATATTGACTTAAATGCTGGACGGAGAAAGCCAGATTAGACCGTGTGTGAGTTATATAGTTTAATTGGCCTATTATTCTCCGATATAAAGTAGGATCTGAAAGAGGATCTCTTTCATCTTCTTTCAATCTCAAAGATGGGTCTAAAGGCGATTTGACAGGTGCTAGATCAAAACAGTTATACTCACTAAGCATCTCAAGTATGAATTTCCTCTGATTCAAGATAAGCCCTTTTGCTTCCCAGATGCCTTCCATCCCCAAGAAATAGTGTAAGTTCCCCAAGTCTTTAACTTGAAATTTTGAATGCAAGAAATTTTTCAAAGCATATATATCTTGAATGTCATCACCCATTAGGACTATATCATCAACACATACTGCCAAAATAAAAATAGAAGTACCCATCTGCTTATAAAGAAAGAGTAACCATTAAGAGAATGAACATAACCTTTAAATTCAAGGATTGCAGTGAGTCTAGAATACCACTAGAGTGAAGCCTATTTTAAACCATAGAGACTTATCCGCAAACAACACACATGTGAAGGGCTGGGAGGCTGAACACCTTCCAAAAACTGAATACAAACTTCTTCATCTAACTCACCATATAAAAATGCATTGTTGACGTCCAGTTGAAACAATCCCTATTCCTTTTTAACTGTTATACCAAGTATGCATCTAATGGTAGTGGTCTTAACCACTGGACTGAATGTTTCAGTAAAATCGATTCCTTCTCTCTGTATATCCCCTCTCACAACAAGTATAGTTTTTAACCTTTCGACTGAACCATTAGATTTAAGCTAAACTTTGTATACCCACTTACATGGAAGATCTTTTCTCCCAGGAGGAAGTTTTACTACTTTCCAAGTATTGTTGGTAATCAAAGCATCTAATTCTTTGGCCATAGCATCTTGCCAATCTGAATGTAAGACTGCTTGGAAATAACTATTAGGTTCTTGAATTGAGATAAAGAGTTAAGGAAATGCTTATTATGAGAAGAAAGAGCATTAAAAGCAAAAGAAGGAGTATCAATATGGGACATAAAATAGTGAGTAGAGACATCTGTGAAATGAACTGTGTTGCAAATATAATTATCCAAATAACCAAGGGTCTTTAAGGTTTGAAAGACTTTCTTATAACAGTAGGTTCTGCAGCAGGAATAGTAGAATTTGGAGTAGGAGAAGAAATAGAAATTGGTGATGAAATAGAGAATGGGGTACTAAAAATGGTAAGGACTTGGGAAGAAGTAGTAGTAGAGCTAGGAAAATTGATGAAATCTAAAAAATCATCTGAAATTGAAACATTTGAGAGCCCAGGAAAAATAGAAACAGTAGTGTTGATTGATTTAAAAGGAAAGTTTTCTCATAAAAAATTACATTCCTACTAATGATAAACTTTTGAGTTTTTAAATTGAGTAACTTGTAACCTTTTTTCCCAAAGGGATAATCAAGAAAAATGTAAGGATCTGCTCTAGGCTCTAGTATATGTCTCCCTCGAGTTAAACCAGAGGCAAAACATAAGCATCCAAAACTCTTTAGATGAGTATAAGAAGGAGTTGTCCCGAATAAAATATGATAAGATGTTTTGAACTTTAGAAACTTAGAAGGACATCTGTTGATAAGGGATGTTGTTGTTATGACACGGTCATCCTAAAATTTTGAGGGTAGATGCGATAGAAACAGTAAAGCTCTATACATCTCAAGTAGATGTTTATGCGTTCTTTCTACCACACCATTTTGTTGTGGTGTGTCTGCACAAGATGTTTGGTGAATGATACCTTGAGAAAAAAGAAAAAAGAATTTTCTACACTAGATTCAAGTTTCTAGGCATTGTCTGATTTTATTATTTTCACCTTTTTATTAAATTGTGTTTCCACCATTGCCAAGAAACTTTTTAAAACTGAAAAAGCATTGCTTTTAGTGGATACAAGATATATCCAAGTCCCTTTACAAAAATCATCCACTATTGTAAGAAAATACTTATAACCATCATCTATGGTAATGTGAAAAGGACCTAAAGTATCAATATGAATAAGATCAAACATTTGTTTAGAAGTAATGTTACCCATAGAAAAAGGGAACTTGGATTGTCTAGCAAGGGGACAAATTTTCCAAGGCACATCAAACTTTGAATAAACAAAAATAAGAATTTCATTGATATTTCTCGTATTGAATAAAGGCATATGTCTTAGTATAATATGTCATAACTTCTTATTTACATCATAGAAAGACAGACTTGACAAAGCAGTAGAACTGCTAGTGTTTGATTAAAAAAATGAACTAGAAAAATTACTACTAGATTTACTAGATTTGAAAACAGAAGGTTGATTACTCTGCAACACATATAGACCACTTCTGAATTCACCAAGAATCATTGGTCTCTTCATTGAAGGCCTCTGCATAAAACAGTGAGAAGAAGAGAAGATCAATAAATGATGAAATTGTTCACATAACTTTTGAACAGATAACAAATTTAAATTAAAACTTGGAACAAAGAGAAAATTGGTGATGATGAAATTTGAAAATAGTCTCAGAGAACCTACATGTGTTACTCTGACCCTATGAGAGTTAGATAGTTTGACAAAGGTTGCTCTAGGCAATAACTTAAGGGAAACAAAAAATCTTTGTGAAAAATCATGTGTTGACTTGCCCCTGAACTCATGATCAATGAATTAGGACAGATTTCTTTATGAAAAAAATTAGAATAAAAAAAAAAGGTACAAGACTTATACCAGCACAATTAGCATTAGCCATGACCTCAGTTTTAGTGTTTTGATCACCAATTTTTCCTTGGTTAAGTGTATGCTATATTTGATTCGATTGTTCTTGAGTGAATAGTTTTCCTGTCTCCATAGGATCAACATAGTAGTAAATCTAATTCCCCACACCTTCTTCTGAAGAAACTGCATTGCCTTGTGTTGTGTGTGTATTTTTCTTTATCTTGGTAAACTTAAAATTAACTAAAAAATCATGAATCTTATAACAATGATCAATGATATGTCTTGGTTTCCTATAATATTTGCAAACAACGTTAGACTTTTTATTATCATTGTGAAACTTTATTTCTTTGTTGACCGGAGGATGGAGTCTCCTGTTAAAATTATTCTGTCCAGTAGCTACAAAAGCAAATCCATCTTTAGAATATTTGGTGGTTGTGAGCACTTCCCTTTATTTTTCTTCTTGCATGAGTAGTGCATAAGAATTAGCGATAGATGACAAAGGAGAAATCATTATGATGCTACCTCTAGCACTACACTAAGACTCATTCAAACCCATAAAGAATTGTACGAGCCTCAGATCCTATTTTTCCTTGATATTCTTATCTTTTGCTCTGCCGGTACAGTCACAACTACACATGATAAAGGCATCCAAAGTATCAAGATCATCTCATAATCACTTAATCTTTATGTAGTAAGTTACAATGTCACAAACACCTTGAGAAAGGTCACTCAGTTCTCCTTTTGAAGTTGAAAAAACTTAAACCTCACTGCTTTGGCCAAACCTTGCTTCCATATTATTCCACAACTCCTTAGTTGTGGATGAGTAGATGATACTGTCTGAGATCTCTAGAGAAAAAGAGTTTAAAATCTAGGAGATCATGGCCCTGCTTCAAGCCTTGTGCAGCTCTATGTTTTTCATTTGTGCAGTAATCAATTCATCAATGAAACCTGCCTTAGTTTTTACGGTCAAGGCAATCATCATGCTCTTTCCATCCTGTAAAACTTTTTTCATTAAAAGAAGTATTTACCAGCAAAGTACCCGATGAATCAGATGGAGAGATAAAATAAAGATGGGAAGATTAAGTAAAATCAGTAGCAGTAGCTATTGTAACTGTTTGAGCTGTTATGATTGAATTATCATGCATGATTGAAAAGAAGTGAATCACAGTGTGAAAATTTGAAGAAAAAAAAGGAAAAAGAATAAGGATTCATAGCCCTTGCTCTGATACCATGAGAAAAAAATAATTGAGAAGAGAAATTTTCTTTCGTATTTACTGTGTATGTATAAATCTGTACAGGTAGTATAAATAGGTGAAAAACTCTAACCGACTCTAAAAAAATTATACACTTGGCATAATGTTATTGGTTGTTGCATGTGCAAATTTATTATGTGTAATCTTTTTGTGCAAGAAAAAACATATATACAAAGAAAGAATATATATATATAAGAAATTTTTAGGAGTATTTTGTGATAATCACGTGAGTTGAGAAAATTATGTTTGCTATTCTCTTGCAAAGCTTCAAGTGTCCAGGTTAATTTAGTCTTTTACTAAATCTACTTTATTTTCTTTCATCCCCTTTCTTCTTTGCTCTTGTTTATTGACGGTGAGGGAAAAATCAATTGAAAAAATTATTTTCACCAACAGTTAGCTATGTGTAATAGGAGTCTTGTATAGGTGAAGTAATAAACATTTATGCAAGTACTTATATTATTTGAGAAATTAAAATCAGTTAATTATTTGTTTTAAACTTTTTTCCTATTTGTTAGTGTGATTGGGTCAATTTGCTATTGTAAATAAATTGTTGCTAGCTAATGAAAATATTCTAATTGATTAGTTAAGTTAATTTTCTAGGATTGATGTTTTATTTAACATAAGATATGAAATGTTTTGCTTAAATGGTATTAATTGATTGTTGATTTGAGATCAGAGTTGCATGCCTGCATTTCATATAGGATCGAAGTGCACCCCTACATATTATATATTATTGGGATTGAAGGGCACATCTTCACATTATATATTACTAGGATTGAAGTGTCTGCCAGCACAATATATCTATATTGGGATCGGAGTGCACGTCACGCTATACATAGACCTTGTGAGTCCTTCATGGATCCTCATCTTGAAGCCATTGCTCGATAGGTGTGTACATAATATATGCATTGCATTTCATTCATTCATTTCTGGTTCAAATTAAGTAAGGTGTATTTGTATAATTTTGTAGTATTTGTTGAATACTTGAATATCGATTATCTGATTTCACTATATTGAGAATTTATTGGACTTTATTATGATATCCTTATGTCTAATATACTTGATTATCTTGTTGGATTAGGAAGATTTTTCTGAGTGCAAGTTTTATGATTGTTTTAGATGATTGGCGTGGTGCTACTTGTCATCACTTTGAATTAGGGTCGGTCGATGATACTTGCCGAATACATATATTTTCGTACTCATCCTTGTTATTTTTTTTGCATTGTATGTGCAGGTATCTATCTGTAGACCTCTAAGTATTGCTTCCTATGATTTCTTATGTGCTAGCATCTTTGGAAACTCGAGGTAGTTACTATTGATTTCAGAGACTACTGAAATCTCCTTCACCCTTATCTTTATGCATTTTTTGTATTTTGAGATACTCAGACTTTTCTTTGATTTCTGCAATAGAGGCTTGTATTGATTATCATATTTGAATTTATTTATGTTGTTTTCTATTCTAATTTTTTCATCTGTTTTGAAGATTATATTAGGTTTTACTTTATTCTTATTTTCTTCCGTTTTTATAGTTTTGGGGATATTTTGTGCGGATTGTGTTTTAGACTTACCTATCATGAAGGATGGGATAGGTGTTATCACGATCTCGATTTTAAATCATCATGATGACTTATTTTCTTTTTTACTCCGTCTCAAAAGAATGTCACATTACTATAATTAGTAACAATTTAACTTTAAAATTTCACTTATACCCTCAATGAAATGATTTTCAACGACACAAATTTCTAGGAATTATTTTGGACCACAGTTTTAGAAGGTTTTTTTCTTAAACCCCGAACCAATTCAAATTGTTCTACATAAAATGAGATGAAGTAATAGGTATTGAAAAATGATTTGGAGAATAAGTAATTAATGTCAAGCGTCAACTATAGACAAAAAATTATCTTTTCTTGATTTGTCAAAAATAACAGATAAAAATAAAAATTAAATTAAAAAAATAATAATAAGTAAATTCAAACGAAGGGAATAATATTTAAATATTAATGGAGTGCAATAATAACTCGTCTATGGGATTCATGATGGCATTACATGACTATTCATTATGTATTTCTTTTTGTAGAGTAGATTTGCTTGCTTGTTTAGGTAAGTTAGTCAAGTTGGATGGATTAGCTAATTTGAAATCCCGGGATATACACCATATTTTATGTTTTCTTTTAGAAAAAGTTTGTTCAAAGATGGATAATATTTAAAATATTATTTGCAAAAATTATAAAAAGAATTACCTCACCTTCGGGTGTGGTTGAGCTGGTTTGAGGGGTGACTTCCAAAGCGGAGATCGCGGTATCGATTTCCCTAATGTTTTCTCAATCTAACTCGTCGCACGGGATTTATCTAGTGCGGTTGACATCTCCTGTGTGGTTTACGAGCGCTTGCACAGTGAGGGGTTTACCTAGTGCGCACAAAATGCTAACCACAGAGTGCTCACTCAAAGGACAGAAATTGTAGCATCTGCGAGTTTTCCTAGAGTTTCCAAAAAAAAAAAATGCATTCAACAAAATTACATTATAAAATATTGTTCACTTTTCAAGTACTTACAAAATTGGCCAAATTACAATTGTTTCCTCTAACTGCTTTCATTATACCATTTTTCTCAAGGACGAAATATCAAACACTTTTTCTTCATCATATTCTTCCTCTTCATCATATTCTTCCTTTTCATCCCACTTCAATAAATCACTATTTCTAGTTTTATTTTTTTCCATCTTTTACGTCTGAATTAATTCATCAACAATCTCAACAATTCACACTTGCAAAATTTCATCTTTCAAACTTCCCATCAAAATTAATTTTTGAACAATATTCATTTCTCAGTTCACCTGGTTTCATACAAAAATTACTAAGAGTATGGTTTCAACCCTTGCAATATTAATGAAGGAAGAGAAGAAAAGGGAAAACTGAGAAGAATTAAAAAAAAAGGAATCAAAGAAAAAAAAATAGTTTTCACTTATAGGTCAAAATAGTTTTGGACTATGATATTGTAATATGAGTGTCATACATGTATTTTTATGAAACTGTCCCAAAATTATAACTAAACACAACTTTATCTTCATTTTCAAGTTTAAAAACTAGTGCTTAAAATACTTTTCAGTTTTACCGAAATACTATAAAAATACTTAAACACTATTTTAACATAAAAATACCTAAAATAAATCAACTCAAATATGTTCTAGAATCGTAGAGCCTCTTAATTTACTCTTTTAGGGCAAACCTATAGCTTCGAAGCTTTACTGCTTCCTCAGAATCATTTATTGTTTGCATTCAGTTCTTTTAAGAACATATTTAACTGCTAAAACATTAATTTAACGAGTTAAATCAAGACGTATATTTTAAATTTTATACTAAATTTAACCGTGCCATTTTCCCTTATAAAAGTGAAATGGCTGAATACACAAGAATGCTTCTATAAACAAATCATCTCTTAATGCCAATAAATGGAAAAAAAATAAAAATAATGACAATAAAGAGAGAAAATTATGATATGTTAAAACGGGTCAAAAAGAACGTTAACTAGGCAACGGCCTAATTTGTCATAATGAACACCTTTAGCTTTAATTAGGGCCGGGCATATTTTGGTTTAAACCGCAAAAAACAAATTGAAATTTTAATTTTGATTTGATTTTTCAATTTTTCGGATCGATTTTGATTTTCAATTTTTGAAATTCAATTAAACGGTTTGGTTTTCGATTTTTCAAAAAAATAATTCGGATAAACCGATTAACCGAAATTCTATAAATAATTAATAATATATATATTTTATTATATATATAATAATATAATATAAATATATAATAGCAATCCTAATAACTAATAAGTAATAGCACGCCACACACAACTAACAGCATACATCAGTCCAATAGTCGAACAATCGATCGAACCATAGACCGCCAGCGAGATCGTTGTCTGTACAACAACATCAGAGCCGGCGACTAGACGACTATTATGGGCTACAACCCGCAGTGCCGACTATGGTCTTTCCGGCAGTGACCACTCTTCCGAGTTCTGACTGTTTATGCAAACTTATGCATAATGAAGTTATCTATTATGTTAAACTTATGGTTATATCATTCAGTTTCATCCATGTTGAGTTATTTATATCTGGAAATGAAAAATAGGTTTGAATTATGTTTTTTAAAAAAAAAAAAACATTAATTTTAGATGTCCAGTCATAACAGAGAGAGGTTCACTACTTTAATCTTCAAAACCGAAATAAAAATCCAAAAAAATCGAACCAAATTTATTTCGGTTTGGTTACGATTATCATTTTTGTCAATCCAAAAATTGAAAAATCGAATCAATATTAAACTATCAAACCGTACAAACCGAATGCCCAGCCCTAGCTTTAATGCAATTCAATTTTGCAGCGATTTCTGCTGAAATATAAATGCAAAACATCAACCTTTTGTTTGTGCTTCCACCCGGGCTTTTCATTCTGTTTTATAGAGACCCATTAAAGTCTTGTTCTCATCTTCTCTCCAACCATTTGGTAGGATTGAGGATGACTGGAAAAAAAAAATTAAAAAAAAAATTAATGTTGTAAATATATTTACATTATAGTGAATGTCTATTAAGAATATATTATTTGATATCTATCAGCATATGAAATATCTATCTTTTAGAGAAATTTGGAGTAATTTTTCCTATAAATAGAAGGACTTTCTTCATTGTAAAAAACTATCAAGAATCTCTCAAGAGAAATAAGAATTAATTTCTCTTCTCTCTCACTCTTGTTCTTCTCTATTTTATTTTCTATAACACGTCATCAGCACAAAACTCTACAATTGAGTACGTTAGAGAGATCTGTCGTCGCATTAAGACCATGAGTCTCGCTGGTGAGCGTTGGACACCACCACCAATATGGTGATAAAATTTCCAAAGGAAGATACCTTCAAGCCAAGGAACATTGTTTTCCTTTTTGAAGATCCTTTGCAATGAAATCAGTATCATCCAGATGTCTTACAGAATCAGAGCAGCAATCTAATACAATTAGGTACACTTTTATCAATTTGGCAAGAAAATCACTTTCTGCCAAGATGTTTTAACCTGTGAGCACTGTAGACATGTAATTTTGTCCTTCCTGAAAGTCAATCACCTTTATCCATATGATAAGTTCCCAAATAACAAAATCATAATAATTCATAACAAACTTTTAAGTTTTAATACTTCATCCGAACAAAAATAACAATCTACCATAACAACTTTGACACTTCACCACCCTCTACCCCTACCCACATACCCCTACCCCACATCACTTCACTTTTTTTTTCTTCCACTAACAACACACATATACACTCACAGCTCACATCATCACAGACAGATCACATATACAGAATATATAACTCACACCAAAGGGACTCACACAGAGCACGCATATACACACACGATCATCTTTCATTTTTCAATATCACTCTCACATATAGAATACACCTCACATCATTTATAACACACACTCACCATCACAAAAGAATAGACCAGGGGCAGCTCCACATGTATAGGTGGGGTACGTGTGCACCCGTTAACGTCGAAAAAAATTACTTATATATGTGTGTATATACCTTGAGAAATTGGAATATAACTAATAGTGCACCTTGGTACGCGGGTTGAAGCTAGCCCTTCCGTCCACGCGATTAGGGATCAATTTTGTTGAAATGGGGATTTGAACTCACGATCAGTCGATAAGGGGAACCCTCTTTGACCATTGAGCTACCACAATTGATTGTTTAAAAATGTTAAAAGTAAACTTCATATTATAAGAAAGTAAAGTTATTAGCTTAAAACTCTTATTTGTTCTATATATTTATTTTTTCAGTATTGTTCATGTCATTAGCGACCAATTAAATATGATAATATTCTTTAATCGACATCAAAAGGTTTTTTTAATGTCTTAAGATAATATTGGTGCTCCACAATATTATCAAAAGCAATAAGCATAAAAAAGCTTCAAGGTGTATTGTGTTTAAGCACAAAGTGCAAATAAAGCATGAGATTTAACGAGAAAAGGCATAAAGGTGAAAAGATATAAATATATGTCTAGTCCAAGACTAATAATATAAGCATGAATGACAAATATATGAACAAAAAAATTAATGTTTTTTCTTAAAGTGAAATATCAATTGTTTAGTGTTCGTCTCCCTAGAAAGCCTAATTGACAAGGGAAAGTATGTATCAGAAATTAGAACTTAAGCTTCACATTAAGCGACGCAAGCGCTCAACACATTTTGAGTCATACTTTGAGGCTTATGCGCGTCTTTGACAACACTGGTGCACCCACAGACTTCAAATCCTGGGTTCGCCTCTGGATAGACAATAATAATTCTCTATACACACACACAGAATACTCTCAAAAGATGCTCATCATGGACTGAATACATCCACTCACATATTCTTACCATCCATCGACTCTCATAGACATATAGATCTCATCCACTCTCAATTTACATGAAAAAAAACACACATACACACACAGAATACACACCCACACGTATAGAGTAGAGAAAATAGTAGGATCGTGAGAGGGAGAGAGAAAACAGAGAGAGAATTGATCAAAGTGAGAAAATTAGAGAGATTTGAGAGAGATTTGTGCGAGAGAGGAGAGGAAAAGATGGAGAGCTACTGTTCTAGCAAATTTTTCGCCGGGAAATACCTTCGTTGCTCAAAATATGAGCAGTCATCGATCTGTCCATCACTCACTGAGCTTATCGAAGCTCCGACAAGGCATGAACGACAACCCAGCTCTGATTTCAGTGGGGTTCATTTACGGTTAGTTCGGAAATTGAGATTTTGGTGTTCATATTAAGGGTTTTTCCACTGGTTTTAAAGTTGTCTGATTGTTATTTCTGTATACCGAGTTAGATTTTTCTCGTTGTTGAAGTCGTCCATTCGGTGATTCCAAGTTTGGGCTTTCTTAAGCGTTATTATCAACGGAATTAGTTTTTTGAAGGTCCATCCCTCAACTTTACTACTTTTATTATCTCAAATATGTTTAACATTGTAGTTTTGTGGTGTGGTTGTGAGCATATTTGAGCCATGTTGATTGTCGTTATCTTGGTTTCTATCTTAAAAATTGAATTATCGTATGATTGGGAACTGAGTAATTGCGTGACCAATAATAAATTGGGATGGGATTCGGAAATTGATGAAGTAAATATTAACTTGTTTTGATCACTGATTGTGGTTTGATCAAAGACGAATGTAATTTTGTCAAACCAGATAATGTCATGTTTTAGGCCGAAATCGATAGGCAAATTTTAGGTTTTGGGTAGGCAAGCCTTAGGAGTTATGATTGTTGAATGCTTGAATGGTTTGAATAATTTTATTTTATCATTGAAAAGATGTACTCATTTGGCCAGGGAATGCCCCGAAGTATCTGTATTATTTTATTCGGAGAATGCCCCGAGAAATTTGTACTTGAAGACGGCACATGATCAAGGCCCAAAACATTGGGTGGAGTTTAGTTTATGATTAGTTTCGAATAGAGTAGGTTTTACATTTTCGTGTTTTTTATTTTTAGACTGTATAATTTGGACTGGACATTATTTTGGTTTTGAACTTTGTTTGATTTGTTTGTTTACTTATTTTTATGTGTTTTGTTGATCTATTCACTTCATAGTGTCATACTAGCCGATATATTCCATGAAGCGACCATGGTCGAACCATAGGACCGAGAGATGCCTAACACCTTCCCCAGTCAACATAATTCCTTAATCAAAATCTCTATTCGCAAATCAGTATTTAAAAAAGTCAAAATAGTTTTGAAAAGGATTTCCAAAGGTGACTTGGCACACCGAATTTATGTCAAGTGGTGACTCTAAATTTTGAATGTAAACAATCTTTCGAAACAAATTATTTTCTTTTGTCACTTAATAATAAAAACCCTTTCAAACTTAAAATCATATCTTTTTTGGTAAAAAAATAAAGGTGTGACAGCTCTAGCGACTCTGCTGAGAAATTTTGAGAATTCAAGCTTTTTTTTGGAGCTGTATCGGCTTAGTTTGACAATATGGGTGTATAGGCATTGTTTGTGTTTTTGTTTGTATTTGTTTTATCATTGTTGAGTGCCTACGTGCTACATGTTTACAATTTTTCTCTTATGTGTTACCGCTTTATATCTATCATCATTTGCATAACTCGAGTCATTTCTTTTGCAATAAGTCTGTAGTACACGTTGTGTACACGACCTTTAGTTGAGTTGCCCTTATTTTAGGAAGGGGAACCGTCGGCTGGTATGGAGTAGGTGAAAAGCTATCATAGCCACTATCGACCATACACTCCCCCGAACAGCCTTGTTAGTGGACCCCGGCTGGTATGGTTTAAGTAATGCTTATCTGCATCATATAGCGGGACCCACTTGGTCCTTTGTATGAGACTCACCCCTAAAGCATCCTAATGTGCTAATTGTTGCATCTTTAAGGGTAATAGGGTCATTTGATAGACTGATTTAGGGAAAAGCATGTGCTAAAATTAAAGAAAAGTATGTAGGCAAAGAAAGGTTGAAAAAAGACGAAAAACAAAAAGAGTGGAAAAAAAGAGTTTTATAGTTTTTTTAGTGTTCTTTATGACTTTTGTTTTTCACAATCCAAAAATTCAAAAAGATTTTGCCTTTGTTTCCTTTAGAAAACATCCATAATTCGAAAATTTTAAAAAAAAAATTCAATAGAAACTTTTTATAAGGAAAAATTCAAAAAAAAAGTATAATTTTTGTACATTTTATATAATGAAAATACCAATAAAGATTTTTCTTTCATAGTTGTTGGTATCAGTTTTATGTGAAGTGTCTAATTAAAAACCCAAAAAAGATTTTATTGATATTGTTCATCTTCTGTCTTTGGTCGTGTCTCTTAAGTTAGGGTCAATCTGTTAGTTAATCCCTAATTGTCCAATCTGGATAAACTACGCACACCTGATTTTCCTCTCTCGGAAGTGAGATACATAGGCATTCCTTCTAGGGTTCGGTGATCTTATTTAAATAATTCAAAAAAAAATTTCTTCACTTTTCATTTAGAATAGGTGTTTCATATACATCTTTAAAATCAAACTACAAAAAAGATTCTCCTTTAATAGTTTCAAATTTTATTTTCGCATGAAATTCAAATTCGAAAACCCAAAAAGATTTTTCTTTGGTGGTCATAGGTTTCATTTTATATAGGGATGTTAAAGCTGAAAAAATTCAAAAAGATTTTCGTCAATGCTTGTGATAATTTTTTATTTTCTTTTCTTCTTAGAGTTTTAAGAAAAAAAAAGAAAAGAAAGAGAGTTTGATTGGCCATGTTATGCCAAAACTCATGAACTACGCACACCTGATTCTCCTCTCTCGAAAGTGAGATACGTAGGCGCCTTTCTTGGGTTCGGTGATATTTTCCAAAGAAACAAAAGGTTTTGAGAAAGTATTGAACTCTAATACGTTTGTTATTTCTTGTTAAGTTAGTTTAAGGTGGTTAGTTTGTGGCATTGTAGCATTGTAATTGCTCCTCCATATCACACCAAATCTAAGGAAGGATTAATTGTGTCCAACAAGGATATAGAGAGTGACATCATGGATCAAATAAAGAGTCAAGAAAATGAGAGTTTAAAGCAAGAGATTAAGAGACTAAGACAACAACTGATGAAAATGTACCGAGCTTGGGTCAGTGGGTTGCCTCCCCCGCCATTTCCCACTATTGATCCTACAAATACCTTGAGTTTTCCACCAAAATCGCAAAGTCAGTTTCCTACTGTTGTTGATGCACCACAATATGTCTCAAAATTTATTCCTCAACTGCATCCCAATATTTCCACCAATCTTTGTCTAGCTCCTCAGCATAAGTCTACTACATTCACAACACCACATGTCATCTGTGATTTTGGTGCTCAATCCTCTACTGAGGCTTCCACATTTGCTAGCCGCCCAACGGTTGTGCTTTTGTATGCTGCTAGTGGACCCATGTTCAAAACTCTTGGTGATTATTGATATACTCCTGGGCCTATTTTTAAGTTAACTGGGACACCAAAATTTCTTAACAAGAAGTCTATTATGTCAGAAGAGACAGAGAAAATGGTCAAAAAAATGAAGAGTGCAAAAAATGTAATGAAAAGTTCCCTAGAACTTGCGGGTAAAGAAGATGTTTACTATAAAGATGGGGGCATATCTTCAAATATCAACCTTCTTTCAAGATTTGAGATTAACATGATGGACATGAGGATTATGTGAAACATTTGGGACAATATCGCGATCAATTAAGAGAAACTGGAGGGAAGAAGAATGAGAAAGATGTAGCTACTATTGTAGTTAGACAACGGGCACATCCAAGAGGGTCAGGTCGTCGTTACCCTCAATCTCAAGCCCAGATTCATACCCCAGCTCTCTATAATCACTCCCAAAATCCATTATACTTCATTTCCCCACCTCCATACGTGCATAGCCATATGTTCAACTCCATTCTTACTCATAATGGCACGCATCAACTCCACGGAGTTATCCTCCAACTCCATAAACATATCAAAGCCATTTTAGGTCCGATGTTCGATCCAAGTCAAATAATAAAATGAGGCAGAAGCCTAGGGATAGTTTCACATCAATTAGAGAATGGTATGCCAGTTTATTCCATAGATTGGTACAGTAGGGCATGATTACTCCTCTCTTTGGGTGCATTCCTGACCCATATTCAAGAAATTTTGATCCTAATGTACGATGTGCATATCATTCTAATGTTCAGGGTCAAAGTATTAAAGATTTTCGTGCTTTGAAGAGAGAAATAGAAAATATGATTCAAGATAAATTGATTGTGGTGCAGAATATTGGCAGTGATAAAAGCCCTAGTTATGATGATATGTAAATCAGAGCCTAAGATGTCAAGCTCAACAATTGGGAAGTCACCCCTCTCCTTACCAGGAAGAATTATTGGTAGTTTTCTGAATATTTTTAGGGTTGTAGTTGGAATCTATCTTGTTTTGTTTCTTTTTGGTCTTTGTTTAAACTCTTCTATTTTTTCTTTCATTGAAACATGGTGTCCCTTGTTGTTTTGTCTTATTTTAAGTTGTTGTTTATCTTCCTTACACAATACATTTTATGTTGATTCTAGTGTTATAACATGCTTGCGGAATTTTTCAGCCAGATTTTAAAATTTAGTTTAATCATAAAACATTGAATCAGAGGGCTAAAGTTAGAAAAAAAGGGGCATCTGAGAAATTGATAGAGTGTTGAGATATTTGGTGACCACGTCGAAGCCTTCTTTCAAAATTAAGGTAATTATTTTGAGAATCACAAGAATAACTCGGTCATCAATTGAAAAACATGTCTTAATTAGGTCAAATAATGGACGTGTGATCCCAATATCAAGAGAAACAGGAAGATAATCAGCTCTATAAAAACATGTGTCATTTGATGTGAGGGATGTACAACAAAGGTGGAGTTGTATGTTTGACAATTGTAGAAGAAGAAGTGACACACATGCTCAGTTAAAGTCAGTGTTGTTAAAGTGTCATAAATGATCTTTATCTTTCCCTTTATATTGCATGATGTATACTTGAATTTCCAAGGATTGATACGACGAAGGCATTTCATTCTGCTATCCAAATATTATTTCATCCTTTGTTTACCCCATTTGATCTTTAATGTTATTTATTTTTATACCCCTCTTTGGAATCAAGATAGAGTCAGCAAAGCTCAAAAGAAAAGTGTCGAGCAAAAGAATAGAGTAAGAAAAGTTAAAAAAAAACAAGAGAAAAAATATGTCAAAAAGAAAAGAAAAAAGAAGAGTGACAAGAACAATAGAGTCAGAAATGATCCCCCTCCCCCTCAAAAAAAGAGTCAACAAAAGAAAAAAAATCAGAATCAAGCAAAACAAGTTGTCGGAACTACGTGAGACCTGATTCTTCCCTCTCGGGGGTAAGATAAGTAGGTTGCCTTACTCTGGGCTAGGTCCAACTAAATAAATAATTTAGAATTGCCCAGTTAAGAAAACTGGGCATGAGTTAATCTTCATTATTTTAGTCAATTTCAAAAGTTGTAAGTCCCACCTCACTTCAAGTGTCGTTTGGGCCTCATACCACCCTTTCTTCTAACTTTATCCAAAAGCCAAGTTACAACCAAAAAAGACCTTCAGATCAATCTTTGAGGATGTTAAGGGTAAGCATGCAATGGATATGATGATACATATGGGTACTACTTGTCTTCCTCAGCATAAGAAACCAGGAGAGAAATAAAAATGAGAGTCTTATTGGTGAAAACCCTCACGGGCACCTAAGGCAATGGTAAGTTGAGAGATATAAAAATGAGAGAGTCTTGTTGGTAAAAACCCTCATGGTCATCGCAAGACGATGGTGAGCTGAGAGAAATGAAAATAAGAGAGTCTCATTGGTGAAAACCCTCACGAACACCATAAGGCAATGGTCAGCTGAGAGAAAGAAAATGCGAGAGGCTTATTAGCGGAGACCCTTCAAAGCGCCACTAGTCAAATGAGATCTCCGAATGTAATTGGCCCAAGGAAGTAACTCAGTTTCAAGGCCATTAAATCAAGAACAATTGGTAGAAAGTTCGGATGAAAAGATCAGACAGCTTAATCCAAAATGCATGGCATAATCATTAGAGTTGACTGTCATTTTTAGATAAATCTGTAGTTTCTTTATTTCAAATGAGGACATTCATTGTCTTTTCTTTCTTTTCTTTTCTTTTTATTTTATTTTCTTGATTCAGTTATCCAAGTAAAAAATCATTGTCATTTTTCTCTTATCTTTGAGTCAAGTCCATGTCAAAACAAGTGAGAAAAGATTTTAAAACTGGCTACCATCTTCTTCAATGTGAGCCAAAATAAGGCATGCAGAAAGTTTTGTCAACAGACAAGTCTAGGAACTCAGGGAAATACCAAGGTTCAAAGGGTTTATCTAAGAAACATGGCAAAACAGAGATACTATGTTTGTTTTAGAGTCTCTCTTAATAATCTGAGTTTAGATCAATGTGGCAACAAGACAATGACAAATACTAATGATTGGAAGCAAGATTTAAATATGACGAGCGCAAGAGAAATTGCCTCAAAAGCCAACCACCCTATTTTAAACTCACAAGTTTCTTTGTATGAAACAAGAATATTTACTACCTTCAAGTCAAAGGCTTCAAAGCGCAAATGTCTAGAGGTACAATTTCTTATTTCTACAAATGCAAGAGAAACGTTGTTGTACAAGTTTGGTTATCGCAATTATGGTAACACTCATCATCTTGTACCCCTAAGAGACACATTCTATAATTTGGGTTTTTTATGTCTCACGTCTTGGAGGTGAACTTTCTAATTTAAATCGTTACTTTTAAAAGATGCACTTTTAGCAAGAACTTTTCACTTTCATTCTTAAGAAGGGGACTTGTTGGTCTCAGTCATTTAATTTTACCGTTAAAAGGGGCATTTGTTGATCAAGATCTTGATTCATCTTTGCATTATGCACTGTTGCAAGTAGTTTTGATTGGGTTGACACCCGCAAAAGCTTTTGATGAAAACTAGGGCAAAAACTAAAAGTAATTCATGTTATCTGGAACTTCACTTTAGGAACTTCCTAGAAAGTGAGACTTTATTTTTCTGAAATATGGAATCTTTCTTTATCATAATCTTTGAAGAAAAGGGTGATAAAATTGAAAGTTAGGAGCTTTCCCAGAGAACGAAGTGAAGAAATTACAACTCAAAAGCCCGCTCGAAGAATAGGGTGAAGAAATTACAAGTTAGAAGTCTGCCTGAAGAACAGGGTGATGAAATTGCACGTCGGGATCTCACCTAGAGAACAGAGTGAAGAAATTGCAACTCGGGAGCCCGCCCAAAGAATAGGGTGATGTAATACCTCGTACTTCTACCTAGCTTAAAAACGTCCCAAGAATATTAGAAACTTACTTTGAAAGATGAATCCACTTTTATACGTGTGGTATTTTTAAGATATTCACTTTTTGTTAAGTGAAAAATTGAATAAGCTTTCCATAGATACCCATTTTGCCAAAATCCGATATCGGGGAAGAAAGTTATGGCCGAAATACAGAAAGCAGTCAAAACTGCCCAGGTGCGACGATGAGGGCCGACAGACCGTCAAACTAGCGATGGACCGTCACCCAAATCATTACAGCGGAGGCAGTGATACCACCTTCTTCCAAAGAGTGATGCCTCAAGCCGATGGACTATCGAGCTAGCGACGGACCATCGCCCAAGCCATCAAAAGAGAGGCAGTGAACCCCTATTCTGCCCAAGTACGATGGTCAGGACCGACGGACCATCGCACCCACTATCGCATATTTCGTTCAGTAATTTTAATTCATTTTTAAATGGGCCTTTTTGGTCTTTTACCACCCTTTTATAATACCTAATAATATCAGACATAGACTCATAAGTTCATTATCCATCCACAATATCAAATTAGGGTTTTCTCTCTAAGATAATCCCCAAGAACAAGATACAAATCCTCCTTCAAGAAACTAAGAGATTCAAGTTCTTCAAGGCCAATGACTTCAATAAAATTACAATCAAGGTATATCATATGTTGATTCATGGGTCCCTTTCACCCAAGAAGCTCAAGAATCTCTTTTCAAAATCCAAGATTTGTCTCTTTATGAATGTTCATGATTTAGAATAAATTGAAATTCATGTTCATGATGTTGTGGGGTTTTGATTTATGTTTTAAATTTCATATTCCAATTATTGACCCTAGTATATGAAGATTTGCATAATAATCATGATAAACCCTTAAATTTACACGTTGATTGATGTATCTATGATTATTAGATGTGTTAATGATTGTATAACCAAAGCATGCTCCCCATGTGTTCGATTAAATGCCTATGTCAATGAAAAGTGCCATACTAGTATGATAATATGAAATCCTCATTCATGTACAAGTTTATGCATGTCCAGTGTTTGATGAAATGTCTTAGTTAATGAATTATGGATATGTCATTGTGGTGCTTTAGAAATTGTACTTTACGAAATCCCCAACTTATTGTATTATGGATTGTGATGTTGCTCGTTTATTCAAGAAAGTCATGCTTTGTCAGTTTCCTTCTATCGAGTTCTGGGGGCACTTATACCCAAAAATTTAGTTGTGTGCCTAGAATCAGTGTCATATTTTCCAGATACTCTCAGTCAAGCCATGTTCAGTAGAATTTAGTTAGTCTTGTGATGCAAAAAAACTCAGTAATCACAGTAATAGGGCTGTGCAAAAATCGAACCAATCGATTAACTGAGTCGATAAAAATGTTATTGGGTTATTGGTATTGGGTTATCAGGTTAACTATTTTTTATTGGTTTTATAAAAAAATTTATTGGGTAAATGGTTTGGTATCGGTTTTAGCTTATTGGGTTATCGATTTAACTAATAATAACCCAATAAGGATACACTAAGTTATTGTTTTATCCTTATTTATGTTATAGAGAGAAAGAGAGAGAAAAAGAGAGAGAGACAAATAGATGGATGGATGGATGGATGGATGGATAGATGGATGGGATGGATGGATGGATAGGATGGATAGATAGATGGATAGATAGATGGATGGATGGAGGGAGGGAGGGAGGGAGGGATGGAGGGATGGATGGATGGGATGGATGGGATGGATAGATAGATGGATAGATAGATAGATAGATAGATAGATGGAGGGATGGATGGATGGATGGATGGATGGATAGATGGATAGATAGATAGATGGATAGATAGATGGATAGATAGATGGATGGATGGATATGTTTATGTATATAGATTATATGCACTACTAATTCATAATTCAGTGATTCACAAAGTATTAACATATTTAGGGCAACAAAGGCACAATATAAAGTTCGGCTATCATCATGATAAAAAACTTGAAGCATTTATAGCTTCCAACAATTAGGATTCAATTTTTTTCCTAACTAATATTCAGTTCAAGTTTGAAGATTCTTGTAAACTAAAATGTATTGCGTAGGTTTTGGCGGTAATTAAGATTTTATTTTTTTATGTTAGTTGTTACAATTTCTATTTTATAAGTATTTTCTTATTGGTTAAACCGAAAACCGAATCATTAAGGACCAAAAATCGATAAACTGAAATTGATAAGAAAATATCTTATTAGTTGGTTATTGGTTTTACAAATGTTAAAACCAAAAACCGATAAACCGAACCAATAATACGTAAAACCGAACCGAATCGACCGATGCACACCCCTCCTCAGTAATCTCAGTCAGTTATCAGATCTCAGTGATACTCCATCAGCTAACGAAACTCAGTAAAATTAGTCCAGTCAGTTCAATATAATTAATTCAGTGTCTAATCAGATGGGAGTAGGACTCAGCACCTAGTGAGCCCAAGGATGGGAACTCACCTATGAGTAGAGGGTGTGATTCTTAGAAGCAATCCTTGAGCTCCAGAACTACGTAGACAGCGTAGGTTGAGACATCTAACCTGTTAGATAAGGGTTGATGAGGTGGCTTAACTTGTATGATGAGGGTCCCACCGTTCTCCTTAGAGTACATGTTAGACAAGGGATCAATCACAGCTTGTCTTTACCAGTGGTGCGGTATTGACACCCTTCCAATTAAGGTTACAGATTGGACCCCAACTCAGTTGTAATGCTTTATTTGGGGCATGTCGGTTAGATAACTACTTCCCATAGTTACAGTCTCAGTCTCAGTCTCAGTAATAGAACTTAGATAGTTCTACAGAATTCTGGACTGTCAGATATAGTCATCTAGTTCAGTACGAAACTCAGCTAGTTCCATCAAAAACTAGACTGTCAGATACAGTCGCTCAGTATTAGTTATTTCAGCTATACAGTTATCAGTATCTCATGTTATCTTATCAGTATCTCATGTTATCAACACTCAGATTCAGTAATCATGTCATCATGAACTCAGTTATAGTTATTATGTACTCATGTATGTATTCTCACGTTTATGTTATTTAGTCAGTTAGTATAGTTCATGCATGTGAACCCTTTGCATTCAGCCTACCTCACATACATACCAGTACATTCAAATGTACTAACGTATTTGCGCTATGGTGTCCTATACCATAGGTTCAAAAGCACGAGCTCCAAAGTATCAGTAGCATTCCAGTCTCAACAGTCAGAGTTAGCAGTGAGTCCTCATCCTTCTAGGATATGACCATTACTTGATTATCTCATTAATTAATTTATTTCAGTAGTTGGAGTTAGTTGGGGACATGTCCCATCAACTCCTTATTCAGACAGTTCATTCAGTTAGAGGCTTTTCAGACTAGCATGTTCAGACAGTTATTTCAGTTGTTTTGGTATTGACATACCATATCTCCAGATGTTATGTTTTATCAGATCTTTGAACCTTATGGTCTTTTATCCTTTATTTCCGCATTTATACAGTATATTATGTAGTGTACAGGTACAGATATCAGTCATGGATTAGCTTATGGTCCTTTAGGATTATGAGCACCGTATAGCATTCTGGGTACCAAATTCGGGGTATTACAGGTGATGAAATTAAAAGTCGGGAGCTCGCCTAGAAAATATAGTGAGGAAATTGCAAGTCGGGAGCCTGCCCGAAGAATAGGGTGATAAAATTGAAAGTCGGGAGCTCACCCATAGAACAGGACGAGGAAATTGCAAGTCAAGATCCCACCTGAAGAACAGGGTGATGAAATTGCAAGTCGGGAGCGCTCTCGGAGAACAGAGTAGAGAAATTACAACTCGGGATCCCGCCCGAAGAATAAGGTGATAAAATTAAAATTCAGGAGCTCTCCCGGAGAACAAAGTGAGGAAATTTCAAGTTAGGAGACCGTCTGAAGAACAGGGTAATGAAATTAAAAATTGGGAGCTCGCTTGGAGAACAGAGTGAGAAAGTTGCAAGTCAGGAGCCGCCTGAAGAACAGGGTGATGAAATTGTAAGTCAGGAGCTCGTCTGGAGAATAGAGTAACGAAATTAAAACTCGGGAGCCCGCCCGAAGAATAGGGTGATAAAATTAAAAGTTGGGAGCTCGCCCGGAGAACAGAGTGAAGAAATTGCAAGTAAGGGGCCCGCCTAAAGAACAGGGTGATGAAATTGCAAGTCGGGAGCTCGCGCAGAGAACAGAGTGAAGAAATTACAACTTAAGAGCCCTCCAAAAATAGGGTGATGAAATTGCAAGTTAGGAGCCTGCCTAGAGAATAGGGTGATGAAATGGCAAGTCAGGAGCCCACCTGGAGAACAGGATGATGAAATTGGAAGTCAAGAGCCCATTCGAAGAACAGGGTGATAAAATTGAAAATCAAAAGATTAAAAAATAACAAGTCAGGGGCCCGCCTGGAGAACAAGATGATGAAATTGAAAGTCAAGCAACAAAGTGAAGAAATTGTAAGTCGGGATCAAGGTTCAGAAGTACCACCGACAGAATATGGTCAATTTGTGAGTTTATCTCCAACATCAAATTTTGGATGGATAAATAATCTGTTCTTAATTCAACCCAAAGAAGATCAGATCTTTTGTCAATTTTGAAAGCATCAGAAACTCAAGTCTAGAGTTCAAAAGAAGATGCATAGATAGGAATTTTTGAATTTCTGTTATCTTTTAACTTATAATTTTTATTTTGTATGTAATGTCAGAGCCGCGGACTGGAACCTCAATAGGACCTCACTCGACTCTCCAACTCGATATAATCCTTCTCCTTCCAACCCCTTTGAGATACCTGTGACTTTATTCCCTCATAACTTGGGTAGGTAGGATGTCCTAAATCAAGACTCGGTGGTACTCTATCCTTTATTTCCTCCCTTCAAATAATGGTGGGGTTAAAATTCTGTCTTGTCTACTTCTTTATCTGAAAATACTATGTGTTTACATCCAAAGAGGGGCATGATGTAGACACGTAATTTTATCCATGTCGAAAGTCATTTTTATCATTTTTTACCCCATCTTACCATGCACCTTCACCCATGTGTTAAGTTCCCAAATTACAAAATCATAACAAACTTTTAACACCTCATCCTAACAAAAATAACAATCTACCATAACCACTTTGACACCTCACCACCCTCTACCCTTACCCACATACCCTTTACTCCACATCACATTACCTTTTTTTCTTCCACTAACAACACATATATACACTCATAGCTCACATCATCACAAACAGATACACATATACAGAATATATAACTCACACCAAATGGACCCACATAGAGTACGCATATACACACACCACCATTTTCCATTTTTCAAGATCACTCTCACATATAGAATACACCTCACGCTATTTTTAACACACACTCACCATCATAAAAGGATAGACAATAACAATTCTCCACACACACACAGAATACTCTCAAAAGATCCTCACCATGGACTGAATACATCCACTCATATATTCTCACTATCCATCGACACTCATAAGCATATAGATCCCATCCACTATAAATTTTCATGAAAGAAACTGCACATACACACACAGTAACACACGCATACGTATAGAGTAGAGAAAATAGTAGGATCGAGAGAGGGAGAGAGAAAACAGAGACAGAACCAATCGAAGTGAGAAAATTAGAGAGATTTGAGGAATATTTGTGTGAGAAGGGAGAGGAAAATATGGAAAGCTATTGATTCAGCGAATTTCTCATCGGGAAACACCTTCATTTCTCAAAATCTGAGCTGCCGTCGATCTGTCCATCAGTCGCTGAGATTATCGGAGCTCCAGCGAGGTACGAACGGCAACCCAGCTTCATTTTCAGTGGGGTTCATTTATTGTTAGTTTAGAATTTGAGATTTGGTGTTTATATTAAGGGTTTTTCCACTGGTTTTGAAGCTGTCTGGTTGCTATTTCTTTATATTGAGTTGGATTTTGTTCGTTGTTGAAGTCTTCTATTTGGGGATTCCAAGTTCAGGCTTTTTTAAATATTATTATCAATGAAATCAGTTTTTTGAAGGTCCATCCCTCAACTTTACTATTTTTATTATCTCAAATATGTTTAATGTTGTGGTTTTGTGGTATGGTTGTGAGCATATTTGAGTCATGTTGATTGTCATTGTCTTGGTTTCTATCTTAAAAATTGAATAATTATATGATTGGGAATTGAATAATTGTGTGACTGATAATAAATTGGGATGGGATTCAGAAATTGATGAAGTAAATATTAACTTGTTTTGATCGCTGATTATGGTTTGATCTAAGACGAATGTAATTTTATCAAACCTGATAGTGTCATGTTTTAGGCCGAAATCAATAGGCAAATTGTAGGTTTTCGGTAGGCAAGCCTTAGGAGTTATGATTGTTGAATGCTTGAATGGTTTGAATGAGTTTTGTTTTATCATTGAAAAGATGTACTCATTTGGCCGGGGAATGCCTGAAGTATCTGTATTATTTTATCCTGGGAATGCCCTGAGAAAGTTGTACTTAAAGATGATGCACGATCAAGGCCCGAACGTCGGGTGGAGTTTAGTTTAGGATTAGTTTAGAATAGAGTAGGTTTTACATTTCTATTTTTTTTACTTTTTGGACTGTATAATTTGAACTGGACATTATTTTAGTTTTGAACTTTGTTTGATTTGTTTTTTTGCTTGTGTTTATATGTTTTATTTGTCTATTTACTTCATAGTATCATACTAGTCGATATACTTCATAAATCCACTTTGGTCGAACCACGGGATCGAGGGATGCCTAACACCTTTCCCTTAGTCTACAGAACTCCTTAATCGGAATCTCTGTTCGCAAACCAATTTTTAAAAGAGTTAAAACAGTTTTGAAAAGGGTTTCCAAAGGTAACTTGGCACACTAAATTTATGTCAAGTAGTGACTCTGAGTTTTGAATGTAAACAATTCTTTTGGAAACAAATTATTTTTCTTTTGTCACTTAATAATAAAACCCTTTCAAACTTAAAATTATATCCTTTTTGGTAAAAAAAAAAGGATGTGACAGGCACTGTTTGATATTCATGGAACCTAATAAAAATTATTTTGTAATTCCCTATTTATTTGTATTTTGCTACTAATGGTATAAGTATTATTGGATTTGATGGATCTAAGGGAAAGTAGTGGTTTGGAACAATTTATATTTTAAAATTTATTTTTGAAGAATAATATTGTTTAAATTGATGATAACATATTGGGTTCAAGTCCCATCAATTTATGCCTAAGATGTTTTTATATGGGTAAGACATTGAGTTTTAATCTCAAATTACCATATTGATGATATTATGATGGCTAAGGCAAAATAATGTGTATTTGGTGAAAAGTCATGAAACCTGCCTCATTAAATATGCTCCATTCCATGAAGTGAATGTGATATGCACCATTCCATCAAGTGAATGTGGTAGCAATATATGATAAGTCTGAAAGATGATAATTTGCTCAATTCTTGAAGTGAATGTGACAGCAATATATGATATACTCTGAAATATATGTATGTCTTGATGTACTCGTGAAGTAGCAATATCATGAAAGAGGTTATAATCTATCAAAATTTGATAGACTTTAGAAATGATTATATTCCATTCCTGAAAAGTGAGAATTTCGATTTAAGTACATATCCATTTCCTAAGGTGAATGCAATAATATATTTAGTAAAACATATCAATACAAACATACACTTGATTGTGATGATATCACAACTCACCTCCGAAATAGGCAGAATAATTGAGAAGAATTATTTTGAAATCTACTTCTGAAGTAGTAAATCTGAAAATTATTCATGTAATAGTAAATCTAAAATTTACTAAAGCAAAAAGCACATGTCATAGTAAACTTGGAGTTTACGAGTATAGAAGTTCATAAGTTCACATGAATGATTGTGGCATTCCGAAGATGTGCATATTGAGTATTAGACATATATTGAAGAACTAAAAGATTCTTCAAGAATTGTTTATGTTTATTGTTCTCATGATCAGTTGGTTGGACCAACGAATATTGGGATTGAATTTCCTAAATTCTGGAAAGTATAAAAGGTGTATATGGGCCCGTTCACCAGTCATGTGATCTATTAAGATGCATCGATATAATATGATCACTTGTATGTTTATTGTCAACCTGTAGTTTGACATTCATAAAGCTGTTACTCAACAAAATTGAGTTAAGAGCATAATTTTCAGATTGTGTAATCAAGACAATCATCTTGATAATGTTGGTTTGGCATTGAATGCCTTTGATAAATAATTTAACCATTGTTAATGAGAACAAAAGCTTCATGTATTGATTTGAAATATTATATACAAAAGTACATGTATGCATCAAACCAAAAAATTATGATTAATTCCCTCTCAAAGTTGGTTCTGAGTCAGGAACCATACCTTGTCCATCTAATAGTTTTGATATGTGGTATACGATTAATGAATATACCATACTGCACAAAGATAGATTTCTCAAAGAAGATGGAGGATGTATGTTAGTTTTTCTAACATAAGGGGAAGATTATAAGCAGCTACGAAATATGTTAGGAATTATCATCAGATCCTCATTCAAAAGATAATCCAAGTCAAATGTCGAAGCATCTCATTTTTAAGTTACACGTGCTCCTATTTTGTGTCCCTAAAAGACAAAATCTGCGCCATGCGTGAAGCGTGGTAGACCAATCGGATTCAAATAAAATAATCCTGGAAACAATAAGGAGCAAATGATCATAATAAAAAGGCAATGTGCTTTTGAAGAGCCTACAACATAACACTTCATGAAACCTTATGAAAGGTTTAGCTACCTGAAAATAATGAAGTGATAAGATCTCAAAATGCTATGGCACATTGTGAATCGATACAAAATAATATATCGTCAACAATATCTTTGATACATTATTGGCATAATATTGTAAAAAATTACATGGATCTGAATTCTACATTTATTTAAGCATGCTAACATAGAATATTTATCAAGTGACGTGAAAGGATGCATCTTGGTAAGCATAAAAATTATTTTATTTGTAGTCTCGATACTTCAAGATGTTACTCATAAAATTTTGAATATTATCACTTGACAAAATTTATATAAAAAATATTTTAAGGAATCAAAATGTTTGAAACATATAAAAGTTTCTGGGAAACTTATTTATAATTCTTATATTGTATAATCTTATAGCTTGAATATTATTGGAACTCTTGGAGAGTTTTCAAAAGCAATAAATTATTCATTTAAATAAGAAACATACCGAATTGGATTGGTCCTGAAGTACCATATCTTTAGTGAAATTGATGCACTAATGTATCTTGCAAATACTAGAAAGCTAATATAGTCTTTTCAGTTAATTTGTTAGCAAGGTATAGTTCTACTCCTACTAGGAGAAATCAGAATGAGTTCAAACACACATGTGGTACCTAAAGAGACTACCGATATGGGATTATTTTATTCTAAAAATTACAGTACCGATCTTGTTGGTTATGCTGATGTTGGGTATTTATATGATCCGCATAAAGTTTGGTCTCAAACAGACTATATGTTCATATGTGGTGGTACTGTCATATCTTGGAGATCTATAAAGCAGTCTATCATAGTCACTTCATCGAACCATGCTGAGATAATAGCTATTCATGAGCAAGACGAGAATACGTGTGGTTGAGGTCCATGATACATCTCATTCGAGAAAATGTGATTTGAAATGTGACCAAGTACCCACAATTTTATATGAAGATAATGCAACATGCATAACACAAATTAAGGGAGGACTCATAAAAGAAGATAGAACAAAGCACATTTCGCCAAAGCTTTTCTACATACATGAGCTCCAAAAGAATGGTGCAACAAATTCGTCAAGTGACAATGTGGCTGATGTTGACTCCCAATTTTGGCTCCTTTTTTTTTATAAAATTATTTTCTCGATACTTAGAATTTCTGAATATTTTTTCAAAATATAGTTTAACGTTAACAGTTTAAAAATGGTGTTTTTCTTCTAACATCGCATGTTATAAATTTAATCAAAAATAAATAAATAAAGATATTTTAAATTATCATTTCACTACTTCTTTTAAAATGAATAAATAAATATATGTTAGCATATTAATATAATACTTACTATATTATCATATTTTTTACAAATTTACTTAGCATATTAATATAATCCTTGTTGTATTATTATATTTTCTAACAAATTTACTCTACTTTATTTTTTATTTATTTAATTTTAAATTATAGCTAAACGAATTTTAATATAAAATATGTACATATTTGAAATCATGCGCGTATGTATATGTATCTATAGGTGTGGAAAATATATATATATATATATATATATATATATATATATATATATATGTATTTATATATATATATATACACTTTTTGGAAAACTAACTAGAATGAAATAAGTATCGTTAATTTAATTAAATGAAAAAGGGTAAGAAAAATTAATTTTTTTCTTATAAACGTAATTTTCTTAGGCCATTTACTCCTTGCTTTTCAGCAAAAATACCAGCCCAAAAATCTGCCTCAAGCCCAATTTGACCTTGACTCGGCCCAACCTTAAACCCCTAATACTATCTCACCTCTCAGCCAAACTAACGATCTCCTCTCTCCCATCTGCCAACGCCGATCATCTTCTGACCACCAGATAATGGCAAATTCTGGTGGTCTTAGCCTTTTCCACCCACTTTTTCTCCGTTTTAACTGCCCCATCACTTTACTCATCTCTCTCACAGCTTTTGTCTTCTCAAAACAGAGCTACAAAGCTCTTAATATCCACTGCCTCTTCTGAAAAAAGTGGAAGAATTGAAGAACCATCGGACTAGAAGTTGTTATACCTAAAAATCGATGGTCCAAGTTTTTCACCTTGAAATAGCCTTTTCCTATCTTCACATCAACCTAAAAAAGGTGAACAATCAATAATCAACCTTTCTCTTCTTCCAGTTTGGCCCCTCTATTTCTCTTTGAGATTTGGGGATTTCCAAGAATTCAATATTATAATTCTTAGAGCCACTATGATAACCGTTGCAGCACTCTTAAATTTTGGCTACGAAAAAGGCTCAAAAATACCCCTGAACTATCTAAAATAGCTCAAAAATACCCCTCGTTAGATTTTTGACTCAAAAATACCCCTCCGTTAAATATTTAGCTCAAAAATACCTCTCCCTCTAACGGAAAAGATCAAAAATACCCCTGAACTATCTGAAATTGATTAAAAATACCCCTGGTTAGTTTTTTGGCTCAAAAATACCCCTCCCCTTAACGAAATTCCACCAAGCATGCCACCTAGATAAAAAAAAACACGTGGCTATGCCACATTACCATCCACATGTAAAATGTTATATTTTTTAATTGGCATAATACATAAATATGACCCTAAACTTGACACCAAATTATAACATTGACCTTAAACTTTGATAGTGCACAAGTATGCCCTTTAACTATATAAAACCTGAACAAAAAGACACTCCAATTTTCCAACTACACGCGTGTACCTCACTTGCTCTGACGTGGATTACTAATCCACTCATATGGTGCCACCTAATAAAAAACACATTATAAGTATGATTTTTAACTTTGTCGGTGCACAAATAGGCCCTTTAACTATACAAAAACTGAACAAAAAAACCCTTCAATTTCAACTCGGGCGCGTGCCGTTTTGCGTGTACAACGTGCGTTTTTCTACATAGGATCGGAGTATTTATTTGTTCAGATTTTAAATAGCTAAAGGTCCTATTTGTGTACTGTCAAAGTTTAAGGTCAATGTTATAATTTGGTGTCAATTTTAGGGTCATATTTATGTATTATGTCTTTTTAATTATATGACATTCCTTTCTTCTTTATTTTTATTTATTTTTATTTTTTTGCAAAACAGTTTTATTGATCTGGAAAAAAATATGATCACTAAAATTAAAAAAATTTAAAATTATTTAAATAAAATAAATCAATATTTTTGCTGAATTTAGTTTAATGTTTTTGAAATTTCTCGACATTGGGAAGGTACTAAATAAATTTTGTTAAAGGAGTAAAAATTATTCAATTTTTTTCATTATATGATAAACTTTTCACTTAGATTATTAAAGAAAATTATATTCATGTTTTTCTAATAATTAAAATATATTAAATGTCATTTACTTTTCTAAAAGTGGAATTTTCAAAAATTCTAAGAATACTTGATGATTAAACATAAAATTAGAAAAACTACCAACATTCATTGAGTTCAGAAAAAAATAAATCAACATCACTGAATATAATATTTTTATTTAACTCTTTCATCAAGAAGAAAGGAATGTCATATAATTAAAAAATACTAACATTTTACATGTGGATGGTAATGTGGCATAGTCACGTAATTTCTTTTTTATGGAAAAGGCTCAAAAATATTTCGTCTTTGATGATCCTAATGTGATTAGGCCGATTTTGTCTTTTAGGGAATCCCTCATGCAACAGTGAAGTTGTAGCCATGTGATCGGGAGGTCATATGGTTCGAACTCCTAATCATAGAAACCACCTCTTTTGTATAGTTGTGACTTATGAGGTGAAGTCGTGCATTTATATAATATGTTTCTTCCCTAGTCCTTGTTCATAGTTAGAGCCTTTAACTAACAATTCTCAAATCAACATTTGTTTAATGTTTTGTTATAATCACTTCAGTGGTAATATTAAAACTATAGTTACAATCTACAATGTATTTATAATTTACTCACTATGCTATTACGTTGCTGCTTTATGTATTAAACTTTAATGTTCAAGAAATTTTAGAGGTCGGTATTATAAGTTGGCTAACTTTTTCTGGTGAAGTGAAATAATTTCTTTCTACTAGTATTCATTCCTTACATATGATTAGATTTTGAATTTCACTAGGAAGAACTACAACGAATAATACATCAAGGTATTTTTTAGCCTTTTGCGTAAAAAAAAACATGTGACTATGCCACATTATCATCCACATGTAAAATGTTAGTATTTTTTAATTATATGACATTCCTTTCTTCTTGATGAAAGAGTTAAATAAAAAGATTATATTTATTGATGTTGATTTATTTTTTCTGAACTCAATGAGTGTTGATAGTTTTTCTAATTTCGTGTTTAATCATCAAGTATTTTAGAATATTTGAAAATTCCACTTTCAGAAAAGTAAAATGACATTTAATATATTTTAATTATTAGAAAAATATGGATATAATTTTCTTTAATAATCTAAGTGAAAAGTTTATCATATAATAAAAAAAAAATGAATAATTTATACTCCTTTAACAAAATTTATTTAGTACCTTCCCAATGTCGAGAAATTCCAAAAACATTAAACTAAATCCAGTAAAAACACTGATTTATTTTATTTAAATATTTTTTAAAAAAATTAATTTTACTGATCATATTTTTTTAAAAATCAATAAAACTGCTTTGTAAAAAAATAAAAATAAAGAAGAAAGGAATGTCATATAACTAAAAAATATAACATTTTACATGTGGATGGTAGTGTGGCATAGCCACGTGATTTTTTTTTATTTAAGTGGCATGCTTGGTAGAATTTTGTTAAGAGGGATATTTTTGAGTCAAATATTTAGCCGAGGGTATTTTTGAGCCAAAAACTAAGAGGAGCTTTTTTTATCCATTTCAGATAGTTCAGGTATTTTTAATCCTTTTTTGAATTTCATTTAAGAAAGAGGTATTTTTAAGCTAAATATTTAATAAAAAGGTATTTTTAAACCAAAAATCTAACGAACGGATAATTTCTAAGTTATTTCAATAGTGTAGGTATTTTTGAACCTTTGACGTTTTGGCTATACAAGGAGCCTTTGGGCTCCATTTATGAGAGAAAAAATCAGCAAGAACAACCAAGAATTAGCATCTATCATATTAGCAAAAGCATCGACAAATTGGTATGATTTTCCATTGTTAACAGACTTAACAGCCCTTTTAAAAACACTTAAATTTCCTTTAAATTTTTTATTTTTTTTTCAAAAACTCTTGAATTCATCCACTCTCATTGTTAGTGGAACTGGAAAGTGTTTCATTATTATGCATTCTACTGTTAAAGGGGCTATGATGATGCTTATAAATCTTTCAATTTTGAGATGATCATTGAGCACTGAGATGACTTGACCCGTATCTTCGCGTGGCAACCTTTCTCATGCAAATCTGTGTTTTGCAGCCATGGTGTGGCTGGCTTCTCTTTTGCCTTATCATTATATGCATCTGAGCCTAAATTTGTTGAAGAACAAAAGTAGGCGTTTGGACAATATTAGAGTTGGAAGCTGATAAATTCTCTTAAATGCAGAATTTTGAGGTCTCTTCAGTTCTAAGCTCTCATATAAGTGAATTCCATTTATTAGGTTAGCTTAGAAATAGAGAGAATGAGGCTGCAGAGAGTATGGGATTTCTTTCAAGGGTGGTTGCCCCTATCTGCTTTGCCTATGATTCTCCCTTTCTCAACAAAGCAATAACCCTTAAAAAGAAAAAAGAAAAAGAAATATATTCAACTTCAGTTTCTTGGTTCTTCGGTCTGTCTCCTTTATGGCTTTGGAAACTCTTAAAGAGGCAATGATGAGAACTTTCTTCTAAATCCGAGCACTGATTCGGGCATGGAGACGATCCAGTCAGTATCTTGGGTGGCAACCCGGTGTGGCTGTGAATGCTAAAGGTGTCTACCATGGCATTATGCTACCTGTGATTGAGATTCTTCTCTCACACACGCAACCCATGTTTTGCAGCCATGGCGTGGTTGGCTTCTCTTTTGCCTTATCATCACACATATCTGGGCCTCAATTTGCTAAAGAAAATATGTCAAACCCACGTCCTTTTGCTTACAAATTATATTGCTTTTTTTTTTCTTTCTCGTAATGTATTGCCAATCTTTTAATAACTCAAGAATGAGGCAAAATGTGGGATTTTTGTGATAGTGATTGTCTTCCATATCTGGCAAGCACATGATTTGCATTCCTTTGTTTTGCTTACTTTTTTTTTCAGTTACCACGTTTGTATTTCCTCACAAGTATGAATATGTGCAATAGATGAAAAAAAAAAAATTCTCTGTGCAAACCAAGCAAATGAATTCCAATTTTCTGCTTTAAATTCTTACCAGCCTTGCTCTGTCGTGAACTTTCTTGGTCTGAAATCTTCACTTCTCGGTGTTTATACAAGCTGATATAGCTCTTGTATGCTTTCTATATGATAGTAGCTGGAAATTATGATGGTATATTCGTCTGTTTGAACAATTTTATCAATTTTCTGGAAGTATAAATGAGACTATTAAAACCCCTCCCCTAAACTTTTATTTACCTTTGCATACACATATTGGTATCTCTTACTAAAAATATTACGCGCATTATCATTTGAAATTTACGTTTGGTTTCGTGTATTTGAAATTGTTTAATTCTTTAAACGAATAGCAATTTAATCGTTCCCTTTTGCCTCTTAGATATTAAATTTGGCATTCTTGCTGGCTTTAGATGTTAAATGGATGAAAATTGATTGATAAATATATCTCTTAGATTTTCATGGCCATTAATGCTTCTTTAATATGATATAATAACCCATCTTTTGAAATCGAGTTAGTTCTTTGCTAATTAGTAACTTTGGATTAATAAAACATAAGTTTTTGCGGAAAGTCGACTTTAGTAATTTTGGATATGATGAATCAAATTTTACTCTATTTATTTTATTTATTATCATTATTATTATTATTCATTAATCTCAAGTAAAAGATGGCACTTCGCAAGCCCCCTTTTAGGATTTCTAACGACGAAAAGTATTTATTTATTTATTTTTAGCTGCATCGTAATAATAATAAATTCTCAAGTCACTAGATATTTAAATAATTATGTATTTTATGTGTTCACTTAGTGTAGGATAATTAACTTTATAAAATTTGATTAAAAAAAGCTAAAGAGTTAAAATTTGGAGTTCTTAATATAATTAACTTTTCTTAATTATAAATTGAAAGCTCTCGTAAGGAATTAATTTTAAATAACTTTTTTTTTTTTTGACAAATATGGTTGAAACATTTTTAGGATGTCTCGTAAATATTATCTTAAGTAATTTTGAAAGTAAGTCTTATGACGAGGTTTAATGTTATTCTTATAAAGAATTAGCATATGTTATCTTGCAAAAGATAATTTTTTCTTTTTACTCCTTACCTTTTTTTTCTTAATATAATTTTAGTTTTCTTATTTAATCTAAGTTTGGTTAGTTAACTGTAGTTAACGGATCTTTTAGGGTGCCTAATTCCTTCCCTTTAGGATAATTAGAATCCTTACCTAGAATTTTAGGTTATGTAGACCTTAAAATGAAGTCTTTAATTTCTTTAATCACATAGTTTATAATAGGTGTCCTAATTCACCGTAGAACTAATTAGGTGGCGACTTCCTTAAATTTGTTTAAAAGTTTTTCAATATGTTGTACGCTATTTTGATCCGTGTTAAAATGGGGTATAACAGCTTATTTATTCATCAAGTCTCTTCCAACTACAACTTTCAAGAAGATGATGCACAAGATCGGGATGCAAAGGTTCAAGAATTTTCTCATTAGGGGGAATAAATACCCGTTGTACTCTTTTTTTCTTACGTTGTCCCACTGAATTTTCCTTGTAAGGTTTTTAATGAGTCAGTATATATGCGTATTGTTAGCAATGTGTACTCTTTTTTCTTCACTAGATTTTTGTTTCACTGGGTTTTTTCTAGTAAGACTTTAACGAGACACATTATTTATCAATTAGATATTGAAGGGGAGTGTTATAAATGTATGGCAAAATGTCCTTTTGGACCCCTGTACTATATCGGTTTTGTAAGTTGAACACTTCTACTTACATGTTTGTCATCTGAACCCTTTAACTCATTAAAAAACAACATTTTACATCCTTTGACCATTGACCGAGCTTATGTGGCATTCAAATGCTGATTAGGACAAAAAAAGTGTAGTCACACGTCTGGGGGTGTGAGTGGTGTCAATTTTTGGTCAATTTTATATTAAAATAATTTTTAAAAAAAAAAAAAGTGGCACTCAATTTTTTTTCATTTTTTAATTTAAAAATATTTTAAAAAATTAAAAAATAATAAATTTTTAAAAAATAAAATTAAAAAAAAAAAATCACCCCCAACCCCCTCCCCCAATCCAGCCACTCCCCCACCCCACCCAGCCCCGTCCCAGCACCCCTGCGCAGCCCCATCGCAGCACCCCCTACCCCACCCAGCCCCATCTCAATACCCTCAACCCCACCCAGCCTCATCCCAGCCCCCCCCCCCCCCACTTGATACCAACAACAATGTACAAAAAATTCACTTTCATTAGCATCTCAACTTCACCATTTTCCCTCAAAAAAAAATTCAAACCCTCCATTGATGCCAACAACAATGTACAATCGCCCTCCATTGTCCACCATTTCACTTCTCCATTCAAACTCAAACAAGTCATTGCCTTCCTCATCAAAAGCAACAAACATCTCTCCCTCCTTCCCCTTCCTCGTATTGCTTCCATTTGTGCGCTCACTCCTCACTTTTCCTTCGCACAGCAGATCTGGGCAATCCCTGAAGAGGATCTTTGCTTCTTTTTTTTTGTCAAGTCTTTGCTGTGGTTGATATTGTTGTTGTTGTTCATTGTAAAAAAGAAAAAATTGAATTACCCAAATCACAAAAATTTCAAAGAAAGTATAAAAATTGAATTTTTATATTGAATTTCAAGTTTCTCAAATTACCCAAATCACAAAAAATTCAAAGAAAGCATAAAAATTGAGTCTTTACGTTGGATTTCAAGTTTCTTGAATCACCCAAATCACAAAAATCTTCAAAAAATTTTCTTTTCAAACTTCTTAAATTTTTTGGCCCTTACTTTTAAATTTTTTCGTAGAGCAAGAAGAATAATAAGATGAAGATGATAAAAGAAATGAAGAATGAGAAAAGGAGGAAGAAGAATAAGAAAAAGAAGAAGAAAGAAGAAACGGAGAAAGAAAGAATGGAAAAGGCAGAAAAAAAAAAAAGGAAAGAGAGAGAAGAGGGGTGTTTGTTTATTTATTTATTTATTTTAATATTTAATATTTTTTATATATAAAAATGATGTGAAAAATGACGTGATAGATGTGACAGCTGACGTGGAGCGAGTGTACATACTCATCGAAAAAGTATTTAAAATGTTATTTTTTAATGGGTTAAAGGGTTCAGATGACAAACATAAACCGATATAGTATAAGGATGCATAAGATCATTTTGCCTAAATATATTTTTATTATAGTGAATGTCTATTAAGAATATAGATAAGATCTATAGATGTATTTGATAAAAAAAAAAAATTCTTTTAAGAGAAATAAAAGTTACTCTCTCTTCACCCTTGCTCTTTTTGTTCTCTATTTTATTTTTCATAACAAATAATGTTTTTTCCAACATAATTTCTAGAAGGTTACTGAAATATCAGACAATAGATAATTCAACCTTCCGTTGTTCTCGTTGTTCCATCACCATCTACTCTGTTCAGATTCTAGAAATGCTATTGGATTTTAATTTTGCATTGACAAAAGATAATTCTACTCAATCAAATTATTTAAAAAGATATTTAAGAAAAAGCGTTTGATTATGACGTACGTTTTATATCTAATCAATATAACTTACCGAATGTAGCAATAAGTTGGTTGCCTTCTTTCTCTTGTTATCAATTCATGACAACTATTATGTCAGAAATCGTAAGTATGTTATTCAAAAGTCTTACATTGTAAGAAATCATAAGTAAATTACCGGTTAATAATTTTATACTAATAATTAAAAATTTAAAATTGATAACTTGAAGAATAGGACAAATAACTTTTTAAAGTTTGTTAAGACACTCACTCTACTCGATAGTCTGCACCAATATATTTTCTTTTTTTGATTTATTCTAAAAGAATAATGTTTTTTACATTAAAATAATTAATATTAAGTTTGTTATTTTGGTATTTTTTATAGATGAGTTACCACCATACATTATACATGCATGTACTTATTAAATTTTAGAAGCTTGCCGAAGTATCACTTGGACCACCAGACAACCAATCCCATTAATATAAATCAACTGTCTTCTATACTCAAATCAACTTTCTCACAATATCCATTTTCTAAATTCTCTCTACACAAATTCCATGGCTAATTCCAATGACAACAACAATGAGGTTGTCAATGAAACTTCTTGGTACAAAATCTATAAGGACGGTCGAGTTGAACGTTTATACGACACACTTGGTTTAGAATACGTGCCCCCATCACTTGAAGATCCTGCCACTGGTGTCTCATCCAAAGATGTTACAATTTCACGACATGTTTCTGCTAGACTCTACCTTCCCAAAAAAAGCATCACTTCATCCCAAAAACTTCCCATTTTAGTGTATTATCACGGAGGTGCACTAGTTCTTGGATCTGCTTTCTTTAACATGTACCACAATTACCTCAACGTTTTGGTTTCTGAATCAAACGCAATCGCGGTTTCAATAGAGTATCGATTAGCCCCTGAGCATGACGTGCAGACAATTTACGAAGATTCTTGGACCGCACTTCAATGGGTCGCATCACACGCTAGTGAAAAATTCACTAGCGCTAATGAAGACCCGTGGCTAAAAAATTACGGAGATTTTAGCCGATTGTCTATATGTGGAGACAGTGCTGGTGGCAACATAGTTTATCATACGGTCATGAGAGCTGGAAAAGAAGGTGGTATTAATACAAATGTTACCATTAATGGTTCGATTTTAGTTTGTCCTTACTTGCTAGTCCCACTTGAGAACATTGAACAAGGTCTATCGTACAAGAATTGGACTATTATTAGTTCACCAACAGAAGCTGGTCTACATAGTCCAATGATTAATCCACTTGCTGAGAAGGCTCCTTCTTTGTCTCAATTGGGTTGTTCTAGAATGTTGTTGTGTTTTGCAGAGAAAGATGAGCATTTACCAAAAGAAATTGGGGTTCAATTTGCTGAGGGCGTGAAGAAAAGTGGATGGAAAGGAGATTTGGAGTTCATTGTAGTTGAAGATGAAGATCATTGCTTTCAATTGGTTAATCCTGAAATGGAGAAATCTCGAGATTTGATTAAGCGTTTTGCTTCTTTCATCCAGCATAAGTAATGAGATTGTACACTACTATAGTATATAACAACCTTGCAATTGTTTTTTTTGTTGTTGTTGTTTCAATAATTCTCTTATCTTGATTTCTATTATAATGAAATGTCATTTTTGTCAACCGTGTTAAAGTTAGCATGTTGCAATCTATGATTTGGACTCGACAGGAATGGACCTCTAATCTTGTATTATGGCTTCTGCCACTACTGTAGAGTCTTTAAATTCCTATTTTATGGCTTAAAACAAATTTTTCTTTAGTAATTTTTTTAATTTTGACGTTCACATAACATGTTTAAAAGTCATACGATTAAAAAATATTTTTGATATTTGATATGTTTTTAATTTAAAATTAAAATATTTAAAAATCATCTTATTTTTTAATTTTTATATCAAGTTATAATGTGTGATAATTTCAAACGGGAGTAATTTTTATGGTGGTGGTGCCAAGACACCACGAATTCCTCATATCCGAAAGATCACACGTGGCATAAGCTCGGATGGGCGATGCAGTCTAGGCTCCTAGACAAATTATTTTTATTTCAAAACCTTGTTGGCTTATTGCACGAGAAAAAAAATAATAAAAAAAGGGGCAGACATTATGGGCTAGTCGTGCTTCCAATTAACTGGAAATCTGGAATCAAGCATTGTGTACTAGGAATAATTAAATTTTACAATGCAGAGTTTAACGATGCTTCAATTCTCTTTGAGATTAATTACAGAGTTCTTCTTTTTGTTTATTTATATATCGTTAAAAAACATTCAGTCATGTATTTCTCTATTTTAATTTATTTGTTTGATTTTGATTTGATATAAATAAAATTAAAAAAATTAAAATGTTATGATTTCAAATTAAAGATATGTATATTGTTCAATTTTATAATTTAAAATATATCAGGAAGAAAGTGAAAATTTCTTAAAAAGTAATTTTTTAAAAAAAAAATATGTAACACTAATAAATTGAAACGGAGGAATTACAAACTAATAAAACATTGTGCTATGAATATTTGCCCTTTAAGTTGCGAATATTTGTGCAATATTTGTGCATGTTCGGTGTTTCTATATTTGTTTAAACAATTGGAACTTATATTCATTTTCTAGAGATTTGAGTATTTTCAAATCTTTAAAATTTAACCGCTATTTCTCACTACTTCTTCCAAACCACACACGAACTATATCTCTACTAGGGGAAAAAAAGGGAAACACCGTTCATCAAAAGTAAAAGTGCAGTCAAATGCATTGAAACTTTTGCTGTATATGAGATTTGTTGAATGGTAAAAATAATGTAAGAACTAAAAATTTTAGTTAATACTAAAAATAAAAATATAAAGAATTAAACACATGAAAAAAGTAAAAGGGGTCCAACATCTATTATATAACATAAAAAATAATCTTAATCATGTATAAATAGTGTAAAAGTTTTTGAAGAGGAATCGGATGAATCCTTCGAATGTCGATCCTATCTAGCTCCGTCCCTAGGTCGGACCATAAGAATCTCAGTCTTATCCTATATTCTTACAAGACGTCATTTTCAAGACTTGTCGACTTGAACCAATAATCTTTTAATCACATAACAACTATTTTATCAATTAGACATTAGAGAGAGAAAGACCCACTGCCCTCTAAAATTCCCTTCCTACTCTTCAATTCATACGGGTTCCATGACCGCCTACCCTACCTCCTCCAAGGATACCGCACCGAAACCACCAGATCCACCCCATGGAGAAAAGTGTGAAATGTCAGTGGACCACCCAGTTAAACCCTCTTATAGTGAGATTGTGCAAGAAAAGCCAATCATTTCAGAAATCATAAATCAATTTAGGGGTGTGCATCAGTTGGTTCGGTTCGATTTTATATATTATCGGTTCGGTTTATCGGTTTTCAGTTTTTAAATATGATAAACCAATAACCAAAATAATAAGATATTTTTTATCGGTTTTTAGTCCTTAACGGTTCGGTTTTCGGTTTAACCGATAAGAAAATACTCATAAAATAGAAATAGTAGTAACTACCATGAAAAAAAATCGAATCTTAGTTGCAACCACAAATCCTACATGATGTGTTTTAATTTACAACAATCTTCAAGTTTGAACTAAATGTTGTTAGGAGAAATTAAGAAAAGTATATAATAAGTCATATATATATATATATATATATATATATATATACATATATATACATATATATACATATATATATACATATTCTTATTGGGTTATCGGTTTACCCAATAACCCAATAAGAAAAAATCGAACCGAATCAATAACCCAATAAATTTTTTTATAAAACCATTAAAAAATTGTAAACCCAATAACAATAAATCAATAACATTTTTATCGGTCGGTTCGATTTTTGTACACCGCTAAATTAATTTGAGGAAACCAATCCATCGGCCATCTCACCGGAATCAGAAGAGGAGAGCTCAATCCCCCTATTCGTCGAGGATAGGATAAGACTCTACACTCCCTAGCAACACTCAATTATTATCAAGGTAGTTGGTAAAATGTTCAACCATCAATATTGGAAGAGTAAATTAGCGGATCTATGAAAACTCAAGGAGAGTTTTGCCCTAATTAACTTGGGACTGGATTATTACACAGTGAAACTAGGAGATATCAAATCTCAAGAATTTGGGAACCCAATTTTGTTCCCAAACAATTACAAATCCAAACAACGGCAATCTTGATCCGGCTACCACAACACCCAACCAAAATCTATGATAAAGAGATTCTGGAGAAAGTGGGAGAAAAGTTGGGAAATTGTTAAAGATCTACACCTATACTTCTTCGACTCTGAGGGGCAGGTACGCTCTCATATGCGTCCAAGTACCCCTAGACACACCACTAATGAACTCAATTAACATTGGTAATCACCAACAACCAATTCTCTACGAAGGAGAAGAGTTTCTGTGTAAGAGATGCGGACGTCGCACACCTAAACCTCATACCCACATTAAAGATCAAAGATACCTAAGCAGTCACTGGATCAATAACTTACAGCAAACCCAAAGATAGAAGAATGGCAAAAAGTAGCTTTTACCAGGAGGAAGAATAATAAATCAAATCGCACTAAGCAGAAGCACCTAGGTACATCCGGTAATATGCAGAATATCAAGGTAAAGCTCTTTAATGCTGCAACAGGTAAGTTCTTAGAAACTAGGAATTTCTAAGACTCCTCTAATGGTGGCCAGGGTTACAACGTATTCCAGGGTTCAGACGCCTATCAAAACCATGACCCGATGGGCAGCCAGGCCCAAAATTATCTTCAACCAATGGGTCCAACTTCTCAAAAGATATACAGGACAAATCGAGGCCCAATACTAACCAACGTAAGAGACCTCTCTGGAACTCTACAAACCATGAGCCTATAAGCCAAAAAGCCTCCACAAGTCAGGGAATGCATAATGGGCCTCTCAAAGGCCCAATGCTTCTCCCAATCACTAACTAAGGCAAAAATGCTAATAGCCCAAACCCACCAGAAATAAATTCCCTGGCAAGCTGTGCTAAGCCTCCCAATTCTACAGAGGTGGAAAATAAAAAGTGTCAACTCAGCACTAATTCCACCTCAAATACTCAAATGTTTTCTCTGCTCTCCATACAGTTGTCGGCGTCTATCAGCAACAGTGATATGGTTGTCACTTCAGTTATGTTCACATTAAGTACCAAGCTCAATGTTAATGATGAGGAAAACTCAAAGGTCTCCCTTAGCCTTTTCTCCACTGTGAACTACTTTTAACTCCAAAAGTGGTCTTACTACTCTAAACTCTCTTTCCAAACCTCACAATGTCAATACCGACCTCAACCCTGGAAAATATACTCTTCATAACAAATCTTCTACCCCTGGATCACCTTCCAGCATCATGGCTGGCAATGTTTCTCCGAAATTATAGTTCCTCTGAACCTCAAAATAGGGAGCATAAATGTTCAAATCCTGATCCAAGACCCGAGCTACCTAGATCAACTGATAATGGAAGGTCTCAACCAAGGTTTTGCGAACTACGGACAGACTATATGAATGTCCACAATAATAAAAATCATGCATCAGCATTTCCAAGGAAACCTAACCTCGAAATTAGTCAACTTCGAATTGAAAAACATGAGTCAGTGCCTCCTTTTTCTACCTCTAAGGGTGTCGGAAATGCTAGAAATGGGGCCAGCTTTTATTCTAAGCTCTCGGGGCCCCCTCTCACAAATGACCCCAACAAACCTACCACCTTCTACTCTATTCTTGGAAATGCAAGAAGGGGAGAAAACCATCCAAGAACTGAAGAAAAATAACAAAGAGATGGAAAAAATTGTTTCATCTCTCAAAACCCCAAAAGCCGACGTAGTCACTCTCGAAAAACCTCTAAACCACTTCTTCGAGGACCTTATCAGCGAGATGATTCTAGTGTTACTCCCACTAGAACTCAACAAGTTAAACTTGGAAGTTCATCTCCCTGGAATGGAAATCTTCTACAAGACCAAAATTGTCCCACAAGCAAAAAAGAAAAAAAAACATCCCCCTCAGGGAACATTAGCACAAATGAGTGGGAAGGAAACGATGGCAGACCCACCCAGTAAAATATCCACGATCACGAAGAACTACATCATATGAAATGCTAGGGGGCTAACAATCTCGAGTTTAGAAGGCATAGTAAGGCTATGGTTCAAATGTACAACCCCTCTCTCTTAGCCATCCTTGAAACCAGAATGAGTGATCACAAAACCTGACTAAGAAACTTGGTTTTAATAGCCAAATTCAGTTCCCTACCACTGGTAGTTCAGGTGGTATTGTGATTATGTGGAACAGTTGTGCTCTTAGCATCAATGATACTGGCATTCTCCCTCAAGTGATTCATGTCTCTGTCAAGGTAAATGACCCCTCTTCTCTCTAGTTTTTAAGTGTTGTATATGCTAGAAATCTATTTGAGAATAGGAAAAGCTTACGGAACAATCTCTCTAACTTTGTTGTTTCTATTATAGTCATCCCAAATAACTCTTGGGTCATAGGAAGACTTTAATAAAGTTTTGAAAGCTTTTGAGAAATTTGGGGGAAACTGCATTAATAATAATAGGGTTGCTTGCTTCTGGGACTGTATTAATTCTTGTGCTCTAGTGGGACTTAGGCTTTAAAGGTAGTAAATTTACTTGGACCAACAAAAGGTACAAGAATAGACACTTTCTTATTCTAGAAAGACTAGATAAATGCCTTGCTAATAATGTCTGGATCACTCAATTCCCTGAAGCATCTGTCACTCACCTCCCCAGAACCCACTTTGACCATTGCCCTATCCTTCTTTCTCTCCAAAGCTATTCCATTCCTCCCTTCATCTCTCAGACCTTTTAGAATGGAATTCATATGGCGATTCCACCCCACCTTTCCTGACTTGGTCAAGGATTTATTTTCTCTTTCCCTCTCTTTTTGTGATGTCATCTCTTCCTTTAAATGGGTTGTTAAGGCTTGGAATAAAAAAACCTTTGGTAACATCTTCAAGAGGAAGAACATAATTCTAGCAAGATTAACTAGCATAAAAAAATCTCCAAATTATGCCCATAGTCCCTTCCTTCACTCCTTGAAACTTCTGTTGAGCCTTATTTCAAACCGGTCGAAACAGCACGCGACGTATGGTGGCGTTAAATGACTCTTGGAATTTGAAAAATTCATTTTTAGAGTCTCCACCTAACTTTTTAGGAAAATTAGGAAAAAACATTTTTTATTATAAAACTCTGTTTTAGTCTATCGAAAAAAAATATTTTAGAGATTCTAAGTAAGGATTTTGGTTGCTCGAGGGGAAGGTATTAGACATCCCTCAGAGCCTATCCAAAGATAGTCCTTACGCTTAGTTTAGGAAAAATCATGAAAATATTATTGCTTCGTTATTTGCATAAGACAGTGGTAAAATACTTTTATTATTTCGAAAGAAAAAAAAAAGAAAGAAAAGGAAATGCGAGGTATAAAAATACACTACCACAATATACAAGGGTATGGTTTATTGTAAAATATATATGCATATTTAAAGGTATGAAATGAGAAAAAAAAATTAACAATAGTATTTTATGAAATTCAATGGCTAATAATTTTAAGGAAGTGTAAAGTTTAGTAGCACATAAGGATAGATATATTGGTGAATTAGTGATTAAGTAAAGAAATTATAATTCCAAGATCATGTGAAAATTTATCTTCTTATAAACATCATTATTCGTACCTACCAAATGTAAAAGTAATTCGTGTTCCAGAATAAATTCACATAAATGCATTTATTGTGAAAGAAAATATAAATAGCATCTAGATGTACTAATTCCTGATTGAATAAACCAATGCATATTAAAAAAATAGCAATGTTCATTTATTTGGGAGATTTTAAAATAAATAAATTTAATTTGGGGAGTGTGAATATAGTTGGAATAAGGTGAAAATAATAGTAATGAATGATGAACGAAGATATAAAGATATCTTGTATGTGGTAGTGCATATATATAAATATACCTCGCGTTTTGGAGAAATTTGAAATCTAAAAAAAAACTCATAACAAATGCCAGGAAGTGAAATTATACGGTGACAATATTATAAGACAACTTAGAGGACATTGTAATACTTTGAAAGAAAAAAAAATTAATGGGGATTAAAGGGCTTTGTTTTCATAGCAAGCATTTATATCTTTTAAAATCATGTTATAGCTTCTAAAAAAATCATCTGCTCATTGGGGCTCTATTTATTTTATTTTATTTGTTCAAAAAAAATAACAGTCAATTAAAAAAATAGTCGAAAATAGCATGACTTGTAAAGGATTTTTTTTTTTTACTTTAGTCCTAAAATGAATATACATATTATCAAAAGTTATTCAAGGCCAAATTCGTCAAATTTCTTTTAGTTGAGGTTAGACTAAAAGACGTAAAGTCAACTTCTAATGGGTAAAGTAAACAAATAACTATGTTTCATCAGTATGTGTCTAGGCAATTCATAAGGGTCAGAATATAAAATCAAACAAGGACCTAGTATAATTTAAAAGAAAAAGTGTTAGTAAACAATAGTATCAACACAATTGAGCAAGGGAGAAAAAGACAAAATCGGAAGAGTTGTTAGATTCTCTTATAGAATTCATCTGCGTTTGAGTGGCTCGAGGTACAACTAGACTCGATCAAGGATGAATAATAGCGGACACAAGCTTTGATTTGGACATAGATGGAGTTCTTTCAAACTCCAAATGCGCTCCTGAGTGTACATGCGAAAAGAGAAAATAAGAAAAAATTAGCATAATCTTGATCTCGACAAAACAGACTTATGAGATAAATGAATTAAGTTATCTTCTAATTCTAAACTCAAAAAAGATCTTAACTAATTCAGTATTTTACACACCATCATTCAAGTTTTAGGTGAATAAGAAACCATCAGAAACAAACTTCTCACGTAATACATAATCAGGATGAAGCTGTGAGATGCTTAACTATCCAAACACATCAACACTATTTCAATGGCTTACTAGACACATATAGTACCGTTCGGACATCAAAGCAATACATATGGCTAGGATACTTATAAAACTTTGCAAATTGCACTTTCTTATTACCAAACATTTCATGATCTAAGTGTCTAGAAAAACTCATACGAGTAGTGGGTGAATATGGACCCTGTAGACTCAATTTTCAGAATTTGTTAAGAGTATTCCAACTAGAAGACGATGAAATGAGTTTGGACGGGAAATAAGTCATCAGATAACCTAACAGATTCCAACACATAAGCACAGGTCGTTGGGTTGGTTAATTAAAAGGCATTCATATGGTCAGCTGGACTAAGATTATAAGCTCCGAGATATGGCTTGTGTTGTGTAGCAAGACTGAGGCTTTTCCGTCAAAATTTCAGCGATGAACTCGACTACGAAACTCCAACTCGTACCGAATCAAAAAGAAAACGACAATTTTTTAGGCTTTTGGGCGAATTTCTTACTTTGTATACTCGATCTCTCTTTTTTTTCAACCTTCTTCACACTCTTTTTTTCTCTCTCAATTTTCTCCACCCTTTCCTATCTTCAACCATTTTTTGCCTTTTTCAACTTCTTAAACTCTCTATTTTTCTCTCGAATTCACTTGCTCTTTTTCAGATCTTCCACCTTGTTTTTTTTTTCGAACTCTCTCTAATTTTTTGAACTCTCCAGCCTTTCTTTTCTCAGATCTTTTTCCTCCTTTTCTCCCTCTCCCTGAGATGATGGAGAAACCTCCTATTTATAGGTGAATTTGGACTTGAAAATCTGGATTTGAAACTCAAATTAAACCAACCTTGTAGAAAATTGATTTGAAATTTGAAATCACTCTCTGAATCTGAATATCCACTTTTCAGGCCATTTAATGACTCGTTTGAGCCTCCTTTCCCGTTGTTATACCGATTATGGCCTGTTTTTTCTCTGTTCTTGGAGGATTTGCAACCTGGAGGGTATGTTTTGGTGAGATTCTCACAGCGGGGGTGGCAGGCGGCCAGCTAGCAAAAGTTTTCGGGTCTGCATTTTTAGGGGGTGATGGAGGAAGGGTGATGAAGAGAGAAGGGGAAGAGCAATTGATTTAAGCTGATTTTGGGAAAATTGAAAGAAACTCATCGCTCTTTTTTGGGGGATTGAAGCAATACGCATGAGCTGCCTTCTTTCAAAAAGAGAAAGGGACAAGTGAGGAGCATTTAATGCCTCAACTCTTTGAAATTTTGACCAAGTTTCAATCCGTCCGATCGGTCCTAAAAATAATAATAGTAAAAAAAGTTGTATATATATATATATGCAAATAAATGTATGAAAAGTTAAATTATTTTTTATCGGCTCGATCTTCGTCCGGGCAGTCTGAATTTTAATTTAAAGAAGAGAGAAATATATATATATATATATATAAATAAATAATTAAATAAAAGAATTATATATGCCTACATATGCATAAAGACTTTGGGATTCTTCGAATTTAAAATAAATCCACGAATTAGGTTAAATCATATCTGTTGAGGTGGAATGGCAAGACGGGCATCGAAATTATACTGGGTTCGGGCTAATTTTTGGGCTATCAGTCGAGATTTATAAAATAAGAGTTGAGTTTAAAATAAAATAAAATAAAATGGAGTATTATTAGCCCGAATACTTTTTTTTTATTGAAATTAAATTCATCGATGCTTCCTGATATCCTAAAAAAAATTTAAAATTATTTTTAGTTTAACGTATATAAATTGCAGACATAATTTGTACAAACGTCCGACTTAATATTTTTTAACTTTTCTATTAACAAAATACTTATATATATGTATATATATGTGTGTATGTGTGAAAATAAGAATATAATAAAATACATAAAAAATAAAAATATATGTACATCTTGTAAAAGATAAATTTTATGTAGTAAAAAAATATACATATAAGGTCACAATACTGCCCCAAAAATACAGTTAGAAAGAATGTGGATGCGACTATCAAAAGATATATATTTTGCAATTTTGATGTCAAAAATATTTAATTATATTCAATTAAAATAATTTTATAAATGAAAATAAATTTTCTTTTTATTAAAACTTGTAGAAATAGAAACCAAAATACGAATCTTATTTTTATTTAATTTTTTAAAAAAATTATTTAGGGCCGAGGAGCTTCGAAAAAAGTAATTAAGGAAAAAATGCAAGCCAAAATTGGGTGTCAACAACTTCCCTCTAGGGAGACTTTAGCAACATCCTCAGAAGTGAGCAAGAATTTTGGAGAATGAAATCTAGAATAAACTGGCCCACTGAGGGAGACTCTAACACTAGATTCTTTCATACCTCCACCATTAACAAAAGGAGAAGAAATAGGATTAGAGCCATTCAGGATGATAATGGGAACTGGAGTCATTCCTCGGATGATATCAAAACTACCATCCTCAATTTCTACTCTAACCTCTTCTCCACTGAGCAATTTTTCCCCCTCCCCCCTTAGATGCTAGAACAATCCTTCCTCCTATGGATCCATAAAAATATGGATCACCCTGTTCTTGCCAATCCTTCTTCGAATGGAGAAATAAGAAGAGTTGTTTTCTCTTTCAAACCCTATAAAGCTCCAAGTCCTGATGGGATCCATCTCCTTATGTACCATAATATTGGATTATTATGGGCAATGCTACTAACACCTTTTGCAAAGAGACATTCACCTCGGCTACTATGGATCTCAGGGTGAACACCACTTATCTTTACCCCATTCCTAAGTGCTCCAATGCCACTAATCTAAGGAACTTTAGACTTTTCAATACAAAATTGTTACCAAGATCATTGCTAACAGACTGAGACCTTTCCTCTCAAATCTGATTAGCCCCACTCAATCAAGCTTTTTCCCCAACAGAAGAACCTCTGACAATGCTATCATTTTTCAAAAGGTCATCAACCATTTCAGGAAAATGAAGAGGGAAAGGTCCAAAATAATTCTTAAGATAGACCTGGAAAAAGCCTTTGATAGACTAGAATGGTCCTTCATTAGGAAAACCCTTCACTTCTTTAATGTTCCCTCTCAGGTAGCCAACATCATTATGACTTGTATTTCTACTTCCTCCATCTATGTCTTCATTAATAGTGAGAAAACCCCTTTATTCACCCTAACAAGAGGAATTAGACAAGGAGACCTCATCTCACCCTACCTCTCCATAATGTACATGAAACTTTTTTCCAGAAGGATTGACTATGAGGTAGATATTCTCACTTGGAACCCTATATCCATCAGCAGAAAAGGTCCTAACATCTCCCACCTTTTTTTGCTGATGACCTCACTTTATGTACTGAGGTAAATAAGAAAAACTATGAGATAATCAGGGACACTCTCAAAAGCTTCACTCTTCACTCTGGCCAAAAGGTTAATCCCTTGAAATCCAAAGTTCTCTTCTCTAAAAACTGTCCCCAAGATGATAAAATTAGACTGTCTTCCATCTTAGGCATCCCTGTAAGAGAGAACTTTTGTAAATACGTGGTTTTCCCCATTTCCCACCAGAAACCTTGCAATAGGTACTTTCAAGATAACCTCAAAACCAAGCTTGCTGGTTGGGAAATAAAATTTCTTAATATGACTGGCAGAACTATCCTCTCTAAATCTTCCCTGTCCAGCATTCCGACTCATGTCATGCAATTCATCATGCTGACTTCTAAAATTCATAAGCTAATTGATAAGACTCAGAGAGATTTCGTCTGGGGAACTACACCAGACAAAAGAAAAATGCACCTTATCAACTGGCAAATTCTGACAGACACTAAGGCTAATGGGGAGTTGGGACTCCAAAAAACCTCCATCAGAAATACCACCATGTCAACCAGCCTAGCCTGGAGATTCTATGAGTAGCCTAATAGCCTTTGGGCTAGAATCCTCAAGAATAAATACAGTCCCAATGGCATATCTTGCAAACCAACTAGCTTTAGAACTTAAAAAAATATCTATAAGGGTTGGGGAATCTGTAAGACTGCCTCTTCCTAGAAAATCCACAATGAAGAGAAGGTAAACTTCAAGAATGATAGGTGGATCCACCACTGTGAACCACTTCTATCCATTATACATGCCCCCTTCCTCAACATGCCCAGGATATCAAACTGTCCGATGTCTGGCAAAATGGGTGTTGGAACTTCAATGACCTACCGGTTGTCATCCCCGATGACATTATCCAAAGCTTTACAAGCTCCATCATTCCCAATCCTAGAATTAATTTTGATGAGATCATCTGGAACATCACCGGAAATAACATTTTCTCTAATAAGAGTGCTTACAATCATATTGCTAAGACCCTTGGGAATAGCCGCCTTCAACTGAACTTCAATTGGATTTGGAAGGCTAGGCTCCCTCCAAAAATCAAAACCTTATTTTGGTTGAACCAGCATGATAGACTCCCCAATAACCTCAAACTTCTCAAAAGAGGGGTTATTGTCGATCCCAAATGCCCTGTTTGCAACCACCATGAGGAAGACAGTACTTATATCTTTTTTAATTGCCCTATCTTTAAAGATTTTTGGACACTAGTTATCCTTAATTTTAATCAACTCAATCTTCCCACTGTCTAACTTTCTCCCCTCAAACTGGCACTCTGTTTGGAAAAATTATCAATACTCAAGATTTGACAATTACTTAGATCGTTATGATATCATTTCCTTCTGCCTCTGGACCATCTGGAACAATAGAAACTCTAACGTTTTTAACAACTAAAAGAACCATCCCAAATTTCTCCACGCCTATTGCCAAGCAATGAAATATAGGCATCTTACTTCCAAGAATGACTCCAACCACCAAACTCACACTATAAACATTAAATGGAGCCCCCTATCAATCTTGCTTTCAAACTCAACACTGATGGTTTCTACCTTAGGAATCTTGGAAAAGGTAGAATAGGTGGGATAGTTAGGTCTTCCAACGAAGGCTGGGTAATAGGCTTCAGCAGAAGCTTCCATAACACCACCAATAACATGATGGAACTTTTTGCCCTCATTGAAGGCATCAAAATGGTTGAAGTAAATAATCTTTTCCCCTTTGAAATCAATGTAGACTCTCTGAAAATTATCTCTATGTTATCTAATAGTAACCTTCACTATGATGCTTTGATTCTGGACTGTAGATTAAGACTAAGAGGGCTAGAAAACCCAAAAGTCAGCCATTGCTATAGAGAGCAGAATGGGGTGGCAGATGCTTTAGCGAAGGAGGGTGCAAAAACATGCAGATTCAATGAAATAACCTTTTTTGAAGTTCCACCGATGTATGCGAAAAATGCAGTTTGGGCAGACATTTCGGGAACTTTCTTTGAGAGGAAAATTAGTTCTAAGTCTAATGAAAACGTTTCCTTCTTGAATCCTGACTAATCGTTAGGGGGTTGCAATTTAACTAGTTGTTTCTTTTAAGTTTTAATGCACATCTTCTTTACCAAAAAAAAAATAATTTTATCAATTACATCAATACTCCCCTTCATCAAAAGTATCTAAATATTTAACTTTAAAAATAAAAAAAATCATATATACTCTCAAACTATTGAAAATAATAAGTAAATATCCTCTTTTATATTTTTGGGCTATTTGTACCCTTGTTCGCTAACGTTGGGTATGTCTATACCCCTGAACTATTGAAAATGGTACATATATATTCTTTAGTTAGACGGCGCACTTCACATGTCCTCATACGTAAAATTAACCCATTTTCTTAGCAATTTATCCCCTGACCTACCAAAAAAATGTTTTATCATAGAAGTTGGAAGCGAGTTTCGTCTACATGTCCTCGTCCTAACAATTTTTTTTGTGATTGCATTGGTTTGATTCACCAAGAAATAGGCGTGAACGAAACTCCCTTCCAACTCTGTTCATGGAATATTTCGTCGACAGGTTAAGGGATAAATTGCTAAGGTAAAATGGGTTGATTCCTTCCAGATGAGGACACATGGCATACGCCGTCTAATTGAAGGATATATACGTAATATTTTTAATAATTTGGGGATATATACATACCCAAAATTAGATAATAAGGATATAAAGAACTCAAAAGTATAATAGAAGATATTTACGTACTATTTTTAATAAGGGATAATTACATAACTTAGCCAATATTGACTCTTAATTGCCTTATTTAGTCTAGTTTCGATTAATTACAATCCATAGCCTTCTCTTGCTTATTAATTTTTCATAATTACAATTCATAGCCTTTCTCATGTATTTTTTTTCTCTATTTTCTATTACTTTCCTTATTTTTTGGGGATAATACCCACGAAAATACCTGAAGTTTGATAGGATTACCAGTTGAGCATACTGAACTTTGCGGGGGGTCCTATTACCCCCCCCCCCCCCCAAAACTTTTTTTTCGTATTTTAATTGCATATATCTGCCACTTGGCACACTGCGTGTGATTCACGCACATTGAACGCGTGAACAGTGTTAAAAACGTTTTAAAACTCTTTTTTTTTGCCAAACAGCCCCTTAATTTTATAATTATTTAAAGTTTTATATATTTTATTTATTTTTTCATTCTTCTTTCTTCTTTCTTCAACAATGGTTGCTCCATTGTTGAATTGAAATTTAATGAAACTCAATGGTTATAATTTAATGAAACTCGCTAATTGAAACTCAATGGACTATTCGGAAGAGTCAAACTTGGAAACTCGCTAATTTAATTCCGAGTTTCATTAATGGAAATTAAATCTTCCGAGTTCCATTAACGGAAGATTGAATAGTCTCATACATGAAATTAAATTTTTCAAATCTTCCGAGTTCCATTAATGAATTTTCCTAATCTTCCGAGTTTCATTATGGAAATTGAATCATGAAATTAAATTTTTCGAATCTTTCGAGTTCCATTAATGAATTTTCCGAAGCTTCCGAATTTCATTAATGGAAATTGAAAATTTCATTGAGTTTTCAATTAGCGAGTTCCATTCAATTAGCGAGTTTCATTGAATCTTCCATTAATGGAACTCGCTAATTGAATCTTTCGAGTTTCAATGAAAAATTAATGGAAGATTCCATTCAATTATTTGAAAAAACTTTCTTCATAAGCTCAATGAAATCATTTGGAATATTTAATATGGTTGTAATGGTGAAAAAATATTGAAAAGTGATAAAATGAAGAAGAAACCGCGCGTGTACCACACTTCCCACCGAAAAAACTGGGTATACGTTTTGAGGGGGGGTTAATTTCACTTTAAAAAAGTTCGGAGAAATTAATTCCAATTAAAAAAGTATAGGGGGTAATAAGACCCCCGCAAAGTTCAATATGATCCACTGAAAATTTGGTTAAACTTCAGGTATTTCGTGGGTATTATCCCTTTTTTTCCCTTTTTCAGTTTTTCCCTTCTTTTTTCTTTTCCTTTTTTTTCGTTTTCTCTTTCTTTTCTTTTTTCAATTTTTTCGTTTTCTTTTTTTTTCTTTCGTATTTTTTTTCTTTTTCTCCTTTTTTATTTTTATTTTTTCTCTATTTTCTATTACTCTTTTTTTTCCTTTTTCAGTTTTTTTCTTCATTTTTTCTTTTCCTTTTTTTGTTTTCTCTTTCTTCTTTCTTTTTTCAAATTTTTCTTTTTCGTTTTCTTCTTTTCCTTTTTATTTTTTCTCCTTCTATTTTTTTATTTTATCTTTTTCTCTATTTTCTATTACTCTCCTTCTTTTTTTTATATTTTTTCTCCTTTTTCTCATATTTTTTTTCCTTTTTTTCTTTTTATTTTTCTCCTTCTTTTCATTTGTGCGAACTAGCAAATATAAATACAAGTGCGGACTATAAAATATAAATACAAAGGTGAATTATACATACAAATACAAGTGAGAACTATAAAATACAAATATAAATGCGAACTATAATGTATAGATACAAGTGTGAACTATCATTTGTATTTTTTAATTATTGAAAAGGAACGATTGATTTTATTTTTACGAATATTTATTTGTATTTATTTATACGAGTTGTATTTATTGATACAAATAAATACAATTTAATTTTTTATAAAAATACAATATTTATTTGTATTTTTAAAATCATTGATTTCATTTGTTTGTAATTGTATTTGTATCAAGTGATATTTATTTATTTACAAATACAAATAATAATTTTGACATACAAATAAAAAATGGTACATTTTTATCAAATGATACATTGCATATTTATATATTTTAGAATCAAGAAAATACAATTAATGCATTTACTTGTTTGTATACAAATACAAATGATAAATTGTACATAATCACGGCTAAATAAAATATGCAATCAACTTACAAATACAAATATAAAATAATTATTTAAAATAAAAAGACATCGATGAAAATAGAATACAAATACAAATATAATCTAAATATAAAAACACAATAAAATCATAATACAAATATAATCCAATATAATATACAGTCAATTATAAAATACAAATACAAAACAGTTCTTTAAAATTCAAGTGCGAGTTATATAAAATATAAATGATGGTGCTAACTAACAAATACAAATACAAGTGCAAACTATAAAATATAAATATAAACGCGAACTACAAAATACAGATATAAGAGTGAACTTTAAAATACAAATACAAATATAGTTGTATCAATGAATACAAAAATATAAATGATGGTGTGACTACAAATAGGTAAACAATTATAGTATTTATGTTATCATAAATGACTTGTGCTCGAGTAGTTATATTTTTTAAAAATATAAAATAGAACAACAAAATGATAAAGAAAATAAGTACAAAATAGAAAAGAAAAAAAAGAAAAAAAAAAGAGAGATAGATGAGAGAAAAAATATATAAAAAATAAAAATAGAAAAAAGACGAAGAAAAAATGAGGAAAACACGAAAAAAATATAGAAAAATAAAAATAAAAATAAATGGTAGTGTTTTTGGCAAGAATAAATATGTAGTGTATTTATATTTTTATGAATACAAACCACTGAGTAAAAATAAATACATCAGCTGTGAATCAAATACAACAGCTAAATGGTACTGTATTTATATTTTATATGAATACAGACTATTGATAAAATCGAATACAGCAGGCGTAAATTGAATACAACGGCTATAAATGATAATTATGTCAAATATGACTATGAAAGGTGAGTTTTTCAGCAAAATGTAATTATTTTTGAAATATCCTCTTTTAATAATTGGTGATATATATGGCCTTTTTCCGCTTTAAAGATAGTGAATTCAAGAACTTTAATAAGTTTTTTTTTTTGGTAAAAGGGGATAATGTCATAAAGCAAAACCAAAGTTTACAGGGATGTAGTTTGTGGCAGAGCCACTGTACACGCGCTAGCAGTAGTGATAGCATAGCTATTATACAGACTATTATATAAAGCCCCTGCACTTATTCCATTCCTCCGTCTATAAATTAGTCCTCCACTTCTATCAGCTTGCAAGATATCCTTTAGGGATGTAGGATGGACCCGTAGCAACAAAGGTTCATCAGTAGTAGTATATACATTCACTCTTGCTAGCGGATCGGCCAACTTATTCTATCCCCTGCTAACATGCCGAACTAGTGGTTTATCCAGAGCTCGTAGTAGGTACTTGCAATCATTTAAAATAGATGAATTAATACTTGATGAAACTTGCAATAGTTTTACTAGTTGCTTACAGTCTACACGTATTTCCAGAGGGTTCAACTGATATTGACGAGCGATCGATAGACCTAGCATGAGAGCATGGATTTCTGCCTCTAAAGGGCTAGTAGTGGATATGTGTTCAGTAAAGCCTAAGAGCCAGGCTCCATTGTGGTTTCTAAAGACTCCCGCTATAGTAGCACGACCCGAATCAGGCTTAAAGGTAGCATCCGAATTAAGCATTATAGCCTTGGGTGCCGGAGGTTTTCATTTGACATATAGAGGGAACATATTCTTTTTAAAATATGTTTTCCCGGCCAACAACTAGAACTTAGAAGCTACTGATAAGACACACGCCAGACTTATATTAAAAGACCTTTTCTCAAAGGTACATTTATTATGGCTAGTCCAAAGAGTCCAAAAACAGTAACTAAGAAGAACTTTTGAGGGAATGGGCAAACGAAGGGTTTGGTTAGAGTTGCTTTGCTTTATTTCTAAGATCCTAAGGAGCCACCATTAGGGGTGGTGATCAGTGATAGCTAACATGATATTGTTTATTTGAACAGAGATTCCTAACTCACCCTAAAATAGTTGTACAACCTTACAATGTAAGAAAAAATGGGAAACAGTTTCAGGAAAAGAGTGACAAAGAGGTGAGGAAATACAGTTTATATAATGCAAGTAGGAGGCTGTAGGGAGTCGATTGTGCTGTAAAATCCATAAAAAATGCTTAAGCTTCGGCGGAATACCTAGCTTCCAAATCCACAGGAAATCTACGCCCTCGTTGCTCGTAAGCTCTTTTCTAAGTAAAGTATTTTAACATGAGGCGACAGAAAATATTTTATTATTTGTAAGGCCCCAGACGATTCTGTCAACATTGAAGGCATCATACCGAGGGAAATAAATAGAGTTAATACGACTGAAGATGGTCTGGGTAAAGTCAAATGAGAGCTTAGAGAAAATCCAATGATTATCAGTTTTGTAGGAATCAATATTAGCTTTGAATTCATGCCTTTGAAGGGGCCCTTGAATGAGGTTACAGACAGAACAATTTGGCCTAATCCAAGGGTCAGTAAAGAAAAAGACATGTTTCCCATCTGCAGGTTGCCATTGAAGCCCAATTTGACATTGAACCCAACCTGTCATAATTGTTGTCCAAATTCTAGAATTGTTATCTTTGTGCCTAAGGTACTTAGATCTGAGTATCTGAGCCCATGGCGCGTTGGAATGAAAAAAACGCCATGCAGAAGATGCTAACAGAGCAAGGTTCTTGGTTGTGAGACGTTGGATTCCAAGCCCCCCAGTGTCCTTAGGCGTAGTAACATCTAGCCGTTTTAGGAGATGGAGCTTGCGCTTGGTAGAAGTTGTGCCCCAAAGAAAATTTTGCTCATAGGCTTCCATTTTTCTAGTGACATACCTAGGGAGCTGTAAAAGGTACATGACATAGTTGGAAAGGGTATTCAGGGTCGACTTGATAAGTGTAGTTCTCCCTGCAACTGTAAGAAACAGATCTTTCCAACCCGAAAGACGACTCTTAAAATTATCTAGAAGATACTGAAAGTCAAGTTTAGTGGGCTTAGAGATGAACATAGGGAAGCCTAAGTACATACCAAATTTCTGACCCTCATGAATGTTTAGGTCATGAACAGCTCTATCCTTGGCCAAGGTAGGAGTATTCTTAGAGAAAAAAAGCTTAGGTTTGGTTAGATTAATTTTTGACCAGAAACTATCTTGAAATGCTTGAAAATTTCAATCATAGTATTGCAAGAAGAAGAATCAACAGCAGTACAAAGAATAATATCATCAGCAAAAAGCAAAGGTGAAATGGGAGGAGCACGCGCTGATTATTTAATAGGAGTCTAGAGACAATTCTCAACTGCCGTTTCGATTCTACGAGAGAGTCTTTCCATGCACATAATAAAAAGATATGGAGAGAGTGAGTCCCCCTGGCGAATTCCTCTAGAAGGCGTAAAGAAAGGAGTTGCTGAGCCATTGACCAACAAAGACACCGAGGTAGTGGAGACACATGACATGATGAGAGTGACCAAATTTTGAGGGAATCTGAAGTAGAGGAGAGTGTCATGAATGAAGGATCATTCTAATCGATCAAAAGCCTTTTCTAAATATATTTTTGCCAATATGTAACCTTTCCTAGATTTAGAATTTCGAAGGTGCCGAAGGAGTTCCTGCACTAGCATAGCATTATCAGATGCTCTACGACCTTGCAAGAAACTTGATTGAGCTGGACCAATAAGATCCTTAAAAAGAGGTTTGATCCTATTGACAATAATCTTAGAGATAATCTTGTAAGTAGTGTTACGGAGACTGATGGGCCTATATTGAGTAATAGACTCAGGATTAGATACCTTAGAAATAAGGCTGACAAATGTATTATTTATTTCCTCAGGGATTTTCCATAGTCTAAAAACTGTGAAGCAAAACTCTTCAATTGAGTGTTGAACAAGGTCCCAATATTTCTGAAAAAAAAGGATGACTACCGTCAGGACCTGGGGATTTATAGGGCTTGAAAGAAAAAACCGAGTCCATTATTTACTTATGCGAGACTGGTCTTTCTAAGCAGTCTGCATCTACCTTATCAATAAAGTGTTTGCAGGCCTGGTGGTTATGCCTATTAGAATGGATAAGGTTTGTGGAGTAGAGGTTTGAAAAGAAGGAAATGATAAGGTCTCTGACTTCCTGTCTATCGTCTATTCAATTGCCAACGGAGTCTCGCAGGGTAAAGATCCTATTTTTGCGCCTTCGGTGAATGGTGGACATATGCTAAAATTTAGTGTTTGCGTCTCCCTCATTAAGCCAATGGATATGAGATTTAAGCTTCCAAAATTCCTGCTCCTCATGAAGAAGCTCATTTAAATCTCGAGTTAGAGAGTTTTCCAGATTTTGGAGAAAATTACTCGTAGGATAGTGAGGGGACTTTTGAATTCCACCTATCCGAGCTAGGATACGTCTTTTCCTATAGAAGATATTTTCGAAAACTTCTTTGTTACAAATGACTACCTGGGTCTGGAAGCGAGAGATAGAAGGAAGCAAGTCATTATTCATGCTTGCCCAAGAATTCCTAATAATCGAAGGAAACTGAGGATGAGTAGTCCAGATGGTTTCCATTCTAAAGGGCTTATGAGGTATAGCCGGTGGGGTGGTTAAAGAACTTTAATAAGTTGTTTAGTCATATTCATAACTTTTTTTGTCCTTTAAATTTAGAAACAAAAAATAATAAGAATTACCTAATCCGCAAATGGCAGCAAAGTGAAGCAGGCTTGACTTGGTTCATTCCCGCGTCCTACACCAAAAAAAAAAAACAATGGCAAAAAAATGGCATTTCCAACTTTGATTCTTTCCTCATCACCAACTTCACCCCTCTTTCTCCTATTCTTTTCTTGCTTAACTCACCCTAACTACTCATTCAACCCCCACTCCACCCCACCCACCTTAAAATCATCAAAATCCTTGCTTGTTTCCATGTTTCTTGAACCATCATCATTAACCATGTCCTCCTCCTATTCCTCTTTCTTTCTCTTGTTTTTGTCGCTTCTTTTCTTCCCTTGTCTTTCTCAATCACTTAGAGGTAAACTCCTTTTGCTCATTTCATCATTTCTTTTTGACAAGAGCCTTGCTAACAGCCTCTTGTAGAACCTCGTGGCCGGACCCTTTCCTTGGATCCTGCACATGGCGGGAGCTTTAGTGCACCGGACTCCTCTTTTCATCATTTGAAATTTTATCTTTTTTGTCAAAGATTTCAACTTTTCTTGATTTCGTGATTTCAGGAGTGCTGATTGATTGTGGTGCTGCAGTTGATTCTATAGTTAATGAACAAAGATGGGTGTCCGATGCTGGTTTTGTATCTGCAGGAACACCCAAGAATCTTACTGTTGAAGTACTTGATTCTACACTGTCAACTGTCCGTACATTTCCATCGAACAACAATGTTTTCAAGAAATTCTGTTATGAGGTTCCCGTTTATCGAGGAGGGAAATACTTGGTCAGGACAACATATTTCTATGGTGGGGTTAACGGGAATTCGAATCCTCCTGTATTTGATCAGATTGTTGATGGTACTTTTTGGAGTCCAGTGAATACAACTGAGGATTATTGGCATGGAATGTCTTCATATTATGAAGGGATTTTTAAGGCCATAGGGAAGACTATGAGTGTGTGTTTGGCTGCTAATAGTTATACTGATTCCGACCCTTTTATATCTGCTTTGGAACTTGTTTTAGTATCGGATTCATTGTATAATTCAACAGATTTTAATACTTACGCATTGACTTTGATTGCAAGGAGCAGTTTTGGGAACAATGGTTCAATTATCAGGTTAGTTTGTTCACCTATCTGAACCTAAAGTTGTTAGCTTTTGACTAAAAAGGGTTTCTTTTGGTTTGATTAAGTTGGTATTTGAGTTCTAATTATGATTCCTGAATTTTGAGATGGCACTTACGATGCAATTGAAATATTTGCAGTTTATTCATAACTGAATCCCAATTTAGGTGTTAAAATGGTTAACAATTTATTTATTTCAATATCTATTGACCATCAACTTACTCCTGAACTTTTAAGATTTTAGATGTTCGTTCAACTTTCAACATAGAAATGTTTAAGAGAGCCCAGGGTCTATATGAAACAGCCTCTCTACCATCACAAGGTAGGGGTAAGGTCGTTCACACCACCCTCCCTAAACCCCACCTGTGGGATTATACAGTTTGTTGTTGTTGTAATTTGGATTAATTAGTCCGAATAACTCTGTTAGATACTAATGTGCCATAAAGTTGTCTTCTTTTTTCCTACGGAATCCATCTGTTGGCTTGTGGAAATAAGATTTATCATGCATAAAAGGAGAAAGAAAGTGAGAATTCAATTAAGACAATCTAGGAAAATAGAAGGTGTGAAACAAACTAACAATCCTAGGGAAAACCCGGAAGCAAGTCTTATTCTATTCAACTACTCACCCGAATTAAAAATGCGAAAAAGGGTCTTTTAGTAATCCATATACTTAGTATTGTTTGATCACAATGTGAATTGAAATCTTTGAGGCTTTAGGTTCATTCTTGCTGCTCATTTGAAATAGGTTATGGACTGCAAAGCAGTCTATCCTTTCCCTCTTCAATCCTAAATTTATTACAAGAAAGACAGAAAAATTCCTTGCATGAGTTAGTCTCTTTGTACTTACCAGATAACAGCCTTTGTGGGCATATCTTTTTTAGCGCGTTCCTGAAAATTATTCTTAAGCATAACTAAAGCAAGAAAAATACCACCCCTATATATATAGTTGATAAACTGTCTGAATGCAGTTATACTCAAGTCTATTTGGTCTAGTTTCATAGTTGTTGTTAGAAGACCTAGTATCTGATTATATCAACCATGTTTATACAAACACGTTTCTTTTGGTTATGTGTATCATAACTGCAAGTATTTTAATCTGCCAGATATCCTGACGATGAATTTGATCGTTACTGGGAGCCCTATGGACGATATTCTCCTGCAGAAAGTTTCAGACATGTTTCTGTTCCTGGTATCTGGAATCACCCTCCTGCAAAAGTATTTCAGACACGGTTCGCTCTCCGTAAGCTTGAAGCTATGGAGTTATTATGGCCTCCAGCACCTCTTCCAAACGCAACATATTACATAGCTCTTTACTTTGCTGATGATCAACTTTCGTTCTCAGGAAGAGCTTTCAACATAAGCATAAACGATATACTGTTTTATGCCAATCTTAATGTTACTCCTACTGGCATGGTTGTGTTTGCAAGTCAATGGCCTCTGGCTGGTATTACAAAGATAACTTTAACTCCACTGTTTGGATCAAGTATCGGTCCGTTGATTAATGCAGGAGAGGTTTTTGAAGTGTTGCCTGTCGGAGGAAAAACTCATACTCGAGATGGTAATCTGCTTTTCTTGCTTCAAATATAGACCTAGCACTTGGATAAGTTTTAGCTGTCCTCTAGGATTGTTTAAGTCAAACAGACCAGTGTTCATCTTATATCCACATGGCATACCTATATCTTTCTGAAAATACATTTATAATGTTCAATTTAGTGAAATCCATTGAGCTAATCCTCCATATTGTAGCTCAATTATTTTATTTTTGGCCCGACCAAGAACATCAATTTAGCTTGTAGTCCAATTATCATATTTGCTAACTCCTTTCAGCCCCGATCATTTTGCTTTTTGCCTCTTTTTCTGTAGATTAATTACCTCTGCTACATTAATGTGATATATTTCTTACTGCAGTGATAGCTCTGGAAAGATTGAAGGAGAGTTTCAAGAATCCTCCCCCTGATTGGAATGGTGATCCATGTTTACCCCCTCAATACCCATGGACTGGAGTTACATGTGCTGGAGGAACACGAATTCGTGTAACTTCTTTGTGAGTTCAGATGTCTCTTACTCCATGAACGTCAAACTCCCCCACCCTTCCCGTTTCCTGAGAAGGAAAAAATGGGAAAATGAATACTTTACCTTACCCCAACCCAAATTATGGTTGTCCAAGTGATTATACATGTTAACTTGTGTTCCTTTTTCTTTTGTCTGCAGAAACCTAACAAGCTTGGGTCTTTCTGGGTCAATATCACCTAGCATTGCAAAATTGACAGCATTGAATGGCATGTACGTGAATATAATTTTCTTAATGCTCATAGATTTATGGATGCAAATAGATTGTTTAACAGTCTCTTACTTCTCACAGATGGCTTGCGAATAACAATTTGACGGGATCTATCCCAGATCTGATCTCTTTGAATAACCTGCAGAGTCTGTAAGTTACAGTTTGGTTTCTTTTGTTCTTGTTCTAAATTGTTGTTGCAATAATGCACTTTTCAATTATAGCCCGGCCTTATGTGAAAAATTCACAAAAGGAAAAACAAAAGAGAAGCTACTTCAACCTTTTGTAATTAAGTGTGTCTATTTCTAATACTCGTCTTTTATTTCAGACACTTGGAAGACAATCAGCTTAGCGGAGAAATTCCCCCATCTCTCGGAAACATTAACAGCCTTAATGAAATGTAAGTTCATCTTTCCATAATAAAACAAAATGAGTATGATAAATAATGGATTCTGGCCCCTCTGTTTGCATAGATATCAATTAGTAATCTGTAACACTTCTGTTTTGCTCAGTTATAGTTTCCCTATGATGCTAGTATACTATAGGTACTGTTTTCTCAAATATAGTTACCACCCTATGATGCGTATGAGTACAATTTTTCTCAAGTATAGTAACCCTACGATGCTAGCATAGTATACGTATAGTTTCTATAACCACCTCAATGGATTTGCTATATCTTCTCTCTGTCACGGAAGTGGGTGCTGGGGGGACACAGCCTCATTAAGCACATGCAAGTAAGGGAATTAAGCTAGAAATTTATTAAGTACCTCAAATAGAGTCTCTTAAGTGATTTTCTCTTGGTATAGACTATAGAGAGCATTTTCAAAAAGGTTGAAGAAGCAGGTTTGGGTAAATTTGTGTCAGATACTTATATTGATCGATGGTAGAGCAGCCATAGATCTTTTTACTGTGAGAATCCAACTGCCAAATCGAGGTTCTCGTCACTCACGCGTGAGATGATCTTCCAGCCTTCACATACTGTAATTCTATAGATCAATTGCTCAAGTTGGAAAGGAAAGATAGCTCGAAGGAATAACAAGCAAAAAGGTACTGCTTGAAAATGTCTAAACTTTGAGAAAGGAGTAGGAAATCCTTGACACATACTAGGAGCCACTAGAAATTTGTGCCCTTGTGTTTGAGTGTTTCAGGGTTTGAGAATTTGGAAAACTAATAAACAGCCATTTAGAATCCTAAAACTGAAGTGTACTGAAGTACTTCACCGCTTCTCCGAAGTTGCTAAAATTTTCAGATCATATAATCTTGGTGACTCTAAAACTGAATTTGCTTGTAAAATCTTGAGATAGTGGTTCCACGTTTTGAATACTTTCCGGTCTGTCACACTGTTTGGATTCCCCATGTTTAAACTGGAAATAAGTAACAAAACCAATGTTGGACCACTATCCAATTCGTGATACATGAAAAACGTTCTTATTGACCTTTGTATTCATCTGCCACCAATATTTAGACTACTGCAAAATTTATGAGGTACATGCGAAATAGGATCACAAAGTTTAACGAATGATAGTTCTTGTTTCTGGATGCAAGTGGTGAGCCTGTTAGGGTGAATAATAGTTCTCAAAGAAAGCAATGAGCTCCTTGACTGCTTAGACATATCTTTGCTCATAGAGTTTCATTTCTTAAGGTACATATACTAATTATGTTCTTTTTTTGTAGGAGACCACAATAGACATATATTATACCAAATGTGAATACTATATTAGTGTATGCCTGGCAATCTTGCTTGTTCACATCGATTCCAAAAACATCATTTTAGTTCACAACTGAGGAATCAAGAAAAAAGTATTATCTGTTTTTGGCATTATCTCACACAATCCTTTACCCTCCATTCCACATGATTTTTACCCTAAATAAAGCTCAATGAAATATCTTTTTTGCCAAGATATTCAAAGATGTTATATCGTCATGACATTTTGTAAGTTAATGTCCTGCAAAGGATGCGATTGAGGAACTTGCTTGATGTTGTATATGCTCATCTGATGTTATGCTGAGATAAAGCTAATGACATATTATTACTATTTGTTACAGCTTCTTGCAGAACAACAATCTGAGTGGCCAGGTACCAAGCAATCTTCTCGGAAAACCAGGGTTGAATCTCAGGTAACGAGTCATTCATTGCGGCAGTTTTTCCGTTGCATTTGCCTTTTGCTTTTGTTCAAATATTAATCAAATTGCTCTGTTGCTTTAATTGTAGGACCACTCCTGGGAATCCATTGTTGTCACAGCCCCCTAAATGAGGAGATTGTCTTTGCTCCTTTGGACATTGAGAAGTATAAAATATTCAGTTTTCGACAGTAGATTTCAGACATACAGTTCTTTTTCAATATTTTGAAAATTTGGTGTAAAGAAAAATCTTGAAAACTTATTTTATTGGAACTCCAGAATACACTCACCAAGACTAACTATTCAAAATGGTTTGCCAGTACACTGTCTGCCCAAGTAGTATAGTAAAATGGAATTTTGCGATAATTTTTTGGTGTCCATAGCTGTATATACAGTCATTGAAGTTTTCAGTTTCTGTATTTTACTCCTGTAACTCGAAAAGTTTGTTTTTGATTCATATATGTATTGAAACTCAATTGTATAAAACATGTTTGTAACTTGTTTATTATGAAAGTGATGCAAGAGTTTTTCTGTTGATTGTAAAGTGACTTACTTTGTTCTGCTCCCTCTCCAATGAAACCATGTATGTGTAATATGCACAAAAAATTGCGAAAAAGAAAAAAAAAGGTAGAGAGTGTAAATATTGCACAATTCCAAAAGAAATTCAAGAGGCATATGCCTCACTAGTTCTTTGCATGAGAATGAAAGAGAGAGATATGTTAGATTACAGTAACTCTTGAAACTAGATGAGATAGCTTCACATACATTACAAGAAATGAACACATCAACATGGTAAATTAATCAGATCCTACAACAAAGCATGTAATCTAAACTCATGAAAGGAAAGAAAACTAAAAGAAGCCTTGAAATGAAATCGAATTGAAGAAGAAGAAAACATAGAAGAAAGAACATCTCTGCACAATGATTATCAAAAGCAAGTTCTTTTCATCTCTCTATTGCTCTACCCTTTTTCTTAATAGAAAACAAAGGTGGCAATGCAGTGTTTTTTCCCTGTGTACAAATTGGCACATGAATCACAGGTCTAACTCTTAAAGTTTCTGATCTACTTCTCTCCAATCCTTTCTTAATCCTCTTTACATGTTTCTCTTTGGTTGCTTGACCTTTGTTTTTTTCACTTTTTTCTTGATCTGGTGCTACAGATATATCAGCAAGTGAACCTGAAGAAGAGGAGGAAGAAGTAGAAGAAGAAGGTGATAATGAAGAAGCTCTCTTTTGCTTCAATCTCAATAACTCTTTCCATAAAACAGTGCATTTTGGTGGCCTAGGAGAAGGATCTTCATCAATAAACCAATTTATTGGCCTAGTTTCTTCCTGACTCTTCTTCACCTCAGCTTCATTCAATATTTCTCCCTCAGTTTTTAAACTAATCTTGTTGAGCTTTTCAGCATAATGCATTTGCCAATAGGGACGTAACTTACCCTCGAAGAACAGCTCGTCTGCTGTGATCATGTTTTCATTGGTTAACTTGCTCGACAGGAACTCGAATTCAGCTGCACTCCGCGCTCTCTCTTGCTGATCTTTTCGTTCTTTCTCTGCTTGTGCATTTGGTGTTATGGATATGAAGTTTTTCTCATCAAGAAACTCTGAAGAGAAGGAAATTCGGGGACTGGAAGTCGGCTCGTCGGATATAGAGGCACCTTCTAAAGAAGCCATGTTAGTTTTTTACCAAGAAAATAAGGGGAGAAAGAGAGACAATGAGGGAAATGTAGCGCAGGATAAAGGTAAGAACCTAAGTTATGTGTGCTTTATAAGGGGAGGAAATTTAGAAGTAATGGCATTTGTGTGTTGTTGTATTTGTAAAACTTTTATGAGGGGTTCTTTGTTATTAGCTAGTAAATGTTTAGGAGGGTGAGAATATTTAAACCAAGTGGTCTGGAGAAGCAGAAACAAAAGAAGTAAGCTTATGTATTAGAATATGGGAACAGCACATGGACACCTTTGGAGCTAAAGACAAAAGCTTTTCTACCATGGCATCTTACTGTCTTTTGATGGATTCAAATAATCAGTAGCATAGGACAATAAAATACTTTGATAGCTTACTTATGTTTTTGAACTCCTAGGAGAAGAGAAGTTTCTACTTCTCTTGTTTGTTGTTTTCGAGAAGATGCATAGATGCGTCAATGAGGAGTTGCGATTGGTTGGCTATGACGGGTATGAGGAGAGGTAGAGTTACGCCTAAAATGTATCGAGAGAGGTAATTAAACAAGACATGAAACACTTTTGAGTTGCTGAGGACTTGATGTTAGGAGCTAAGTTGCTCGGATTCTCCAAAAATGTTGCCGCAACCGTGTCGGATCCCTCAAAATTACACTATTGTTGAAGGATTCAACATGCACCCGTTGACATTTTTGAAAACATAGGTTAGGAGGATATAGAGGTAAAGGATTAGGTTAGAAAATTAGCATGTAATTGAGTGTTGTATAGTTTTTTTATAAGTATTATTATTACTCAAATACAATCTTGTTCTTCGATTTTATTATTGATTGTTGTTCCTCTGCTTCAGTTATCGTATCATGTGTTGTTGCTATTGTTCTCTTTTCCATTATGTTTAACATGATTGTTTCACTGTTTATCTCCCTTTTTATACTTGATTTTATTATGCTTTATTCGAGCCGAGGGTGTATTGGAAACAACCCTGTATCTTCACAAGGTAAGATTGCGTACATCACTTTCCTCATATCCCACTTATAAAATTACACCGAATGTTGTTGTTTTTGCTCCACTGCCAATGTTCTATTCACTTTTTTTGTACTAATAAAGATGTTTACGCTGAGTTTGTTGGCAATATCTGCAACTGTCATGTGAGGTTTATCTAGTGGGGGGTGGTTAGTGTATTAGCAAGGGCAAAATGTTTCATTTTCTTGGACTTGAACTATGTATGATTTTGCAATTTCAATAAATATAAAGTTAAGATAAGGATGCACTTGAACTTTATAGTGCTTCTCCAAATCATTTTGGTCAAGCTCATCATATTCTTGATTAAGCATGAGTAATAGACAAGAAGAGGAAGGGGTGAATAAGCCGAAACAAAAAATCGCTAGGTAACTCAATTTTGGTTTTATTACGCAAATAATTTGATACATTTAGTGACGAAAAGTAACAAAAAACCTTGTACATTAATTGAAGTACGGACAAGCTAAATCGGACATCGCCTTCATAAAAAAGAGATATGATGAATCCTAGCCTCTAGGCTACAGTAGCAGTCAGCACTGTAACAGCAAAGAAAACATGGAAATATTTAAGGAAGGTGGTTGAGTCAAAGTCACAAATCACTATGTACTAATTAATTATCGGTGTACAACATAATTAACCTAGTAAAATTATGTTCATAGAAGTCAATCTAGGGACTAATTTGAGCAAAAATAGTTTGGCTTGGTCAATTTGATTGGTCATTTTCCCAGATGTCAAAATGCCCATGATTCAAGAACCTCAGACTATTTTAGTACTTTAGTTATAATGACAAAGTGGGGGGCACAAAGCTATTTTTATTAGCGACATAATGAGATACTATATGGCCGTCATCTACTTAGACATAGGTGCAGTTGCACTTAATTTCGACTTTAACCATATATTAATTATGCATACATGGAAATTTGACAAAATCTTATCGGAGAATTTGCAGTTTTGGTCCTTCAAATATCGATAAATTCCAATTTCCGCCCTTATTATATCTGGATAAACAAATGCAACCACAATTAATTGAGATGTGTATCTTTGAATTTTGATTCATTTGCTGGTGAATCTTTACAAATTTAAAGAAATATGTATCATTACATCATTTGACTGTCCTTGTATAATGTTAAGCTTGTACATTAGTCCGTATTACAGGAAATATTGTTTTAAGTATAGTCTAAACATAACATATTTGCTACATAAATAACCTAAAAACCACGCATTCGAATGAATTAATAATTAAATCTCTTTATATCATAACTCATAAGGACTAAACTTAGAATTTATTAATAACTAAGGGCCTGAATAAATCCTATATTTCACCAACTCTGTATGATAGATCACCTATATTTTGTAGCATTATATCATTATACTAAAATAAGCTGGAAAAATCAGGAGAATCAATTAGTCAAAGGGAGAGGGTGCTTTAGCAGTTTGACCCTTCATAAAGCCTAACAGTGAGTTCATAATAATAACATGGGAGGACTTCTAGGCATGTGGTCACATGAGTTAAGCCATGTGAAATTCTGCAATTCCCAATTAAAATCAAGTTAATGATCTTGCTTTTTGACAAGATTACCCTTTGAAGAAGTTTGTTTTTGGCTGGTTATTTGATAATTTTCCACATATTGCGAAGGGTAATTTGGTACTTTGGAAAGGTTTACAATGTGGTACATATCATGTCCTGTTCTAGGAAAAACTTATATTAGGATTTGGAACTTTGTAATGACACTTATCCAAAAATTTTTTTGTGGTTTCGATATTTTGTATTTGTATTGAAATTTAATTTAAATTTAATTTGCGTAAAAGGCCATATCAGGTAAAGTGTTTTCTAACAAAAATATCTCTATATTTAGTGGATTCAAATTTAAGACGTTTAGTTAAAAGTAAAAAAAATATTTACTGCATTTCAGTATAATCCTGATTGGTAATGACTCTTATTTAATCAATAATTTCAAAAACGAGTCTGTATCCAATAAGCTCAAATTCAAAGTTTTTTATTAAGAATATTTATCGCTCCACTATATCCCGGTTGATAAGGACTCTAATCTAGCCAATGACAGCTATGAAGACAGGGTGAATCCTTTTCATTATTACATGCATACATAGGTGTTATGACAAATTTTACTAGTATTGTTTTTTGCTTGAAGACAGAGTACCTTTGCATGCACAATCAATGGCTCTGCTTAATTGTGATTAAGAAAATACTGATGGAGTTTAACGGCTCATACGATAAATTAATATAAAAATTGATAATCTTGGGAGATGGAAAATATGATTAAGTTTTTTCCTTTTTAACGTTATCTTGGTCAATTTGCACATGTAGGTTACTTATTATCTAATTAAGTAGAGAAAATAAAAAGAAATTCTGAGGAAATTTTGATAATTACAAAATGATCTGTCTTTTCAAATTTTGACTGTTAGAGACTTGGAGCCACTGAGGATACATGTACAGTTTACTGGTTTCTTCCTTTATATATATATATATATATATATATATATATATATGAGAAAATGATCAAAAGCACTCAACCTTTTCCAAATCTCAACTACACACTTGTACTTTGCGTGGGTCCTATGACCTCCCTGAACTATTTTAAAATGAAATTATTATCCCCCGAACTATTTTAAAGTGAAATATCTACCCGTCTAAAAGTACATACTCATCGACTATCGCGTTGATAAATGTTTTCCCCAACTCCCAGCGTCAATTTCCAGTGAGTCGATGCGGACTCAACGCGATGTGTTGGCTATCGCGTCGATGGTACAGTTTTCAGTCATTAAAAAACCGTGTCCTCGGGGGTATTTGGGTCTTTTTTCCGAAACCTCTAGCCCCCAAAAACACGAAATTCAGCCCTAATTCACAAAAGTATACTCACTTTCTCTCAAAATCTCTCAAGAACAAGCCTTAGGGTTTTCAATTCAAGATTCAAATCTCAAGAATTCTACCATCAATCTTCTCAAAATCAAGCGTCAAGGTATGTGAAGTGTTCATCCAAGGGTCCCTTCCGCCACTCTTGGAGTCCAAGAATCTATTTTAAAACTCCAGTTGTATGAATTTCATGAATTCAATGTTGGGTTTGATAATATCCATGTTTAGAACGATTAATTGGGTTTTTAATTCATGTTTTATGATACGTTCATGTGGGGTTAGTTGAGTTATATGTCCTATCATGTGAAAATCATGCTAAAGCTTTCAAATTGTGAATTGGGTATATGAAATTATATACTTACATGTTGATTAGTAGTATGTGCATATTTTATACCTTTCAAGTGATTGATGAATTAAGCATGTAAGTTGAATAGTGAAAATTGTATCATGTTAGCATATGTATGCAAGTTTATGTCATGCAAATGGTTGTTAAACTGCCCCAATGAATGAAGAATGATCGAATACTTAGTTTACATGTTTCAAGTTTGTGCCATGTCTTTTAATGTATGCTATCGAGTCCTGGGAATACTTGTACCCGACAATTTAGTTGTTTACCTAGAGCCATGGTCAGTTATAGAATAGTATCAGTCACGTCACGATCAGTAGTGTTCTCAATCATTTACAAAAACTCAGGAAATCTCAATAGTGATCGTAATTCAGTAACAGTACTCAGTTCAGACCTCAGTAGTACTCAGTAAACTCAGTCAGCTAATAAGAATTCAGTAGTTTCCCTCAGTCCACAAAACTCAATGAACTCAATTTAGTTCAGTTAAACAGTAATATCAGTAACAGCTCAGTCCAACCTAGTACAGTTTTGAACTCATTCCAATGTCTATTTAGTTGGGAGTAGGATTCAATACTGAGTAAACCCAAGGATGGGGACTCTCCTACTAGTAGAGGGTGTGATCCTTAGAAGCAATCCTTGTGTTTCAGAACTACGTATCCAGGGTAGGTTAAGATATCTTCCTGCCAGATATTATTAGGGTTGATATATCTCGTTTGAGTTTTTTCTACCAGCAAAGGTTGACGGAAGAGCTTCCTGTCAGAGAGGATTAACTCACAACTTGTCTTTACCCATGGCATAGTATTGACACCCTTCCAGCTGGGGTTACAAGTTGGACCCCAATCAGTTCATAGAGGGGAATATCGGTTAGATGATTAACTCCCACAATCTCAGTTTTAGATTTAGTATAAGAATAGAACTCAGTTCAGTTCTACAGATTCAGGACTATCAGATAAAGCCACTCAGCTCACTATAGGACTTAGTATAGTTCCATAAAGTTCAAGACTATCAGATACAGTCATTTAGATATCATTAATACAGTATCAGTAGATTCAGTAATTAGTTAATTAGTACTTAGACTCAGTATTCAGTGTATCACGATCTCAGTTACAGTATACGTATTCATGCATGCACTCTTACTCAGTCATACTCACGTTATTCAGTTAGTATTGTTCATGCATATGAACCCATACATTTTAGCCTACCTCACTGAGCATACCAGTACATTCAAAGTACTGACGCATGCTTTCTTTTGCGCTATGATATCTTATATCATAGGTTCCGACGCATGGGCTCCCGAGCATCCTTTGCAGATTTGACTTTCAATAGTCAGAGTAGTGATGAGTCCTCATAGTTTGAGAAAATGCTTATTATTTACAGTATTTCAGTTTTAGTATCAGTAGTCGGAGTTAGTTGGGGGCTTGTCCCATCAACTCCACAGTTCAAACAGTTTTAAAGGCTTTTCAGACTAGAGTATTTTCAGACAGATATTGTCACGCCCCAAAATCCCATCAGGCCGGACTGGCACCCGAAGCCGAGAAGGTCCGGGAGAACCCATTCAAATACCTGTACTTTTACTTACATGTCACCAAAAATTTGGACAGCACTTCGTTGCATATAGAAGGATCTAATTACCTGTATCAGCACAACACGCACAAATATATATATATATAACACTTGGCCGTCGGGGCCACCACATATACAAATATAACATCACTATATAAACTTCCATGACTTTACCCTTCCTTATGTCTACAAAGCCTCTAGGATATACATGACATAACTAGGGTCGGGATAAACCCCCGCCCACACACGACTCCTGTACAATAACAAAACATAAGGAACCGACTCGAAAAAGCTCCGAAGCAAACTGGAGCTCACCAATAATAGCTGTATGACCTGGCTCCTACTTGTGCGGTGTATGAGCTGAGGTACCTATGCCTGCAGCATGAAATGCAGGTCCCCGTGGGGGACGTCAGTACGAAATATGTACTAATTATGTAAAGCTGTAGATAATCACATATGATATAGGAGCTCAATAGAAATCAGAAACAAGTGAATAAATCGTAATAGGAGTGGACCACACTTACTAGAACTTGTGACAATTGCATTTATTCAATCACTTTACCTTCGTTCTTATCATCTTTGTAATCATTATTGTACTGTACTGTGACCATTAGGCTGCCTCCAGTTCATATCAACTGGGATCGACCCATGCTAGGCTTATGCCCCTGGGATACCACCCATAAACACATAAATAGGGATCGGCCCATGCTAGGCTTATTCCCCTGGGATATCACCCGATAAGAGAGAACTTCCATCACTTAGTTCAATTAATCTTTGAGATTGTTATTTCGGTCGCCACCACATTTTTGATACTTTAAAACAATGATACATCAATAGGAACCAAGTAATAGACCTTCTATACAATAACGATGTAATAAAGACTCATTGGTACATCAACAATGTGTTTCAGAATCATTAATATCACAACAATGAAATAAGAGCCTTTTGGTATATCAATGAAACATTTTGACACTTTATAAAATGGAAACAACTTCGTTGGTAATGTAGAACAATACATGTTTCTGGACAACCTCGGAATCTTACTTGATGGAACATTGGTGTTTTCATGCCAAAGAACATCGTTAGAGTATGCTTTACATACCTCGTTGTAGATTCGGATACTAATTCAACACAACTTCCCGCCTTTACAAATCACTTATCTACAATGAAATGTTTGGCATCTAGTATTAGCAACCCAACACCACAATTCTCTTCCATAATTCCATACAACCAATATTTGCAAAACATTCCAAAAACCAACTTGAACAATAGGTTTATGTGTGTATATATATATATATATATATATATATATATATATATATTCATCATTTCAATACCACATCATCAATACCACATCATTACACCAAATCCCTTCACAATTCAACATAATCCAACATCATTTCCCAATCATCTTTCAACAACAATCAAATAACATACTTCTTATTCTCACATGCATATATATATATACATATCCATATAAATAACACCAACATAATTTACATCCTTACCATAAAATGGCCCTTTTGATTTCGAAGTCCTGTTGGCACAAATAAGGGGTGCTTCTCGAAGCTCTCGAGATGGTGAACACAACTACGGAATCAATTTGGACTTTCTACGGTTGAATCACAAGATAATTGGAGTTGAACTTAGACTAGGGTTTCTTATTATTCAATACTTGGATGATAACATGATGGATATAAGGCTAAGTATATGTATATAATGACCAATTTTCGTCCATGAGGTGATGGAAAATGACCATATTGCCCTTAAAAATTTAAGTAAATCCGAATCTATCCATGGTGGACTGTTTTAATAGGCTAAAGTAAATCGACCATAAATCTTTGCTCCGATATCGGATTTGGGTGAAATTGGTATCGTTGGATAGATAATTCAAAGGGCTTTCATTTCATATAAAGTAGGCCACCCATTTTGTCCTGTACAAGGAGTTATGATCGTTTGAAGTTGACCCTAAAAAACTGTTTTGAGAGGCTGAAGTAAAACGAGTATAACTCCTTACTCAGAGTATAACTCTTTTTCACCTTTGAACAAATAAGGGTATTTCGATTTCATTGCTTCCTCTGCTTCCCATGTAATCTCTTCCCTTTGTTGATTTCTCCAAAGTACTTTCATCGATGCTACTTCTTTATTTCTCATCTTCTTAACTTGACGATCTAATATAGCAATAGGCATCTCCTCATAGGTAAGATCTTCTGTTACTTGCACATCTTCAGTAGAAGTAATAAGGGACGGATCTCCGATGCACTTTCAAAGCATCGATACATGAAATACTGGATGCACTGATGAGAGTTCTTGGGATAGCTCTAATTAATAAGCAACTTGCCCACATCTTCGAATAATCTTATACGGGCCTATATATCGTGGACTCAACTTTTCTTTCTTGCCAAATCTCATCACCCCTTTCATTGGCAATACCTTCAAAAATACCCAATCGCCTAACGAAAACTCTAGCCCTCTTCTTCTACTATCTGCATATGACTTGTGTCGACTTTAGGCTGTTTTCAACCGTTGTTGAATCACCTTGACTTTTTCTATGGCTTGATACACAAGATCCGGTCCGAACATAAGAGTTTCACCCGCTTCGAACCATCCTATTGGTGATCTACACTTCCTCCCATATAAAGCTTCATATGGTGCCATTTTGATACTTGAATGATAGCTATTATTGTAGGCAAACTCAATAAGAGGTAAATGATTATCCCAACTGCCTTTAAAATCTATAACACATGCTCGTAGCATATCTTCAAGTGTTTGAATGGTGCGCTCTGCTTGTCCATCCGTCTGAGGGTGAAAAGTTGTACTCAGATTCACTTGTGTTCCCAAACTCCGTTGGAAAGACTTCCAAAAGTTTGCGGTAAATTGAGTTCCCCGATCCGATATAATAGAAGTTGGCACCCCATGTAATCGGACTATTTCTTTAACATACAGCTTCGAATATTCTTCAACTGTGTAAGTGGTCTTAACAGGTAAGAAATGTGCGGATTTAGTAAGCCTATCCATAATCACCCATATAGAATCAAATTTCCGAGCTGTACGAGGCAAACCTGTAACAAAATCCATGTTGATTATGTCTCATTTCCAAATTGGAAGATCTATGCATTGCATATAGCCTCCGGGCTTTTGATGTTCCACTTTAACTCGTTGACAATTTGGACATTCAGCTACAAATTCTGCGATGTTCCTTTTCATGTCATTCCACCAATACATATCTTTCAAATCTTGATACATTTTGGTTGATCCTGGATGAATGGAATACCTTGAAAAATATGCCTCTATCATAATCTTCTTTCTTAGCCCGTCTACATCCGGCACACACAATCGGTTTTGGCACTGAAGTACTCCTTCTCGCGTGAGCTCAAATGCCTTGGTCGCACCACTCTGAACGTTCTCCTTAAGCTGTAATAAAATAGGATTTGCATCTTGCTTCTCTTTCACCTCAGCTACTAATGAGGATTCTGCGGCATTATGCACAATAAGCTCCTTGTTCGGAGTTTCGAGAAGACGAACTCCTAGACTAGCTAATTGATGAAGATCTTTAATCATCCCTTGCCTTTCTATAGGTGCCATCATAGCCTTACGACTCAATGCATCAGCTACTATATTCGCTTTCCCTGGGTGATACAAAATATCAACATCATAATCTTTTAATAGTTCCATCCACCTTCGCTGCCTCAGATTTAGATCCTTCTGACTGAAAATATATTGTAAGCTCTTGTGATCAGTATATATATCAACATGAACCCCATATAACTAGTGGCGCCATATATTTAAAGCAAAGATAACCGCTGCCAGCTCAAGATCATGTGTGGGATAATTTTTCTCATGTGGCCTCAATTGCCTTGAGGCATATGCTATCACCTTACCATGCTGCATTAATACACATCCTAAACCAATTCTCGAAGCATCACAATACACTGTAAACCCTTCTGTACCTTCTGGAAGTACCAACACAGGTGTAGAAGTCAACTTATTCTTCAATTCTTGGAAACTCTCCTCACATGCATCATTTCATTGGAACTTGGATGCTTTATGCGTTAGCTTGGTTAAGGGTACTGAAATGGAAGAAAAGTATTTAACAAACCTTCTATAATAACTGGCCAACCCGATAAAACTACGAATCTCCGTAGGCGTTGTGGGCCTTGGCTAGTTCTTCACAGCTTCTATCTTTTGAGCATCAACCTTTATCCCTTCACTAGATACAATATGACCCAAAAATGCCACCGACTTTAACCAAAACTCACATTTAGAGAACTTTGCATAAAGCTTACAATCACGAAGAGTCTGCAATGCCTGTCGTAAGTGATTGGCATGGTCCTCTTCTGATCTAGAATAAACTAGAATATCATCTATAAAAACTATCACAAATACATCCAGGAATGGCTTAAACACCCTATTCATCAAATCCATAAAAGTTGCAGGTGCATTTGTTAGCCCAAATGACATAACTAGAAACTCATAATGACTATACCGTGTTCGGAAAGCTGTCTTGGGTATATCCTTCTCTTTGACACTCACTTGGTGGTAACCTTACCTCAAATCAATCTTAGAAAAACACTTGGTGCCCTGTAACTGATCAAATAAATCATCAATTCTTGGGAGAGGATATTTATTCTTAATAGTCACCTTATTCAATTGCCGATAATCAATACACATCCTCAGCGAGCTATCCTTTTTGCGCACAAATAACACTGGTGCTCCCCAGGGGGACATACTAGGCCTTATGAATCTCTTCTCTAGCAAATCTTTCAATTGCTCTTTCAATTCTCGTAATTCTGCTGGGGCCATTCTATACGGCGGAATGGAGATTGGTTGGGTGCCTGGTATTACATCAATACCAAACTCTACTTCTCGTTCAGGAGGCAAACCTGGAAGATCTTCAGGAAATACATCAGGAAATTCATTTACCACCGAAATAGCGTGAAGAGTTGGTGGCTCTGCTTCTGTATCCCTTACTCTAACTAAATGATATATGTATCCCTTGGAAATCATTCTTCTTGCCTTAAAATAAGAAATAAATCTACCTCTTGGCGCGCTAATTTCACCTTTCCATTCAAGGACTGATTCATTTGGAAAATAGAAATATACCTTTTTCGTGCAGCAATCAATTGTGGCATAACAAGACGCCAACCAGTCCATACCCATTATAACATCAAAATCTACCATTTCTAACTCTACAAGATCAACCATCGTATCACGACCACAAACAGTTACTATACAGTTTCGATAAACCCTTCTAGCTATAATAGATTCCCCAACCGGTGTGGATACTTCAAATGGCTTAACTAATAGTTTGGGTATTCTTTTGAACTTTCCAGCAACCAATGGAGTAACATAAGATAGTGTAGAACCGGGATCAATTAAGGCATATAAATCGAATGAAAAGATAGACAACATACCCATAACCACATCTGGGAAGCCTCTAAATTCTGTCGATCCGCTAGAGAATACGTACGATTTTGAGCCCCACTAGAACTCGTGGCTCCTCTATCACCTCTAACACGACCCATTGGCTGTGCACCCCTTCCTGAATAAGGCATCAATGATGATGATACAACAAATGACCTCGTAGGTCGTGCCATACCCCCTATGTCCCTTCGTGGGCATTCCCTCATTATATGCCCTGACATACCGCACCAAAAGTAAACATTGGTCCCCAGCCGACATGCGCCCAAATGATACCTTCCATATTTATTGCATGGCTCTCGAGGAGGTCTCGATTGGCTCATATTCCCTTGCCCTTGGTACCCCACTATCCGCAAACTCTGACTCTTACTTCTATGCCCAAATTGATTTCCTCTGGACCCTTGGAACTGTGGTGGGGCACTAGCTATAGAATAAGAAGATAATGGCCTAGGTGGTCTAGCAGAAAACTGTGGTCTGAACCCTCTTTGAGATGCCATGAACTACCCTGTAGATTTGGCCCTCTTGGAATATCCTCTTTCTGATTCCTGTGTTCTTCTCCTCTGCCTCTGATCTTTCATTTTCTGTGCAAAAGCTTGGATCCTCGCTATGTCCATATCTTTGTTCAAAGCGGCAATAGTACAATCTTTAACCAGATATGGATCTAGCCTATTCACATATTGATGAACTCTATCATCCATAGTAGCTACAACATTAGGAGCATATCTTGACAAGGAATTAAATCAGAGACTGTACTCTCTCACGCTCATATTCCCCTGACGAAGATTTAAAAACTGATCCGCACGGGCCTGACGAATCTCGAATGAAAGATAATGATCAAGAAATGCCTCTTTGAACTCTTACTAGGTAGCTGGGGGTGCATCAATACCCCTAGATCATTTCCAGTCCTCATACCAATATATAGCCTCCCTTTTAAATCTATACGCCGCTAACTCCACTGTCTCTCTACCCGTTACATGCATAACATCTAAAGCCCTCTGAATTTGATCAATAAAGTCTTGTGGGTCCTCGTTAAGATCTGATCCAGTAAAAGTGGGAGGATCCATCTTAAGAAAATCCTGTGTTCGAAGACTAGCCGCCCTATCTATACCACTAGGACCTGCAGTAGGAATGGCTTGCCCTTGAGCTTGCCCAGCAACTATATGAGTCAAAAGTTGCACTGCATTTCTAAGATCTTAATCAACAACATTAATAGGTGGCTCTGGAGATATAGTTCTCCTCCCCCTTATTTCTTCCGGACTGGGGGAAGCTTCTGATGCATGCTCAGTTGGAGCCTCACTTTGATTAGCTGGTATAGTGGGTGACTTACTAGTCCCTTCTCCAACAGCCACATCTACTTGCTTACCAGTATTCTTGATTTCGGTAACTGGCATCATTACTATAATAAGAGAAACAAACTGATTCAGTGGTCAACTATGACTTCATATACAATATAAGCTCTATCGCACGATCTAAGACATGAAGAAAAGAAACAATTCCTAACTTTCCATAGCCTCATGTTTATAGATGTGCTGCACAACATACCGATAAACAAAAATCTACGTAGACACGGCTTTGTAGACTCACTAGGACGAACCTCTCTGATACCACTTTTGTCATGCCCCAAAATCCCATCGGGCCGGACTGGCACCCGAAGCCGAGAAGGCCCGGGAGAACCCGTTCAAAAACCTGTACTTTTACTTACATGTCACCAAAAATTTGGACAGCACTTCGTTGCATATAGAAGGATCTAATTACCTGTATCAGCATAACACGCACAAATATATATATATATATATATATATAACACTTGGCCGTCGGGGCCACCACATATACAAATATAACATCACTATATAAACTTCCATGACTTTACCCTTTCTTATGTCTACAAAGCCTCTAGGATATACATGACATAACTAGGGTCTAGACAAACCCCCGCCCACACACGACTCCTGTACAATAACAAAACATAAGGAACCGACTCGAAAAAGCTCCAAAGCAAACTGGAGCTCACCAACAATAGCTGTATGACCTGGCTCCTACTTGTGCGGTGTATGAGCTGAGGCACCTGTGCCTGCAACATGAAATGCAGGTCCCCGTGGGGGACGTCAGTACGAAATATGTACTAATTATGTAAAGCTGTAGATAATCACATATGATATAGGAGCTCAATAGAAATCAGAAACAAGTGAATAAATCGTAATAGGAGTGGACCACACTTACTAGAACTTGTGACAATTGCATTTATTCAATCATTTTACCTTCGTTCTTATCATCTTTGTAATCATTATTGTACTGTACTGTGACCATTAGGCTGCCTCCAGTACATATCACCTGGGATCGACCCATGCTAGGCTTATGCCCCTGGGATACCACCCAAAAACACATAAATAGGGATCGATCCATGCTAGGCTTATTCCCCTGGGATATCACCCGATAAGAGAGAACTTCCATCACTTAGTTCAATTAATCTTTGCGATTGTTATTTCGGTCGCCACCGCATTTTTGATACTTTAAAACAATGATACATCAATAGGAACCAAGTAATAGACCTTCTATACAATAACGATGTAATAAAGACTCATTGGTACATCAACAATGTGTTTCAGAATCATCAATATCACAACAATGAAATAGGAGCCTTTGGGTATATCAATGAAACATTTTGACACTTTATAAAATGGAAACAACTTCGTTGGTAATGTAGAACAATACATGTTTCTGGACAACCTCGGAATCTTACTTGATGGAACATTGGTGTTTTCATACCAAAGAACATCGTTAGAGTATGCTTTACATACCTCGTTGTAGATTCGGATACCAATTCAACACAACTTACCGCCTTTACAAATCACTTATCTACAATGAAATGTTTGGCATCTAGTATTAGCAACCCAACACCACAATTCTCTTCCATAATTCCATACAACCAATATTTGCAAAACATTCCAAAAACCAACTTGAACAATAGGTTTATGTGTATATATATATATATATTCATCATTTCAATACCACATCATCAATACCACATCATCACACCAAATCCCTTCACAATTCAACATAATCCAACATCATTTCCCAATCATCTTTCAACAACAATCAAATAACATACTTCTTATGCTCACATGCATATATATATATACATATCCATATAAATAACACCAACATAATTTACATCCTTACCATAAAATGGCCCTTTTGATTTCGAAGTCCTGTTGGCACAAATAAGGGGTGCTTCTCGAAGCCCTCGAGACGGTGAACACAACTACGGAATCAATTTGGACTTTCTACGGTTGAATCACAAGATAATTGGAGTTGAACTTAGACTAGGGTTTCTTATTCTTCAATACTTGGATGATAACATGATGGATATAAGGCTAAGTATATGTATATAATGACCAATTTTCGTCGATGAGGTGATGGAAAATGACCATATTGCCCTTAAAAATTTAAGTAAATCCGAATCTGTCCATGGTGGACTATTTTAATAGGCTAAAGTAAATCGACCATAACTCTTTGCTCCGATATTAAATTTGGGTGAAATTGGTATCGTTGGATAGATAATTCAAAGGGCTTTCATTTCATATAAAGTAGGCCACCCATTTTGTCCTGTACAAGGAGTTATGATCGTTTGAATTTGACCCTAAAAAATTGTTTTGAGAGGCTGAAGTAAAACGAGTATAACTCCTTACTCAGTTATTGGATTTGGATGAAACCAATTGAATTAGAAAGAAGACTCTCGGGGCTTCTCATCGATATATAGAATCTCACATAGTTCATTTTGTACAAGGAGTTATGATCATTTAAAGTCGACCTAAAAAAATTGGCAGGCCTCAGTAGTTTGTGTGCAGGAAATTTTCCTGCACATTTACTGTTCACAATATCCCTGCCACTGTTTTATAGTTTCGAACGCGCTCGATTATATCCAAAACTTATCCGTTTTTGGAAATCTTTATATCGTTGGAAAGCTTATTCAATAACCTTCGTATGGAACCATCGACCGGCAAATTCCAGTATAAATAAAGTCGATTCCTATACACATATAATCAAACTATACACTTGAAACCATCTCAAAATAATCAATACTCATACTTAAACTCATATATACCTAACTTATGATCAATACATATACTCCAACACATATAACCATGGCTAATGCACGTAATTAAGTACGGGGTGTTACAGCTATTTTAGTTTTGGTATTGTTATACCGCATTCAGATTTATTTTAGTATTGAACCTTATGGCATGTTTTTTGCCTAATTTTTGCATATTACATTATTATTATTCAGTTATTGCAGCAGGTACCAATCATGGGTTAGCTTGTGGTCCTTCGGAATTATGAGCATCGTGTAGCTTCCAGGGTACAGACTCGGGGTATTACAAACTTGGTATCAGAGCTTAAGGTTATAAAGAATTCTAGAAAGTCTAAAAATTGCATCTAGTAGAGTCTTGTGCATGGGTGTGTAGTGCAGTACACTTATGGACAGGAGTCTACTATATATTTTAGGAATAATTTTCCTTTTTTCAGTATTCATGTCGTGCGAATGAGCATAAGCTCTAGTTAAACTTTCAGTCTAATCCTTTCCCTTTTATTTACAGATTATGCCTCTAAAGAAGACTAAAGGAAGAGGAACGGGAGACCATTCAAAACCTCAGCCTGTTCTTGCAGATTCCCTGGACAAGCTCGTATCTCGTGAAGAATTCAAGGATGCATTCACTACTTTAGCCAATTCATTCGCGACTCAGAATAAATAACCAGCTGTTGTTTGGCTAACCCACTAGCCAATACTGCTGCAACCAGGATTTGGGACTTCATCCGAATGAATCCTCCCTTATTCTTAGGTTCTAAGTCTAAAGAGGATCCATAGGAGTTTCTCAATCAGGTTCAGAAAGTCACAGATATCATGGGAGTGACTTCTAGTGAGAGTGCTGAGCTAGCCGCCTATCAGCTACAAGACATAGCTCATACGTGGTTTAAGCAGTGAAAGGTAGACAGGGGTGCAGATGCAGAGCCCATAGAATGGAAAGAGTTTGCTACGACCTTCTTAGATAGATTCTTTCTTTTAGAGATAAAAGAAGCCAAAGTATTAGAGTTCATCAATCTCAGGAAAGATAGTATGAGTGTAAAATAGTATTCCCTCAAGTTCACCCAGTTAGCTAGGTATGCTCCCTATGTGGTAGCAGATAATAGATCCAGAATGAGCAAGTTTGTGTCTGGGGTATCGGGTAGAGTAGTTAAGAAGTGCAGGACTGCGATGTTGATTAAGGAGATGGACATATCTAGGCTTATGGTCCATGCTCAACAGATTGAGGAATAGAAACTTAAGAAGAATGAGAGAGAAAATAAAAGAGCCAAGATGGGTATCTTTAGTTTTGCCCAGCCAAGGTCAGAAGGTGGTAACCGTTTTTGGTTTAGTCAGAAGTTTTTATCCCTAGTTCCATCTTTAGCTAGTACACTAGTACCAAGGTTCAGGAATGACAGTCATGATGGGATGCCAAGCTCCAAAACCCAGAGTAGTCCAAGCAGTATTCGTACTAATTTGCTTTACGAAGAATGTGGTAAGAATCATAAAGGTGTGTGTAGAGCCGGCAGTGAGATGTGTTTTGGATATGGCAAGTCAGGTCACAAAGTCTGAGACTATCCTAAGGCTAGTCCACGAAGTCAGTACAGTCGTTTGTAACGCCTTGAATCTGGTACCCGGAATGCTACATGGTGCTCATGACCCCAAAGAACCACAAGTTAACCCATGACTGATATTTATACCTAAACACTACATAATATACTGTATAAATGTGGAAATATAAACTGAAAGGCCTTAAGGTTCAATACTGAAACATAACTGATAAATCATAACATATGGATGGGGTATGAAATACCCAAAACACTGATATAACTATCTGAACATGATAGTCTGAAAAGCCTCTAACTGTCTGAATAAAGAGAAGATGGGACATGTCCCCAACTAACTCCACTAATAAATTAATTAATGAGATAATAAATAAATGGTTATGTCCTCGAAAGATAAGGGCTCACTGTTATCTCTGACTACTGAGACTGGAATGTTACTGATGTTCTAGAGCTCGTGCTTCTGAACCTATGGTATAAAATACTATAGCGCACATGCGTCAGTACTTTGAATGTACTGGTATGCATGGAAGGTAAGTTGAATGCAAAGGGGTCACATGCATGAACTATGCTAACTGACTGGACAACATGAACATGAGAATACATAATAAATGTAACTGAGTTCGTGACAATATGGTTACTGAATTTGAGTACTAATAACATGAGATACTGATAACTGTATAACTGGAATAACTGATACTAAGAGACTGTATCTGAAAGTCTAGTTTCTGATGGAACTAACTGAGTTTTGTACTGTTCTGAGTTGACTGTATCTGACAGTCCTAAATTCTATAGAACTATCTGAGTTCTATTACTGAGACTGAATGACTGCATCTGATAGTTCTGATTCTGTAACTAAAATTGTGGGAAGTAGTTATCTAATCGACATGCCCCTAATATGCCATTATGACAGAGTTGGGGTCCAACCTGTAACCCCAATTGAAAGGGTGCTAATGTCACGCCACTGGTAAGGACAATGTGTGAGTAACCCTCATATAACAGGTAACTCTAGTGAGAACGATGGAAACCCTCACATAACAGGTTAAGTCACATCATCTACCCTCATATAACAAGCTATGATGTCTCAACCTATGCTGGCTATGTAGTTTTGGAATGCAAGGATTCCTTCTAAGAATCACACCCTCATATAATAGGTGAGTTCCCATCCTTGGGTTCACTCGATGCTAATTCCTACTCCCATCTGAATAGACACTGAATATGAATTACTGAACTGAATTAACTGAGTTCTATTGACTGATAGAATAGTACTGAGATTACTGTATTACTGAGATTTCCTGAGTCACATGACTGACTAAATTCTATGGATCATGGCTTGACTGAGGATATCATGAAAACATGACACCGACTCTAGGCACACAACTATATTTTTTGGGTACAAGTACCCCCAGGACTCCATGGAAATAAACTGACAAAGCATGACTTTCTTGAATACATGACTAACATCAACAAATCCATAATTCATTGAGTAAGATATTTCATCAAACATTTGACATGCATAAACTTGTACATGAATGGGGATTTCATATTATCATACTAGTACGACATTTTTCTTTCTCATAGGCATTTAATCAAACACGTGGGGGAGCATGCTTTGGCTATAAAATCATCAACATATCTAATAATCATGGGTACATCAATCAACTTGTAATTTGAAGGGGGTTTATCATGGTTATTATGCAAATCATCACATACTAGGGTCAATCATTGGAATATGTAATTTAAAACATGAATCAAAATCACACAACATCATGAACATGAATTTCAATTCAATTTGAATCATGAACATTCACACATACCAAAGTCTTGGATTTTAAAAGAGATTCTTAAGCTTCATGGATGAAAGGGACCCATTAATCAACACATGACATACCTTGATTGTGAGTTTCTTGAAGTTCTTGGACTTGAAGAACTTAAATTTCTTAGTTTCTAGAAGAAGGATTTGGATCTTGTTCTTGGGGATTATCTTTGAGAGAAAATCCTAATTTTATGTTGTGAATGAATAATGAACTTATGAGCCTTGGTCTGATATAATTAGGGGTTAAAACGGGTGGAAAAAGATCAAATACCCTTTAAAAATGACTTAAAATTCTCTGAACAGGACCTACGATAGCTCGTGCGATGGTCCATCGCTGGCTCGACGGTCCGTTGTTTTGACCATCGTACGTGGACCAAAAAAAGACTCGTTACCTTATAGCGACAGCTTGGGCGACGGTCCGTCGAAAGTTCAACGGTCTGTCAACCTGTCCGTCGCACCTTTTCAGAAGATTAACTCACTGCCTTGACTGCGATGGTCCATCGCTAGATCAACGGTCTGTCAACCTGGCTGTCACACCTTGGCGATTCTGATAGCTCTAAGTAAAATGTCCATAAGTTTTTACTCCGATACCAAATTTGGACGAAATTGCATCGTTGGAAAGCTAATTTAATTTACCACATGATAAAAAGTGAAAATCTTAAAAATTTCACGTGTACAAAAATAGATTCATATTTCAAAGTAAGTTTCTAATATTCTTGAGATGATTTCAAGCTAGGTAGAAGTACGGGGTATTACATCATCTTTTAGATCGGTTCAGTCGCCCAAATCAGTAGGGTACCACTCCTAGTGCCGCCAGTGGGCAGGGCCCGAATAGGCTTTATGCACTTCAGTCTAGCCAAGATTGGGAAAGTTCTCCTGATGCGGTTACTGGTACGTTATATACCTTCCATTTATATGTTTGTCTCATCAGATCCAGGAGTTTCTTTGTCTTTCGTAACTCCTTGTATAACATTTAACTTTAAGGTCAGACCAGATATTAACAAAACCTTTATCAGCCTCCACCCAGTGGGTCAGTCTGTCATAGCCCAGCGGGTATACAGGAACTGTCCAATTATGATATCTTAGGAAGTCAGGCTTTCAGATTTCAGTAGTAATATTAGTATATGCAAAAAAGTAATGGGTGAGAATGATGCCCAACCCGTTTTTACCCCAGTTCAAAGCTTGTACTTCAGTCATCACGATACCTATGCATGCTTTACATCTCAGTTCCATGAGCAAAACTTATATTCACACTCTTTCCACAAAGTTGTGTGCGTTTCCAGTTCGTAGTATGAGGAGCTCCAGTTTACTCAGCAGTACAAATTATATTTTGTAAAATCATGAACTCCAAACTCAGGTCATGCGGCTCATCACTTCTGCACTCATGCCTTACAGTGTGTTTAGTCCCAGTTACCATATCAATCGTAGTCTCAGTTACGGTCTTGTTATAGTTTCAATCTCAGTTCCAGTCTCAGTCGAACAATTCGATCAGAAACTCAGTTCAGTTTTAGGTTTGCTTGACCATAGCATATAGTTATCAGTTATTCAGTTATCAGTATTTTTGTACCTCAGTTTACAGAATATTTCAGAATTATGTTTACGCTTGGTCTTGCATTCTCAAATAATACTGATTTTTTTCATGAATTCATGCTCAGTTATCTCATGTTACCCAGTCAGTCCTTACCTCATGTACATGACACTCTATAGTTTCATTCCAGTTATTCAGACTAAGTGATGTTTAGTCTTACATGCCCAGTATTCAGCTATCAGTCATCTAGTTAATCAGATAAGTTAGTATGCTTATGCATTCGTGCGTAGTGGCCATGTGAATATTTTTCAGTAATACCAGGTGAAGTGTCGTACTAAGGTGGAGAGTATAGTTGAGAATAAGTTTTTAGTATGAGTTAGTCCGTAAATCCAGTAATTCAGTATTAGCAGTCAGATAGACAAGTTCGTGTGGTGTGGTTTCCACCTTTCTATCTAGTCGCTTTGTCTGAATGTCTCATGAATTAAATTATTCCAAGATGGAGCAATCAGGTAGTGCGTGTTCAGCTCAGTTCATTTATTATGTCTCGGTTTCAGATCCTAGAAATTTAGTCACGATTCAGTTTGTAGGTGCCTTGTGCATCGCCCCAATTTTCCTCAGTATCTCAGCCAAGTCAGCATTCTTCAAGAGACATAATGTCCCAAGGAGGAGATGCACTATAACTCCAAGTTTTTATGTCCTAAACCTCTCAGTTCTCTTCACGTAACGAATCTAGTTTAGAGTAGTGGGTACTCATATTAAGTTTTAATCTCAGCTGTAAGCAACATATTCAAGGGGCTCAATTTAGTGCATGATATTCAGTTCATGTACCACGTTCCAGTCTTAGTCATGTTCTCATGTTCCCGTTCATGCGTACTCCAAAAATGATCTTGAGTTCATCAGTATTTTTTCAGTTTAAATGATAGCTTTCCTTAAGATTATTCATTTTCATGTCTAGATTTCAGTTACAAAACATGGTATTAGTTAACATTGCATGTTCAGTTATACGTTCATGAGTCAGTTCAGTCATGCATTCATGCATCAGATATGCATGTCCAGTATGAGAAACTCAGCTTATCATTAATCTCAGTCATGAAATCATGCTATAGTTGTGCATGTCCAGTGTCTAGGTTTAGTCTCTCAGTATTCACAGACTCAGCAGTCTCATTTGAGGATGAATGTTCCCAAGGGGGAAATAATATAAGATCCCACAAAATCCTTAGCTTAATTCAGCCCTTTAAGCTTGTCTAGGGGTCCCAGAGTTAGAATATTTTAGCTAAGTATTCAGACTTGGTGCCATTTTAGCCTGCAAAAGTTGAAAATCTTATTTCACGACCTCCATATTCTTCAAATATTGATATTTGAGTTAATTCATGATCAGGAATGTTTGTACATGTTTCCGGACAAGTTTTGAATTTTTTGGACTTCGTTTGAAGGTCCTTTGGAAACCTAAAATAGTGAATCAATGCGATCTTGGATCTCCGCATCGACTATCGCATTGATAAATGGTTTCCCCAGCTTTCATTATCAATTTCTAATGATTCAATGCAGACTCGACGCGATGCATTGGCTATCGCATCGATGCCAACAACGCAGCGCGTCGGTCTGCGCGTCGATGGTATAGTTTTCAGTCATTAAAATACCGCATCCTTGAGGGAATTTGGTTCTTTTTCCCCCAACCTTCAGCCTCCAAGAATTCAAATCTCAAGAATTCTACCATCAATCTTCTTAAAATCAAGTGTCAAGGTATGTGAAGTGTTCATCCAAGGTTCCCTTCCTCCACTCTTGGAGTCCAAGAATCTATTTTAAAACTCCAATTGTATGAATTTCATGAATTCCATGTTAGGTTTGACAATATCCATGTTTACAATGATTAATTGGGTTTTCAATTAATGTTTTATGATAAGTTCATATGGGGTTAGTTGAGTTATATATCCTATCATATGAAAATCATGCTAAAGCTGTCAAATTGTGAATTGGGTATATGGAATTATATACTTACATGTTGATTCGTAATATGTGCATATTTTATACCTTTCAAGTGATTGATGAATTAAGCATGTAAGTTGAATAGTGAAAATTATATCATGTTAGCATATGTATACAAGTTCATGTCATGCAAATGGTTGTTAAACTGCCCCAATGAATGAAGAATGATCGAATACTTAGTTTACATGTTTCAAGTTTGTGCCATGTCTTTTAATGTATGCTATCGAGTCCTGGGGGTACTTGTACCCAACAATTTAGTCGTTTACCTAGAGTCATGGTTAGTTATAGAATAGTATCAGTCACGTCATGATTAGTAGTGTTCTCAGTCATTTACCAAAACTCAGGAAATCTCAATAGTGACCATAATTCAGTCACAGTACTTAGTTTAAACCTCAGTAGTACTCAGTAAACTCAGTCAGCTAACAAGAATTTAGTAGTTTCCGTCAGTCCACGGAACTCGGTGAACTCAGTTCAGTTCAGTTAAACAGTAATATCAGTAGCAGCTCAGTCCAGCCTAGTACAGTTTAGAACTCAGTCAGTGTCTATTCAGTTGGTAGTAGGATTCAGCACCGAGTGAACCCAAGGATGGGGACTCACCTGCTAGTAGATGGTGTAATCCTTAGAAGAAATCCTTATGTTCCAGAACTACGTATCCAGCGTAGGTTGAGATATCTTCCTGCCAGATATTATTAGGGTTAATATATCTCGTTTGAGTTTTTTCTATCAGCGAGCGTTGACGGAAGAGCTTTCTATCAGAGAGGGTTAACTCACAACTTATTTTTACTCATGGCACGGTATTGACACCCTTCCAGCTGGGTTACAGGCTGGACCCCAATCAATTCAGAGAGGGGCATATCGGTTAGATAATTAACTTCCACAGTCTCAGTTTCAGTATCAGAATAGAACTCAGTTCAGTTGTACAGATTCAAGACTATCAGATATAGTCACTCAGCTCAGTAAGGGACTCAGTAAAGTTCCATAGAGTTCAGGACTGTCAGATACAGTCATTCAAATATCAGTAATATAGTATCAGTAGATTCAGTAATCAGTTAATTAGTACTTAGACTTAGTATTCAGTGTACCACGATCTCAGTTACAGTATACGTATTCATGTATGTACTCTTACTTAGTTATACTCACGTTATTCTATTAGTATTGTTCATGCATATGAACCCATGTATTCCATCCCTCCTTACTGAGCATACCAGTACATTCAAAGTACTGACGGATTCTTTCTTTTGCGCTATGATGTCTTATATCATAGGTTTCGACGCACGGGCTCCCGAGCATTCTTAGCAGATCTGAATTTCACCAGTCAAAGTAGTGGTGAGTCCTCATAGTTCGAGGACATGCTTATTATTTACAGTATTTCAGTTTCAGTATCAGTAGCCGAAGTTAGTTGGGGGCTTGTCCCATCAACTCCACAGTTCAGATACTTTTAGAGGCTTTTCAGACTAGAGTATTTTCAGACAGATGTTTCAGTTTTGGTATTGTTATACCGCATTCAGATTTATTTCAGTATTGAACCTTGTGGCATATTTTTCGCCTAATTTTTGTATATTAAATTATTATTATTATTTAGTTATTGCAGCAGGTACCAGTCATGGGTTAGCTTGTGGTCCTTCAGGATTATGAGCACCATGTAGCATCCAGGGTACAGACTCGGGGCGTTACAATTTGCTACAAGTGCATTGAGTGTCGTGGTTGACGTAAAAGAAAGGTTTGATAGAGTGGATGGATCAAGAACCTACCATATTCATAAAGATATTGTTTCTTTACAGCAAGGAACTATTTTTGTTTCTGTATACTACACCAGACTTAAGAATTTATGGGATGAATTTGAGTCCTTAGTGCCTTCTCCTTGTTGTAATTATGAAAAATCCAAATACTTTGTGTCTCATATGAATAGACAGAAGTTATATTAGTTCTTTATGGGTCTGAATAAGTCATATTATCAGGTAAAAAGCCAAATTCTTGTGATGGATCCTCTACCTAGTGTCAATCAGGCATATGCCTTGGTATTTGTGGATAAAGGACAAAAGATTGTGTTGTCTAATATCAATAATCTTGGTATGAATTATGTTGGTATGGAGTCAATAGTTATGTAGGGGTGTGCATCGATCGGTTCGGTTCAATTTTATATATTATCGATTTGGTTTATCAGTTTTTTATTTTTAAATATGCTAAATCAATAACCAAACCAATAAGATTTTTTTTAACGATTTATCGGTTTTTAGTCCTTAACGGTTCGGTAAGAAAATACTCGTAAAATCGTAGTAGTAACTAATATGGAAAAAAATCGAATCTTAATTGCAACAGAAAATCCTACATGATGTGTTTTAATTTACAAGAATCTTCAAGTTTGGACTAAATGTTGTTAGGAGAAATTAAGAGTTTGTAGAATTAAAATAATAGGTTTGTTAATTTGTAGAAATTAAAGAGAAATATATAATAATTTATATATATTGGGTTATCGGTTTACCCAATAACCCAATAAGAAAAAATTAAACCGAACCAATAACCCAATAATTTTTTTTTATAAAACCATTAACCTAATAACCCAATAACAACAAACCAATAACATTTTTTTCGATTCAGTTTATTGATCGGTTTGGTATTTGCACACCCCTATAGCTATGTATTCAAAGGTTGGTAATAGCTCAGGAATTCCTCAAAAGTACAAAGAAAATTATCTACTTGTGTGTGATTTCTGCAAGTGTAATGGACATAGCAAGAAGCGTGGGATATTCCCCAGATTTCAAGTCTAGGAAGAAAAATCAAGTTTTGAGCGTTGTCTATAGTGCAAATGAGAACCACAATTCTAGTTGTCAGAATCTACAAGTTCGAGCTAATATTTTCTTATGGCATGACTACTAATGTGCCACTGTCAGGATGGGGAATAAATATTGATCATTGTGATACTGGTCGTTCTACAAGTAAGAGTTCTTCAGTATCTCATATTGAAAGTGATGTTAAGCAGCTTCTTCAGGGTTGCACATTTACTAAAGAACATGTGATCATATTCTGAGGATGTTTGAATAAGGGGCAGGACATTCTATTGCATCTGAATGTAATACTACCACTACTAGAAGTAAAGCATTACTTGTTTCTGACAATAGTAAAATGTGGATTATTGTGCCATAATTCACATGTCGTCTAGTCTGAATATGTCGGCTAATGAGTCTATCTCTAAGATTGATTCATCGAAGCATGTATATATTCCTAATGGTGATTTTATTACAGTTACACATGTTGGTTCTTGTGCTTTATTAGCTAGGAGTTTAGTTACCAACGTGTTTCACATTCCTCAGTTCAGATATAACTGTCTGTGAGTCAAGTTACAAAGGAACTAGTTTGTTCAGTTATCTTCTGCCCCCATTTTTATATTTCCCAGGAGCTTTACAGTAGGGAGGTAAAGGAAGTTGGTAAATAAGAAGAAAGTTTAGATCTTATGGGTGAAACAGTTAAACCAAAGGAATGAAAAGAAATCTATATTTTTTGTTGAGAATGTGAAATCAACTATCAAGGAGCCAAATATAGAGCTGTGGCATCAAAGACTAGGACATATGTCACCTGTAGTACTAGCTAGAATGTTTGATATGCCTAAACAAAGCATGTGTAAAGTGTCCAATTTCTTAGGTTGTCCTTATGATAAACAGACAAGGCTTCAGTTTCCTTTCAGTAGTATCAAGAATGGTGCTTGTTTTGATTTGATTCATTTTGACCTTTAGGGTCCTTGTAATACTCCTACTTTTTAGGGTAACAAGTATTTCAATACAATTATGGATGATCATTTCAGAACGACTTTGTTGTTTTTGCTCAAAAATAAATTAGATATTTTTGTATCTTTTCATGCTTTCTGCAGTTTGTTAAAATTAGGTTGAAAAGAATGTTAAAGTATTGAGGTCTAATAGTGGGATAGAATTTGTTAATACAGTATGTGATGCATTATTCAAAAAATTAAGAATAGTCCATCAGAGATCTTGTTCTTACACCCCTCAACAAAATGGTGTTTCTGTGAGAAAACATAGACATATACTTGAGATGACCAAAGCTTTGAGATTTCAAGCAAAAATAGCTCTAATATATTGGGGGCATTGTGTTTTAGCTGCAACTTATATTCTAAATAGGTTTTCTAGTAGTGTGATTGGCAATTAAATACCTTATGAAAGAATGCATGGTTTTAAACCTGATGTGTCTCATTTACGAACTCTAGGTTGCATCTGTTTTGCAAAGAATCTAACTGAGTGTGACAAAATGATGCCTAGATCAAGATCTATGGTGTATATGGGATACTCAAAGACAAAAAAAAATATGTTCTATTTGATCTGGTGAATAGGTCCTTCTTTATAAGTAGGGATGTGATCTGTAGAGAAGATTTGTTTCCTTTTTGAACTATGAAGAGTAATACAAAACAACCTGTATTTGTGGATACTAGTTCATCAAGGTACTTTTCCTATTAGTAGTACACATTCTTCATTTGTAGAAGAGGTTGCACTGTCTGATATTGATCAGATGACACTGGATCAACTAGATGAAGCACTTTCTGATGTTGCACTTGATCATATACATCCTAACGATGATATTTCACAAAATAATGTAGATTTTCCTAAGTTACATGCTCAAGTTTCACCCGAACACATAGTTGAGGTTGAGACTAAAAGGTCCACAAGAGGTAAACATAAACCTACATGGCTGAGAGATTTTGTTTCCTTGAATATCAATAGGGATATTCAGTATCCAATGCACAAATATGTATCTTACACTCATTTGTCTCCTACTTATCAATGTTATATTGTTGCAACCTTAACACTTATAGAATCTGACTGTTACTCTAAGGCTATTAAACACAAGAAGTGCAGGCTGAAATTAAGGCATCGGAGAGCAATAAGACCTGGGGATTACAAGCTTACCTCTAGTAAAGAAACCTATAAGGAATAGGTGGATATATAAGATCAAATATAAATCTACAAGGGGGTGGAAAGGTTCAAGGCTAGATTGGGGTTAAGGGTATAGTCAACAACAAAGAATAGATTATAAGGAGACATATTTCCTTGTTAAGATGGTGACTGTTGGAACCATATTGTCTATTACAGTTTCTAAGCATTGCCACATCCATTATATGGATGTGTTTAATGCTTTCCTTTAGCTGATATAAAAGATGAGATATATATGTAATTACCTTAAGGATTTATCAGTCAAGGGGAGAGGGTGTATAGACTGACTAAATCACTTTATGGGCTTAAAAAAGCTCCAAAAGAGTGGAATCACAAGTTAACTGAAGCTCTTATTAATCTTAAGTTCAAACAAAGTCAACATGACTATTCTTTATTCATTAGAAAAACAGAAGAAGGAATCACTATTGTACTAGTATATGTAGATAATATGTTGATAACTGGTAACACTCTAAAGCTTATAGAAGAAACAAATAAACCAATTCAGTAAGCTTTCAAGATGAAGGATTTAGGTGAGATCAAGTAATTTTTAGGTATTCATGAGTTCACTAGATCTACAGCTGGTATATAAATGCATCAGCGGAAATACACTTTTGAACTTATATTTGAAGTAGGTATGTCAACAGCTAAGCCTGTAAGAACACCTATTGACATCAATGTCAAACTAACTTCAAAACAATATGATAAACGTGTGAAGCAAGAGCAAGAAGATTCTTTAGTAGATCAAACAGTGTATCAGAATCTGATAGGTAAACTATTATACCTCACTATGACCAGACCAATTCTATCATATAGTACTCAAACATTGAGTCAGTTCTTGCAACAACCTAAAAAATCCTACATGGATGTAGCACTAAGAGTTGTCATATATCTTAAGAAACAACCCGGACAGGGTGTACTATTTTTAAGTAATGCAAATAGATGAGTTATTGCCTATTATGATGCTGATTAGGCATCTTGTCCACTTATGAGAAAGTCAGTAACAGGTTACATAATTAAAATTATATTGGCAATTCATGAGTTTCATGAAAATCAAAAAACAAACTACAATCTCAAAGAGCTAAGCTGAAGCTGAATATACATGTTTTGCATGCACAATGTCAGAGTTAGTGTGGGTACTTGGAATGCTGAAAGGAGTAGATGCTAATGTTCAGTTAGCAGTTCAAGTATACAGTGACAGCAAAGCTGCAATTCAAATTGCAGCAAATCCATTTTATCATGAAAGAACAAAATATATTGAGATTAATTGTCATTTCATAAGGAAGAAGCTACAACAAGGATTAATCAAAGTGAACTACCTTCCTCCTCAAGAACAACCTGCTGATGTATTGACAAAAGAGCTATCTAAACTGCAGCATGAATACCTTCTATCCAAGCTAGGATTTTTAAACATCTTTGCACCACCGAACTTGAAGGAGAATGTTGAGATATGAAAATGTGAACTAGTATTAGCTATCAAGGGTAGTTTAGTCATTTTGTAATGGTAGTTATAACTAACTTGTCCATTAGTAGCTCACAGTCTGTTATAGTTATTAGATGAACATGGCTATATATAGCTTTACAATTCCTTGTATTAGTCAGTTTTTTATTCACAATAACAAAAACTTCTTTTTTCTTTCTTCTCTATTTTTTCTATTTTTTCATGTTTACAGTACTGCATTTACGAACACAACTCTATTAGTTATAGGTCATCTAAATATTGAAAAGTTAATAATTTTTAATAACAAGGATTAAAAAGATATAAAATAATACATTGTGTATTGATTTTTCAAACAAACAAGTAAAATTGGACAATTATGTTAAACGTACTAGACAAGTAAAGATGGATGGAGTAAATGAGATGTAATACACATTTTATTGAGAATACTAGTTTAGTATACGTACGTTGCACATGTATCAAACGTTAATTAAGAACAAATGTATATACAAAATAAATAAATTATTGTGTGCAGGATATTTTATTAAGTACAAAATTAGTAAAAAAATTCACATACCCAAACTGTCTCACGACGTTCTGAACTTAGCTCGCGTACTGCTTTGATGGGCGAACAACCCAATCCTTAGAACATACTCCAGCCCCAGGTAGTGAAGAGCTGATATCGCGGTGCCAAAACTTCCCGGCGATGTGAGCTCTTCGGGAAGATCAACATGTTATCCATAGAGTAAATTTTATCTGTTGAGTGGCAGCCCTTCCACTCGGCATCGCCGGATCACTAAGGCTGACTTTTGTCCTTCCTCAACGGGTGGGTCTTACAATCAAGCTCCATTCTTCCTTTGCACTCGAGGGCCAATCTCCGTCCAATTCGAAGAAACCTTTGCATGCCTCTGTTACCTTTTGGGATGCCTGTGCCCTATAGAAACTGTCTACCTGAGACTTTTCCTTGGTACGTAGGTCCTAACATAAGGTTATAATTCTAGACCTTTCAAAGTAGTATCTCACTGATCCCCCCACCCCCACCCCCACCCCCCCAAAAGGAGGCCTTCTTCGCCTTCCATCCAAGCTGCGTAGGAAAGGCCCAAAGCCAATCCCAAGAAATAGAAAGCTTCATAAGGTCTTTCTGTCCAGGTAAAGGTAGTCTACATCTTTACAGACAAGTGTATCTTACTGAGCCTCTCTCCAAGATAGTGCCCATATCGTTATGCCTTTTGTATAGGTCGAAACTTACCCGATAAGAAAATTTGCTACCTTAGGACCGTTATAGTTACGACCGTTGTTCACCGGGGCTTCGATCGTCGTCTTCCCTATCTTTAGGTCACCAATTTCCTTGACCTACCGTATTAGGCAGGCTTCAGCCCCATACATAGTTTTACGACTTTGCGGAGACATGTGTTTTCCATAAACAGTCACCCGGGCCTGGTTACTACGACCCCCTTTGTGAGGAGGCACCCCTTCTTTCAAAGTTATGGGGATATTTTGCCGAGTTCCTTAGAGTGAGTTGTATCGCGCCCCTAGGTATTCTCTACCTACCTGCCTGTGTCGGTTTTGGGTACATGTACCCTTTTGTTCAAAGTTGTTCGAGTTTTTCTTGGGAGTATGGCATGGGTTACTTATGCGTTGTAGTGCCTGGCATTCGAACATTGGCTCGAGGCATTTTCTCTACCCCTTCTTACCCTTAAAAAAATAGGGACATCTTACATTCTTAAACCGATAACTATCTTTCGGCTAACCTAGCCTCTTCTGTCCCTCGGGACCAACAAGGGTAGTACAAGAATATTCACCTGTTGTCCATCGACTACGCCTTTCGGCTTGATCTTAGGCCCTGACTCACCCTCCTTGGATGAACCTTGCAGAGGAACCCTTAGATTTTTGGGGCATTGGATTCTTATCAATGTTTGTGTTACTCAAGAAGACATTCTCGCTTCCGCTTCGTCCAGAACTGCTTGCGTGGAGGCTTCTTTATAAGGTGGAACTCTCCCTTATCGATATATTTTTACATCCCACATCTTCGACAGATCACTTTGTCCTGTTCATCTTTGGAGCAAGAGCGCTCGATTAGTGGACTATTACGCACTCTTTTAAGGGTGGATGCTACGATAATAACACGATGTGGCTGTACATTCTTCTGTTAGTTTAGAAAGATCACATAAGACTGACTATCAAGATAGAAATAATAGCTGCAAATCACACATCACAACTGCTGCAAACAAATTTAATTCAATCGTATATTGAAATGATAATGCTCAACACATCAATTTCAACTTAGGATTTGCTCATGGAATGTCAAAAGATTTGATGAGTAACTTGAACACTGAAACAAAATTCAGTTATATCTAGTTCACCTTCTCTAATAAGGGTAAAATAGATAATTAATGATAAATTATACATTAATTTTCAAATTGGATAAGTATTGTTGAATATGGACGGATGGAGTAATTGATATAAATATGTATTATAACATTGTTTCTAAATCCCTTTTTTTTTAAATCTCCGAAAAAATTCACAATCGCTACTTTCCAGAGATGCATTAGGTAAACCTGTTCGTATGCATCCTCAATTGTTAAGGATATGCAATTTTGATTATATATTCAATCTCGTATAAACTAACAGTTGATTTCTGCCTAATTTAATATAGATATGTATATCTAATACTGTCAATCAAACTTTACATCATTATGCAAAAAAAGGAAAAAAATTCAATTAGTCAGCCAAACGTTTCATAAGTTATAATAAGGTGACTTTTTAACGTAACGAACAAAAAATAATGTATTACTATTATTTATGCATCTAAAGGTGTCTAATGGTTCAATACAAAATGTTAGAAAATCATGCGGGCTCATACTTAATTTTAGGTAAATACTTCATGATCCAATTAAAACGTCTTACGTCCTTGATGGGAACAATCAATTCTGCTTCTTTAATTAGATTAGAGTCAAGAGTTTCCTATTTTCTTTTTCAAAAAAGCTAGACAAACTAATTGAAAAGAATTAAAAATTACAATTCATTTTATAGAAGTTTTGCAATAGACAAATAAGGGGATTCATAAAGCAAAAAAATTAAAAGTGTTATGAAATATAAAGCAAGAACCAAAAGAATAATAGAGAGAAAAAAAAGGAGAGAATTCTTTATTTCTCATGAGGAATGAGAGAACATAATATTCTTGAGGGTGAATTACAATAAAGGAAACTCCTTTATTTATATGAGAAATTTACTCCAAATTTCTAACTAAAAGATAAATATATCAAATCCCGATAGATATCAACTAGATCTTGATACATCTTATTAGATCTTGATAGATCTTATCTATATTTTTAATAGACATTCACTATAATATAAATACATTTATAACACTCCTCCTTGAATGTCTAATTGATAGATAATGTGCCTCGTTAAAACCTTACTAGAAAAAATCCAGTGAAAAAAAATCTAGTGAAGGAAAAAGAGTACACATCTCTAGTAATACACATTTCGTCTGCCTCATTAAAAACCTTACAAGAAAAACCCAATGTGACAAAACCTCATAAGGGAAAAAGAGTACATTGCGTATTAACTCCTCCTAATGAGAATATTCTTGAACCTTTACATTCCGATCTTGTGCATCATCTTCTTGAAAGTTGCAATTGAAGGAGACTTGGTGAATAAATCAACCACATTGTCACTTGAAAGAATCTGTTTCACATTAATATCACCATTCTTTTGTAGCTCATGTATGTTGAAAATTCTTTGATGAAGTGTGCTTCGTTCTATCTCCTTTTATGAATCCTCCATTAAGATGTGCTATGCATATTGCATTATCTCTAAATAAAACTGTGGGTACATTGTCATATTTCAAATTATATTTTTCTCGAATGAGATGTATCATGGACGTCAACTATACATATTTTTGGCTCGCTTCATGAACAGTTATTATTTCAGCATGGTTCGATGAAGTGGCTATGATAGACTGTTTTATATATCTCTAAGAAATTGCAATACCTCCATATATGAACACATAACATATTTGAGATCGAGATTTATGTAGGTCATATAAGTACCCAACATCAACATGACCAATAGGATCAGGACTGCAAACTTGCTAACAAATTAACTCGAAAAGGCTATATCCGGACTTGTAGTATTTGCAAGATACATTAGAGCATCAACTGCACTAAGATATGGTACTTAATAACCAAGAAGTTTCTTATTCTTTTCTTGAGGTCAGAATGGATCCTTATTCAATTTTGCATGTTTATCATTTAAGCAAAAATTCTATTGCTTTTGAAAACTCTCTAAAAGTTTCAATGATACTCAAATCATCAAATTATCTCTTATGAGGATAATAAAAAGTTTTCCAGAAATTTTTATGCTTCAGGTATTTTGAATCCTTTAGGGATTTTTATATGGATTTTTGTCAAGTGAAAATATCCAACATGTCAAGTGTGACATCTTCAAGTATCTGGACTGCAAATCAAATAAGTTTTACGCTTATCAAAATGCATCCTTTCAGGTCACTTGATAAATATTTCTACGTCAGCATGCTTAAATAAACATAGAATTCGAATCCTCGTAATCTTTTACAATATTGTGTCAATATTGTATAAAAGATATCATTGATGATATATTATTTCGTATCGGTTCACAGTATGACATAACATTTTGAGATCTCATCACTTCATTATTTTCAAGTACCTTAACCTTTCATAAGGTTTCATGAAGTGTTATGTCGTAGGCTCTTAAAGAGCATATTGCCTTCTTATTATGATTATTTGCTCCTTATTTTTCAAGGATTATTTCATTTGAAATCGATTAGTATATCATGTTTCATGCATGCGTAGACTTTTTTCTTTAAGGACACAAAATAGGAGCACTTGCTGCTTAAATATGAGATTAAATTTGAGTCAACAGATGCTTCCGACATTTGACTTGAATCATCTTTTGAATGAGGGTCTGATGTTAATTCCTAACATATTCATAGCTACTTGTAATCTCCCCCTTATGTTAGGAAAACTAACATTCATCCTCTATCTTTTTTTTAGGAATCCATCTTTGTGCATCATGGTATATTCATTATCATATACCGAATATCAAAATTATTAGATAGAATAGTTGGTTTCTGACCTTGAACCAATTGTGAGAGAAGAAATAATCATAATTTATTGGTCTAATGCATACAAGTGCTATTGTATGCAACATATCATATTTCGGACCAACATATGAAGTTTTGTTCTCATTAGCAATGATTTAACTATTTATCGAAGGCATTCAATGCCAAACCATTATCGTCAAGATGAATTGTCTTGATTACAAAATCTGAGAGTTATGCTCTTAACTCAATTTTATTGAGCAAGAAACTTTATGAATGTCAAACTGCAGGTTGACGATAAACGTGCATATGATCAACTTATTGATGCATCTTTTCAAAATATATCACATGAAAGGTGAACGGACCCTTATTTACCTTTTATACTTTTCAGATTTTGAGGGATCCAATCCCAAAATTAATTGGTCCAACCAATATATCATGAGAACAAGCAACATAATCAATTCTTGAAGAATTTTCTAGTTCTTCAATACATGTCTAATACTCAATATGCACATCTTCGATATGTCACAGTAGTTCATATCAACTTATGAACTCATTTATAGTAGTAAACACAAGTTTACCATGACATGCATTTTTTTCTTCTTTAGTAAATTCAGATTTACTATTACATGAATAAATTTCAGATTTACTACTTTAGAAGTAGATTTCAAAATAACTCTTCTCAGTTATTCTGCCTCTTTTGGAGGTGAGTTGTGATACCATCATAATCAAGTGCACGTTTGCATTAATAAGCTTCTCATTCTCCAGGAATAGACTATAATCGTGTCTTAAACCTATCAAATTATGATAGCTTATAACCTCTTTCATGATATTGTTACTTCAAAAGCACATCGAGGCATATATCATATATTGCTACCACATTCACTTTAAGAATGGAGCATATTGTCATCTTTCAGACCTATCATATATTGTTACCACATTCGCTTCATGGAATGAAGCATATTAATGAGACAAATTTCATGATTTTTCACCAAATACACATTATTTTTACTTAGCCATCATAATATTATCAATATGGTGCATTGAGATTCAAACTCAATGTCTTATCTGTATAAAAACGTCTTAGGCATAAATCGATGGGACTTAAACCCAATATCTTTATTTTCATAGTGTATCCGGGACTATAACCCAATGTCTTTTTCTTTTGGTGCGATGAAACTTGAACTCATCGTCTTACCCTCAATCAATAATATAATAGACAAATGAGAAACAAAACTCTCAATGAGATACAAAAGTCTGTCAATTGATCCATCAATAAATTTATCAATCACGATCAACTAATATTCTTATCATTAATGCTGGAGCAATTCTTTGACAATGATTGAAATATTTGATTTTAAACATCTATTATTATTCATGTGTACAAAAAACATAATTGTGATAAAATCATATTTCATCAAAATATATTACCTTTCAAAGTAACAAATCCTGCAAATACTTAACTAAGAGAAAACGTTATTTATAAATAATTGCAACACATACTTATAATAAGTATGAAAATTTTCTTTTCTCGAAATCTCAATACAGAGAACATAATACTCCAAAATCAGAATTCTGACATTAGTTAATAATCATTATCATCAGATGCATCTATGGTTTAAATATTTTTACAGGGATGCATATTTTGATCTTAATAACGGTAAGTAGCAGATGAAAAATATTGGGGGCTTTATATTATTGTCCTATTACCTACTAACTTCTTTATCTCTATTATTTTTGTAAGGATACATACCTTCATCTCCAACAAGGCAACGGGTGACACCAACTGAATTAAACTTTATAAAAAGCTATTAGAGACTTGTGCCGATAACGTGTTATGAAATATAAAGCGGGAACAAGAAGAATAATAGAGAGAGAGAAGAGGAGGGAATTCTTTATTTCTCATGAGGGATGAGAGATCATAAGATTCTTGAGAGTGAATTACAATGAAGGAAACTCCTTTATTTATAGGGGAAATTTACTCCTAGTTTCTGACTAAAATACAGATATTTCATATCATGATAGATATCAACTAGATCTTGATGGATCTTATTAGATCTTGATAGATCTTATCTATATTCTTAATAGACATTCACTATAATGTAAAAACATTTATAACAAAAGGATATTTTTTATTTAGATTTAAAATAGGAGACAATTTTTGGCAAAAGTTCTAAAGGTATTACCTAATTTCTTAGTAAATTTTTTCTTCCCTTTTCTTTGAACTTAATGTACGTGGTTTTTTTAGGGGGTTGGGGGTTGGTATTTGAAGTCCTAAATTTAAGGTGAAATATAACTCTTTTTATAAATATTTTAAAATAGACAAATAAAAGAATTCATAAACTAAAAAAGATTATAGGGTGGAATTTAATTTAGATTAAAATAGGAAACAATTTTTGGCAAGTGTTCTAAAGAAATTAGGTAATTTCTTAGTAAATTTTTTTTCTTCCTTTTTTTTTTTTTTTGGGGGGGGGGGGGGGGGGGGGGGGGCTAAATGTAGGTGGGAATTTTTTTGTTTTTTGAGATTATTTTAATGTCCTAAATTTAAGGTATATAATTCAAATAAGAAAAAGTCCTATAATTAAATTTAAATAAATTTTAAGTTTAAAAATTAAAAAAATACTGAAAAGACAATTTGGTCTTTTACAAAGACTTTTAATGAAGGGCAAAAAGTTCAAACAATATTTCTAATCACGCTTTTAATATATTATAGATATACATATAGATATAGATATACTCACGAAGGAGTTGAATGATTGACTTGAGACTAGTATGTATTTTATCCGTTCCTATGCAAGTGGTTGTTGTAGCTTAGACACACCTACTAAGAAACTATTATTCCTAGAAAAACTAATATTGTTACTAACTTACCTTTAGTAACTACCTTGAAAAAAGGTATTATTTTTGAATAATTTCTTGATTATGTAAAACTCTTTTTATTTAAAAAAAGGCAAAAGTTGGTAGAACATTATTAATGTGTTTATGATTTTCTAAAATACTACTACTTTATTTAGAATCTGTGAAAGATTTACGTTGCTCTGTGAAATCAGCCTACGAAATCCCCTCCCATTTCAATGTTAAAACCCATGTGCTTTCGCTTGGACCTCATTGCCCAACTCCAAGCGTGGACAGATCCTGCACAAGCCCAGGTGAGGGTTACAAGCCCATGTTGAACAACTCTGGCTCGCCAAATGCTAACTATAAAGGAAAAAATATATAAAGTAACATATTTAAGTATTAAATTACAAAAATTAATAATATTTTTATCAAATTATATTTTGTAGCATATGTATTTGTATGTATTAGTATTTTTGTAGCAACAGTTTGCAAAAATACAAAATACATATCGATTATAAGGGCAGTAAAAATCATATGTATTTATATTTTTGTAGTAACAGTTTGCAAAAATACAACTTTTTATATTATGTAATTATGAAACTGTTGCTATGAAACTCACAATTAAGGGAATAAGAATGTTATTTCTGAATTTTGCCCTTCTATAAACTATCTCCTGTAAGTTGAGGGACATTATATAAGGCTTCTCTATATTGATACTTTTTTTTAATCCTCTATCAAACATTCTCTCCGTAGCATTAAAAAACACTATAATCTTAGATGCAAAATCATGGAAAAGTTAATGGATGATTTCTATATGCGTTAAAGATCATAAAATACAAGGAGAAATAAAAAATAAGGTGATGTTTTGAGAGTCACATATTTTTATTTGATGTGGATTTAGATATGGAATCTTTAAATTTTTATAAATATATATATTTCTAAATTATGTAGAAAGTACTAGTACTATAAGTTAAAATAATTGATGATTCAAATAAATTATAAGGCATATGAAATAATTGAATAAAAGTTGTGTGACTCTTTAAATTAAAAAAATGTCACATAAATTGATATGGAAGGCGTAGTTTACACCATAACAACATACACTGTGCAATTTCATAAATAGGGTTTAACAAGAATAGGATATATATAAAACTCAATTACCCCTAGATAAAAAGGATATTTTCAATGGATCCTCAGCTGAAAAGGATGGAAGGTGCAATTTACAACAAAAAAGAGAGATCGAGTAGATCATCCATATTAGTTCTTCTGTTATGTTTATTTAATCACTATGATATATTGTAAATAAATATTTATGGTTTGATCTTTTCTCGAATCGCACATAGATGAAGCTTTAGTGCACTTAATTGTCCGGTATAATGTAAACTACTCTTCTCAAGGATATCCTTTTCTCCCCAAATAAACCCACTCCACTTTGCCATATAACAAAAATGAGCAATTGACTAGCTCTCCTAAGTCCTATATATCATAATATTCTCTCACCTATATGGTCAATAGTTTATACCTTCAACGACCATCCAAGTACAAGCAACTTTTTAACGTACGATGAGGCATGCAACAAACTCCTACGCGCTACAACACTATTTAAATTAAAATAATAATTGATTCTACCGACTAAACAGGAATCTAGGATAGGGAAAGACAAAAAGTATACTATATATTAGAAGCTTCCTTATGATATCCATTTGTACAAAATGAGGAGATGCATTTGACATTTTGACTTTTGTGAAGGAATCGTTTTCTAATGAGTTGAGATGAGCAGTGTATATATATCACCATAGAGGGGGAGAGCTAGGATTTCGATTTTATGGATTCTCAACTTATGAATAATTGATTGCAAGTGTTAATTATGATTGAGTTTCAAACTTAGTATATATAAATATTTAATAAATTTCTCAATGCAAAATATATATTTTTAGCGAAATTTACTAGATTTGATTGAACTCGTACTCGAACTTCTAGCTCCGCCCCTTACATATGGCATCTAATTAATGAAGTTGGAGATTAGTCATTTTCCATGCTTGAAAGCTGGGACTAACTTTGACTTCATTCCAAAAATCATTTAATTCTGGGATTTGCCCTAATGTCATGTCCCCTTTGAAACTTCAGCCTAATGGAATCTCCACTAGTAGTACACTATTGAGATTTGGTATACTAGTAGCTAGTGCATCTCCATCACCATCCAGGCTCCAGCTATCGATTGGAAAATTTACTGATCACATTAATGATAAATGAGAGCACTGTTGATCCTTCTCGATGAGGATGTAAAAAGATTATAAATAACAATAATAATAGAGATAAGCACTCGGTACATCCTTGAATTATGATCAAAGTTGTTACGACATGCTCCAACTTCACAGGAATTCTATTACCCCTGAAGTCAATTTTAGCGTATTTTTATCACCCTTTCGTGCTAATGTGGCACCATTATTCCGATTCACGTTAAAGGTGTCACGTCATCTAAAAAGATGTCACGTTAGTTAAAAAGGTGACTAAAATACGTTAAAATTTAGTTCAGAGAGGTAATAGGACCCCCGTAAAATTAAAATGTGTCGTAGAAAATTCGATAGTTCAGAGGGTACTAAATGATTTACTCATAATAATAATAATAATAGTGCCTTATTGTCAGTGTAATAATTTTAGACCATCTTTACTTGTAGTAGGTGGTATTCAAGGTTACAAATTCCAATTTTTTAAGAAGCTAACACTTACATGTAAAAAAAAAGATTGAGTGACCTAATGACATAAAGAGTTTTTTACACTGATATAAAATTACATGTGATGTGTGCAATACCATTAGAACGGCACATGATAAAGCGACGTACAACATTTAAAGTTTAAACAAAATAAGTTGCATATTGCATGGAATTAATTAGATGCAAAATTAATTATTCATATAAAGAGGAAGTAAAAGCCATTGAAATGTACATAAGCAGCAGAGTGATGATTGCTGTAAGGTAGCAGTGATGAATGGCGCTTTACGTGCACTATGCATGTGAAAATGGCAAAACTTAAGAGGACCACCCACGCCCAAAGACTGGATTCACAATTAAAAGTGTATGAACTTTTATAAAGATTTCGAATGAATATATAATAATGACTAAATTTATAATTAAATAGTTAATAAATTTCTAAATATATATACTTATTTTTGACAAACTTTATTTAAAATTATCGTGAATCCTTAAATTGTATTTTAGATCTGCCTCTGTCACATATCATATATCTTTATTTGTAATGAATGAATTTTCGATCTAATTCAAATCCAAAAGTTAATTCATAAAGTGAAATCGTTCAAGTCTATTGAAGGGGATTAATTGTTCATCCATTTTTCTGAGGTGGGACTCTTTAACATTGCTCGTCAAATACTTACAAAGTGCAGCGTAAAAGGCTTGTCATGTGAGCTGTCTGCTTTCTTACCCACACATGTGGAACTTCCTTTTCATTGACAATTTGTGTTTTCATTTGGAGATGCTGTGGCATGCATTTCTCTCTCACGATGTGTTTGGTTAAGCTACGTCAATCTAGTTTACTCCTCAAATGTCTTTAGCATATGTATAGACGCACACTTAAAGTTTAAAGTTTATAAATTTTTATAGTCATAACTCATAAGCAGAGTTAGCTAGGAGCGGAACAATTAGCAGTTTGTGATTAATTATGGGAAAGTAAATCACATATGTAGTTAAAATTGTTATTTTTATGTATATAATAGATGTTGAATACGTCTTGATTTATTCGTTTATTTGATTCCTTATATTTTAACATCCTCGATGAAATTTTGATTGTCTTTAGTAATAACGCTCTTAAATGAACTAACAGTATACAAAAATAATTAGGTTCACAATTAAATATTTTTAGATATTTAGCGAATTTCTTAACATGTATACGAGCAGAATCTAAGTACGTACTACATTTCCATTGCCATAAATTACATATTCCCCTCGACATGCATACATAGTTACAATGTCGACGGAGCCAAACAAGAAGATTAAAGAAATAAAAAAAGTCACAAGCTTAGCAATAACTAGAGCAATTTTAATTTTTTTGATCACTCAGTATATTAGGAATCTTTCTTATTTCTAAGGGATTCAATAAATTTTTAGTTTATTTATAAAATTCTATTCTTATCATCCTCCCTTTTAAAAAAAAAAACAAAAAAAAAACGGAGACAAGTCAATTGAATTCTTTTATACCATGTAACTTTGCCGGTGGACACAAATTAATATACAAGTATATTTTACTTGCCATGCTATTTTTTTTAGAGGTAAATTGTGATAGCTGCGAGACCAAAATTTCTCTAAATGAGGGCAGTGTGCCATGTACCTCCCAAAGTAACACCTATTAATTTCTTCCATTAATGCAAGCTACCCAATCATATTGCATGCATGCGGAAAGTTTTTTTAAAAGAATTGAAAATGTTTGGTTGGGCATAATTCTTTTAAAAAGAAATTACTAGCTATAGTTCAACCTTTCAATGTATTTACTTAAATCTTTCTCCAGATGCATCATCTTACTATACAAACAACGTTTCCCATGCAACATCTTCTCAAACCCTTCTTAGAATGATGTATCGCCTCACCTATGGTTTGAAGTCGAAGTACTGGATGATAGGATTTGCATCTTACATATTTAGACTTAAGAATGAAAGGTAATACATTTATATTCCAATTTTTCAACTTTTATATCTGAATTATCAAAACACACCATAACTATCAATTGCATGATTTTCCTAAAATGCCAATCACTGTTAGGATAGAAAAAATAAATAATTGATTGTCGAAGTGTATTTTAATAAAAGTTGATGATAGTTCAAATAGAAAACTCATAATAGCTCAGGCATAAAATTCAAAAATAAAAATATTGAGTCGTGTTTTTGAGCATAAACTCTAGATTTAATTCAAATTGAATTGTTTTTTCCTTATCCAAAAACAACATACCCTACTCTTACAATAGTCATTTAATTTGATAGCATCATGTGATGCTGCCTGGTCGAAGGGCCAAAATGATACAAAGCTGGTAAGGTGGACCAAGTTTACAGTACCAATAGAAAGTACACAACATGAAATAAAATCTATCATCATATTTGAAATCTGATTTGTAAGCCAGAAATTAAATGAGCGTATATGTATACATGGTTCATAATAGATGCTGGTGCTATGTGTCCAATTATTAATGTCCCACAACTTTATCAGAACTATTTTGTAAACCCCACTAATTAGCCTGCTGCTTCCTACTGAAGGGACCTGCAAGTTCTAATCATATAAATTGAACTACTTCCTACTTTTCCCAATAACTTTTTCTTGTCAATCTTTTTCCATTTAAAGGTTGGAAAAACTGGAACTTGTTCATCTTGACTTTTATTTTACAGATTATGAGAAGCTTTATTGCGGAATATACAGTTCAGCCCCTATTAGGGTGTTAAGTGGGTCGGGCCGAATCAACCCAGAACTAGCCCATTAAATTTATCCGGATTATGGGCCGGGCTGGGTTGTAGTTAAGTGGTTCGAGTTGGGTCCGGGTTCAACACTAAAATTTTAAAAAACAACTCTGAATTGGTCTACTTAGCCCAACCCGGTCTAACTCATCTAAACTCAGTCAAACCCATTTAAAAATCCGGTCAAACCTAGTAAAAAAAAATTAAAAAAATTTAATATACACTATATATACCCACCTATATACATTTTAAATACGTTAAACAATATATATACACTATATATATAGTATATACTACATTAGAATTTAAAAAATATATACACATATACACAATTACACATATCTACGTAACATTCAATATATACAACTATACGTACTACTTTAAATAAAACATATACTACAATATATATATATATATATATATATATATATATATATATATATAGTTATATAGTTATATATATATAGTTATATACTAATTTATAAAACATATACACATGTATACGTTAAATATATACGTCTATGGAAGATATATACACATATATACATACCATTCAATATATACGTACTACTTTAAATAAAATATACTACAATATATATAGACACATTATATATATAGTTATACACTAATTTATAAAACATATACACGTTTATACGTTAAATATATATGTCAATAGAAGATATATACACATATATATGTACTACTTTAAATAAAATATGCTACAATATATAGACACACTCTATATATAGTTATACACTAATTTATAAAACATATACACATGTATACGTTAAATATATACGTCAATAGAAGATATATACACATATATACGTACCATTCAATATATACGTACTACCTTAAATAAAATATACTACAATATATATATACTACAATATATGCACACCTATATATATAGTTATACACTAATATATAAAACATATACACATGTATACGTTAAATATATACTATTTTAGAAAATATATACACATATATACACTATTTTAAATAAAAAATATGCTACTTGATATAATAAATTAATAATAGTATAATACTTAATAGTAAATTAATAATATATTAAAACTAAGTTTTAAATTTAAACTAGAAATTCAATTTAAATCATTAAATGTAAAAAATTACAAAGTAAGGACTAAGGAATGAATGAATGTTGAATTTTATTTATTGCAAGATGATCCAAAATTTATAATTTACATAAATGAAAAATCTACAATTTTGCATCATTTTCTCTAACTCATTCATGTTAATATTAACGAAAACTTGCATAGGATAGTCAAAGATAACGAGGGCAAAACCATGCATTGGACTTGATTCTGCTGAGTTCTCCCGTGAAGTCATAATTTCTTCAAGTCTCTACTCATCGTTCGGCTCCGCTTCCATTCCTTGATTTCTTCGTTCAGCTCTAATCCAATCTCTGAGGCAAACAAGAACATTCATTGCATTGCTTCCCAGTGAATGTCGGTTGTCTCCAAGTTGCTATCGTTCTTGACTAAAAGTGTTCTCCGATGCAAATGTTGACATTGGAACATTCAATATATCTCTAGCTAATCTTGAAAGCACAGGATATTGTGTTTCATTACTCCTCCACCAATCCAACGCGTTGATCCGTCGTCTGCGATCCTCTATTGGTGACCAAAGATAATACTTAAGCTCTTCCCGATAAGTTGATATGTAAGCTTCCTCATCGACACTGTTCCAATAATTTAAATCATAAAAGTGATCAGGAAAACCACTATGTCCCGACCTTTTAGAAGATGATGGCTCCTCGGGAGGTTGAGGAGCGACAGTTGAGTAATATTTGTAGGTACGGCTAAATCAACTAAATCAGCATAGTGATTATATAATTTATCTATGTATTCATTCGCATCACCCATAGCCGTCCACAAATCAGGTTGTACTTGTTGAGAAGCATTGTTAGTATTTATTTCTAAATTATTATAAATAATAGTACTAAAGTGGCACATAGTATTATATTTCATGCACGGATTAAGCATAGCACCAACCAAGTAAATAGGGGGAATCGAAAAAAAATATTTTTTAAATTTAGTAAACATGGCACCAATAGCATCTTTGTAACCTTCTTTATTTTTATATTCTTTGAGTAAAGCAAAAATATCAGTTATATATGCCAAAATATTAGTAAAAGTAGGATAATAAGCACAAAAAAATTCAACCATAGCTATATAAATTTTTTTCAAAAACTTAACAAAATCATTAATTACAACCCAATCAGAATCATGTAACATGCAATTAGCAGACTTAGCAAACGAACTACAATATTGGTTAAAAGATAGAGTAATAGGAAGTTAGGAACTCTATATTTATAACAAGTTTTAAAAAAATCATACGTAGCATTCCATCTAGTTTCACATTCTTCAGGCATCGATATTGGTGCAAGTCCATTTTGTTCACATTTAAATTTAAAGTCTCTAATTTTACTTCTACGATTATTTCCTTGAATAAAATCAACGGCAAGCCGAATTTTTTCAATATCAAACTCAAAAAACTCAAGACCGTCTCTTACAATTAAATTATATATATGACATGCACACTTAATATGAAAAATTTCAGGTAACGGCGGAGATAGCTTAGATTTTAATTTTGTTATAGCAGTCTTGTTGTTAGAAGCATTATCAAAAGCAATACATAATATTTTATTTTCGATACCATAAAATTCTTGAACTTTAGCAATCGAATCAACAATAAAATATCCAGTATGTTTACGATCTTCATCATATAAAAAAGCAAGAATACGTTTTTGTATAATAAAACTACTATCTATCCAGTGACAAGTAATAGTTAAATAATTATTTTTATTTACAGCACACTCAAGATCAGAAGTTGGGTTCATTCTGCATTGAATATTTTTTAACAATGTTGATAAATAAAAATAATATTGTGAAAGAAGTCTAAACATATCGGCCCGACAAGTACTTCTAGGAATACCATTAAACATAGGATTATAAATTGCTTTAATATAATGAATAAAGGAATCAGAAGAAGGAAAACTAAAAAGCAAACAACCCACAACTATCATTTTAGCTATTTCTTCCCGGTCCCTCATTTATTATACTTCTTCATTACCTGATTGGTTGTTGGGGTCATTCTAGTTTGCGTTGGCCCACCAACATCCGCACCACCTCGTGCAATATTTAACTCTATTTCGTGAGTATCACCTCTATGTCTCATTAACGTACTCGTACCCCCTTGCTTGCCTTCGCTTTTAAGCTTATATATTTGTTGACAAATATTGCATTGCACTTCAGTATCTGATATACGTTCAAAAAATTGTCATGCAATACTAGTTGTTTTACGATATCTTGGGGCACAGGAAGGACGGAGAGGGAGATTAACCGATTCAGATCTAACGTTAGCATTTTCTACTGTGGGTGTCTCACCAATATTTTCATCATCTTCGTCTAAATTAATCACAACTACTTCATTTTCTTCTTCTATACCGTAATTTTTCTGAGCTTCTACATAATCCATATCGTGGGCAACTACACCTAAGGGTACGCCTACTTCTTTCTCAAAAGGTTGACTAAGCGGTGCCTGAGACACACGGGCATATCTACTACTTAAAGTACCTTTATCGCTAGTAATCCACTTATTGTTACCATTACCACTTTCGGGATGAAAAATTTTAACACCTTTAGTGGCGAGGTTTCTTAATTTATCCATAATATAAATTAAACTAAAAAAATTCAAAACATAAATATAATAAAATTAAATATTCAACAATTGATATACTAATTAAAAATTAAACGTAAGAGAAGGAATGATAATACTAAATTTTAAAAGTATCCGAAGGTTGCGACTTTAGAAACTTCCACTCGTACTTTGTAATCGTGGAATTTTTTAGTTTTCTCAATTTGTTTGAATTTTTTTCCGATAAATTCTTAATAGCTCAAACTTTTCGGTCTTCATAACATATTTCTTTTGTCCATTATCTTTCGGAAAAAGCTCAAAAATACCACTGAACTATCCGAAATATCTCAAAAATACCCCTTGCTAGATTTTTGGCTCAAAAATACCCCTCCGTTAAATATTAGGCTCAAAATACCCCTCCCTCTAACAGAATTTGGAAAAGGATCAAAAATACTCCTGAACTATCTGAAATGGATCAAAAATATCCCTCGTTAGTTTTTTGGCTCAAAAATACCCTTCTGTTAAATATTTGGCTCAAAAATACCCCTCCCCTTAACGAAATTCCACCAAGCATGCCACCTAGATAAAAAAAAAATCACGTGGCTATGCCACATTACCATCCACACGTAAAATGTTATATTTTTTAATTATATGACATTCCTTTCTTCTTTATTTTTATTTTTATTTTTATTTTTTTGCAAAACAGTTTTATTGATTTGGAAAAAAATATGATCAGTAAAATTAAAAATTTCTAAAAATATTTAAATAAAATAAATCAGTGTTTTTACAGAATTTAGTTTAACATTTTTGGAATTTCTCGACATTGGGAAGGTACTAAATAAATTTTGCTAAAGGAGTACAAGTTATTCAATTTTTTTCATTAAATGATAAACTTTTCACTTAGATTATTAAAGAAAATTATATCCATGTTTTTCTAATGATTAAAATATATTAAATGTCATTTACTTTCCTGAAAGTGGAATTTTCAAAAATTCTAAGAATACTCGATGATTAAACATAAAATTAGAAAAACTATAAACATTCATTGAGTTCAGAAAAAATAAATCAACATCACTGAATATAATCTTTTTATTTAACTCTTTCATCAAGAAGAAAGGAATGTCATATAATTAAAAAATACTAATATTTTACACGTGGATGGTAATATGGCATAGTCATATGATTTTTTTTTACGGAAAAGGCTCAAAAATATTTCGACTTTGATGATTCTAATGGGATTAGGTCGATCTTGTCTTTTAGGAAATCCCTGGTGCAACAGTGAAGTTGTAGCCATGTGATCAAGAGGTCATATGGTTCGAACTCCTAATCATAGAAACCCTCTCTTTTGTATAGTTGTGACTTATGAGGTGAAGTCCTCCATTTATATGATATGTTTCTTCCCTAGTCCCTGTTCATAGTTAGAGCCTTTAACTAACAATTCTTATCTCAACGTTTATTCTATGTTTTGTTATAACCATTTCAGTGATAATATTAAAACTATAGTTACAATCTACAATGTATTTATAATTTACTCACTAGTAACTATGTTATTGCGTTGCTGCTTCATGTGTTAAACTTTAATGTTCAAGAAATTTTAGTGGTCAATATAATAAGTTGACTAACTTTTTCTGGTGAAGTGAAATAATTTCTTTCTACTATTATTCATTCCGTACGTATGATTATATTTTGAATTTCGTTAGGAAGTACTACAACGAATAATACATCAAGGTATTTTTGAGCCTTTTTCGTAAAAAAAAATCACGTGACTATGCCACATTACCATCCACATGTAAAATGTTAGTATTTTTTAATTATATGACATTTCTTTCTTTTTAATGAAAGAGTTAAATAAAAAAATTATATTCAGTGATGTTGATTTATTTTTTTTGAACTCAATGAGTGTTGATAGTTTTTCTAATTTGATGTTTAATCATCAAGTATTCTTAGAATATTTGAAAATTCCACTTTCAGAAAAGTAAATGACATTTAATATATTTTAATTATTATAAAAACATGGATATAATTTTCTTTAATAATCTAAGTGAAAAGTTTATCATATAATGAAAAAAAATTGAATAATTTTTACTCCTTTAACAAAACTTATTTGGTACCTTCCCAATGTCGAGAAATTCCAGAAACGTCAAACTAAATACAGTAAAAACACTGATTTATTTTATTTAAATATTTTTAGAAATTTTTAATTTTACTGATCATATTTTTTTCCAAATCAATAAAACTGCTTTGCAAAAAAATAAAAATAAAAATAAAGAAGAAAGGAATGTCATATAATTAAAAAATATAACATTTTACATGTGGATGGTAATGTGGCATAGCCACGTATTTTTTTTTTAATCTAGGTGACATGCTTGGTGGAATTTCGTTAAGGGGGTATTTTTTAGCCAAATATTTAACAAAGGGGTATTTTTGAGCCAAAAAATTAATAAGGGGTATTTTTGATCCATTTCAGATAGTTCAGGGGTATTTTTGATCCCTTTTCGAATTCCGTTAGAGAGAGGGGTATTTTTTTAGCCAAATATTTAACGGAGGGGTATTTTTGAACCAAAAATCTAACGAGTGATATTTTTAAGCTATATCAGATAGTTTAGAGGTATTTTTGAGCCTTTTCCGATTATCTTTTGAAGTCCAAGACTTCCATTGCTTGGTGAGTAAATGCTCAATTAGTTCCAAAATTCGCAACAGTATATATGACAAGAAAATTGTGTGATATGTTTTCAAACAAACTAAACAAATTCGAGATATTAATTGGAACTAAATACTTTTTCGTAAACATATGAATCCATCAATGGACTTGATAAGTACATGCGTAAAATACCGTACTAAATATTTGAAGAAATTCCATATAGAACAGAAGTTTAATATTGTCATGACTTGATCATGTGATGATCCCTAAAGTCAAAATTATGAGCAAAAAAAAGAGCATTTGTTTAAGGTGACAATTCTAATTTTGTTGGTGTTGATCATGAATACAACAACAACAAACCCAGTAGATTCCCACATCGTGGGGTCTGGGGAGGGTAGAGTGTACGCAGATCATATCACTACCTCTAACGAAGTAGAGAGGCTGTTTTCGATAGACCACCGGCTCAAGACAAAGGACAGTGTATAAAAACATCAAAAGCATGGAACACGATAAAAAACATAGATACGTCATCCACAAAAATATGCAACACTGCCAAACAAAAGACACCCAAGCCCCCTACCTACTGACTACAACTCATCCACCCACCTTAACCCTCTATCCTAATATTTTTCCTCCATACTTTTCTATCCAGGGTCATGTCCTCAGTTAACTGTAACTGCTCCATGTCACGTCTAATCACTTCCCTACAGTATTTCTTAGGTCTACCCCTACCCCGCTTGAAACCATCCAAGGCCAACCTCTCACACTTACGAACCGAGGCATCCGCGCCCCTCCTCATCACACCAACACCACTCCCACCTTCTCCCAAATAATTTCATTCCTAATTCTGTCAACCCTAGTAAAACCACACATCCAACGCATTATCCTCATTACAGCTACCTTCAATTTTTGGATATGAGAGTTCCTAACCGGCCAACACTCAGCTCCATATAACATAGCCGACCTGACTGCAACTCTATAGAATTTTCCCTTCAGCTTGGAGGGCATCTTCTTATCACATAAAATTTCCAAAGCGAGCCTCCATTTCATCCAACCTGCCCCAATACGGTGAGAGACATCCTCATCTATATCTCCATTCCCCTGAATCGTAGACCCAAGATACGTAAAACTATCCCTCTTACAAACCGTATGGGAATCCAACTTCACTACCACCTCGTCCTCTTGTCTCGAGTCACTAAACTTGCACTCCAAGTACTCTATCTTGGTCATACTCAACCGAAAACCTTTAGACTTTAGGGTTTGTCTCCAAAACTCCAACTTATCAGTAACACCTTGTCAGGACTCATCAATCAAAACTACATCATCCGAAAAAATCATACAGCAAGGCACCTCGCTTTGTAAACTGAGCGTCAACACATCCATCACCAAAGCGAATAAAAAAGGGCTAAGAGTTGATCCCTGGTGTAACCCTATCAAGACTGAAAAATGCTCGAAATCTTCTCCCACTGTCCTCACCCTAGTCTTCTCCCCCTCATATATGTCCTTAACGACTCGAATATACGCCACAGGGACCCCCTTCGCCTCCAAGCATCTCCAAAGAACCTCCCTAGGGACCTTGTCATACGCTTTTTCCAAGTCAATAAACGCCATGTGCAGATCCCTCTTCCTCTCTCTATACTTCTCTACCAGTCTCCGCACTAGGTGAATTGCCTCAATCATGGAGCGATCAGGCATAAATGTAAATTGATTATCAAAAATAGACACAATCTTTCTCAGCCTCCGCTCCACTATCCTCTCCCAAATCTTCATCGTGTGACTCAACAACTTAATTCCCCGGTAGTTGTTACAACTCTGAATGTCACCCTTGTTCTTATATAAAAGAATCATCGTGCTCCATCTCCATGTCTTGGGCATCTTTGTGGACTTGAAAATGTTGTTGAACAAGTTGGTCAACCACCTTAACCCTGTCCCGCCAGAAAACTTCCAAAAATTCACCAGGATCTCGTCGAGCCCCGTCGCCCTGCCCCTTCGCATCTTGCGGATAGCCTCTCTTACCTCCTCAACATTAAAACACCGACAATAGCTAAAATCGCGATGCTCCCCGGAGTGCTCCAACTCCCCTAACATAACACCTTTGTCCCCCTCCTCATTCAAGAGCCTATGAAAATAAGACTGTCATCTTTCCTTTATGAGGACCCTCTCCACCAATACTCTGCCATCCTCCCCCTTAATACACTTCACTTGGTTCAAATCCTTACCCTTCCGCTCCCTAGTCTTGGCCAGCCTAAACAACTTTTTCTCCCCGTCTTTCTCTTCTAACCCCTTATACAAACTCTCGAAGGTTGTCGTCTTAGCAGCCGTAACTGCTACCTTAGCCTCCTTCTTAGCTAACTTGTACTTCTCCCTGCTTACCCTCTTCTCCTCGTCATCCTTACTATCAACCAGAAACTAAATAATCGCTTCATTCATTTTTATTTGTTAAATTTTGCTTTTGGTGAATCAAATCACATAATTTTTTATTAATAATTTAAGATATACTTTTTGTCATATTAATATATAAAGAATTATAAATTATAATATCTTTTATATAACTTTTAATTATCTTAATTTTAAACAGTATTAAATTAATCTAATTCAATATAACTATAAAATTAGTTAAATTAATTCTTAAACAAAATGCGATAACTAAAATAAAGGAAAGAAATATTTTAGAAAGGTTATAAGATAATTAAACTCGAGAAAAACTAGAAACAAAATTTAGGTCAGATAATAGTGTTAGAGTGGGACGAATAGAATTCTATCACTCTTATCAAAACACAATATATAATTTTAATAGCGAGAAATCGGAAACCTCGAATATGATGTATTTGTTGGTGTTTTTGTTCTGATTTTCTAATATTTTTTTGTATTTGATTATTCTTTTTCTTGAAGAAAAAGTTTTGGAGTTATATAAATAAAATATCCTTTTCATATGACAACACAATAGCATCCACAATATAGTTTTTAAAGAGTCTTGTTTAGGGGTAGATTTTTCTCTAATAATTTATGCTTTCTTCATATCAGGTTTCATATGTAGAGCAATTGACCAAACCCTAAAATAATTGTGTTTTTAGTATATTTTTTTTGTCATCTGAATTATTGCCTTTATGATTTGTAAACTTTAAGCTTCTGCATGACGTGCTCTCAGTTTGAATCCAACAAGTGGTATCAAAGTCTATGGTTCAATGATCTGATGGTCCAATAGTTGAACATAGTTGCAATTAATTTGATGATAATGAAGATTTTTGTCGAATTACATGTGGAGAACAAGATTAAATCATATTTTCGACATTTCTGGTGCTGCATCTTTAAAATAAAGTATTAATTTTTAACTCATTTTTAATCATGATATTTTAAACCTTATTTTTAAACATGATAAGAAGTAGTGATGCAGATTATGTGAAGAGCGAAGATCATGCACGTGAAAAAGGCGGATCAAATTATATCAAGAAAATCATGCCGAAAATGGGAGATTTGTTGGGAATTTTGCCCTAATTTTCTTACCAAATTTAAGTTTTATTTTTCTTGAAAGGAAAATAAAAGTAATATCATAATTATTTTTTTTCCTAAAGGAAAAAAAAAAACTCTTCTATATTTGGCTAACTTATTTCTAAGAGCAAAGATTTTGTACCTCTATAAAATAAATATCTCCTCTTCTCATACAACAACAGAATAGTATCCACAATATAGTTTTTAAAGAGTCTTATTTAGGGAAAGATTTCTCTCTAATGGTTTTATGTTTTCTTCATATTAGGTTTTCATATGTGGGCCAATTGACTAAACCCTTAATAATTGTGCTTTTAGTATATTTTTTTTGTCATCTGAATTATTGTCTTTATGATGTGCAAACTTTAAATCGGGAGAGCGTCATGCGGAAGTTTAAGGTTCGCAAACCATAAAGGCGATAATTAAGATGACAAAGAAATTATACTAAAAACATAATTATTATAGGATTTGGCCTGTTGGTCTACATATGAAAACCTAATATACAAAAAAAGCATAAAACTATTAGAGAAAAATCCCCCCCCCCCCCCCCCCCGGGCTAAATAAGACTCTTTAAAAACTATATTTTGGATACTATTGTGTTATTGTATGAGAAGTAGGTATTCTGTTTATAGAGTTTCAAAATATTTCCTCTAAGAAAGATGTTAAGCAAATATGGAAGAATTTTGTATTTTCCTTTTAGGAAAAGTAAAAGTAATTATGGTATTACTTTTATTTTATTTTTTCAAGAAAAATAAAACTTAAATTTGGTAAGAAAATTAGGCCAAAATCCCAACAAATCTCCTCTTTTTAACTTGATTTTTTTGACATAATTTGATCCGCCTTCTTCACGTGCATGATCTACATTCTTCACATAATTTGCATCACGGTTGCTTACCATGATTAAAAATAAGGTTTAAAATATCATGGTTAAAAATAGGTTAAGAATTAATTTTTTATTTTTATTTTTAAAGATGCAACAACAGAATGTCGAAAATATAATTGAATTTTGTTTCCACATGTATTTCATCAAAAATCTTCATTGTCATCAAATTGGTTGCAACTTTGTTCAACAATTGAACCATCAGATCATTGAATCATACACTCTGATATCACTTGTTGGGTTCGAAATCGAGAAGACGTCATGCGGAAACTTAAAGTTTGCAAACCATAAAGGCGATAATTCAGACGATAAAAAAAAATACTAAAAACATAATTATTATAGGGTTTGACCAATTGGACTACAGATGAAAACCTAGTATAAAGAAAGCATAAAAACTATTAGGGTGAAATCACTCCCTAAACAAGACTCTTTAAAAACTACATTGTGTATACTATTATATTGTTGTATGAGAAGGGATATTCTATTTATAGAGTTTTAAAAAATTTTCTCCAAGAAAGAGGTTAGTCAAATATGAAAGAGTTTTATATTTTTCTTTTAGGAAAAAGTAAAAGTAATGATGGTATTACTTTTATTCTTCTTTCAAGAAAATTAAAACTTAAATTTGGTAAGAAAATCGATAAAAATTCTAATAATTTTTTTTGTAATAGTCACGAATTAATCAAATTAATAAATTTTGATTACTAAATTTTTGAAAAAGATTTTTAACTAAAAATATCAATTCAAGGTATAGTATTGTTACGACTCTATTAAGTAACTTGGGCCTTTATGCCAAAAAGATTCTTTATCCAAATTATTTTGTCAAATACCTACAAGTTTTAAATTATTTACCAAATACCCACTTAATTTCACCTCACCACCAACTTTTTCAACTTAAAAATTTCCGCCCCAACCTTTATAATAATGCACTTTAACCCAATACTTCCAACTTAATAAATTCACCCACAAGTTTCTAATAATACACTTCAACCCACTCCATCATCCACCACTATATATATAAAAATAATATCTAGGTTTCCTAAAATATTAAAAAAAATAATTCCAAAAGCTAAAAATAGAAAGTGATTATTTTTTCCACCAAAAAGCTCCGATTCCGGACACATTTCCGGCGTTATTTTCCGGCGATCAGCTGTAAATTAGTCCACAAACATCATAAGCTTGTCCATTGCATCCATTGTTACCCCATTTGTTTCCTATCTTCTCAAACACACTTTCCACCATTGTTAAAAAGCTTTAAATCACTCACATTACTCAAAACCACTTTAGAAAGTGCATTACAGCAGCTCAGGCCACTCCAAGTTCATTTCTTTATTCCATAAACCCAACACTCATTGATTACAAGTAATATTTACAAATTTCAAGTATTTGTACGGAAATCTACGCAGTTATCGACCCGTCCTCGCCAGTCATCCACCGTGCATACAACACGACATAAACCATAAGCATAATCTACTATCGATCGAAGCTTAATTCTAGGATATCTATTGCAGAATTTGTTCTGGTTTCTGGTGATTTCATGGGAGAATGGGTGGAGACTTTGAAATGTTGGAAATGGAGATCATTTACCAAAGTGATAATTTCCATTCCTGTTCGCCGTAATAGTTCGTACGAAGAATTTGTTGCAAGCGTAATGCAGAGCGGGGATCTAGATTGCGCACCGAGTGATGTGGTGATTAGTTATGTAATGCATTCGAGGGAAAAGGTGAATCCTACGATCATAAATAGCGATGTACGTGTGCTGACGTACATAAGGGATGCTGATGCAGATGGCTTTAGGCCAATTTTAAGGATAAATGTGGTTGAGAGGTCCTTTGAAGGACCGCTGAATTCATCAGCACCCCCACCGCGGCACCCGATAGTCGATGATGATTTGATCGACTATGATTTGAATGATTATGAGAACGATGTCGATGATACAATTAATATGGAAGATTATTCTGTGCATATGGAAAACTTTTTATCGGACTTGCAAGATGATGAAGAAGACCGTGAAATGGAATCACAAGCAGGACACTCCTTCACCGACGGAACCTATTTCTATGGTGGTCAAACATTCGCCGATAAAAAAGAGCTAAAAATACAACTAGACGCAGCAGCGGCGAGGCAGTCTTTTGATTATTATATAGAGAAGAGCTGCACGAAATTGATGAAGGCGCAATACTTATCTCGTGGTTGTGGCTGGCTGTTGCGGGCAAAAAAGTATGACACCTCAGACAGATTTTGCATATACAAGTATGTTGGGATGCACATGTGCGGTGTTGAAAACGTCACCCGCAGGAATAAAAGAGTCTCATCCGAATTGATTGATTCAGTATGCGTAAATCATTTTTGGGATGGTAAGGGTCCAAGCATAAGAGAAATTTAAAGAATTGTATTTAAGGAGTTGCGTTGCAACACAAGCTATTGGATGTGTTGTAAAGGAAGTGTAATTACGAAGAACATCATTCGGGGGACACCGGAGCATGGATATGCTAGCTTTCCAATTTTTTTCCACATGGTGGAGTTATTGAATCTCAGCTTTTCTTACTCTATCATGGTAAACCGAATGGATGAATCGTTCATTTACTACTTTTTAGCATTCGGAGCTTGCATACGAGGATATGCCCACATGAGAAAGGTAATTGCCATCGATGGCACACATTTGTATGGTAAGTAAGGGGACGTTCTGCTGAGCGTCGTTGCACAGGACACCAAAAACTATATATTTTCGATTGACTTTTGTGTCGTCGATAAAGAGAACGATGCTTCTTGGACCTTCTTCTTCCAGAAGCTGAAGTCTATCATAGAAGATGAACCAGATCTATGCGTCATCTTCGACAGACACATTAGCATAGCCAATGCCTTCTCCCGTGTATACAGTCGTGCACATCACGGACTTTGCATGAGGCACCTCGCTGAAAATCTTCACATAAATCAACATTGTGGAGAACATCTTTATCTATTCTACGCCGCGATAAAGGCTTATTTCTTTGATGAATTTAGCAATAATTTTGTGGAATTGAAGAGTAAATGCCCCGAGGCAGCTCATGCCCTTGAAAATGTGCTTGATTTTGAAAAATAGAGTAGAGCACACTTTTCGGGCAATAGATACGACGTGATGACCACAAATATCGCAGAGTCGCTCAACTCAATTTTGATGGATGAATGAGAGTACCCCGTGTCATACATATTCAATTTAATTGCTAAATATTTTGGTGAAAAGTTTAGGGAGTGGCATGCATTTGTCGGTGGTAAAGAGAACATATTTGTGCCTTCTGTGGAAAGGATCCTAAGGGATAATAAGAGTGTGAGAGATTCCTTGTATGTGGGTAATCCAAATGGAGTTCTCAATGAGTATAAGGTGTTTGGAAACGGCGTTACTGCCAAGGTCAATCTCTTGGAGAGGAACTGTTCTTGTCAGAAATTTGACTTGGTAAAAATGTCGTGCGAACACGCGATGATAGCTTTGCGAACAAAGTACGTGATGGCGAAGATTATGGTAACTCCATCTACGACTACTCTTTGCCAAATTATAAAGATGAAAGTTACCTCCTTGCATACTCGGAAGCAATTAACATAGTCCCTCTGGAGGCTGAATGGACTGTGCCACAGGAATTGGTAGACACCAAAATTTCTCCACCCCTGTACGATCCCAAACTCGGAAGGAAGAAAGTCAAATGCACTAAGGGTGTCTATGAGACATTCAAGTCCAAAAGGAGGAATAGGTGTTCAATATGCAAGAAATTCAAACACAAAAGAACCAAGTGTAGAATGGGCATCAAATCATAAATAGGATTTTTTTAGCTTCAGTTGTAAAGCTACTGTTTTAGGGGATGAATGTTCATTTCTGTAGATTTTAACGTTTAGTTATTATCGACCTAAAACTTTGTCTATGATAGACTATCTATAGTCTACGGTATATATAATATATGGTCTATAAAATATTATGTATTGATTATATTATTGTTGATCTAACTCGTTATGTTGGTCATTTTCCCGGCGTATCTCTCCAATTGATGCAATGAATCATTATTTCTCTTGTTTCCCGTTCCTATTTATTAAAAAGCTGCACAAAACGTCTCTTCACGAGGAAAAACAACTGGTATACGCATACGAAAAGTTTTCTCTTGTCAGACACGTCGACCTATCATTGGGTGGATATATGAACGGACGTAATCTACAGGTCTATAAGTACAGGCCCTCTTTCTACTCAACCCTTTAGTTTTTCCTAAACCAAAAATATCAGAAATCGTCTCTTCTTCTTCTTTTTCACCTAAATCTAAAAAATGCCTCCAAGAAGGATACCCCTGCGCCCCACCAGATGTGTTCCTCCGAGGCACTACAATCTCCTCCTCCTAAGGAATGATTTGGACCGACTTTTCTATGGGCTGGGTCAAGACCGCATCTACCTGGAACGGGAGCTCCGTCGAATTGCTCGTTTTTTTAGGGCGATTCTGAAAAGGCTCGAAATAGAAGGCCCTGACTACATCACCCCCCCCCCATCCCCATAATTTAGTTTAAGTATTTTATTTTAGTATATGTTTTTAAGTTTTTTTTGTTTATTCATTGCTGAAGAAGCTTTCTTTGTAGGATCTTGTTAGAAGAAAGCTTCTTCCAATTTTTTCCTTTTTGATGAAAATTTTATTATGTAATGCAATGAACAATTTTAATACAGCTATGTTTCAGTTTCTTTTAACATTGTGTGTTTGTCATCTTTGTTCTGATCCCTTGTTTGAAAACTCGAATCAAATATGTCTCCCGTTTCAAGTTACAGTATTGTGGCTTGACTAATTTCCTGAAGAGTAAAATCTAATGTTTAGATTTTATACAAAGTATTTCGTCTACTGTACATATTCGATCGTAGACTACATGAATCGATGGATCATCGAGTAAATTAAAACAAATAATAACAGATTTTCAAAAAATAATTTAATTTTAAATGATTTAAACAGATTATCACATGTTATGTGGCTGGTGGAAGAAAATAATTAAATTAAAAATAATTTAAATAGATAATCACACGTTTTGAAAATTATGAAAGACAATTATTAAATTAAAAAAAATTAAATAAATAATAGTAACATGTATTTTGGGCTGGTGGAAGAAAATAATTAAATATAATATGATTTAAATGGATAATCACATGTTTTGTGGCTGGTGGAAGAATATAATTTAATTAAATAGGATTTAAATAGATGATGTTGGACTGGTGGTGACACTTAATAGACTGCCGTATATCATGAACTATGTCCTCCATCGATCAGTCTGATATATCGTAGACTTTCACGTTTATTATCGCATCGCCTGATATCATTATTATGCATAGACCATGGTGATCTATGTACACAGTTATAGACCATCACTTGGTTGCAGTTAAAAAATGATCAAATAAATTATAAATAAATGTTATGTGGATTTCTACACATGTTAAGGAGTGTAAACAAGTCACATAATCGTATTAGAGCTTAGACAAATTAGGGAGGGTGAATTAAGAAGTGTGTGGATGAGTAGTGGTTGAATGCTCAATATCGTAAGAGTAGTGTTTCTTAAAGCACAAATATGTATTTAGGATGATAAATGTTTTACCACTATCAATTGCACGCACTCTTTTGATTTAAGGGTGGTGATGAAAGAAATATGTGGAATGTGTAGGCATCAAATACAATACATATTTTATATACATACTTATGCTTTGTTTAAACATTACTCTTACGATATTGAGCATTCAACCACTACTCATCCACACACTTCTTAATTCACCCTTCCTAATTTGTCTAAGCTCTAATATGATTATGTGACTTGTTTACACTCCTTCACATGTGTAGAAATCCACACCACATTTATTTATAATTTATTTAATCATTTTTTAACTACATCCAAGTGATGGTCTATAACCTTGTACATAGATCATCGTGGTCTATGCCTAATCATGATATCAATCGATGCGATAATAAACGTGTAAGTCTACGATAGACTATACTGATCGATGGATGACATAGTTCATGATCTACGACGGTTTATTAAGTGTCATCACCAGTCCAAGATCATCTATTTAAATCATTTTTAGTATAATTATTTTCTTCCACCGACTCCAAAACATGTGATTATCCATTTAAATAATATTATATTTAATTATTTTCTTCCACCAGTCCTAAAACATGTTACTATTATCTATTTAATTTTTTTTTAATTTAATTATTCATTTTTTAACTACCTCCACGTGATGGTCTATAGATGTGTACATAGATCACGGTAGTCTATGCATAATCAGGATATCAGTCGATGCACTAATAAAGGTGTAAGTCTATGGTAAACCATACAAATCAATGGCTGACATAGGTCATGATCTACGACAGTCTATTTAGTGTCACCACCAGTTCAAAAGAGAAAAATTACTTTTCTAACGGTAAGAAACGGCTACTTTTGTAAGCCATCAGTGTGAACATTTTGTTTTTACTTCATATATAAGGTGTACATCCCTCCTTATTTTATTTCATCGACTTTATTTTATTTTTAAAAATTCAACAATGTCGCAAGCATCTCAATCATTCAATTCTAAAAATACTCTAATTTGTCATTGTGGGAATGCGGCTGTCTTGAGGACGTCACGCACGAATTCAAATTCAGGTCGCAAATTTTATAATAGTGCAATTGCAAAGATGAGGTGTGCGTGTTTTTTAAAAAAAAATTAATGGTTATGTAATTATTTTTTTTCCTAGGATAATGGTGCATGCTCGTTTTTCAAATGGCTTGATGAGCTATCACCTCCATCCAGTCCATCTACGTTTATTACGGGACTCGAGACATCAAATTTTCAAGGCTTGGCAAAATTTAATCGACTGCAAAGGCTCCAACAATGCGAAGAAAATAAAGATTTTCTCATGACTTTGTTCAAGGAAGCCGAAGAACAGAGGGATCACTTTAAACTATTGCTACATGACACCCAAATAGAGAGGGGTCAACTAAAACAAAAATTGATTTTGGCCGAAGAAAGAGAGAATTTCCTAAAAATGATGTTATGTGTTATAATGCTAGTATTCGTTCTTTGAAAAAGTGTAACATGGATGTAGTGATATTGAATAAATACTAATAGTTCTACTTTTGTATAATGTTAAATACTATTTTTGATAGAACCATAGTCGATTAAACAAACATATAATGTACCAACTATGACCACACCCTGCATATTCAAATTTCATGCCACAAATCAGTTTGATAGAAACAGATTCAGCTCAGAATCATAACAAGTTTCATAAAATAAAAGAATAATTGTCATATCCTACCACCAGATCCTTCAAACTTCGTATTTGTGAAATAAAAAAAAAATCATATCCTAACAACTCATCATTTAACAACAAATTAAACATCTTAGCATTTAAATGTCTCTTTCCCTAAGTTCCTCATCAACACAAGTATTACTGTTGATTTCATCAACAATGTCCATGACCACATCTGTTTGGACAGCTTCAACTTCTTTTTTCTCAACAATTGCAGCTGCTTCATCATTCTCACCTTCTTCTCCTTCCTTTTCAGTATGTGCATCAGTTGTTGCTTCTTCAGTTTCCTTTTCTTCCACATCTTCTTTTCTTACTTTACCTGCAGCAACTGTTTCTTCCTCAGCTTCAGCAAATGTTTCTTCCTCAGCTTCTTCTTTTCGTTCACCTGTTGCTTCTTGCTCAAATTCTTCTTTGTCAGCATTGTCAGCTTCTTCTTCAACAATTTTTCCTTTTTCCGCGCCTCCTTGTTCATCTGCTGTCGCTTCTTCTTCTACTGCTGCTGCTGCTACTTTTCCACCTTCTTCTTGACTTTTATCTTCTTCACCATCCTTTTTTTCTTTTTTTCCTCTTCTGCCACAACAGCGGCCAACTAATTCATTTTGCTCTTTTTTTCTCCTTCTTCATTCCTCTACAATTCATGTACATGCATATTTCATAATATTACAAAGTGTTACTGATATTTAAAGATGAATATTCATTAACACTATCAATTAATGAATGAAGTTACCTTGCTCATGTTGTCGCTCATCATTTTCCTTTTTCTTCATTCTTTTCTCTTTGATATAGGTAGTAATATCCAACATCGCTTCCTCGAGCGCAGCCACACTCTTATGAAGATTCCTGGGGGATGAGGTTCCCGCTGCATCTTTGGAGATGCTCGGATAATCATCATCACCAATGCGTACTCCAACGGGGTTACCACCCAAATCCCCGTCATCATCACTGTCCCCATTTGAAGTGAGGACAGTCACCCCTTCTAACTCTTTCTTCAAGCCATCGAGGACGTTGTTCTTAACCTCGTCCGTATATGGCTTAAACATAATCATGTAATCCATCTTCGTTTCATGAACAGTAGGGATGATGTACGGGTGCACGTTCTACCAAATATCAATTAACAATTACATAACATTCGATAAAATGGTACTACTATTGCATTATAGAAAATAAGTTCATACCTCGGTAAATTTTCTTTTATACTTGAATGGGTCGCCTTCGATTATCTTGTCGCTTTTTGAAGTATGTCATCTGAGGATGTGGGGGATGGGTAAAGGCTCATCCATTAATTTTCCAGCAAATTCTCCAAGATGAGGAAAGGCCTTATAGATCCAAATCTGTAAGCAATACAGCAGTGAAAAAAATAACTGTGAGTCTATGACATAGTATAAATAAAATGATAATCTACGATAAACTCACTAAAGGGTTTATGGTAGATACCATGAATGCCCAGGGCAATCCGAATAGAGTATAGGATACCTTCTGCTTCTCATAAAATACTTTGTTCTTCTTCTTCTTCAGGTCACTTTTCTTCTTCAGATAGTCCATGGTCAGTTGAAGTGTCTCTTTCACCCACGGATACTTCTCGAAGAAACTCAAAGAGTCGACCATTCGAATCAGTTTTGTGTCGACAACCTTCGTCGAATCTTTCGCAAGCAACATGGTGTGCAAGAACCACAGTAGACAATACTTGAACTTCTAGTCCTCGTTTATCTTATTCCCTCTGATCAGGTGTAATAAGTTGGCCGTCGTGATGTTTTTTTTTGTCACCTTAAAATAAAAATTGTCCCCCTTTGCTAACACCTTCTTCATTTTTTATTCACTGAGGTATGATGAGCAGTTCAGCCCCATGATCAAACAAAACTCTTTCAAGCCAAAACAGGCAGGCTTGTTGTTAAAGCAGAACCACATCTCATGACGCATCTTATCGTTCTTAACGCATCGCAACATCAAATAATGGACCAACTGCCCATTGAACTTGAGATATTCCGGTAGGTTTCTCAGGTGTCCAAAACAGGACCGCTTGAATCTTTTCTTCAATTCTTGGTCAACAAGAATTTGCTTAAATTTTCAATAAGCAGTCATTCTTGATCTGACCGATATCTTTACCGGGAAAGATCCGACCTCGTCAATTATCATTCGAAGGTCATACCGCTCAACGGAAATGCACCTTGAAAGATATGGCACGAACAACGAATCATTATTCCCATCATCACTATTACTCCCACTTCCCTCGCACTTTTCACTGTTACCACTGATACTCCGCTTGGCAACATCTTCACTAGATTTGACACTTTTTCAACTGCCGCAACTCTTCTTTTTTCTACTACTACCAGCGGTATCGTCTTTCTGTTTAGGAATAACATTTTTTCTACCCATTTTCAACACAGTCTACACCTAAAGAACAAATCTCCCATTTTCAGTTCATACACCACAAGTCTATCAACAGAAATAACTCAATGATCAAATGAAACCCCCCCTCCAAAAAAAAAAATAACAAACACCCCACCATTAAACAATTCACTACATAAACATACAATAATTGAACCAAAATCGAACATGCAAAATATCAAAACACAACAATTGCTAAAAATCAAACTAGTGCACCTAATCAAACTAATTAGCTATTAATATTTCAATTTTCACTATTTCAGCAATCATGTTTTAAAAGAATTTCATACGTCTGAAAATTGAAATATATTTAGGACATTCTCATTTCATAGACCACGGGTCTACGAATAGACCGCGGGTCTACGGACAGAAATAGGACGCTGTTCAAATCAAAATACCAAAATAACTCTTCAAACAACAATTATACCACCATTCAACACTTTGTTGCTAAAAAAAAAACACGATTAAATCAAAACACCAAATTCAAAAAAAAAATCCTACATCACTACCAATCGATTAGCAAAAAGGAAAACCATTTAAATTGATCTAGAAATGATCGAAACTCGATTTTAACTAACCTTGTGAAGCAACAACGCCCCCTTAGCAGTTGCAGACGAAGAACGTACGAAAATGACGTTTTTAGGAGAAGTTGTTTGAAAGTGGGAGTTGGGAATTGAAGAGGAGAGAGGTTTTTTTTTTGGATATTGGAATAAGTGGAGGGGGTTAGGTGTATTATATTAAATTTGTAAAGTTATATAAATGATGAATTGGTCCCTTAACCCACGAATGGGTCCCACTTTTTCCACTTTTTACACCCTAAACCTAAAAAATAAATTAAAAAGAAATTAAGTGAGTATTTGGCAAAATAGTTTTGTAAAAATTTTCTTTTCGAATTATTCCCAAGTAACTTTGTCAAGTACTAACATCAATTCAAGGTATATTAAATGATTTGGAAAAGAATACTAAGCAATCTAGATTGTTTTCAACACTGCACATCTAATTTTTCGAGGGGAGTTATTTGTTAAAGTATTATTTTTTGAATGACTTGATATTATAAGAAAAAATCATTACATTTTATTGATGCGTATAAATTAATTCCTTAAAATAAAAACCATACTTTTTCCAAGAAGCATCATCTCTGATTTGAGAAATGTATTTGGTGCACTTCAATAGAAGTTGGAAAACATAGCTAATTTAATTCTAAGGTTCCGTTGTTTGAATGAATTTCAAATTCAAAATATGGAAACTTCAAAGTTGCTTCGTATAATAAATGTCACACCGGCCTTATGTCCAACCACAGAATTCTGAAACTATACTCTATCTTCCCATGGGGCACATGGAATTATACTAATCTCATAAACTTACAAACCTCATAAATAAGTCTAGCTAGTACTGCCCTCTTATAATTAATTTCAAGTGGAAAAAATTAGAAAAGTAATATAAATATACATATTAACTTATCATATTTACATAGATTTTCATTCTTTTAAAATAAAAAAAATATGATTGAAATTAATTTTGTATCTTTATAAAAAGAAAAAATACTTTTATTGGATGTATCGAAAGTTAATTATATATCTTAATAAATTTAAAATTAAAATTTTTAATAATTATGTAAAATATCATAATTTTATGTGATTAAATTTCAAACGGTCAGAATTTGTGTTGTTTGCTCGGAAACTTATTACTCCAATCACTTTACTTCACGAAACTAAGTAGTACTCCTTAAACTTTAGTACATATCGCCTTTCTTATATTTGCTCTTTTTAATTTGCTGCTGTTCATACGAAATTATTTACTTTCTTTGTTCATCTTTATTTGTTCGATTTTGATTCCGTACATACTTTTAAAAATAATAAATAAAATTATAATTTTATTACTTATTGATAATTATATGTTGAACAATAAAAGTAAAATAAGTAGAGAAAAATAATGAAATTGCTTTTTGATCTATTCAAATGGACAAATAAAAACAGGCATGTATGTGCCTAATATAATTCATGAGATCTAAAGAAAGTGATGCATATGCAACTTAAGTCCTATTTTGTGAAAGTAGTAAAATTATTTTTTATAAACCCTCAATCAAATAAGACGCCATAGAAATTGAATCGGCTATGAGAAAGAATTTATATTTAAATTAAGTGACTACTCAGATTTCACATAAAATAGAGTCGTAGAAGACAAACAACGGAGTACAAATTCCAAGAAGCTCCAAACTTCGATGGAACAAAACACAACATACAAAAATACAAATGAGTAATCCATTAATAACCTCACATGCAAACTTAGTAGATCAACACACAACGGCTAGGTTAAAACTATAATGAACCTTCAGGAGGAAAAAAAACAACAAAAGGTTAATTAAATTCCTCATCTTCATCAGTCAAATAACCCACTAAATAAAAATTAATAAACCTTTAGATCCCCAATAGCTAAAAATAAGCTAGCAACACAATTGATCTTTTCTTTTCTTTTTTCTTCCTTATTTACCTTGACAAAAGAACAATACTAAATATTCGTTAAATTTCATTAATACTGACCCAAATTATTATTATTACTAAGAAGCATTATGATTTTGAAGCATGGAATTTTTGCAATGTGCAATTGCACCTTGGATAGCATTTTGTAACTCCTCCATAGTAGATGAATCTGATGAGCAAATTCCACCTGTCATCGTCTTATTGGTCGTCGGCGTGTTGAATCCACTTCTACTAAGGATCCCAGAATGACTTGGTGATGATCTCATCGACGATGGACAGCTTGACACGTAGCTTCTCCTTCTTGGATACCTCAAATTCCCAGAAAATGAATGTGAAATTGTTGCATTTTGAGTGGTTTCTTTGATCATGGAACAAATATTCTCTCTATTTTTACATAATGTCATAGTACTTGACGACACCATAATTTTCTCCGAAGGCTTTTGTGATAATTTTTCGTATAAAGGTTTGACTTTTTTCAAGTACTTACGTATGACTTCTCGAGCGGACGTACTCATACGTCTAACAGATGATATCTGAGCAGGCAGAGGTCCTGAGATTCCCTCAGAATCATTAAGATTCCGGTTGGTCTTATTAGATTCCTTGCGGAACACGGAAGAGAATCTCGCGAGCGAAAAGTTCAAGTACTTATTAGTACCCTTCTTCATAGAAGTCGAAGCTGAAGCCGTGCCATAAGGGATATTAATGTGTGTTGAGTTGTTAAGGCGCTTGAACTCGTCCTCCTCCGCCACAGAGCTAGGACGTGAGGAGTCACATCCGTCAGGGAGGAGGACGAGGTCGCCACTCGAGTAAGAGTCATTAGAACTCCCACTGCTTCCTGTGGAGTCACGGGAAGCAGTGGTCGTGGTATCAGAGGAGGAAGAGGTTGAGGATGAGGCTAGAAGGAGAGTGCGAACCATAGACAAACGTGGGGATTGGTGGAGTGGTAAGAGTTGGCCTTTGTAGAAAAGTTCGTCAGCGGGGCATAAGTTAGGGGAAAGTTTTCGACTACGTGGAGAAAGTGCAATGGTGAATTCGAAATCAGAAGAAGAAGAAGAGTGTGTAGGGGAAGAAGGGAGTGTGTAAGATTTAGGTTTTCTATCTGTTCTTCTTCCCATCTTGATGTGAACTACATTATGGATTTCAAGCTATGGATGGAACCAAAGAGAGAGGGGAGAGAGAGAGGGGGAGGTAGGAGAGTAGTGGGAAAAAATGGCTTCTTATATGGAGCACATGTTGGCATTTTAATTTGTGAAGGAAAGTTTTATTAAAAAGGGTCTAAACTTTTTCTCAGAAATGGACTTATGGAGTGTTGGTACTTTCTAAATAATACTCCCACCATTATTTTTAAATAAGTGATGCAATTGACTTAGCATATTTTTTAATAAACTGTTCATTTCTGAAAAAATAAAGGTAACTTCTATCAATTCACCTCTATTTAAATCTCATCTCTTTTTAAATTGATATTAATTGTTATATTTAAATTCATGAACATATTAGGAAAATTATGATCAAAGTATTTTTGAATATTTAAATATATATTTATTTAAAAATAAAATTACAATTAAGAAAAGTACTTATAAAGAAATGAATGGAGTAATGATGAATATTGGGTTGATTTTTTCATTGATTACTTAGCTAACATTTCTTCCGTCCATTTTTTTGTTCAGCATTATAGATGTTCGCTTTTATTTAACTCTTATTAACCTAATATATTTTTTAAAAGAAATTTAGTTAAAAGTATATTTTATTAAATTATCTTATTAATAATATTTTGATACTCTAAACTTGATTATTATTTTATGTAGTTATTTATGACTAAAAATAAAAAGAAACAACATATATAAATTTCACTTAATTTCATAAATTAAATAAGTAAATTAAAATAAATAATTTTTGTATGGAGACCGAAACAGAGGGAGTATTGAACAACCATCTTAAAAATCAACTTGACTTTCAAAAGTTGCAAGTAATTTAGGCATATATTATCACCACTCTATATGCATAGGTTTATAACCAATTAACTAATCCAAAATCTTCTAGTTTTATCGTCTATGGTGTTCTCTGTATTTTCTTCTTCTTTGAAAAATGAAAAGAACATATATATATATATATATATATATCCAAAAAGTAATTAAGAATTAACATTTGATTTGACTCCAGTGGAGATGCGTATAGGAAGAATCTAAACTACGCAAACCCAACCGACAAATCGGACTTACCATTAAGAAGACGACATAATACAACTGTTAATTCGCTATAACTTAATTACTACAATTAAGAAGATTATAACCATACACCTGTATCCACAACTGTTAACTTGGCTTTAACTTAATTACTCCATTAACAAGACGACAAATCCAATTGTGTTACTTGCCTCTAACTAATGTTGAGGAGTACCTTGTTATCTCATCCTTGCATTAAACAAAATTATGTATAAATTTTAAAGAAGATGTGTTAAACTATGACTATAATTATTTCTCTTTCTGCTAAAAAATTAGAGACAATGCAACTTTTCTTTATAACCATCTATTATTACTTAGGCGGACATACTTCATGCATTTTTTATAATTCAGCATCCGTTAAATTTGATTTAGATCGATTTAGTATAATTATGCAAGAAATATAAAAAGATGATAGGAAAGTCAAAAGAGCACCCCGAAAATCAAAAAAATAGTTGAATGTTTTTATTTTCAAGTGAAATCTTAATCTTTCGACGTCAATATGTGTATTCAACCTTGGATCCAACTACTTATGAATCGGATAATGTAGGACATATATAGGGAAAATCCTGCTACACAAAATTTTCTCTATTTATAGTGCTCAAATTCAAAATCTCTTATTAAAGGAAAAGAAAATATATATTTTTTTCACCATATTCTTTTTGGTGAGATGACAACATAAGTTTGTGGATCAGGCTCTCCTCTCCAATGTCTCCATTTTCCTCAAGTTCTTAATTAGATGAGAGACATATGACATGAGTTAGAATGAACATTTAAGATTTAATAACTAAATTAAGATTTTAATCATGATATGATCAATAAATATTTTACCTATTTGCTTCTAAAATTTTAGTAATTCAACAATTATTAGAGTTACAAAATTATTTTATCCACAAATATACTTTTAAGAAAAAATTCTCTCTATTCCCATGTTTTTTTTTCTGCTTCTATTTTTCATACTCACCGTCTATCTTCCAACTTCTTTAAGTTAATTTTTTATTTTAACCATTGGATACTTTTTCTTTAAAATTAGCTATTAGTATAAATGGTGAACTTCAATATTTTTAATAATCAAGTTTCTTTTTAGTTATGCTAATTGAATATTTTTATTATAATATCAATAATGCTCGTATTATTATAATAATTTACTACTCAAAGATTTATATTTATGAAAAAAAATTACTGTCGTCGTGATTATGGCTTTGCCAATTTTTCTTATAGCTATTTTTTGGGGGGACGAAGAGAAAAAATGATAAGAGTTCAGAAATTCGTAAAAGGGAGAAACAATAAAGTTTTAAAAATGATAAGGGTGTATCTATTAATTTTTTCAACCATAGAATATTTTTTAAAATCATAGAGTAATTTTTTTTTCTAGTTACATCATGGTTAGGGGAAAAAAGTAAGAAGAGAGAGAATTTTTAAAAAATATATTTATGAACAAAATAAATTTGTAGTTATAATTGTGGAATTATTAAAAATTTTGGAAGCAAATATATAAATTATTTATTAGTCAAATCTTAACTACTTATTTAACTCATGTCATGTATCTCTCATTCAAGAAGGAACTTGGAAAAAATGGAGAGGAGCTCAATCCTAAGTTTTTGATAAAATGCAACCACTATATATGGTTGTAGACATGATTTTTGATCCTACCTCAATTTTAAATATTCAGTCATACATTATTTTGATTATTAATTTTATTTTTAATAAATTTTTAGTTAAAAATAAATAATTAGGTAATGTTAATTTTGACATATTAAAAATAATAATAAAATAAAATATATATTTTATTTTTCTAAATTTTAATAAAATTAATTGTTTTTGTATTGTTTTATTTATTTTGACTATTTGTAAATTTTATTATATTTTTCTTAAACATAAAATTAATTAATTGTTATTATAATAATAATTATTATTATTATTTTATATATTAAATATATATATATATATATATATATATAATAATAAAAATTTGAATTTAAAAAAAAAAACTCCTTTCCCTTTATCTGCCTAAAAATTACTCTCCCCCAAATAAAAAAAAAATTGTTCCCTCCTAAAGTCCTAGTATAATGGGACTCCCACTCCAGAACAAAAAAAAAAAAAAAAGGACGACATCAAACAGATACTAAAAAAAAATTTTGTAAATTCATTCATCAGAAAAGGAGAACAAAAGAGAGTGAAAAAAAAAAAACCAGAAAACCAACATAAAAAAAAAAGTAAGTAAGTACATCAGAAAGAAAAGGAGAAAAGGAAAAACATTGAAGTTGAGGTCTGTTCGAATTTTCGGTGACAGTGCGAGTTTCTGTTTTAATTTATCAACAGGTTCTTATCCACTTTTGTACTGTTATTTCATAAATGTTAATACAGTGACTTCAGTGACTTCATGTATCATTCAATATGCTAGAATTCGATTATTGATATGATTATGATTATAAGTTATATTGTATATCTGATTATTTAAATATTTTTATTGTGTAAAAATGATGATTCAAATGAGTAAGTTTAAATTTTTATTTAAAATCATGTATAACATATCAGAAATAGTTTGTACTGATATATGAATGTTATAGCACATATAAAAGCAGTACACAACAATACACGATACACACACATAGTCACAGACCTCACTGATTTTCATACACACTAAAATAAAGAAAAAGTAGAAAATAGTGAATGGTGAGTGATAATCAAAAACTCGTGAAAACAAATCGAGAGAGAAATAGGAAAGTCAATAGTTAAATGGAGTATGAGAGAAATTAGCAATTTTTAAATTTTCCAGCGAAAAACTCGCCGAAAACCACTCAAAAACTAGTCGACTCTTTCCACCGGCGAACCAACTCGCTGGAAACCATGATAACAGCCCAAAATCAGTCCATCTCATCGTGATTTCGGTAACCCTCTTTGTCCAAAAATGGCAAAAAATCTGCGAGATCTCTCTCTTCTCACAGATTTGATCGTCGTAGGCAAGCCATGATCACAACCGATCTCCTTTTGCTCCAGATCCGATGGATAACCATCAAAAAACATCCGCAAAACCCGTCAGCGCTGTCTCCCCTTTTCCGTCGCTGGCGACTCTCCGCCGATCAGCCGCTAGCGAACCAAGTGTCGCCCCTCTTTCCCCTTTTTCCACTCCCAGTCATTACTCCGTTGCCGACGTTCCACGGAGAAATGTTGCTGTTATGACTCTAGAAAATGGATGAACATTATTTATGTATAAACTTTTAAAAAAGGAAAACGTTATCTACAAATGGTTGGAATCCAAAACTGTTACAATTATTTATTTATATATGTGTTAATCTATTACTATTATTATTATTTATTTGTTTAAATTCAATAATGTTAGATTTATAGATTATAATATTTAGTATTACATAGTTATTTTTCTTTTTGGGTATTATTATTATTATTATTATTATTATTATTATTATTATTATTATTTGTTTATTAGATGGCATTTTATTTTATTTTATTTTATTATATTTTAAATTTATTAACAAAATTGATAATTGTTTATTAAATTAACTTATCACTTTAAGTAAAGAATTTCTTAGTTTATCACTAAAAATAAATAGTTATTATGAATTTACAAATAATGAATGAACATTTTTAACACTAGTTAATTTTTAACACATTTAATATAGTTTTGTCTCAAATAAGAATGCGGCGTACACATCTTTTCGAGACATTTTAAAATTTAAGGATGCAATAATGCACCTTGATAAATATTTTTCTAAAATTAATTTGACAAATATTTTTTAACTTTCACTGATTTATTTAATATAAAATAATAGACGAGTTTTAGTATAATAAAATGAGCGATTTTTGGCCTTAACACAATTCATCAAAATAGTTTAAGACAAGATAAGTCAATACAAGCGGCCGTACTAGAACCACGGGACTCGAGGGGTGCCTCATACCTTCCCCTCGGTCAATAGAACTCCTTATTCGTCTTCTGTTTTCGCAGACCAAAATAAAAAGTCATTTCCTTTTTATTAGGGATTCAAAAAGGTGACTTGGAACACCATAACTCAATTCCAAGTGGCGACTCTGTAATTAAAAATAATCCCTATTCAATACTGTCATTTTAATTGGAAAAACCCTTCAACCTTCGACCTCGATCCCTTCGGGCGAAAAAGGGGTGTGACATCTCTGACAACTCTGCTAGGGAGGAACAAGAATTCGAGCTTTTTGTATCGACTTATACTTGCTTTAATTATTGTTAATATTGTATTTGTTGGCCTTATGTGCTACTTGTTGCTCATTTACTACTTTGATATTATTTGAACTGCATTATATATTGTCTTCTCTCGCGTACCCCCTCTGAGTCTCTGAAATAGGATAGAGGGAATGCAGCATATGCATCCCACCTTCTTTTTGAGATAGCCGAAGTGTCAAGGCACCTGGTGAAGGATATAGTCACACATGTTAGTCGAGGTTCGGATCAATAACGAAGGCGGTGTTGCCCTACTACTGATCAAGTTGTCCCTCCCCGGCTCGAGTGTCCGCTCGAACAAGCCAGTCTAGACACCTATCCCTATTAGGTTTAAACTTAGAAAAGCTGAAAACTCAGAATCTGATTATCCCTATTAGGTGCCGCTTTATTTACATCATATGCATTTGACTTAGCGGGACTCGGCACATGGGTCGGGTCTGTCTAGGGCAGGTGACCTAATTTATAAAGACCAACATGTGCATCCTACATGCTCTTTGACATTAATTTGGAAGACTATTTAAATTGTTGACCGGCTTTTAGGCAATTTTAAAATACGAGAGATTAATTTATCCTCAAATTTAGTTAATCATTTTTGAAAGAAAAATTTTATTTTTAAAAAATAAAGAAAAATTATAACTATACAACAATATAGTTTTTACCATCTTCATGAACTACGGGGGTCTGATTTTCACTTTTTAGTGGAATACATAGGAAGTCCTATTCGGGATACGACCCTGGTTTTGAAAAAAAAATGATGATAATAATATATTTATTCACAAATTTATTGAAGGATATTTTTGAAAAAATAATAATAAGAAGAAAAATGATTATTTTCATGAATATTATTGTCGTTATTTTACTTTTTCTTTTTATTTTCAAAATTAATTTTAACATAAAAATCATAATAGCCTGAACCTTTAGGGGTCGTGAGCTGAATTTTTTTAAAAAAATAATAAAATATATAAAATATTTTAACAGTCCTGAACCTTTAGGGGTCGTGAGACTAAAATTTTATACAACTTCATACATAAAACAATCATTCTTCTTTTCTTTATTTCTAAATCCTTTTTTTTCTTTCAAATGTACGTAGGGAGTATTGTCTTCAAACATATAGGTAAAATTGTCTAGAAGTCTGTTATTGCAAAGTTTTGATAGAGTCAATTTAAATAAGTGTTTTTCTTAAAAATATTATCAGTCTTGTTTCTCTCGCTTTGATTTTTGATAAAATTGTTCTTTACATCTAAGTCTCAATTTAAGAGTTGTGATAGTTCTCACAAGTCAAGTTAATTTTTTTTTCAAAGTTTTAGCCTAAATCGATACATTTATTAATTTCATGTCCTTGTCAATAGGTATAAAATGTCTCCCCCTGTTCATGGAAAGCGATCAAAGAGGAAGAGAGATGGGAGTGTACCACTTCAGGTTATGGATTGTACCCCTTTGCAGCTTTGGTTGTGGTGGAACGAAATGGATACATTCGATTATGATGAGATACATAAGTATTTGGGTTTTTGGACGAGTATTATGACAATAAAGCCTAATAGGGAGGTGATTGATGCATTACTAACCTTTTGAGACCCAAAGAACAATGTGTTTCATTTTTCGAATTTTGAGTTGACTCCTACTGTAGAGGAGATAGCGGCCTATGTTGGATATGGGAATATGCATCGGAAGAAACTTATCGCCCCGAGACTCATTTCGATAAATAAATTCTGCAAACTCATGAACATACAGAAGTCAAAAGAAGAATCGATGGAAAAAGGTTGGGTTTCCTTGCAGTTTTTGTACAATAGATACGGAAGGCAAGAGGGGTTCAAAAAGTACGGTAAGCAGCTCTGTAATAAAGTAAATTTTGAGGCTTGGAAGGTTCACAGACGATTTGCATTCATGGTAGCCTTTTTAGGCACTAGGGTCTTCCCAAAGAGAGAACAAAAAATTAACATTCGTTTAGCAAGAGTGGTAAAGATACTAATTAAGAAAGATTACACTATGGTACCAATGATCCTGACAGATATCTACCGTGCTTTAACAGTTTGTCAGAAAGGAAAGAGTTTTTTTGAGGGATGTAATATCTTGTTACAGATGTGGATTGTGGAACATCTGTACCGACGTCCTACAATGGCTAGATTTAATCCTGAAAGATTCAATCGCATCAAAGATTACGAAGAGGGGTTAGAGAAATATAAATGCCCAGAAGGAGTTAGATACTGGGATAAGCTTTTTCGTTCTCTATCAGCAGATAAAATCACTTGAAATCTCCCTTGGTTCCCTTGGAGGCAAGTCATACATAGTTCTGTCATTCGGCCGTTCTTATTATTAATGGGTATCAGGGGTGTTTAACCGTATATTCTATTGAGAGTTTTACGTCAGCTAGGAAGACGTCAAATAATTCCCATTACGAAAAATATGATCGAGTTTGTATTTAAGGTCAGACCAGAGATCCTACTTCCAGAGGAGTTGGCCCAGCAGATTTGGGAGGGTTGCCGTATCAAGGGGATTGAAACGATGGTCATAGAGCGTGACAAAGGAGAAGTGAATCCACATTACCGTGAATGGTTTGAAGAACAGTTGAGTCCGCCAGTCGGACCAGAAAGATCGGTTAGGGGACCTATAGATCAGGAAGTTGCAATCAGGATAGGAATTGAGAGAGCTATGCGAGAACATCATGAGTCCAACTAAGCTTTGAGAGCGGAATTAGAGCATGCCAGGGCAAAAATAGACGAACAACAATGGAAATTTACTGAAGAGAAAGCTAAATCAGCAGATAATGAGGTTGCACTTCGGGGATAAATCAAACTAGCTACCACTAGAGGGTCACACGTTGCAGAACTCACCGCATCTCGCCGACAGCAACTGTAAGAAGTTGAAAAGAACATGCAAGAAGAATTTGATCAAGAGAGATATTAGTGGATCCATGAAAGAGGAATATTGCGAGAACAGTTGGAGGTTGCTTCTGCTCGTGAAAAACGTGCAAGAGAGATGGTTAATTTCTGAGATCGACAGGCCCAGGAATGGGATCAGGCCTTTAGTTTTCTTCGAGGGAAGATCCGCCGTGTAACACAGGATACTGCCAGAATGGGTTTGGATTATCAACAGTTAGATTGTGAGGACTTTTTGGCACAAGTACTAGCTTTCGCACAACGTCTCACTACTTCATTGGAGGACGTATGTTTTATTTTGGGAGGACATATTAAGCGGAAGTCTCCTTGAATGGATAGTTGTTTTCTTTGTCATAGTTTTTCATTTTCAGTATTAAAACTTCTTGTCTAGATATTATGTCTTTTAGTTTTCAGATATCAGTTAGTAGGTTTTATTTTAGGAGTTGGGTCAGTTATTTTGTCGTATTTATATTATAGAATGTAATGGAGTTGACTGTTTATTTCTATATTTATTACATATGTTTTACTTCATTTACTTTATTTATTTTCTTCAATACGAAAAAGAGACAAAACAATCATTTTGTTAAATTTCTCCCGAACTACGCAAGATCTGATTCATGTCCTGGCATGATACGTAGGCAACCCTCCAAAGGTTTCGATCATAACTTTTGAAAAAAATATGCCTAGAAAAGCCGGGATGAAATACAAAGCCTTCCATGATAGGTTGGAAAATTCATATAGAAGCATGACATATAATTTGGCATTATAATATGTTAAAATATAACACTCACCCGATTGCTACTTGGTAACAGAAAGATAAAATAATTGGTGGTTGGTTTTTGGTTTAAAATGGCATCACATCCGTATAACACCAGATACAAGGATAAAAGAAGAATGACCCACAGAGAAGGTATAGGGTCTGACAATGAAGAAGAGCAAAATTAATTGATTTCGCAGGAAGTAGCATTAATGGAAGAAATAAAGTCATTGAAACAACAAATGGCAGAGATGTACCAAGCTTGGTTGAATGGACAAGCTCTGCCTTCTTCAATCCCTGGACTTTCGACTTTGAATGATCCAAATTCTGACCTAGCTCAAACTGGTGATCCATTTTACCCACTAGGATTTGGCCCATTTATGTCTAGAGTTGCTGGCACTTCTACCATGCACCCACCGAATCCGTCTGTTGCAAATAACCCATTTTTTGCTTCTGTAGCACCAGCTACTGCGGGTACTCAACCGACAGTACCGAAGAATATGGGGAAACCAAGTCATGATATGTTGTATCCTCTGGAAATGAATTTCAAATTTCAAAATCCACATTATCATGTTCATCAACGCGATACTCCTATCGTGATTGAGAAAATTGCCAAGAATGAAGAATATGAGGAGATGGCTAGAAAAGTTAGAAGCCTAGAGCTGAGTATGAGAAATATGCAAGGATTAGGTAGGCTAAAAAGTATTTCATACAAGGATTTGTGTATGTTTCCTAATGTCCATTTTCCGATAGGATTCAAAATGCCAAAGTTTGACAAATATGAAGGACACGGCGATCCTGTAGCTCATTTGAAAAAGTTTTGCAATCAATTAATGGGAGCAGGAGGAAAAGAAGAATTATTGATGACTTACTTTGGAGAAAGCCTTACAGGGATAGCTTCTGAATGGTTCATTGACCAAGACATTTCCCGTTGGCATGTATGGGATGACATGGCTAGGGATTTCATTCAACAATTTCAATATAACATTGAGATAGTGCCAGATCCCACTACGCTTGCTAACATGAGTAAAAAATGACTGAAAGTTTTCGAGAATATGCCATCAGATGGAGAGAGCAGGCTTCAAGAGTCAGACCATCTATAAAAGAATCTGAAATGATTGATATCTTTTTACAAGCATAAGAACCTGATTATTTCTATCACTTACTTTCTACAATTGGAAGCACATTTGTTGATGTTATTAAAGTTGGAGAAATGGTAGAGAATGGAATAAAATCAGAAAAGATCATCAGCGAGGCCGCTTTGAAAGCAACAACACAGGCAATTCAAAGTGGTACAGGAAGTTTCGAGGGAAAGAAAAGAAAATAAGATGTAGCAACTGTCGTGACAGGTCCACAACAAAATTGGAGAGGTGCGCGTCAACCATATGCACAGAATCCATTATATTTCATTCCATCCCCCCAATATCCTATTTTTAATGCACAACTATATGCTCGGGCTCCTTATTACCCGCAATAGCGTGCACCAGCCATCCAAAATCGTCTACCGATCCTGCAAGTTCAAAGAGGCCCTCCCAGGTCTAATTTTCGGCCTAGAGCAGACTTCAAAAGGGATAACATGGTAAAATATAATTTCACTCCTATTGGAATATCTTACACCAATTTATATTATAGGCTAAGAAAAATGATTGTTCTAAACCCAATTGAGAGGAGGATCTTGAATCCTCCCCCGAAGAACTTGGACTATTCTAGAAGATGTGAATACTGTTTTGATGCCCCAGGGCACGACACAGAGAAATGTTGGTATCTAAAAAGATCCATTCAAGAGTTGATTAATACCCAACAGATCATGGTAGAAAGTCCAGACGCTCTAAATATCTATCTAAATCTGCTTCTAGATCATAAAGAAACAAACATGCTTGAACTGATATTCAGTGGTGAAGATTCGATGAGTTCCTTTAAACCGATCATTAAAATTAAAACTGATTCAGAAAAAACAACAAATGTTATGAATTTGACAAAAGAAAAGCCTGCAGAAGCAGAGGTGGTGATAACAAAACCCAAATTATTGAATATTTCCTTGGTGGTAGGGAAAGAGATTTTAGAAAATATTGACTCAAGTCAAATAAAGCCGAAACTCATTATTCTCGGAAGATCCAGTAAGACTCTTTTAATCATAAAAGGAGCTCTCATAGCTCCTATTGTTATTAAACCAGTGTCACAGCTGCCTATGGTTGATACCAAGGCAGTCCCTTGGAATTATGATCGCATTGTGGTGATGCACAAGGGAAAAGAAGTGACTGAAGATGTAGATAAAGTAGGGGGATTAACTCGATCTGGAAGATGTTATGCTCCAGTAGAGTTAAGAAAAAACAAACAAGGTGGTGAAGAAACGAATGACATTCAAGAAGCCTGTCAGTGATGAAGAAGATGAAGAATTCTTAAAGAAAATAAAATTGCCAGAACATTCTCTTGTAGAATAGCTGAAGAGGACACCACACAGATTTATTTGTTGTCTTTATTGAGACATTCAGAGGAACACCACAAGTCCATAATGAATATTCTTAATGAAGCATGTGTGCCCAATGAGATTAGAGTAAATCGGCTAGAAAAAGTTGTTGGAAGGATCTTTGAAGTAAATAAAATTACTTTCTCAGACGATGAATTGCCTATGGAAGGTACTGAGCATAACAAAGGTCTGTACATTTTTGTGAAATGTGAATATTTCATCATCACTCGAGTGTTAATTGATGGAGGATCAGGTGCTAATATTTGTGCTATGTCAACTTTTCAAAAGTTGAATGTTAATGTGGAAAGGATCCGACCTAATAATGTCTGTGTCAAAGGTTTTAACGGATCAAAAACCGATGCCATTGGTGAAATAGAGCTCATATTTACAATTGAACTTGTGGAGTTTTCTATGGATTTCCAAGTGCTGAACATTAAAACTTCATATAATATGTTATTAGGAAGGTCATGGATTCATAAGGCTAAAACAGTCGCATCAACTTTGCATCAAATGGTCAAATTTAAACACGACAGGCAAGAAATAATTGTTCATGGTGAAGGAGATTTATCCATGTATAAAGACTACTTCGTTTCCTCCATCGAAGAAGACGTTATAGATAATGTGTTAATTCATCAAGCTTCTGAGGTAGTGGCTGTTGAGCATATCCTCGAGGGAAATCTCATCGCAAGACCATAATTGTCCTCTGCATCTGTTATGGTAGTGAATGAAATGTTGAAACATGGTTTCGAACCAGGAAAAGGTCTAGGAATGTTTTTGCAAGGCATAGTTCATCTGGTAAACCTCTATGAGAACTTTGATACTTTTGGTTTGGGATATGAGCCTACTGCCGAAGATATAAAGAAGGCTAAAAAGCATAAAAAATATTCATGGTCACTTATCAAGCCGATATCGCCACTTCACGAGTCTTTCATCAAATTCAGTGTTGTTGGATCCTCCAAGTTACCTACTGCAGAATCAATGAATGGTGATGATACAGAGTTAATTGACCTTTTTTAAAATATGTTCATTGAAGCAGATATGGTTGAAATTGGGGAAGGTACCAGTAATGCAGATGTGCAGTTTGTCGGCCCTGATATCCAGCTTAACAATTGAGAGGCCACTCTTCTCCCTATTATAAAGAAGTCTTGGTAGTTTGTTTGTTTTTCTTACAGTCTTAGTAGTTTGTTTTTACTCCTGTAATTTGAATCATTCTAGGATTGTAATTCAGAACTTTAAACTTGGTATTTTAGGTTAAAACTCTTTCTATCTATGTTTTTAATAAGGCGTAGTTTCCCTTAATTTTATTTTGATTCTGATTTTTATTTATTTATTTTCTATTATACAGTTCTTTCTATGCCGATTCTAATGATATGACATGCATGAAGAATTGTCAACCAGATTTAAAAACCCAATCTAATTATGAAATAATAAATAAAGAAGTTGAGTTTGATGAAGAAACATATGAGGATATAAGCAAAGATTTCAAACAGTTTGAGAATAAGTCAAATCCCAATTTTGATGAAACCGAGGCGATCAATTTAGGAGATCATGAAAATATTAGGGAAACTAAGATAAGTGTACATGTTCAACCACAATAAAAGAAAAACATAATTGAAGCTTTGCATGAGTATAAAGACATCTTTGCGTGGTCTTATGATAATATGCTCGGTTTGAGCACTAATTTGGTAGTTCACAAGTTGCCAATTGATCCTGCTTTTCCTCCTGTCAAGCAAAAGTTAAGAAAGCTCAAAACTGACATGAGTGTAAAAATTAAAGAGGAACACACGAAGCAACTTGAGGGTAGAGTCATTTGAGTGGCCCAGTATCCTATTTGGTTGGCAAATATTGTCCCTGTTCCAAAGAAGGACGACAAAGTGCGGATGTGTGTTGATTATCGTGATCTAAATAAGGAGAGTTCGAAAGATAATTTTCCACTTTCCAAAATTCATATTTTGTTAGACAATTGTGCCAAACATGATTTTGCATCTTTTGTGGATTGTTATGCGGGGTATCACCAGATCATTATGGATCCAGAAGACGCAAAAATGATATCATTTATTACTCCATGGGGAACATATTGTTATCGAGTCATGCTTTTTGGACTAAAGAATGCTGGGGCAACTTACATGAGGGCAATGACCACAATATTTCATGACATGATGCACAAAAGAATTGAATTTTATGTGTACAACGTGATCATTAAGTTGAGAGAGTAATCTGATCAGGTCAAAGATTTGAGAAAATTTTTTGAAAGGCTTCGGAGGTATGATCTCAAACTTAACCCAGCAAAATGTGTATTTGGAGTTCCATCAGGAAAACTCTTAAGTTTTATAGTCAGTCGACGTGGCATTGAGTTAGATCCTTCAAAAATAAAAGCTATTCAAGATCTGCCTCCACCAAAAAATAAAACAGAGGTGATGAGCTTACTTGGAAGGTTGAATTATATCAGTAGATTCATTGCTCAGCTTATAACAACCTGCGATCCAATATTTAAGTTGTTGAAGAAGAATGCTAAAGTTGAATGGATTGAAGAATGTCAAGAGGCATTTGACAGAATTAAGAGATACTTGTCAAATCCGTCTATTTTGATTCCTCCAGAACCAGACAGACCCTTGATATTGTACATGTCTGTGTTAGATAATTCTTTTGGTTGTATATTGGGTCAACATGATGTTACAGGCAGAAAAGAACAATCCATCTACTACCTCAGCAAAAAGTTTACCACTTATAAGACTAAGTACACTCTTCTTGAGAAAACGTGTTGCGTCTTAACTTGGGTAGCCCAAAAGCTGAAACATTACTTGTCATATTATACTACTTACCTCATCTCTCATATGGATTCCTTAAAATACATTTTTCAGAAGCCTATGCCCACAAGCAGACTCGCGAAATGGCAGATGTTGCTCACAGAGTTTGATTATGTGACACGAACTGCAATGAAAGTTCAAGCCTTGGCGGATCATTTGGCTGAAAATCCTATTGATGAGGAGTATGAGCCATTGAAGATTTATTTTCCAGATAAAGAGGTATTGTATGTTGATGAAGTTATATCTGATGATTGTCATTCAGGCTGGAAGTTGTTCTTTGATGGAGCTGCTAATGTAAAAGGAGTAGGGATAGGGGCAGTTCTTATTTCTGAATCAAGACAATATTATCCTATAACAGCCCAACTTTGATTCTACTGTACCAATAATATGGCAGAATACGAAGCTTGCATTCTGGGATTGAGATTAGCCATTGACATGGGGATTCAAGAGCTATTGGTATTAGGAGATTCAGATTTATTAGTCCACCAAATCTAAGGAGATTGGGAGACTCGTGATTAGAAAATCCTACCATATAGAGGTTGTTTGCAAGATCTTTGTCAACGATTTGTATCAATAAAGTTCAAACACATTCCCAGAGCTCATAATGAGATAGTTGATGCTTTGGCGACCTTATCTTCGATGCTTCAGCATCTCGACAAAACTTCTATTGATCCTTTGCATATACAGATTCATGATCAACATGCATATTGTAAAGTGGTTGAGGAAGAACTTGATGGGGAGCCATGGTTCCATGATATCAAAGAATATATTCAGATTGAAAAATATCCTATACATGCTGATGGTAACCAAAAGAGAATCATTCGACGTTTGTCTAGTGGATTTTTCTTAAGTGGAGGAATCCTGTATAAGAGGACTCTTGATTTGGGACTTCTAAGGTGTGAAGATGCTAAAGAAGCTTCAAAAATTATGACTAAAGTTCATTCTGAGATTTGTGGACCACACATGAGTGGGTATGTTTTGGCAAAGAAAATACTCCGAGCAGGTTATTATTGGCTCACCATGGAGCGAGATTCCATCAATTTCGTTCATAAATATCATGAATGCCAGGTACACGGAGACTTGATACATTCCCATCCATCTGAGTTGCATACAATGACTGCTCCATAGCCTTTTGTGGCTTGGGAAATGGACGTAATTGGATCAATTGAACTGAAGGCCTTGAATGGACATAGGATCATCTTGGTAGCCATTGATTATTTCACGAAGTGGGTGAAAGTAACAACTTTTAAGTCACTGACCATGAAAACGGTGGTTGATTTTATTCACTCCAATATCATTTGTCGGTTTGACATTCCGAAAATAATTATCACCGATAATGCTGCAAATCTCAATAGCCATCTGATGCAAGAAGTGTGCCAGCAATTTAAGATTATGTATCAGAATTCAACTCCTTATCGTCCAAAGGTGAATAGAGTTGTAGAAGCTGCCAACAAGAACTTAAAGAAAATACTTCGCAAGATGGTGCAGGATCCCCGATAATGGCATGAAAAGTTACCTTTTGCTTTGTTGAGTTATCGTACTACAGTTCAAACTTCAATTGGTGCAACTCCTTACTTGTTAGTGTATGGAACTGAAGCAATTATACCTGCAGAGATTGAGATTCTATCTCTTTAAGTAGTTGTGGATGCCAAAATTGATGAAGACCAATAGGTCAAGACTCGTTTGGAGCAATTAATCTTGATTGATGAAAAAAGATTGACGTCAGTATGTCATGGACAACTATACCAAAAGAGAATAGCACGAGCATATAACAAAAAGGTGCGTCAGAGTCATTTTGAAGTTGGTCATTTGGTACTAAGACGCATTCTACCTCATCAGATTGAAGCCAAAGGCAAATTTTCTCCTAATTGGCATGGGCCATTCATGGTGAAGAAAGTGTTACCTAATGGTGCGTTATATCTGAATGATGTAGAAGGCAAAATAGAGGGAATACCGGTCAATGCTGATGCAGTTAAAAGATATTATGTATGATATTCATGTACAATTATGTTATGTATATTTTGTACTTACATTTTTAAAGATTGAAATGATGAAGGCATTTTGTTCTACTATTCGAATAATATATCAACCTTTGCTTACCCCTTTGAGCTTTTATTTTTCTTCGTACCCCTCTTTTGGAATTAAATTAAAGTAAAAAAAAATTGAAAAAGGATTTGAAAGAAAAAAAAATCAATCAAAAATTCAAAATCAAGCAAGGGAATGGTGTTTCCTGAACTACGTTTGACCTGATTCTTGCAATGACAAGATACATAGGTAGCCCTACTCCGGGGTTCGGTCCAACCAAAAGAAAAGTTCAAATAACCCATAATGAAATGAAACTGGGGAAAAAATTTATTTTCTTAAAGAATCAATTCCAAAAGTTGTATGTTTTACCCAATGTTATATAAATTTTTGAGCCTCATATCGATTTTTCTTTCTAACCCTATCTAAAAGCCAAGTTACAACCAAAGAAAGACCTTCGGATCAATCTTTGAGAGTGTCAAGGCTAAACATGTTATGAGTGCATGATATTTCATATTTTGGAAGCTAAACTCAGAAACACTATAAAACAGAAATATAATTTGAGTTGAGGATCTCAATAGTTAGAATTCTAAGTCAGAAGTATGTCAATTCAATGAATATTATCATGGATTGAAAAAGAGTTGAGCATGGCTAGTGCGAGAGCGGCTACTTCAAAAGCTGAATGCCACAAACCAACCACCACATGTTTTAAAAATCACAATTTTTCTTTGTTTGAAACAATATGAAATAATTATTTTCAGATAAATTATGCGATTTCACACTTCTCAATGCAAGAAGCATGGTTACAACATCCGATAATGGATCTCGGTCATGGACCCTCCTGAAGAATGGGACAGGACCCTCCTAAAGAATGTGAATTTATTTTATGCTCAGGATCCTCCTGAAGAATGGGACAGGACCCTCCTGAAGAATGGGAATTTATTTTATGCTCAGGACCCTCCTGAAGAATGGGACAGGACCCTCCTAAAGAATGAAAATTTATTTTATGCTCAGGACCCTCCTGAAGAATGGAAATTTACTTTGTGTTCAGGATCCTCCTAAAGAATGGAATGTTATTTTTCTGTGTCACCTTTTATTTTGAGTTCAGGAGCATATTTGAAAAATACAAAAAAAAAAGTCCAGGAGCCCGCCTGAAGAACAGGGTGAAGAAAGAGAAAGTCCAGGAGCCCGCCTGAAGAACAGGGTAAAAGAAAGAGAAAGTCCAGGAGCTCGCCTGAAGAACAGGGTGAAAGAAATTGGAAGTCCAGGAGCCCGCCTGAAGAACAGGTTGAAGAAATTGTAAGTGCAGGAGCCCGCCTGAAGAATAGGGTGAAGAAAAAGTAAGTGCAGGAGCCCGCCTGAAGAACAGGGTGAAGAAATTGTAAGTCCAGGAGCCCGCCTGAAGAACGGGGTGAAGAAAAAGGAAGTCCAGGAGCCCGCCTGAAGAACAGGGTAAAAAAATTGCAAATTCAGGAGCCCGCCTGAAGAACAGGGTGAAGAAAAAGAAAGTACAGGAGCCCGCCTGAAGAACAGGGTGAAGAAAAAAGGAAGTCTAGGAGCCTGCCTGAAGAATAGAATGAAGAAATTATAAGTTCTGGAACCCGCCTGAAGAATAGGGTGAATTTTCAAAATTAAGTCGCGAAGATTAAGATCAAGATTCTGAGATTACAATTTGTATTTTTCATTTTTTCTAATTAATTAGTCATTTGAATTAGGGCTGTGCATATTTTGGTACAAACCGTTAACCCGAACCGTTAATTTGCTTATCGGGTTACTGGGTCGGTTATTTTGAATATCGGGTCGGGTGTCGGGTTGATAATTTTTGCTATCGGTTTATCGGTTCGGGCCACGGTTTATTTGTTTTTTTATCGGGCCACCCGATAACCCGATAAAATAATAGGTGCTAGGCTGCTACTAGTGGGCCTTTTATCCGCCTAAAATTCTAATGTGGCCCATACTCCACCCATACCCACTGGCCCAAGTCCAAATATTCAGTTCACAATATGACAATAGGGTATTAGGGTTAGGAAATTATTTTTCACAATCACGATTCACGGCTTCACCTTCACGCTTCTCAGTTCTCACTCCCTCTGAGTCACTACTCGCTAAGATCTTGTCATCTTCGATGTCACTCTCTCTCTCAGTCACGAAAAATTGTTATTGCTGACAAGATCGAACTTGTGCGGAAGATCGAACTTCGAATTGAGCCAAAAATTCGACTTAGAGTCTATTCGCTACTCACATCTCCGATCTAAAATTGAAGGTCAAAAATATCAGGTAACCCTTTTTCTCCATCTCATTTGCATGTTCAATTTCTGTTGTTGTTGATAGTATTCTACTTCATCTTCATTTTATTGTATTAATGGCTTAGCAGTAGCCATTAATGGTGTTGAAATAGCTCAACAAAACCATATCCTGACACCCCCATTATTGTATTATTAGAAAGTTCAGTTCTTGGTTTGCTTAAAGATTTGAATCTTTTCTTGTTTTTGGGTAGTGGGGTGTTGGAGATTCAACCCGACTTTTATGAATCTGATTCAACCCGACTTTTAGGTGAAAAACATCGGGTTTACTGGTATTTTCAGGCTCATCTTCAGGCCACTTGTCAATGAATTTCCTTGCTTCGGAGTTGCATGTTATTCTCTAAGGCAGAAGGTGTTATATAAACCTCAATTTTTCTTTCGTCTTTTGCCTGTTATCACTTTGTGCACATACATGCACGCACATGAATCAACTTAAGCATCATGGTGATACTTAAACAAAAATTAAGCATGTTATTTACACAGTTCCAGAATTAGCAGTAGATTGGAAAGTTTTCTTGTATTAATGGCTTAGCAGTAGATTAGAAGTTCTTAGAAGCCTCGATCTTATTAATGGCGAAGCCTTGATCTTATTCTTAGAAGTTTTCTTGTATTAATGGCTTAGCAGTAGATTAGAAAGTTCAGTTCTTCTTTTGCACAACTGCACATTGTCAAGTTTTGGTGATTTGGTCATGTTGTTGGCTTGTTGTTTGACTATTTTTATTTTAAAATTACAGTAACATTCATACAACATGTCACAAGATACTACAGTTGATAAAGTGATTGGTGAGAGTGTAGCTTCTGATTCGAATGTACTGAATCAAAATTCAATAGTTGAGTCTAAAGCAAAGAAAGAAAGGAGAAAAAGATCTGTTGCATGGGATCATTTTACTAGTACAGTTGATTCAGAAGGAATTAGAAAAGGTGTGTGTAATTATTGTAAGAAAGAGTATTTAGCTGATACAAAAGAACATGGTACGACGGCAATGCTTGGTCATATACGAAAATGCAAAAAAATACCTTGTAATGTTGATACTAGGCAATCAAAGATAGCATTTCAACCGGTTACGGGGGGTAACAAGGGTGATGTATCAATTGTTTCATGGAAATTTGATCAAGAAGAGTGTAGAAAAGCATTGTGTCGTATGATAATTCTTGATGAGCTTCCTTTTAGATTTGTTGAAAAAGAAGGCTTTAAACAATTTATGAAAGTGGTACAACCTTTGTTTCGAATTCCTTCTCGTACAACTGTTACTCGTGATTGTTTTGATCTCTTTGATGAAGAGAAAAAAAAAATGAGGAGCATTTTTAAGGAAACTCAACAAAGAGTGTGTATAACGACTGATACTTGGACTTCTGTGCAAAGAATTAATTATATGTGTATCACTGCTCATTGGATTGATAAAAATTGGACTTTGCATAAAAGAGTTATCAATTTTTGTCCAATTTCTAGCCATAGAGGTGAAGATTTAGCAAAGGGCATTGTTAAGTGTTTGCATGAGTGGGGATTGCATCGGATTTTCACGGTAACTGTTGATAATGCTAGTTCAAATAGTGTGTGTGTGGCCGAGTTGTCTAAGCAATTGACTAAGTGGGGGACCAATCTTTTAGGTGGTAAGCATCTTCATGTTAGGTGTATGGCCATATAATAAACCTTGTCGTTCAAGATGGCATAAAAGAAGCAAATATTTCAATTGAACGAATTAGGCAAGCAGTGAGATACATTAGGCAATCTCCTGCTAGATGGAAGAACTTTCAAGAATGTTGTGTTGATGAAAATCTTGCAAAAAAAACTTTATGCTTAGATGTTCCCACAAGGTGGAATTCCACCTACTTGATGTTGAATAGGGCTATTGAATATGAGGGTGCAATTTTGACTTATGCTGATCGTGATATTGGGTTGGCACATCATCTCGAGTTTGGCCATATTTCTATGTGTGATGGTGATAGTGTTATTGTGGATGAAGAACAACCTGTAGGTTCACTTTTGTGTAGTGATTGGGATAGCGTTAAAAGGATTGCAAAATTTCTTGAATTATTTTTTAAGCTCACTTTGAAGGTTTCTGGATCATTATATATTACATCAAATATTCATTTTCTTGAAATTTGTCAAGTTGGTTTTTGTTTGTCAAAATTGATATCAAGTGATGATATTGTGTTGGCTCAAATGGCAACAAACATGAAGAAGAAATTTGAAAAATATTGGGGTGATCCAACAAAAATGAATAAGATGCTTTTTATACCTTGTGTTTTGGATCCTCGTCACAAGTTTACCACTCTTACTTTTGCACTTAAGAAGATGTTTGGGGATAATGCAGCAACTATAGAAAAAGATGTGCGAGAGTATATGAAATCATTGTTTAATGAGTATTCATCGTCTGCTTCAAAAGACAAATGTGGTAAACTATCTTCAGAAGTGGAGGCTTCTAGTTCAAGTTCTATGTTTGATATTGGAGACTTTTATGAGGAGTTGAGTAGACACACATCTGGGAGTGGAGCCGGGAATTCTAAGTCGGAGTTGGATAAATATCTTGCAGAAGATACTGAAGTTGGAACGTCCGATTTTAATGTATTACTTTGGTGGAAGTATAACTCGGCTAGATTTCCCTTTCTTTCTGAGATGGCTCGAGATATTTTAGCTATTCCTATTTCTAGTGTAGCATCGGAATGTGCTTTCAGTACCGGGGGGCGTGTTCTTGATTCATTTAGGAGTTCATTAACTTCTAAATTGGTAGAAGCTCTAGTGTGTCTACAGGATTGGCTTCGAAGTGAATCACAACCTATAAGTATCGAGGAGGATTTAGATTCTCTTGAGCAACTTGAACAAGGTAAAAAAAAAAAATCTTGTATTTGGTGAATTATTTATTTAATATTTTTTATGCTTGAGTCTTGACTTGTTCTTTTAATTTATTTAGATTTGGCTAAAGTTGGAAAAGAACCTAGCATTGATGACATATAGCAACTTGAATAAAGGTAAGAAAAGAATATTGCATTTGGATTTTAGTTTATGGAATTTGCATACTGGTCACTGAATGTATGGTTTCTGGTTTCTGAATTTTTTGCAGTTTTGTGCACTGACTATAATGCCCACCAAGATCAGTATACAACTATTTGCCAGGGAAAAAGTAGGCAGAAATGTGAAATATGCTATGTTTCAAGTTCAAGATCAGTATACTAGTGCTCTTTATTCTATATCTACTGAATATTTTCCACAAATCTTCTTTGTTTGCTCATCTAAGATCTTGTCTTCTTTTATGACTAGATGGTTAGTTAGCTGATGGGTCACCCCACGTTTTGGGTTTTTTAGGGCTAGATTGTGAATTGTGGCTACATTAGTCTGGTGGTTTCAGTTGAAAAGTATAACTTGTGAGCTTGTTCTTGGTTTTGGAAGCCTTTCTCATGTCTCGTTTGATGCTCCTTTTTATTTCAAAATGCAGGTATGAAGGGAATGAAGAGGGTCTATGGCTGCATTGTGTAAAATATTCAGGACCTGAAGTCCTGACTGGATATATGAATGCCCACATCCAGATTGGGCTTCTCTAAGTTGATACACACTTCCAACATTCATTATATGTCTGATTTAGGAACTCCATTATGCTCTTGGTGCTTGGTGTCTTATGCTCCATTCATTGTTGTGCAGCTGTACTTCTCGTTGGTGATGATCCTTGGGAGTAAGTTCTCTTCGACAAAATCTCACATATTCGGGTGGAATATGAAGCTCATACTATGCATTTTTCAGTTTAGATCAGTAACAAACTCGGTATGTTCAACTAAGATCTTTGGAATGTTCTTGCAGGGAATTTGTTGGATGTGTTCGATGCATCAGAATCTTATCGCCCACTGAAGTTCAACAGATGGGTGAGGAAGGAATGCAGCTATTGAACTCTGCCGGACTGCAAGGCATAAATGGCTCAACATCAGAATATCCTAACTGAGCTAGCTCAAAACAGGTGGTGGTCTATGAGTTCACAGTGATTGATCACTAGTTGCATGGAACATCATGATGATTAATGTTGTTGTTGAACATCTTAAGGCATATGTATGCGCTGTTTCCTGGTAATTTCGGGTATGCTGTTTCCTAGAGTTCTGTGAATCTGTTGTTGGGGAGGTACCCATATGGTGTTTTGGACATCCTATGATGCAGGGTCTGCTTTGAATTTGTATTTGTGGGAGGGGTTCTGGAAAGCACGTACCAAGAGCTATATTTGTTGATCTTGAACCCACTGTTATTGATGAGGTTAGAACTGGCGCTTATCGCCAGCTTTTTCATCCTGAACAGCTCATTTCTGGGAAGGAAGATGCTGCTAATAATTTTCTATTTTGTTTGTACTAGCAGTTTTAAATTAATTTGTGACTTAGAGTTTTAATGTTTAATGTTAATGGTTAACCCGATAACCGAACCGATAACAATGAAAAATCGATAAACCGATAACCGATTAACCAATATCTTAACGGTTCTTTAACGGTTTAGCATATATACAAACCGATAATGAATAAGTGAAACCGATAATTTTCAAAACCGAACCGAACCGACCGATATGCAGCCCTAATTTGAATGTAAAAGGCAGAAGTCGTCAACCGAAAACTCGACGGAATTTCACTCGACTTTAATTCTTTCTCTCTCCGTACTACTTTTGAACTACTCGTGACCCGATTCCCTTATAACCTGGGATAGGTAGGATGTCCAAAAACAGGACTCGGTCACATTTTTTCTTTTATTTTATTTTTATTTTTTCTTATCAAATAATTGGAGAATCAAAAATCATATTTTGTCTATTTCTTTGTGTGAAAACTCTTCGAGATTTCACTTAAAGAGGGGCAAAAATATAGACATGTGATTTTTGATCCTCCCTCAATTTTAAATATTCAGTCATACATTATTTTGATTATTAATTTTATTTTTAATATAAGGGAAATCGTTATCTTCACCAGAAATTTCTCTATTTCCCCAATATCTCGATCATTTCTCTGCATCCTTGACGGTGATCATACAATAACACTTATTCTAGATATTTCTCCAAATGAAAGTGGTAGGTAAATTTAAATCTAGAAAAAAGATGGGGTTGGAGGATTCATAAATGTGGTGAGAATTAGGGCATACAAAATTGAAAGAGGGGCGCATGGTGGGGGATTATGATAATATGATCTGAATTTTTCTGAAGAAAAATCACATGGGGTGGGGTGAGGTGGTGGGGTGGGATGGGAGGGGGTATACATATAATATTGAGAAGTCCTTCTCACTCCTCAGCTATATATCTTAGTGCATCTGTCTTATAGAGTTATAGTCCATGCATGTGCTCATTTTGCATTTACTAAAAGATGTCACATGACTTAGACGTTAAAAGTGGAGGACCTAAATTAGTTACTCTATTGGATTTATGTCTTAGCATAAGTGAGTACATAAGGGGACCATCCTATATAAGGTTTATCTTCTAAATTGTACACTATGATCCATATATTTTACCCTCTTGTAAGAAATACTCTCTCCGTTATCAATTCACGTGGTACACTTTTCTTTTTCTATCTGTCACAAAGAAAATGTCATATTTTTATAATTAAAAATAACTTATAGCTTTAAAAATTTTCTTTATAATCACACAAATATCAAAAGATATTGTTTAAAACTACAAATTTCAAAATTGGTGGTGTTTACTCAAATGTTAACTACATTATATTAGTTCACTTATTATAGACAGATATACTTGGTACGTATACCCTCTTAACTTTATTTTTAATGTGAGGCAGAGACGTACAGAAAATATTAACTACTATATCTACATAATTGTACAACTTATACTTTATAGGTGTAAAGAGGAATGAACAACCCAACTTTTATGTGTTTTGTAGTGCATGCAACAATTTGTATTGCATGACGACAATATGATAGGCAAGGTATGTGATAATTAATTGCCTTATAAGTTTAGTATCATGTGACTACAAAATTTTTTAGATAAATTGATTTTATCAATCTGTCTCAAATATCTTTAAAATTATCCGTATACTCAAAAATATCTCAAATATACTGCATGCGATAAAATTTTCTACAATCATTTGTATGCTACAGTTAACACAAAACTTGCGTATCCTATTTTCAATTGTCACATATACATGTAGAGTTAATTTTTTAGAAGACCTCCCAATTATTTTTTTAAACCACTCAACTAATAATTATTAATTCAAAAAGTTACTTCTTTTGTTGAATAAAATTGAAATCAAAAGAAATGTGACTTTTAAGTTAATTAGTATTTGAGTGGTGAGAAATCGACCCAACAAATGTTACGAATTTCAACTTTCAAATTAATTTACGACTGTAAGACAACATACTTTAAAAGTTGGTAAATTGACTTCATTTTACGAAATGTCAGACGAAACTTTTTTTTTTTTTTTTAAATTACTATCTTCTACTCCACTAGTCTTCTAGCACCTTATCATTGAAACTACTGTTGGAGAAAATACTACCGTATTGATATTGGATAGGAATTAGTAATAGTAAGAGACTTGTCACAAATATTATGTCGTGGCAAATCATTGTCTTGAAAATGATTTTGACCCGACTTTGGTGTAAATCCTTCTAGCTGATCGCTCCCCAAGATTCCATAGCTACTTCCAAACACATGCACTCGTGGCTGAAAGTTTGGAGATTGCCCAAACCAATTGTCCAAAAATTGTCAAAGAATAGGAAGTTAAGATTACGTCAGAGAATTGATGAAGGGAAGAGAGTATTTTGTTTTCTATGTTTTCTTACCTCTTATTTCTCAAATGATACTCCTTAAATAGGTATATCATTTACGTTTCATCCATCAAAAGAGTGAGAAAAGATACATAGAGTTAATGTACGTAATCAGTGGCAAAGCCAGCATCTTAATTGAGGGGGTTCAATATCGAAAAGTGTGAACGAAATAATTAATTGAAGGGGTTCAGCATTAACTATATATACATGAAAAATAATTTTAAGCTTGTATATATAGTACTCCCTCCGTTTAAAAAAGAATGACCTACTTTTTTTTTTAGTCCGTTTCAAAAAGAATGACCCCTTTCCTTTTTTGGCAATACTCATGACATGTTTAGGACCACAAGATTAAAGGACATTTTGGTACATTTGACAAAACTTTAATTTATGGCCACAAGATTCAAAAGTCTTCTTTATTTTCTTAAACTTTGTGTCAAGTCAAAGTAGGTCATTCTTTTTTAAACAGAGAGAGTACAATTTTTCGCCGAAGGGGATTTGATGAACCCCTCACTTTGAGCTGAATCCGCTATTGTACGTAATGTAACATTACTCTTGAATTAATGACATGTCATAAAAAATAGTAATTTTCAAGACTTGTAAATATCTCTTCATTCACAAAGTTACATTTAATCGTCATTTGAATGAATGTATATTTATGAAGTAGTAACTCTCACATCCTACAAACTCTTATGACTTGCAGATGTTTACACAAATTTAATTACAGAGAGTTACGAGTGTTTTTTTAATCTTTGCATTAATTAAGAAAGAATTATCCTTCAACTACCAAAAAAAATCTAACATAAACTTAAAAAGGCAAATGTAATGACATGAGTAGGATGAAGATGGGATCAAAATTAAATAATATGAATGCGAAAAGGCAAAGCTTGTAGGCTGTGGCAATCAAGTGTAACACTTTTGTGATGTTCATTATTTTAGAAAAGTATTTGCATTGTATCAAATCTAATTGAATGATTATTATCAATCTTCAATCGGATTTGGAGCTGCCAAAGACAGCTAACTTAAAGTTCAAAATCAATTACAATTTGATGGTAAAAAAAAAACCATTAACCAACTATGTTTTAGCTGTTTATAGTTCAGCTGCATCATAGCTGCCACTGACTTTGGTTATTAATATCACATGCATGAAAGTTAAAATGGAAAATTGAAGAATTAATTTTTTGCATGCTAAAAAAGCATAACAACAATATGTTAATTATTATCTCATACTTTAAAATGTGATAGTACTTATGTCGGATTGAATCAATAAAATATCGCTATGGACTTCTCTCTCAGTGGGTCTCTATTTCAGTGCTAAGAGTCCGGCCATTAGCATATGTTGAACCTAGCTAATCTATCTATTTCGAGTTGTTCTTTGTTAATACGTATGCAACGGTGCTAGAGAATATCATTAATGCTTAATTTATACTACTTGTCTATCATCAGCTGTGTACGATATCGAAAAGAGTTTTAACAAATTACACTGTTCGAATGTTACTTTAGCAATTTTAGTTGGACGATCAGATTCTTTCACAAAAGCTACTTGTAACCCACTATGAACAGTGGCCGAGCCACAGCCGACGAAGGGTGGTCAGATGAACACCCTTTGTCGGAAATTTTTTTCGAGTATATAGGTTAAATATAGATATTTAAGGTTATATACATGTTGTTGCACATCCTTGACTAGTTAGAGAAGCATAGTCCAGTGATTAAGAGTGTGCATTTCTGCATCAACAACCTGGATTCGAACTTTGGCAGGTGGTGCTTTATTTTTATTTTTTAAAACAGTAAGGGTAGGGAATAACAAAGGCAAGAAAATGTACAATGAGTCTCCAAAACTACATTTTAAACTATATTCTATATCCAATAATACTTGTTCAGTTTGAAAATCAAATAGATAGTCTACCATTTTATGACCGTTTTACCATTGCTATTAAATACTACTATTTATTACCCAATATATTTCTCGAAACATTTAATTTATTAAAATTATTTTTTTATTTATTATTTCTTAATATGTATATCAAATCAATATATAGCAGTAAATGAGAATTCTACCAAAAAAAAAATTAAACTGGATCAATTCCAACTGGAGTCAAATTATGTTCTGGATTGTTCTTTAGTTGTTCTTAAAATTTATTTTCTTTTTCTGATCATTTGCTGATTTTGGTATCCAATGAAGGAAGACCAGCTCCTAATGAAGCATGTGAAGACGAAAACAAGTTCTGAAGATTAATAAATCTAGTCTTATTAATCCCTAATTTTGTGATTAAGAAAGTACAAATCTCGTCTTGATTGAAGGGGAAAACTCAACAGTATCACGTGCCTAGTGAAGCAATCTCATTAGTAATAGGATATTAGTACTACATTATAAACAAATTATACTAAGTAAAAATATGATTTATTATTGAGACATGCATTTTCTCCCTATCAATATGAGTAGTGAGTAGTCGTTCGTGATCACCAAGAGTTGTTATAAACTTGGAGCACATAGAGAAGTGTTAACTAATGGATGATTAATCTCGATTAATTACCTTAAATACATCGAAAAATGAGCATTGATTTCGTGGTACGGAGAAGCCAAAGAGGTTTAGATCTGAGAGTAGTGTACAAGTTTGTGGCTCCAATTTTCATAATCTTGATTATGCTTATTATTTGGGACCACAACAAACTATGAAGTAGTAGCTAATTTAATCAAAGACAATTAGTAGTACGTAAGGACTAAGGATTACTAATACTAAAGGTGAATCTAGCAGTTTTAGAATATGGGTACACCAAAGAAAGGTAATTTTAATGAAAAAATTACATCATATCATAACTTAATTTACCATAACTATTTAAAATCTCAATCCTTTTAAATAATTACATAAATACCTGATTTTTACTTCAAAGCACGGATACATCACTGAAAAATATAATATATTCATGTAAAATTAAGTGGTGTATCCGAAAGAATATGATGTATCCGTGTGAAAATATATGATGTATCCGTGTATAATTAAGTGATACAAAAGAATGTGATGTATTAATGTAAATTGGATAATGTATCCGAAAGAATATGATGTATCTATGTGGACTAATTAAGAATTTTTAGTAATTTGAAAAAAAAAAAAAAAGTGAAATAGAAAGTAATTAGCTTTAAAAGAGTTGGAATTTATATAGTAACTTTTTCCAAAAAACATATTAAGTGAGAATTGATTTAGGTAAATAGTTCAACACTCAGCACAGTGCATCGTTTAGTATTTATATCAATATATAATATTATAGTAGTTTTTAAAAATATAAAAACAAAAATATCTAATTTTATCGAAAGACCAGGGATTCACATCCCAGCAGCTCTTTCTTCGTTGGTTCATTTCATGTTTGTGTGTTCATCCTTAACAAGCAACATCGACTTGGCCCATTGGTTGTCCAAACTAATGGGCCTAGTATTCCCTTCATGTTTTCTAGCAAGTGTACCCTAGAATTTATGGTGACATGCTCAAATAGATATCAAATTTTGGTGTCTAACAGTTTTAAGTTATGCTTCAAGTTTATAAATGTTACATGTTTACCAACTTTAAAATAACTTTACACAGGTATGAAATGTATGAAATTAGGTTTGACAAAGCCTAATTTCAAAATACAATGCCTAAAATTTCATATGGCTAAAGTAATACATATTTTTGCGTAAATTCAGATTTTTTACTTAAACTTCATGCATGAATGATTGAAATTTAGCCATTTTCTCTGCGAGTCTCCCAGCATGAAGGGAAAGCGGGGGTGGAGGCTCGTTAATAGATTTGAGTGGAGAGGTAATTCTTTGCTTGTTATCAAATCAGAAAGAAGCTTAGTCTAAAGATTGACCACCTTAAAATTTGTTGCGTGCAATATGACAACATCTTCAATCATATGATGTTGAATTCATCTATATTTGTTCGATTTCAATCACTTTTATTGAAATTCATGTACATGTGATTGAAACTGTAGGAAGAAATATCTGAACGTTAACATGAAACATTAAACATTTTATTCAAGATCAAGTTTTATATCAACACTAACTCTTTAAAAATTATTTTTTTATGCATTACATATTATATCTTAAATATACAACAACAACATACCCAGTAAAATTCAATTTGAAGTCCGAAGAGTAGAGTACACATAAACTTTATTACTACCTTGTAAAGATAGAAAAGCGATCTCCAAAAGACTCTCGACCAAGTGTAGCATCACTATATACTATCCCTCACCCTTGACCTCTTTTCCGACACGTTAATTAGGACATTAATTGCAATATTTTCTCCAAGTTTCCTTTTTTCTACAAGCCATCAATGGATTTCTCTAACCATAGCTTTTGCCCCCTCTATTTACAATTATTTATTGTACTGCTCTCTCCTTCAATTCAATTAAATTTTCATCTAAATTTCTGTCTCTGTCTCCCCAAATATATTCACTTAGCTTCTTCTATTCCCACCTTCAGTTCCTTTTTCTCTCCCTACATCAATTTCACCACAATTTATATAATTAACATCTTTAATGCAACCCTATATTTCCACTCTATAGTTCCCCGTATAATCATCATGATGAATATAATTTGAAAAAAGGTTTATAAATTGAAAAAATTGTCTTTAAAAAAAAAATGTTACACTAACAACTCCAAAGGAGCAACAAAATTTTTTACTTTAGCCTTTGCTTTTTTAGCCCATGTTTGTTTGGTCATTTATGTTTATACAGGTACCCAACTAGGCCCAAACAATACATATCCAAATTAATGGACTGAGACTTGTTTCTTATCAAACTATGGACTCATTTGGATAAGTTGAAAAAAAATGGCTTTTAAAAAACTCTTTAAAAGTGCTGAACTTATTTTAAAAATAAACAGCTATGTGTTTGGATAAAAGTGTTGAAACTGTAAAAAAGTTATTGATGTGTTTGGTAAACAAGTGCTTTTAAGCACTTTTTTTTGTCAAAATATCTGAAATACCCTTAAAGTTGTTAACAATATATAGAGTTGATTATTATTAATGTTTATTTCTAAAATAATTCAAATTAAAATTAATATATATTTATATATATATATATATATACATATATTCATGAATGAATATTAATTTGTGCGCTAAAAAAAAAATTTTGGTTAAGAAAGTTTAAATCATTAAGTAAAATATATATGTTACTAATCATTATAATTACATTAATGGATAAATAGTTGGTCACAAATGATTCTATTTGTTTGATAAAAAGACTCTTAATTAGAAAACATAACTCGTTGATTGAGTAATGACTATCACTATTAAAACATTGGCGAATATGAATGTTGCGTCGTGAAATATATATGGATCATTCACTAATCGTCGATGAAGTTGCATATCTTCAATGAGTATTCTCCATATATTTTGGTTGGTGAATTATTTTTTTTATTAGAGAAATTCATATGTTGTACAATAATAATTGTTCAAATTTTTAAAAATATATTTAAGAAGGAGAATAATATATAAAAATTAATATTTCATAAATTAGAAGTTTCATACAAAAGAAATACTAATATAGTTAAAGTTAAGTTCGCTATAAATACAAAAAGTAAAAATATTCAATTAATACAAGCATTAAACATTAAAATCTATTTTGGGGCTACACAAGGGTAATTTTGTAATAAGGGAGAAGTTTGAGGTACAAAAATGTCTTTTAATTAGTCAAACTAAAATGACTTAAAAGTTAAAAAAAAAAGTTAGGAATTTGAGCTTTTAGTTTTTGGCCTTTTTAAGTCAAAATTGACCTTTTTAAAGCAATTTTCAAAATTGCGAAACACTTCTAAAAAACAAAAAATGGCTTTGACCAACTTATATGCTCTTCCAAAACTCTTTATATCAATCAAAATTAAAGTAAAAAATTTGTTGATCTTTATACGTCAAACTGTCACTGAAGTCTTACAAACATCTCACTAATGTCACTTACGATTTTTTTTGGACAATAATATTATTGAACTCTATAATTATTTCAAAAAATAAAAAACTAACAGAAATATTAAAAACTTAACAGCATGAACCATTTGACTATATTTGACTCAACACTTAATTATCCATAACCCATAACCCACGACATATTTGACCCTACCTTTAGATTAAAAGAAATGTTTTTTCTTCCTTATTCCATCATTAGAAAATACACGAACAACAACCAATCGTTTTATGCTGATCGTGGTCAGCAAACACAGGTCTTTGCCTTAAAACCCGACCAACACTGCTATGTTGAATCATCCACTGAAAATTCGAGTGAACTTGTTACCAATTTACCTCCTATTGATGCTTTCTTTGCAGACGGAACTCCAATGATGCATCAAGGTCCTGATGAAACATCACTCATCGGGTAACAGTTCCTGATCCACTAGTGATGTTATTGACCTGAAGCAGGGGCGGATGTACATATGTTCAAGGGGCTAATCTGACCCCCCTTCGTCGAAAAATTACAGTTATTGACCTGAGGCGTCGCGGGTTCAAATCCCCTTAAAGGCAGCAACTTTTTTTATTTTTTACTTCAGGACAAATCTGGAACTAAAATAAATTTAGAAGTCGCAGGTTCGAATCCCCTTAAAGACAACTTTTTTATTTTTTACTTCAAGGACCAATTTGAAACAAAATATTTTACTTCAAGGACCAATTTGAAACAAAATTAAGTTTAAAAGTTTTTATTTTTTCCAAATAACCTAAAGACGTCTTTTTCTATTGAGCAAGAGGCGGGATACATTTTTAATTAAACCCCAATTCTGACTTTTGAATTCTGATTGTACCGTAGTAGTCGGACATCGCGATCGCCTTTCGAGTTTCAATCTCTATTTCTTGCTGCTGGCTGGTCTTCCCCAACCCCAATCCCCAATTTCACTCTGTGTCTCTGTTATGGCTTCTTCGGTAAGTTTTAATTTTAATTTTTCTTTATTTTAATTTTCTAGAATCCTATTTTTATATATTTGGTACTTGATTTTTGATTTTTATCTGTATAATAGCTTCTTCTTTTTTCGAATGATGTAAAAGATGGTTGATTCATGATTGCTACTTGATTTTTGATTATTATCTATGTAAAAGCTTTTTTTTTTTGTTCATTTAATTAGGTATAAAGATGGCTGCTTTCTTTTTATGTTGATTTATAAGTTCTAACTAAGTTCTTGGTACTTCTTGCTTTACGACAGTCTCAGCATTCAGTGAAGAAATTTTTTACTGTACTACCAAAATCAAATTTAGTCTCTCATAATGATATTTAATCTAACCAAGAAGCAAATGTCAACCATTCAAAAGTAACATTATTTTCTGAAGAAAATGCTCAAGAATTTGTTTTGAGTTCCTTAAAGTTTGATCCGGGCGAAAGAATTTCAATATTAAAGTATCCTCCAAAGAATCGTCATCTTATTAGAAGAGTGTATCTCCTGAATGGTCCTTGTCAACCTCGTCTCCAACTTCATGAGTATCCTCAAACGGATATTTATGGATCAATGCGTCGTTTTAATCATGAATGGTTCGATGATGTGTATCATGATTGGTTAAAGTATAGCGTTAGTAAGGATGCAGTCTATTGTTTGTATTGTTACCTTTTTAAAGATAATAACATTCATCAAGGTGGAGGCGAGGTATTTTCAACTACGGGATTTAGAAGTTGGAATAAAAAGAAGAGTCTTGAGAAGCATATTGGTCCACCGAATAGCGTACATAATCAGTCAAAGAAGAAATGTGAAGATTTATTACGACAAAAACAATCTATTCAATATGCATTTGATAGGCAATTAAATCAACTTAAGCATGGATATTGGATCCGCGTAAATGCTTCGGTTGATGTAGCTAGACTTCTAATAACTCAGGACTTTGCATTTCAAGGTCATGATGAATCTAAATCATCACTTATTAGGGGAAACTTTCTTCAAATACTCTCATGGTATGCAAAAAAGTGTGACAACATTCGTGCTTATGTGCTAGAACATGCTCCTCAAAATGATCAAATGACCCCTCCAACGATTCAGAAAGATATTGTGAGTGCATGTAAAATAGAAACCATTCAAGCTATTCTTGAGGAATTGAATGGTGACTATTTTCCTTACTAGTTGATGAATCTTTTGATGTGTCACGCAAAGAGCAAATGGCTATTGTATTGCAATATGTTGATAGGAAGGGATTTGTGATGGAGCGACTTATTGATATTATTCATGTTCAAGATACTAGTGTTTTATCTCTAAAAAGGGCAATTGTCAATTTATTTTCTCAACATTCCTTGAGTCTATTATCTGTGCGTGGACAATGTTACGATGGGGCAAGTAATATGCAAGGTGAGATCAATGGTCTTAAAATGTTGATTAGGCAAGAAAGTAGATCGGCTCATTCTATCCATTGGTTTGCTCATCAACTTCAACTAACTCTTGTTGAAGTCTCTAAAAAGTGTATTGAAGTGGAAAAAATTGTAGTGTTGGTCTCAAATATTTTGAATGTATAGGGATCTTCTTTTAAGCGTATGGATGAACTTCGAGATTCTCAAAAAGACAAAATTCAAGAGGCATTAGATATGGGTGAAATTACTATCAACAACTTGGTCTTTCAAAAGATTGTGATACTCATTAGGGGTCTCATTATAAGTCCTTTGACAATTTTATTTTTATGTTTGGCTCTATTGTTGATGTTCTTGAATCACTTGTTCTTGATGCACGTAATATGGATGAAAGAGCCAAGGCAATAGGACATATCGAAACTTGTTGAACATTTGAGGTTGCGTTCATATTACATTTGATGAGAGATGTTTTGGCTATCACAAATGAGCTTAACAAATGCTTACAAAAAAAAAAAAGTAAGATGTTGCAAATGCCATGATACTTGTTGAAGTAGCAAAGAGAAGGTTGCAAGTTTTAAGGGATGATGAATGAAATTCTCTTATTGATAAGATATCTCTATTTTGTAAAAAGCATGATATTTTGATACCTAACTTTGAGGATCCATATGTTAGTTCTTTAAGATCCCGCCAACGACTTTCCGACTATACAGTCTTACATTATTACCGCGTTGAAGTGTTTTGCAATATTATTTATTGGCAACTTAAAGAACTCAATGATCGTTTTGGTGAGGTGGCCACTGATTTACTCCATGGAATTGCTTCTTTGAATCCAGTTAACTTATTTTCAAGTTTTGACATCAAAAAAATAATGAAAATGGCCAAATTATATCCAGATGATTTTGATGAATTTAATATGGGTATTCTTGAGAATCAACTTTCAAGTTACATTATTGATGTTCGTGATGTTGACGAAAGGTTCTCTAATTTGAATGGGCTTTGTGATCTTTCCAAAAGATTAGTTCAGACCAAGAAACATTCAAATTATCCTCTAGTATTCCGCTTATTAAAACTTGCTTTACTTCTACCAGTTGCCACAACATCCGTTGAAAGAGCTTTTTCGGCAATGAAGTATTTCAAGAATGACTTGCAGAGTCAAATGAGTGATAGTTTTTTTAGTGGTTGCTTAGTGCCATATTTGGAAAAAGATATATTTGATGAGATTTCTAATGATGCTATTATTAAGACATTTCAAGATATGAAACCTCGTAGAGTACAATTGTAATAATGCATGTAGTTCCATTTTCAATATTAAAACTATATTTTGATTAGCATCTTCGCGCATTTTGTATTTTAAGAATATTCTAATTGCCTCCACTTATATACACTTAAAGTATACCCTAGAATTTGGCCATCAGGTCCAGCAGGTAGTTGCTTCCGTCAGAAAAATGAGTTTAGTTTGTCTCAACTTTTGGTTCTTCCTGGTTTTTTTGATTCAAATATTAATAGCATTGAGGTTGGATTGCAGGTACTGCTCTTCCTGGTTCTTTTGATTCAAGATATTTCAGGGAATGCCCTTAATATATTCATGAATTTTTTTATCATAGGTCTGTGAGCTGTTCTTCTTCGTGATTACTACTGGATGTTTGCTTCATAACTTTTGAGAATTCTCCGGACTCTATCAGCTGATGCGAACCATGAAAGTAGGTACGTGTGCAAACTTTGCTTCTCCTTTTTGCTGCAGGCCTGCAGCTGCTTAACAATTATAGTTCTTTTTTTTTAGTATATAGAAGTGTCACTGTTAAAGGATTTGTGCCTGAGCAGATATCTGTTTCACTTTCTTCTACTTATGACTTTGTTTGGATTTCTTGGGTTACAGGTAATTTTGTTACTATAATTTTCTCCTTTTGTTTTAGTTGATAAATTGGAAACTTTGATACAAGATTATATGTTTTTTAGTCGTGGCTAACTTTTGGTTTGTAGTTTTATGAGCATATTACTGGATATTGATTTTTTAAATTGGTTTGTGCAATTTTATATTGTGTGAGAGATGTATTTTGGCTCACTGATTAGAGGTCTTACCCTACTTCAAATACCCTTTCTTTTGAGTCGAGGATCTATCGAAAATCTCTCTACCCTGCAAAGGTAGGGGGTAAGGTTTACATACATCTTACACTACCTAGACCCCACTTGTGGGACTACACTAGGTATGTTGTTGTTTATTATTAGAGGGACTTAACATCCTTGATCTGAGATGGAGTTCAAGAATGTGTGCTTTACTGTATTTGCAGGGGAATATCAAATTGGTGACAAGATCAAACCATTGGATCCGAGTAAAGTTGGTAGTGTTGTTCAATATGGGAAAGATAAATCTTCCTTAAGACGCAAAGCAATTGGCTAGTCCCTTATTTATAATCAACTTTATCCATTTGAAGGACTTCAAAACTACACTTCTAGAATCATACACCATGTCCAACTTATAGGTATTCAGACTGGATTTGCTTTCTTCTTTTATTTTAGGACTCCAGAATTCAGATTCTCTTGATAAATGTTTAGATGTTTTATTTTCTTCTACTAGTCGATTTCTTGATATTTCGAAGTTGTCAAGTTGAGTCCACGGATTTTAATACTAGTATTCCTATAAAACTTGATAGTTGATCCCTGCATTGAGAAGTTAAATTTGACTGCAGTTAAGTGATAGTTGATCTTGATCCCTGCTGATGCTTTCTGACTAGTTAGGAATTCATGACAGTTAGAACTGAGGAATGTAAAATTTAATGTGTCAATACTCTAATTTGCTACAAAATGCGAAATAGTTAGCCATTAAGCCTTTCTCTATTGAACTTTTGCAGGAGCTGATAAAAAATAAAAAATTCCTTCATATAAATATCTGACCCGACCTGACCCTCTTAGTTGTGAATACTATTAGCGTGCTTAATTATTGAGCTTGAACCCCCTTCATAGAAATCCTGACTCCACCACTGACCTGAAGCACAAGTTAAGAAAAATTAAAATTGCAATGCTGGGACCGAATTTAGAAAGCTTGGAATCATATAATACTACCCAGTGGCTGCAGCCAATTAAATTTCATCGAAGTTGGATAAATTTAGTCGAAATGATGGAGATCATGCCTAGAGGAGACTTGAAATAAGTTCTAATTGCTTGTGCTAAAGTAAGCCTACTAGCGTTGAGCTCTTCTCGTACATGCATTTGCTTTATGAAATCAATTCGTACTTCAAGTTTGGATATTTATCAGCAAATGGTGCAGTAGTTGATGCCATGAAAAATGAGAACTCAATTCATATAATCGATTTTTCACGTCGCTCAGGGTAGCCAGTGGATCACCTTAATCCATGCTCTTGCAGCCCGACTCGGTGGACCCCACGAATCTGCATCACAAGGACTGATGATTCCATATTAGCTTATGCCATAGAAGGGGGATAATTATAGGTCGGAGGTTATCAAGCGTTGCTACATCTTGCAATGTACCTTTTAAATTTCATCCCAGGGTTGCTTCTTGTTCTGATGTTGAGATCAAGCATCTTAATGTTCGGCCTGGCTCTCGTTTTGCACCATATGCCCAATGAGAGTGTTGGAACTCAAATAACAGATACAGACTTCTGAGGATGGTTAAAAGCTTATCTCCCAAGATTGTTACTTTAGTGGAGCAAGAGTCCAACACTAATACAGTCCAATTCTTTCCTCGATTTTTGGAGACACTGAACTACTATCGATGGTATTTTCTAATGATGGAATAAGAAAGAAAAAGAGTTTCTTTAATCTAAAGTTAGGGTCAAATGGGTCATGGGTTATGGGTAATTAAGTGTTGGATCAAATATAGTCAAATGGGTCAGTTAATTTTTTAACATTTCTGTTAGTTTTTTATTTTTTAGCATAATTATAGAATTCAATGATATTATTGTCCAAAAAAAATCATAAGTGACATTAGTGGAATGTTTGTAAATCTTCAGTGACTGTTTAAGGAATTTACTCTTAATATTCTTTATTTAAGGACCCAAAAAGTAAAAGGAAGTTAGATTATAAAATGTATCTATATCTATATCTATATCTATCTATATAATCTATATATCTATATAATAATCATATAATATATAATATAATATATTAAAAATGTGAAGACCCTTAGAAAAGTGATTCGAACTTTTGTCCTTCATTAAAAGTCTCCTCTTTAGACAAAATCGTCTTTTCACCTTTTTTCTATAATTATTATATTATTCTAATATTTAAAATTAAAGAGTCCTAAAATATATGAGAAGAAAAAATATATTTTAAAAATGAAGAGTCTATGATATTTGGTAAGAATAAATGTATGGTAAGAAACCCTTTTGATTTTTTTAAGTTTGGAACTCTTTATGTACATATAGAAAACCAACAATATCTAAGAAAGCCTATTGTGGTAGTTTACAAGTCGTAGATGAATGTCGATCAGCTTTGAGAAATTTTTGTGTGTCAAGGCTAGATTTACTTGTATTGTTTTGATGTCTCTTTTATTGTATTGTTTTTTTATAGTTTATAGGTGACAGATAAATGTCGATCGGCTTTGAGAATTTCTTTTAGGTAAAGGTTAGATTTAATAGTATTATTTTGATATCTCTGCTTTAAGAATTGTTTTTGGTGTGTGTGAAGATTAGGGTTGTATTGTTTTGATATCTCTATTGTCGTATTATTTTATTGTAGTTCACAAGTAGTAGATGAATGTCAGTCGGCCTTGAGAAATTTTTTGTGTAAAGGTTAGATTTAATTGTATTGTTTTGATGTCTCTATCAGGGTATTGTATTGTTGTAGTTTACAAGTGGTAGATGAATGTCGATCAGCCTTGAGAAATTTTTCTAGTAAAGGTTAGGTCTTATTAAATAAAGTCTCCATCTTTATATATTTAAAAGATGTTGAATTTAATTATTGTATTCATCTTTATTATTTAAATAAATGTCTAATTTAGTGTATTCATCTCAATTTAAACTCATCAAATTGAGGTATACGCGCGAGACACATATACCTAAACTAGTATGTTATAATTGGGTCTGTATTAGTATTGGCAAAGCGTTCCAATACCATATTAAGCGATTATGTTGAAATTGAGAAAAATTATATATATATATAGTTTACAGTAAACATAATCACATTTTTATTATAAAAAAATAACTGAAAGGGGAAAAATAAAGAAAAACTCATGTAGTCGCCACGATCAAATCGGGCTAAATGACCGACTTTTTCTTTTGATAACTAATAATTTTATTAATAAATAAGAAAAATTCATATATAACTCAAATGTATACGTAATGTATCAATATTAGATAGATAGTTATGCAGTATATGTGTAATATATTGATATTGTATAAATAGTGTATAAATATATTTCAATATCGTATAAATAGTTATGTAGCGTATATGTAATGTATCAATACAGTAAAATAATGTATAAATATGTATAGATATTGTATAAATAATGTATCAATATTGTATAAATGGTTTATCGATATTGTATAAATCAAATAATATAGTAGAAGCACGAATGCCTTAAATCGATGGGAGTGGCTACAAAATAAGACTATTACTTTCACACTTATAGATTATAATCCTTCACATCAATAAACCGGCTATGTTTTTACATGTGCTTCGCATAATTTGACTATTACTCTTTACTGCAACCTCCTCCTTTATTTGTAACTCCAGCGAGTGGATATGTTTTGTAAACATAGGTGGAGTTGGTTATTATTGTTGTAATACCAATCTAAAAAAGACTTTTACGATATGATTGCAGTTATCATCTTGCAGGAAAAAAAATCCCCTCAATTCAAGATCAAACAATAGAATACAGACTGAAACAATTCATATTTGATGTTTCTCCTCATACACCTTCAACAATTTTTATCAACTCAAAATCTCCTTTAAACAGTCTCAAATTTCATATATGAATTTTTCTTAATGTTTTGAGTTTTTTTGATATATAATTAGCTTAAAACGATTCACGTTTGCGACACATGATTTTTTTTTCTTATTATGTATTCCCTCCATCCCATTTTATTCGTCCCAAATAATTTGGTGTCCCATTTTACTTATTCTTTTTTATTTATCAAGATAAGACAAATTTTTTTTCCCATATTTTACCCTTTGCATTAATTACTTTTTCTTTAAATTAAAATGTAAACATCATTTAATAGGGATACTATGGTAAACTAGCCATGTTATTTATTATTTTTCTTAATAGCTTTATCATCCCAATTTGGGACAAGTAAAATGGAACGGAGAGAGTACTAGTTATGAGTCATCAAAGTCCCCTTAAAATTGTTTCCAAATTTCACTTGGACCCCTCAACTACCCTTTGTACATATTGAACACTTCTACCTCTATGAATTTGAACTATCTGAGCATTCTTTTTGACAATCAACTAAAAGGATAAAACGTGTGTAATATATTCGCATTGACGTGACTATTTGACGAATAAAATGTTGACATGTGCCATGTGAGTTCAAAAAATTAATTTAAAAAAATTATATTTGAATTTAAAAAAAACACTTGTAACTCATTTTTCAGCCTTTCTACTTTATACTCAAAGCCCATCGGAGCACAAAATCGTCGGCCACCACCTCCTTCCCCCTTTTTCTTCTTTATACATAACAAAAATAGAATCCAGATAATACAAAGCCATCGGCCATCACCTTCTTCCCTTTCTTTCTTCTTTATGTTAGGATTTTTGCCCTGATTTTCTTACTTATTTTAAGTTTAACTTTTCTTAGAAGGAAAATAAAAGTAATACCATAATTACTTTTATTTTTCCTTAAAGGAAAATATAAAACTCTTTCACATTTTGCAAACTTCTTTGTTGGAGGAAAGGTTTTGGAATTGTATAATTAGAAAACCCTCTTCTCATACTTTAACACAATAACATCCAAAATGTAGTCGTTTAAAGAATTTTTATTTAGGGGGAGATTTCTCCCAATAAGTTGTAGGTTTTTGAGTTTTATTTTAATATATAGACCGTTTGGTCAAACCATATCAGTAATATGCCTTTTAGTATTATATTTTTCTTTATTGTCTGATTTATCGTCTTATGGTTTGCAAACTAAAAGCTTTCGCATGACGCCCTCTCAATTTTGAACCCAACAAGTGTTATCAGAGCCTACGGTTAAAAGGTCCAATGGTTTGATGAAACGAGGATGAAGACAAGTTCATGGCGGTTCAAACCAATTTGCAGCCAATTTGATGATAATGGATTTTTTGTCGAACTACATGTGGAGAACAAGTTTCAACCATATTTTCAACATTCCTACTGCTGCATCTTTAAAAATAAAATAAAATTTTACTTTTAAACCAATTTTTAATCATGATATTTTAAACCTTATTTTTAACCATGGCAAGCAGCAGTGAAGAAGATTTTGTGAAAAAAGAAGTTCAAGCATGTGAAGAACGCGGATCAAGTGAAGAAAATCAAGCCAAAAAGGAAAGATTTGTTAGGATTTTTGCCCTGATTTTCTTACTAGACGAAAAATAAAAGTAATACAATAATTACTTTATTTTTTTCTTAAAGAAAAATATAAAACTCTTTCATATTTGGCAAACCTCTTTGTTGGAGGAAAGATTTTGGAACTCTATAAATAGAAGATCCTCTTCTCATACCTTAACACAATAGCATCTCAAATATAGTCGTTTAAAGAATTTTTGTTTAGGGGGAGATTTCTCCCAATAAGTTGTAGGTTTTTTAATTTTATTTTCAATATATAGGCCGTTTGATCAAACCATATCAATAATATGCCTTTTAGTATTATGTTTTTCTTCATTGTCTGATTTATCGTCTTATGATTTGAAAACTAAAAACTTCCACATGACGCCCTCTCGATTTCGAACCCAACACTTTATACACAACAAAGATAGCACCTAGATAACGAAATTGGTCATCGTCTTCTTCACCCTCCTCTTAATTTCTGCATTTTTTTATTCAAAAAATAGTTCTTTGCTACTATTTTATTTCTTTTTAATTTTTGTAAAAGTAAAAAGATTTTTGAATCGATCAATTAAATTTACAAGAAGAAAGAATATTTTCGTTTTAAATCTGTTCATCTCCACTTTTGGCTATCTCCAAACAAATATCGTCAGTCAAATTAAAATTTATATCCATATGTTTATCAAAAATAACACTATAGAATTTGACAGTATTAATCTGGATCCTCTTGATTCTCTCCGTCTATATCAACTACGAAAGAAAAGGCAACGTGATCCAAAAAAAAAGTAACGATGGTGATAGAAGAGGGAATAAGAAGGTTTATAGCGGCAATGATGGCTTACTGGTGGTATGATGGAGGACTCTAATGGCTTACTAGCAAAGAAGAAGAAAGAATTTTTTTTTTCTCCATAAAATGCCTAATCACAGAAGCAAGGAAGAAGAAAGAAACTTTTTTTCTCCATAAAGTGCCAAATTAGATGATTCTCGACGTTCATGCGCTTACAGTGAGTGATAACACGCGACGTGTCATGTGGGCAAAAAGGTCTGGGTGGATCAAATTTCGAGTAGGTTAGGGGCCTATCTACAAGTCTGAGTTAAGGGGTTTAAGTAAAATTTCAAATCAAGTTTAGGATCCTACCGATAACTTAAGCCATTATTATTTTATTGCTTTTTCTATTTTGTAAGTTGCTTTTATTAGTTAATCCAAAGTTATTGAACTTTCGTTTTTTCTGTTTATAAAATTATCTAAAACATCAACTTAAGTTACAAAACTACTAAAAATTCCTCCACTATAAAAATATTACAAATATCCCAACATTTGCTACTTTTTCTAAAAGTTGAGATACATGTTAAAGACCCCTCATCCTACCCCCTTACTTTACCAAATTAAGAACAATTTTCCTCCTCATTCTACGTCATTATTTCAGCGGCGGTTTCAATCTCATTTTTTTCTCTAGTTCAAACTTTTAATTAAGGTAAATTTCCCCCCCCCCCCCCCCCCCCAAAATCATATTCAATTTCTTCTAATCTTATCTGCTAATTTCTTTTTTCAAAAAGCAATAATTTGGCACTGTTTTTACAATTTAATTTTTCGGTGATATTTGTTGAACAAAGTCTTTGATTATCATTTTTTTCAGTCTATATTGTTTGAATTAACATAATGAATAGAGATTCGGGACCATCTTTTAGTCTTGGAATCTCTCAATTAGACATTATCAAACAATATGAAGATGTTGTAAACTTTGTTCCTGGTAGTTTTGACTACAAATCTAATGGTTTTAATGAAAATAAACCAAAGCATAAAAATGATCCATCTGCTATGAAGAAATTGTGGGAAAAGCATGCCAAGAAGGCTCAGAAACAAAAAGTGCATGTTTTTAAGAAAAGAGGATCTAACCGTTCTAGAGGTTAAGTTCCTGCTAAAAGAAGAAGAGTTGTTAAAGTTATTTTCAGAGATGAGCTTTCAAAGGTATTTTCATGTTCAGATCTAGGCAATATTAGGTCGAGATATATATTTAGACATACATGATACGTCTTGTATCTCCGGTTCTTTGTTTATGATTTTATATGCATCTCGTGTTTATTAAGTTTTATTGAAATAAGCATACCAAAAAATTAAATATGTGTTTATAAGCTTAAAGATACATATTATATTATATTGTATTACTGGTTCTCTGTTTATGCATTTGTATGTATCTCGTGTTGTTTAAGTTTTATTCAAATAAGTATACCAAAAGATACATGTTTGTAAGCTCAAAGATCCATATTGTATTATCTTGTATACATGATTACCTGATTATATATTTAAATGTATCTCGTGTTTTGTAAGTATTATTGAAATAAACATACAAAAGATACATATTTGTAAACTTAAAGATACATATTGTATTATCTTGCATATTTGATTCCCTGTTTATGCATTTATATGTATATCTTATTTTTTATGTTTTCGTGAAATAATCATACAAAAGATACAAATTATTATGCTTAAGGATACATATTGTATTATCTTGTATCTCTGTTTTTCTGTTCATGTATTTTTTATCTCTTGTTTTATATTATTGTAGATGTATATATCTCTTATTATTTTAATATATTTTTTTTTTCGGAATTTGAGTTATGTTATAAAGAAAATTCCACCGCATCTTTTAAGATTTGAAAGTTCTTTCAGTTTATGCTACTCAGATGTTCAGTGATGAGAATACTAATGCTTGCAGCATTTTGTGATTAGGGAGAGGAGAATATTCTGAAACATTGAGGCAGTTTTTTGGTTGAAAAACGAAAATTGTAAATAAAAATAGGGGCTGGAGATGAATATTGATTTATTATTTATAGTATATGTGATTAGGTTATGGAAGGCTAAATAATTTTGTTGAATGTGGTTGGGTTTGGCTTAACTATGAGAACAGTGCCATTTCTTTTTTTGTTAGTAAACTTTTGTATGATGATTAATGAGTGTCATTGAGGTTAGTAGGCACATGTTTTATATTTATATTACTTATTTATGGAGTACTGGATTTTATACTGTTTGTTGTCTGCATATGATGTTAGTGGTGTATATTGGTCTATTCATTGTGTAGAAGTTGAGTGATTAGTTTCTTTTCCATGTTATAAACGACAGTACAAATTAAAAGTAGACTGCCCATTTTCCCTTGCAATTTGAGGTGCAGTATATAGAGAATTTTATACTGATCATTTTCTTTCATTTAGATCGTAAAGTATCATGTTGAAACATTTCTTTGGATATACTAATGCGAGAAGGCAGGTTGAGATGGTTTGAGCATGTGATGGGGAGGAGCACGGATGCCCCAGTTCGGAGGTGTGAGATGCTAGCTTTGGATGGATTCAGGAGGAGTAGAGGTAGGCCAAAGAAATACTGGAGGAAGGTGATTAGGCATGACATGGAGCAGCTTCAGCTTACTGAGGACATGACCCTAGACAGGAAGGTGTGGAGGTCGCGGATTAGGGTAGAAGGCTAGTGTAAGTGTGTGGGTTGTGGCTAGGGGTTAGGAGAGTTTGGGTGTGGTGGATGTCTTAGGTATTGTGAGTGTATGTCACTACTAGGTGAGTATCCGTTTTCTTATTTTTATTTCGTATTGCTCGTATTTTCTCCTATTTTCGGATTTCTCTGATATTTATTGTTATTATTTCTTATCTCTTATTTCTGTTATGTCTCGTGTTTCATTACGGCCTTGGTATACTATTCTCATTCTTAAGTCGGGGGTCTATCGGAAACAGCCTCTCTACTTCTTCGGAGGTAGCAGTATGACGGCATACATTTTATCCTCCCCAGACCTCACCTTGTGGGAATTAACTGGGTCTGTTGTTGTTGTTGTACTGATGCTTATAATTTCTCGGAATTCAAGAACTCTAAAAAGATAATTTTCATAATTTTCACTTCAAATCATTGACAAGAGATAAAAAACAATCCCAATATGTATTTATGCCCAAACACAACAATTTTTGAATACCATTTCTCTTTTCTATTCAAGTTTCACCATTGTATGTGTCCACCAAGTCTCGTTAACCTTTGCTGCACATAAAAACAAGAGGTGTATGTTATTATCAAGAGAGGAGAAGAGACAACAACTATCAATATTGCAGACATCAATTTGTTGGAGTTGCACCACATGTTACGTTCGTGCAAAGAGAAAGTAAACATGAGCAAGATTATACAAGAAATCTTTTTTAAGAGTGGAGGCAATTTCTTGTATATAGGCCGAAACTAGTAGACACTGCATGCAGACTAATGGTTCAGAGCCAAGACAAACTGCCAGACTCTATTTCTACTTTCCTTAGTCTATTTTTGTGCATTCTTTTCCGCAATTGGAGGTGCAGTCCAATACTATTATATACTGAACATTTTATTTCATTCAAATGGTCAAGTATCATGTATATTGAATTTTTACTTCAAATCCAATATGTACTTATGCCTAAACAGAACTCCAATTTTCAACTTTTTTCTAAGTTTCACAAATTTTACGTGCCCACCAAGTTTCTTTAACCTTTGCTGCACATAAAACCAAAAATGTTACTATCAAGAGACAAGAGAAGCTATAACTATCAATATATTACAGAAATCAATTTGTTGGAGTTGCAAAGAGGAAAAATAAGATTGAACAAGTTTATACAAGAAAACTTTTTTGGAGTGGAGGCAATTGCTTGGTGTGCAGAAAAAAATAGGGAGACACTGAAATGCAGACTATAGGTTCAGAGCCAGAAAAACTGATGGACTATTTCCACTTTCGTTAGTCCTTTTTCCGCTGGTTCCTCTCCCTCAATGTATAAAATGTGCAAGAATTGTATCTACAAAGTATAAAATTGAAAATATCATTAATTATTTTTGAGAAATTAAATCCAGTCTAAATTTTAAATATGATATCATAAATTTAACTTTAAATGTAAGGAATATTAATTTTTTGCTTCCAAAAGAAATATGATGATGAATTTGTAACCCGATGATACATCTTTTTTTTTTTTTGAAGTGTACTTGGTTTCTTCTTTTAAATTAAAAAATTACATATTCTAATAATTAGATCTTTTTTTTTATATTATATTTTCTTTTAACTAATGATTAGATCAAATCACTTGTTTACAGGAAAAAAAATATTTTAAACATCTTTACAAAGTATTACATTATGCATAGTATCCTCTTACACCTCTTTTTTGGGTTAAGCATGAATTCATTAAACTAAACTAAGAGTTTACAGAAGTAGGGGGTGCTAGTACCCCTTGTGTTTAGAGAGTTAGTTACAGAAGGTTCACTATTAGAATTATATGCCACAACTTTCCGAGGGAAAGTAGTTCCTAGTATATCTGCGTTCAATTCTCTGTCCACATACATAGGAGGAACTAACAAAATGTGTGGATGATCAAAAACTGCTCTCTTGGCCCCCTTATTTGCTAGGATATGTGCAACTCTATTTTGTTCTCTACAAGTGTGTCTAAGCTCCGGAGCTCCCAGCACCTGCATCAGCGATCTGCACTCCAAAATGATGTTAGCATATGGCGTGTGGTGTTGCTTAATGCCCATTATTGATTGCATGGAGTCGGTATCAATTAAGAGAGGAGTTAGGTTTCTTTCTAAAGCAAGTTTCAAGCCCTCCATGATGGCCAGAAGCTCGGCCTGAAGGGTTGAGACATGACTAAAGGCTCTAGTGAAGCCTATGACCCAGTCTCTTCTTGAGTTTCTAATCACTCCTCCTATTCCCCCTTTCCAGGTTGTTTCCTAACAGCTCCATCAGTGTTGAGTTTAAAGGTACCTGATGCAAGAGGTTCTCATTTTACATAATTGATCGTGGTGGTGTAGTTTCTACTAGGGGTAGGGTTGTCAACCACGAGGTGGAATTCAGTAGCAAGAGCAATAGTGTGGTTCGTGGAAAACTCAAAGTTTTTATTGTTAAATAGGTTGTCATTCTTATTCAACCAGATATTCACACAGAAGGGGATGATGTGGTCCCAAGTGAGCCATCTATTAAAGGGTTTATTCTTGATGGCCTTCCAAGTATGAAGCCAATTGGCATCACTTAGGGTACTAGAATCAAGGCTTTGGATGGAGCAGCTTAAGCTGGCCATCTCAATCCAGAAAGTGGTGGCTCTAATGCATCTAAAGAAGATGTGGTTGATGTCTTATTCTTGATTTGAGCATTGAGAGCAGTGGTTGTTTACTCTCAGTCCAATGTTGTGGAGGTAACTTCCAGTGGGAAGTTTTCTATGATGGAGCAGCCAGATGAAAGTTTTCACTTTATTGGGGATGTTAAGCTACCAAATCCATTTAAACTCTCTCCCATAAAGGGTATGATGACTAACAGATTCATTTACGAAGTGGTAAGCAGAACTCATGGAGAAAGTACCATTACTGGTGTTGTTCCAAAAGAGGACATCTTCCTTGTTGGTGTGGCTTGGGATAAAGCAATTTTTGATGATGCAAGAAAGGTCCAAAGGGAGTTAGAAGGATATGAGGTCTAGGTTACACCTCCCATTAAAGCAGATAGCACTGACCTTGAGATGATCTTCACCTTTGTTAAGGGGGCCTTGGATTTGGGATCTGATAGAATCAAAGTTACGAATCCATTTATCCTCAAAAAAACTAATTCTATTCCCCTTGTTGATAGTCTATCTAATGTTTTTTTGGCATATACCCCAGCCTTGCTTAATACAATTCCAGATATTGGAGTAAATTCTCCTTCTCTGGTTATTGTTATGGGGCCTGCAGTATTTATTAAAGAGCAGCTTGGCCCAAAGAGCTTGAGTGTTGTGGTACATCCTCCAGGCCAGGATAGCATGCTGGGCTTTATTTTGGAGCTCACTTCTTCGGATGCCTAGCCCCCCTTTATTCTTTGGTAGAGTAAGGGTTCTCTAACCCACTAGTGGAGCTTTTTATTTTTCTCAGCAGTGGTTTTTCAGAAGAAATTCCTTTGGATTCTGTTAATAGTCTTAGTAGTCTTGCAAGGGAGGTTGGTGAATTGCATTGAGTGAGAAGGAATGTTGCTAAGGGAAGCCTTAGTTAAAACGGTCCTGACAGCCATGTTAAGCAATTTAGTTTTCCATCCTGTAAGTTTGGTTTACATTCTATCCACAATGAAATTGGAAATCATTGTGGGTAGGTCTGAAGTGGAACATGGGAAACCTAGATACTTGTCAAAGGTTGTGTTGGTAGGAATGTTGAGAGAATTAGAGCATTGGTTTGCTATTTGAATGCTACAGTTATGAGAAAAGATGATTTTAGATTTCTAAAGATTGAGTTTTTTACCAGAACAGTGACAGAAAGTTCTGAGGGCATTGGTGATGGTAGTACAATCTTCAGGAGTAGCTCTAGAGAATAAGGTTAAGTCATCAACAAAAAACAAGTGGGAGAAAGCAGGGCCTTGGGGGGTCACAAAGATAGGGTTCCACTTTCTGTCCAGGACCAAAGTGTCAATGGTTCTGGACAACCTTTCCATACAGAGTATGAAAAGGTAAGCGGAGATAAGGTCCCCTTGCCTGATGCCTCTGGTGGGGTTAAAAACATTGGTCTTTTTCCCATTAACAAGGATGGAAATAAATGAGGTAGAGATACAAGACATGCTGAGTTTAACTAGGTTGGCAGGAAAACCAAAGTAGACAAGAGTATCTCTAATGAAGGACCACTCTAGTCTATCAAAAGCTTTCTCTAAATCAATTTTCAGAATTATATTAGCTTTTTCCCTTTTATTTTCCTAAAATGATTAAGAAACTCTTGAACTATGATAGCATTATCCGAGGCCCTCCTGTTGGAAAGGAAGCTGGCCTGACATGGACCAATGATGGAGGAAAGGACAAGCTTAATTCTATTGACAATAAGCTTGGTAACAAGTTTATAAGAAGCATTGCATAGACCAATGGGTCTAAAGTTCTTGATATAGGTTGCATTTTGGGATTTTGGAATGAGGCATAACAAGGTCTCATTCATGTTGGGATCTGTGGTACCAGTATTAAAACAGCTGTAGAAAAAGTCTATGACTTTTCCCTTCACAATGTTCCAATATTTTTGGTAAAAAATGAGGTGAATCCCATCAGGACCCAGGGCTTTGGTGGGTTTGAAAGCCATAATAGCTCTATGGATTTCACTGTCACTAAGGGGGTTGTTGAGGAGGTTAACCTCTTCCTGGGACAAACCCCCAATAGTGTCCTGGCTGGAAGACATTCTGGAAGAGGTGTGATCAGTGGTGTAGAGGTTGGAGTAGAATTCAAGAGTATGGTCCCTAATTTGATCTTGCTATGGATTTCACTGTCACTAAGGGGGTTGTTGAGGAGGTTAACCTCTTCCTGGGACAAACCCCCAATAGTGTCCTGGCTGGAAGACATTCTGGAAGAGGTGTGATAAGTGGTGTAGAGGTTGGAGTAGAATTCAAGAGTATGGTCCCTAATTTGATCTTGCTCAGTGATGGGATTTTCACTAGAGTCCTGAAGAGAAAGGATCCCATTCTTTCTTCTTCTATTCAGGGTGCTAGTATGGAAGAACCTAGTGTTAGAGTCCCCTTGTTGGAGCCAGGTTATCCTGAACTTAATTTTCCAAAACTCTTTTTCAAATTTGAGAAGGTTGTCATAGTCTTTTGAGAGCTCATTCTCCAGGTTTTTGTCACGACCCAAACGGCCATTATTGGCACCCACACTAATCTTCCTGTGGGAGAACCATCTAAATCGAACCATTACCCAAACACTTAGTCAATATTAGATGATATTATTATAAAATTCAACATAATAACAAAAATCCAGGACTAATTATTATTAATGCAGAAATTCAAACCAACTACTTACTAAAATTCTCAAGACCTAAAAGTCATCGTACAAGACCTACTAACAAAGATTATATCTAACGTGATATTCAAAAATAAAGTAAATAAAGAATGTTTCATTGCCCGAAGATGGACAAAAACAAATAAGATGACCCATGGCAGCCTAAAGACGGAGTGCTCACCCTTGGATCAAGATCTGCTATCAAACTCTAGAGGTGAGGTCATGTCTGAGTATAGAACACTTTCTGCACTCAACAAAAAAAGTGTACAGGGTAGTATCAGTACAAACCACTATGTACTGGTAGGTATCATAGGCCAACTCAATTTAATAGCATGTACACAACATAAATTAATAACTAGTAGACAGGCATCGTCACACAACAAATATTCAATGAATCAACAATACAGCAACAACAGGTCAAACAATGCTCACAAACAAGCCACATAACCATCAAGAGTATCAACCATACTGTAAACATCCATAGAAATAACACAAATATGTACACACATGCTATGGGACTTATTTTTGCCCAAATAGTCATGACCTGCAGCGAATAATCTATGTTCATGTACCATACCAGTGTGGTACCCGATTCAACATAAATATAAACGTACCGACGTGCTACTCGATCCAACATAAATATAAATGTACCGATGTGGTACCCGATCCAACATGAATATAAACGTACCGGCATGGTACCCGATCCAACATGAATATAAACGTACCGGTGTGGTACCCGATCCAACATGAATATAAACGTACCGGCATTGTACCCAATCCAACATAAATATAAATGGACCGGCGTGGTACCGGATCCAACATAAATATAAACGTATCGGTGTGGTACCCGATCCAACATAAACATAACCAAGAATTATCAATATCAATTTACACAACCTCACAGAATGCCGCACAATGTACCAAGTTTACAAGTACACTTAAAGTCATAAGACAATTTCATCAAGTCAATTTTCAATAAATATTTATACACGAATCAACAATCCAAACATCAACAATTTCAAGCATGTCTGAATACCAATTCACAAGTATCTAATTTAGGAGCATACACACAATTAAGTCGAATCTAAACTCCAATAAACCGTAACCTACCTCACTCGAAGAATCCGAATATCACTAGTCCACAGGTGCCTTGCCCTTCCTCAAAATTTTGAAATGTTCAAGATCTATTCAATATATAATCTTCATAAGAGTACGAATCTAATGAAACTCATTTATAATTTCTTATTCCAAAAGCTCTAGACCGATAATTCAATTTCTCTAAGCCCCAGAATCGAAAGCAACGGGAAATAATTTACAGACCCTTTGTTTCGTAATAACTAACATGTAGATTTCATCTTTATGCCAATGATTGGCAAATCATTATTAACATTAACAAAGAAAAACAAACGTACATTATTTTATTCACTAAAGCCAATAATTTATTATCATTCCTAATCATTATTTTATCCATTAGACAACATATTCATTATTCATCACTGGTCACTTTTAATTGCCAAAATTATAATCAGTAACCAAATTTAATCGATTAAATTCACTAGCCATTCAACCTTCCCTAACCCAAATGTATTTGCACAGTTATCAATGCTATTCCATTTGGTGGAATCAAAGATTCCATACCATAGCATACTAATATTTACATAAATTATAACATGCATGCTACTATTAACCATTACCTGGCTACGCGGAAAGAAACAATGGGAAAACCGCAAGCTTCGTGCCCCTCTTCTCCTCACTTTATGATGTTATTGCTATGTATATTCTAAACCCTACCCATTTTAAATCATTCTTATTAATGTCATATAAGTAAATAGATTGTAGTTTTGACCCATTAACTAATTAAAAACTAATTATCTAATATATCCAAAATTTTACGTAGATACTCAAAATTAATTTAAAATTTTGTAAAAATAATTAAATATGTAAGTTGACTAAAAAGTATGTTCCGATTCTATTGAAAACATTACCACACTAATTTGATATTGTCTTGGCCAAAGGTTAACTGCGATCAAACTCAATAATCCAACTAATGACTTCAATTACTTCCAAACACTTCAAGAATTGGTTCTACTCATCCTATGAGTCATAACCCACGTATATAAATTACGGAGACCGCTAAAATAGAGAAGATGAGAAAATTTCACAAACGACCGGGAGGGTCGTTACAGTTTTGAAAGTAAAGACTATGAGGGTAATGGTTAGATTTTTGAATACCCCTGATTCTAGCTATGGTTCTTCTCATTTTTTGGAAAATATTCCCAAAAGTGGTAGCATTTCGGGAGGTGGCATTCTCCTGGGGGCCTTGTTAGCCTCTGTGATGTTGCTAGGGGGGTTAAAGGAGAAAAGGATAATATCCTAGAAGGAGGGGTGGTCACACCACATGGGTTTCATTCTGAAGGGTTTCCTTTCTCTAGGGATGGCCGGATTGGTCGAAGTGACTAAAAGGGAACAGTGGTCAGAATGGGTCCTGGGTAAATGACTAACACAAGCGTCAGGGTGTTTAGTTATTCAGGAGTTATTGACAAGGCATTTGTCTAGCCTTTTAAGAATGAGGTTTTTCCTATTTTTGTATCTTTTGTTAGACCAGGTAAACTTACTCTCTTTAAAGCCTAGATCTGCTATATCACATTAATTTAAGCATTGCCAAAAAAGCTCAACCCTTTTATTGTTAATGCTATTCCACCATACTTTTCTTTGTGTTGGAGGACTTCATTGAAGTCTCCACCAATGAACCAGACACTTTTATAAGTCTGAAAATTTCTAAAAAGATCATCCCATAGGTTAGTTCTAGTGCTAAAGTCATTACTGGTATAAATTCCAGAAAAGAGCCAAGAGTAGGAAGGGGGTACCTTAATCATGACATGGATGCCCTGATCCGAGATGAATATCTCTTAAAGCTTAAAGGTATTTTCCTTCCACATAATGACAATACCTCTAGATAAGCCCCTAGCTTCAGCCTGTATCTAGTCATCAAAGCGTAGCTCTTCAGTGAGCTTCTTATGGTCTTTCATCTTCGTTTCTGGCAGAACCAGCATAGAGGGATTATGCATTTTGACAAGAGAGATGTAGTGCCTCCTGAAGCTGGCACTGGAAGCTCTTCATGTTGGTAGGGTTCATAGGGTTCTCCTCTAGTTCCTTCCCCTTACTTTTTGTTAGGGGTTCCTTCATCTGTACTGCTTTCAGGGTGACAACTATATGGGAAAAATTCAGATGTTTTTGGACTCTCAGGTGGCATTTCCTCAAGTTTTTTGGACAGTACACTATAGTAGCTTCTCTGCAGGGCTCTTTGAACTCTTTGTGAAACAGGTTTTCCAGAGGGAAGACCTCTGTGTCTTGTTCTCCAAAAGAGTCCAGAATCCCTTGGAGTTCCTGGTTGCACTGCCTTAGAGAGTCTGTTAGATTGATGTTTCCTCTTTCTAGATTTTCTCCCTGGGTATGTGGGGAAATGTTCTGGAAGAGTTGTCTCTGGGGTGTCCAGGGGATGAAGGGGGGATTGACTAGTGTGGTTGACATACTTGTGGGGAACAAGGTCAGGCTATAAAAGGTCTGGCTAATTAGGAAGTTGTATTCCTCTGTGGAGAGGTGGCCCACATTCTGTACTAGTTAAGCCTGAAGGAGAGCTTCCATCCACACTTGGCTTCCTAGTCTTTAAACTGCATGGTCTATGCAATCTCTGACTAGTCTTGCCAAGTAGTAAAGGTTATGGATTAGAAGTACTACTGGTTGGTTGTGAACTGTTGCATTTAGAGTGAAGCTCATGTCCTATAGTGTCAGCTCCCCCAGCTCCCCCAGTCCTGACTAGGGGTTGTGGTCTGGTAGTAATAGAGCCGATACCAAAATTAGGGGGTGTTTGGAGCTGAGGTTATTCCCATGTTGAAGTTTTCCATCTTTAATTCTATTCTAGACAGAAGATGAGTGATGAGATTGTATACATCCCTTCTGTTGAGTAGAAGGGGGATTAGGTAGGTTGGAGTTAATTGATTCGACCCTGATGGTCTTGTCAATAGCTCCGATATGATGATTACTAAAAGCCCTTGGTGGGATAGTGGAGGATATGGAGTTAATGTGGAAAGTTGAGGCGTTCTAAAGGAGGCTTAGGGAGCCTTCATGGCTCTCTGATGAGAAAGGTGGGGCCTCTTTGTTGACAAACTGTGGGGCAATAGGGCCATCCATACCCTTGTGTCCTTCAGAGGAGGTTAGGGAGTAAAAAAGATTTGTGTGGTAGTGGGTCCACCACTTGAGCCTTCCCCTTGAGATTTTCTTAGGGAGACCAAGTTGACCTTGTTAGTCAAAGGAAAAGAGTTAGCATTTGTCGATCTCACCTTTCTTTTGTCCTTTTGATTTACGGGGGTGGGGGAGACATTAGGGGCTAGAAATTTACTTGTTGCTGCATCAAAAGCTTTTACTTGGGTTGGGGTTTGAACGACCCTTTTGTCAGCTGAGCCTTCTTTGGTGGGTTTCCCTTTTGATTTTACATTTCTTTTTGGAAAAATTACAGTTTTCCAATGTTCTTCCACGGACGGAGTGTTGGAGTCGGTGGTTGTTGTAGTGGCTTCTTGGGGCAGAGGATTTACTGGTGTCGTGTTTGGCCAATGGGGCAAGGTGTGTCCAATGTGGCCATAATTGACAGAGAGGGACCTTTCTCCCTCGTATATGACTTGTTGTTTGTGGGAACTGATGGTAATTGACTTTTTGACCAGCGAGTGGAGTGTCACGTGCACACATATCCTTGCATATCGTCCCTGTAGTGTCGCCGATATGTAAGAATCGATCTTTAATAGTGCCCCCAACTTTCTCCCAATATTTTCCAGGATACTTCGATCGTAGAATTCGGTTGGCAAATTTGGTAGTCGAGCTCAGACAGCCGTGTGGGTCAGCGTAGAGTTTTGTGGTGCAAAGTTCGACTCCCATTGTTTGACAGAGAGAAACTTTCCAGCAACGAACCACGGTCCTTCGTGAAGGGCTTTGTTTTTTATCTTGATCTTGCTGAACTTTGCTATGTAGAAATCCTTCCCTAGATCTATTAGAATCAGGTTTTCGGTGGGTTTTCAGAGCTTCATCAACTTTGTACGTAGGTATTGATGGCTAATTTTCTTACCCACCAATTTAATAATAACTGAGTATTTTCATGGGAGGTATATCCGAGCTTTCTCTTCGTTTGAAATTGGGATGGCGTCCATACGGCATCGGAATAGGTGGTGGTGTCGGTCATTCTCTCGAGGGGCCTTTTACAGAGAGAAAGTTTTGTCTAACTCCCCTTACACTTGCAGCAGAAGGACAAAGTCCTGAACTAAGGGTCCTTCACTAGTTTTTAATTTCTTGATAGTAATATTTTAATGGTACTAATTTAAAATTTTCTTTAATAGGAAAGGCATGACAAAGAAACGCAAATGCAAAATCTGCCGACTTTATTTCAGATGGTAATTGTGATAGTAAAGCAGAATGAAAGTATTTGATGTAAAGCTTCATAGAGATCTCATTACGAATCAACAGCGGTGTCGTATTATCATCAATTAGATAATGAGCCTCAATTTTTTTCCTACTTTCATCAATTTCTAATTTTACAATAATGGCTGAAATCAATTTATCATAAGTTACATGTTCACCAACGATTTCATCACTCTTATAGCCCTCGTACTTTATTTTGTTAATCCAAATGCCGGAATGATGTAATAACACTGAAATATTCATTGCAAATACCTTAAACAAAATCAAGAAAAAAAAAATCGTTTGAATAGTTTGCTATCTAAAAACTGATTATGAAAGAGATTTTGTTTAAAAAGGTGGAATAACAAACAAATTATCTTTTCTCGTGGAATTTTATTGATTTTTACCATAATTAGTTAGGTTAATTGTTAAAGTAATACCAGTTTAGCTGTTACATCCCTTAAATTATGCGACTTAATTTAATTATTAAAATGTATCTGTAGGATTTATCTAACATTAGTTATATGTATCATAAAAGGCTAAAAGATGAAATTTTTAGAAATTTAGAAAAAAATTAAAATTTTAGGTAAATAGCAGTAAACATGTCGTTATAAGGTAATTTTTTTTTTTAATTAAACCTTTTGTCACACAACTAAATCTACAATATAATATACTCGTATATTTACCATCTAATAATAAATCTTGTCGATATTATTACAATCATTTATGCGCATGTAATATAGAAAATCTCTTAAATCGATTCTTTTGTGTTATCTGTACATGATAATAGTTATATCACCACGAAAGGATGTGGTGCATTAGATGGGGCTGCTCCTCCCTTAATCATAGGTTTTAGTATGGAAAAATCTTTGGTAGGGAGCTTTAACCTCCGAATGGAGCCCTACCCATCACAAATTCGAATTAATCAGACTCCAATACAGATTCGGATACCAAAGAAAAAATTAAAAAAAAAAAGATAATAGTTATATCAATTTCTACGAAAAAGAAGAAAAGTCAAGTGAAGATCACTTAGGTAACGTTTTAAAGATTGTGAAAGAATCAAAGTAGAGTATCGAAGAAGATTTATCAAAAAACAACTCCCTCCGTTCTATTTTATGTGTCGTCATTTGATCGGACATAAAGCTTAAGAAATAAGGAAAGACTTGATAATGTTTACCAAATTATCCTTTATTAAAAAATGTGCTCCTATTTTTTTTTTAATTTAAGTAGGACCAATAAGAGTAAAAGTGGAATTGTGTCTTTAAATAGTTACCAACTAAAAAAAGATGACATTCTTTTTAGGACAGATTAAAAAGAAAATGATGACACATAAAATAGAACGGAGAAAGTAAAAGAGAGATAATTTATAAATAAAAGTTGAACAGAACTTTATAGCATGAAAGGTTCATATCTTTGCTAGCCGATTGTAAATACAACAACAATGACATGTTCAATATATTCCTACAAAGTAAGCTCTGGGAGGGTGAAAAGAACGCATTCCGTACCACTATCTCAAGATAAGGTAGAGAGACAAGTTTTGATAGATTTCGACTCAAGATAAAAAAAAAAATCGTCTAAAAAAAGACATAATATAAGAACAAAAAATAATAGGTAATAACAAAACAACAGATAATACTAAAAACAAGACTACAATAAAGTAATATGACACTCAATCGATCTAAAACAACAAACAACATCAAAATACTAAGGGCAAGACAAGCATAACACTGCAACTACTAGACTAATAACAAAACAAGATATTTCTGCCTACTAGCAAGGGCACAATACTTCCTACTAACCTTCTACCTTAATTCGCACCCTCCACCTCTTCTTATCTAGGGTCATATCTTCGATAAATTGTAGCTTCTCTACTCCATGTCATGACTAATCACCTCCCTCTAATATTTATTCGTTCTACCTATATCTCGTCTGAATTCATCCACATCTAACCTCTCACACCTCTGCACTAGGGCATTCATGCACATCTTTTTCACATGCCCGAACCATCTCAACCTCATTTAATTTTCAATATCTTGTCTTCCATCTGAGTCACTCTCACCTCGTCTCGAATAACCTCATTTCATATCCCATCTCTCATAGTAAACTCACTCATTCATCGTAGTATCCTTACTTCTGCCACCTTCATCTTTTGGATGTGACAGTTTTTGACTGGCCAACACTCCACCCCATGCAACACAACTGATCTAACCGCCGCTTTGTAGAACTTGTCTTTAAGTTTAGGAGCACCTTTTTATCACACAAGACCCCAGATGCGAGCCTCAACTTCACCCATCCTACACCAATACAGTGAGTGACATTCTTGTCAATCTCTCCATTTCTCTGAATTATAGACTCAAAATACTTGAAACTATCTCTCTTCTGAATAACCAAAGTATCAAACTTCACTACAGTGTAATTCTCATACTAGCTGATTGTGAATTTTATTTTTAATATCACACTCATTTCAACTCAAATAACATAGAGTTCAAATTTCAATTGAAGGCAAACTAGGTTAGGTATTTATATAAGATACTAGTTTCACGAGGCCCGTGCAATTCAAAGTATAAAAATATTAATTTTAATTTAAAACTATAGCTTATATTATGTATTTTTTTTACTTTATAATCAGTGTAAGCTAATGGTATGTTAAACAAGTCTTGTTGATAAGTTTTCATAATTATTAAATTTGTTAATCATATAATTGGATAATTTTAAATAAAATATTATTTGTGACGAAGAAACTATTACCAGAGAATTAGAATATATCAAAAAGTTACAAGTAACTCGATATTTAATATAATGACACGATTTAAAATATTTAATAATTATACTTCGATGAAGATCATAAATAGAAAAAGTATTGATACCTTTATACATTTGCTAGTATGTAATTTCTTAGTTATAGCTAAAAATAAATTATTTTGATATTTATTGAGTTTTAACTTCACTCATAATTTTAGTGGCAACAGTTTTTGCAAAATAATTTTTTTCATTGATAGAATCATCTAAAATAAAATCAATGATTTCAAGTTTATACTATAACAATTATAACCCTAATTTAGAGCCTTTATATAAATTAACTAAAAAAATGATCTATAAGGATATTGAATGATAATAAACTACATTAATAGATTGCTCAATTCGGTCCATTTACTTATTATATATTTTTTTTTTCATGCCCCTTATAAGAGTACTCTATTTGCCCCATTTTAATTACGGAAAAGAGCCTAAAATGTCCTTCAACTATGTGAAATGGTGCAAAAATGCCCTCTGTCTACCTATTGGGCCTAAAATGCCCTTTTCGTCTATCTATTGAGGCTATTTCGCCCTTTTATTTAAGCAAATTACATGGAAAGACATTTTTATATATTACTTCAAAATTTTATATGTTTCATTTTTATTGCCTGCTTTCACGATGCCTTCATAAAAATATATGGTATATTTATACCATAAAAATTTCATGGTATATTTATATATTATACAAATTATATTTATATCATAAAAATACATGATATATTTATACCATAAACATACATGGTATATTTTAGATATAAAAAGTTTATACCATGTAATACTGAAAATATATATTTATATTTAATAAATAATTTTTAACAAGAAAAGTACTTCCGACATAATGAGATATACCATGAATATTTATCCCATAAATTATATTAAAAATATAATAATAATCTGACTTTGACATAAATTATATTTATACAACAAAAATACATGGTATATATGTACTTCCAACACAATGATTTTTATTCCATAAATATTTATCCATAAAAAATTATGGTTAAATCATTACATTATAATTAAAAATACACGATAATGAAATAATACTAGATGATTAACATACATGAAAACAAAACGAAACATACACGAGCAAATAATGAAATACTTAGTTTATTTAAAAATATTTGAATTTTGAATATAAGAGAGAAAAATTTGAAAACAAGGATTATCTTTTTCACTTTTAATTTACAGATTTAAAATATATTCTTAAATTAAGGTGAATTGGTGGTTATTTATAGCATTAAATTAGGAATTATAATTATCTTTTCTGATTTTTTAAAATGGCTATATGTGTAAAAAAAAAAAACTTTTATTTTTGTAATATTGAAAAAGTACTATTATTTATGTAATTAAGTTTTAGGAATGACCTTTCCATATAATTTGCCTAAATAAAAGGGCAAAATAGGCTCAAGAGGTAGACTGGAGGGTATTTTAGGTCCAATCGGTAGGTGGAAGGACATTTTTGGCCCAATAGGTAGACGAAAAGGGCATTTTAGTCCCAATAGATAGATGGGTGGCGTTTTTGCAGCATTTTACATAGTTGAAGGGTATTTTAGGCCCTTTTTCCATTTTAATTATACTAGTTTAAGTGTACGCGTCTTGCGCGTGTACCTCACTTTAATGAGTTCAAATATTACATTAAATAAGATATTTCTTTAAATAATAAAGATGAATATAATAATTAAATTCAATATCTTTTGAGTAAGTAAAGATGGAGAATTTATTTATTAAATCTAATCTTTACCAAAAATATTTTTAAAAGTCGATCGACATTCATCTACCATCTGTAAATTGCAACAAAATAATACAATGATAGAGTCTAAATAATACAATTAAATCTAATCTTTACACATAAAAATTTTCTCAAAGCCGTCCGACACCCATCTACCACCTGTAAACAATAACAAAATAACACGATAATAAAGATATTAAAATAATACAACTAAACCTAACCTTTACATAAAAAAATTCCTCAAAGCCGACCAACATTTATCTATCGCCTGTAAACTGCAACAAAATAATAGGATAAAAGTGATATCAAAACAATACAATTAAACTTAAATTTTATACACAAAAATTTCTCAGAGCCGACCGAGATTCATCTACGAAATGTAAACTGCCACAAAATAACAAACTAATCTAACATCTGTAAATTTAAATAAAATAATAAATATATCAAAATAATACAATTAAACCTAACCTTTACACAAGAAATTCTTCAAAGCCAACTGACATTCATCTACGATTTGTAAACTATCAAAAAAAATATAATAGTGATCACAAGGCTTCGATTTTGATCCAACTAATTCTTGTCTGAGCAAAAATTTTGACCTTAAAGAATGATTTAGAATGAAAACAAAGAATATATATATACACACATATTGAATTCTATTATGCTGACAAAAACAGTGAAAAAGTTGAGGGTTAGAAAATCAAGCATCCACCAATCTAAACATGCAACCGAATCAAGTTAGATGAACATCAATCATATTCTCCCAATAGGCAAACTGGTTTGTTCTCTACTTTAATGTACATATCAAGATTTATAGAAGTATTTCCTTAATTGAGTCCTATTTTAGTAGTATTTTTCTAATTGAACAGTAAAAAGGAGAATATTAATTAATTCTCCTACCATATATTTGGGAGTCCCATATATTTTAGGAAGTCTAGTAGAAAGGAAAATATTAATTAATTCTCCAACATATATTTTAGGAGTCCCATATATTTTAAGAAGTTTAGTTAATATAATAAAAAATAATTAAATAATAAATTTAAAAAATAGTGAAAAGACAGTTTTGTCTAAAGAAGAGTCTTTTAATGAGGCAAATAGTTCAAATCACTTTTCTAAGGGTCTTCACACTTTTAATATATTATAAATTATAGATATTTTGAGAACTGAATAATATTAAAAAGAACTATGTATAAGGTTGTAGTTGAAAATCATTGCAAACTTTTATTTTGTATTAAAAATTAACTTGAATTTTTTTGAGTTAAAGTGATTGTTAATTTAAAATGAAGGGAGGTTTAACAAAATAGTAATCTAACAAATGACAAAAAAAAATCAAACATAAAAGCCCAAGTGAAATAGTCTTAACAAAAAGAATAAGAGTGAAAATGGAAATATGTAATAAAAAAGACATTATCAATTGCCATGTGTAATAATTTCATTTCACAAAAAAATTAAAATACCAAAAACGTCCTTGTGAGGACTACCCAAATTTCAATACACTCTCATATATATAAGTATACTAGTTATCCGTGGCCCGTGCTAAGTCCGGAACCAAATTTTAAATATAAAAATAATAATAATTTAATTTAAAATTTAATTATATTATATTTTTTTTAATTAATAATTAATAAAACCCAACGACACGTCAAAATGAATTGTTCATAAATTTTCACTATTACTAATTTGCCAAAAATTTATAATGAAAAAAATTATAAAGAGTAATCTAATTGGCTTTCTTATTCATAGTTATAATATTTTTAGTTTTGATATACTCCTTATAAAATCATTTTCATCTATAAATAAGAAGTAATCTTCATTACGTTGCCTTAGTAAATAGTACCAATTTAATATAAGGTTTTGGTTAAGTAATCTTCATTATGTTGCCTTAATAAATAGTACCAATTTTATATAAGGTTTTGGTTATGTAAAAATTCAACTGTCTTAAATTTGATTTTAAAATTTGCTACTCCTTCATCTTAATTTAAATATCTTATTTTTTTGTATGTTTAAAAAAAGAGAGGTTTTTTTCTATATTTAGTAATTTTTTTTTTCAGTTTGGGGCTATTACCAAAAATAATAGCCCCAATTTTTTTGTCATTTTGCAAAACAAAAGAGAATTAATTAAATTTTTTCTATTTTACTCTTACAATTGAAATTCTTTTTGAAGTGTATGGAAGCTTATAATTTTTTCTAAAGAAATTCATAAAATTATTCTTCTTATTTATGATTACGTAAGAGCATATGAAGAGGTTAGTGGACAACTAATATGAGATAAGAGTACATCTTTAATTTAAAATCACAAAATTTTAAAACCTTAATTGAAATGGCACAATGTCAAAGACCCAAATACACCAATCATAAAGATTCATGTAAAAAAATAAACTTAAAAGAAAAAGAATTGAGTGTCAAAAACAAATAAGAAAAAGACAAAAAAATTATAAAAGAAAAATAGAAAAGACAAAAGAAAGAGCCAAATGGAGCAACATGAAAGGATAAAAAATTTTGTGAGGAATACCAAAACTTTTTATTCTCCCTTATACTAGTGTGCCCGTGCCCGTGCTATGCACGAGCGAAGATATAATTGCAGATAAGACAGTAATGTTTCATAATATGTGGTACAAATAGTTATGCTTCATAATATGTGGAACAAAGACTACATTGTTATATTGTTAGCTTGTGAAAGTACTACATAGAATCATTTGTTGGTACAAAAAGTGCGAAGCTGAAAGTTATTGGTACAAGAGCGGTACATTGTTGGTTGGTTGTAGAAACAACATTTTGTTGAAGACAGTAGTGGAGAACTAAGGCTGGCTCTTCTGAATTGAACTTTTGAAAGGTCTTCTTCTTTGGGTGTTGTGTTGCAACATTACCTTCAACATACGTGTATTACAGTTATTCCCCAGGTTAGCAACATATAATGTTCTTTTCCAGATAACACCAACCAAACAGCAGCACCCATTTTTCGCAATTAATGGTGTAATACCAAATGCCCCTTCTCACATGAGAAAGGAAGCCGTCTTGAGTTGTAGCGAAGGCAGTTTTAAGGACTTTTTCATCTATTGTTCCATTTTCTCGAGCAAATTCTGTAAAAAAATTATGTGTTTAAAGCAGCATAACCTAAAAATTCTCAAGTAATATACGAAACAACAAGAGAAATTAGGAAAAAAGGGGGTCCTATTCATCACAACAACAAGTTAACAAGACATTCACCAAAGAAATTAGTCAATGCGATACAACTAATAAAAAAGGATGGAACGATAAGTAAGCAGATGATATTATTGTTATTATGCAACTATTTAGTGAAGTAAAAGAATAAGTGTTTGATAATTGTAAGACTACCCAAAATATCATTCTGTACACTAAGATAGTTTGGTTATTAGTGGTAATAGAGATCGAAGTTGCTCGGACTTTCCAAATATGTTGTTGCAGCTGTGATAGATCCTTCAAACTAGATAGAATATGATTATATTAATCATCTACACCTATATCAACAGAGAAACATACATGATACAAAAATGTTTGATAATTGTAAGAGTACTCAAAATATCATTCTGTACACTAAGATAGTTTGGTTATTAATGATAACAGAGATCGAAGTTGCTCGGACTTTCCAAATATATTGTCGCAGCTATGTTGGATCCTTTAAACTAGATAGAATATGATTATATTAATCATCTATACCTATATCAACAGAGAAACATACATGATACAACACAAACATAAAATTCAACAGTACGACAGACTGTGCTGCCTATATGGGAATTAGCTTTCGAGGTTGAGCAGTCATAATTTCAGTACAAAATTTGCTAAGGAATGTTGGGTCGTGAGGTCATATTCTCAAGCAAAAATGCTAATTGCATCACAAAAAGGGGTGTACATTTTAAAGACACGGTTAGATATATTCTATTATCCCTCTAAGCAAACTTGATTCTGGTATTCCCTATCTGATGAGAGAAGGCTAGTGAATTAAATGAAGAAAAGATCCTTTTCCCTTTTTAGGTTGAAGTAGGTGAAAAAGAAAAAGAGAAGAGATCCTTCGTATAACTTTTCGCACTGCAATGAAAAGTCAGCATAATAGCTTACCTGTAGGCTCCAATTCGAACATATGGAGGCCATGCTAATGTATTCTTAAACACTAATTATTGAAACTACAAGATTCTGAGTTGGTCATAAGTGGAAAGATGCTCTTATGCTCACAATTGTTTTATCTTAAGTTCTAAGTTAAGAATATCGAACATAGTAAAGTTACAATAATGTGTACAAATTGTAAATCAGACAGTCTAGGAATGTCTCTTAGACTGTTTAACTATATCTAAATTTATTTTCATTGTTCTAAAACCAGACCTACTGCACGCATGCCATTTTTGAGCATTGCATTAGATAGTGGACAACAAGACCATATTTTTCTTTATTTTGTGTATCATTTGTGATTGAAAAAATGCAAAAACGGTTCAAATAAACATAAAAACAGAGAATATCTACTGGAACAAAGAATTTGACTGCTTAGTTTTTTCTTTTTCAATACTGTTATGCTCCAAAACGGATAAAGGTCGTATTAAACAAAAAAATAAAATACAATACCTAGTAATTTGACAAAAGAATCTTGCAAACATTAATTATTAGGTTTTCAAATAAAGCACCATGATTGTCCTACCCCTTTCAATGTTGTACCCATCATATTAAATCAAATAATGAGGGTACTGAGGCATTAAAGATGTATCATGCACATAATCAACCCTAAAGCATCATCAGCTTCACCTAATTTAACATCACCCCTTCCATTTTTGATTCACCATACCAGCATAGGTTTTATACTATAATCAACATGAACTAAATCTTGTTCACAACTCATCATTAATCATAAAACCGTGGTTGCTGTTCAGGGACTTAAAAAGGAGGGATGATGGGCGTCAGTCAAGATTGCGAGTATCACAATCAGCTAAATTGGGTACAAGCTGAGTGGAGACTGAGTGCAGTTTTATGGCTTGAAATCACTGCCAGGGCTTTATGGTTCTTCAGGGCTTCAACACATTAGGTTACTTCAAATCAAAGTTAAGAAAGCAGATAAAGTTACAAACTTAAGAGTATATGCAAGATTCATTTCTTTACAAACAAGGAAATCCAAATGATCTTGTAGATTCATTTCTTTACAGGCTAAGGCTTGGAACCTTTTTATGCATTAACATCTTAGAAGATTTCACAAAACCTTTATCACTTAGTTTTTGACTTTTCATGAATATCTTAGCTGATGAATTAGTAGTTGTTGTTATATCAGTAACATGCAAAATTACAATCACAAAGTCACCACCAACTACGAAGGAAAGCTTACTCCGAGATCCATAAATCCAATCAAAGTGAATGATCTCGATCGAGCTCTTTGTATTGGCAATTAATTCTGATTTTTAATCAAAACTATGTTGAGGGTTTATCGGAAATAGGCTCTCTACCTTGTAAGGTTAAGGTCTGCGTACACATTACCCTACTGGATCCCAATTAAGGGATTACACTGGAGATATTGTTGTTGTTGTTTTAAATTAAAGCTATATGAATCGACTTTAAGTGTATCAATAGTGGTACAACAACTCTACACAATATTTTAACTAATTGTTCCAATCAGTTAACACAGGAGATATATATATACTTCTTTCTTTATCTGAATCAATAAGTGCGAAGATACTCAACATTATATCCTTATAGCAGTTAATTACCTAAGATTCTCTACCTTGTAAGGTTAAGGTCTGCGTACACATTACCTTACCGGATCCCAATTAAGGGATTACACTGGAGATATTGTTGTTATTGTTTTAAATCAAAGCTATACGAATCAACTTAAGTGTATCAATAGTGGTGCAACAACTCTACACAATGTTTCAACTAATTGCTCTAATCTGTTAACACAGGAGAAATATATACTTCTTTCTTTATCTGAATCAATAAGCACGAAGACACTCAACAATATATTCATAATAACTATGGTACTTCTCATACCTAAAGAATTCAACAAAAATTTTAAGAAATTGATACGGTAAACAATCATACAAGAAAAAAGAATATGGGAAAAAGAAATTCTCTTTAAGAAATCCACTAAGTTGATTAGTATTTAGTGTTAATCAACAGTAAAGGGTCCTTTTGTGAGTTATGAAAGGTTTAGTTATTCATTTGTATTAATATATTGATTATTTTGGATAATCAAACACCATACTTGGTGTGCTGAACTTTATACATAGTAGCTAAACTGCTATCAAACATAATATTAGTTGGGAAGGTCCCCAGGTGACCTAAGAGTTTCTCTATTGTATGGTGGGCACAATATTATTGCTAGAAAGTTGATGAATCTATGTTGCTTGGACTCTTCAAAAATATCAATGGGTGAGTGTTGAATTCTTCAAAAATAGTATATTTTTGAAATATCTAACATGAGTATGGTATAAAAAATGAAGGGTCTGAGCAAAATTAGCAACATAATTCATGGTAAAAAGGTGAAAATACTTGATTTTTACCTCTTTAACAGTCGACAAGTTTAATGTTTGCTTGAACTCTCTAAATTGTCGTTGGGACTTCCAAAAGTAGAGCATTTTGGAAGATCTGACATTGGTGTGACAAAGAACAATGGTACCTTAGCAAAGACTTCATAACCAATGTAAATCAAGATATGCAACAAGCAGAGGTTGTACTTAGAAACACCAATGAAGCTCTTACAAATGTGATTGTTCAAAAGAGAAACAACAACATTCAGTCTTATTTCATAATTTAGTCGACAAAGTATCAACTCTTTTATTGCTACTTTTTTCCATTTTTATCCCATTTGTCCAATTTATTCATTCAAGGAGAATTTTTTGTGCTTAGTGTCCGCGGAGATTGTTAAGAGTTTTATTCTTCACAATTTGTAAAATGAACCAACCTTCTGACTAAAGAATGAGAAATCTTATTGACGTAGTGACAATGATGCAGTGCGTCCTCTACAAATACTAATTTGCTACTTGTATAATAATTTCTCCTTTGTTTTTTATTCGACCAGTATGCATTATGTTTAATACATACACCAATGTGCAGTTTTCTTGTATACTGATTATAAATAAGCCTATGACAGAGACAAGTTGCCTGGTACAAGAAGGATCTTCTCCAGAATTATCTCTGACCTTTTCAACTGTGTAAACGAGAAATCCAAAACTGAGGTTATGGAGCCATACCTGCAATATCGGAGATTTCAATTATAAGAATAAAACCAAGGATTAACCTATTACTACAGTCGTTGAATTTATACAATAACAACAACAACAACAACGATAAACCCAGTGATACGCAGTCTATACCATTACTTTCGAAGAAGTAGAGAGGATGTTTTCTGATAGACTCCCAGCTCAGGAGCCATTGAATTGATGAACATGCAAAATAAATGATAGCTTACATTGAATTTATTCAAGCAGAAAATGGGTTTGCAAGCAACATACAACAATGTATAAAATTAAATAATAATCATTAAACGGATAGCAGGAGTTCAGGCACAAATCAACATTCTTCTGCTTGTTACATTGCTTTCTTGAATAAATACATTTGCATCTTTTGAATAGCTAAATCATTGTGCTCAAGACATTCATTACACAGAAGATTGCCATTTTTCCAAGTACTGAAATAACAGCTACATTTCAAGCAGTTTAAAATTAGGCATAAATATTTGAGTTGTGCTAGTAGAATAGTTACCTCCGTAGGAAAATGATGGTAAGTTTTTTTAGAAAAATAGTGATAGTATGGGAACTCATACAAAACAGCAGATGAACTATTCGTTGAAGTGATATACATATTAACTTTGGTACAGGAAAGAAATAATAATAACAACATACATTAAAGTATCATCTCTTCTAGACTATGTTTGTTTATGATATCGAGATACCCTTAAGAGGAGATACACAATTGTTAATTCTATACTAATTATGCCTTTCGACAGAGATTGAAATTGAAGTGGGATCGGTGAGAATAACAGAACACTAACATAAACATTAGATATGAATTCACCAATAGAAATCAATATCACAACGGTAACATACATTTCAGACATGAATTCACCGGTACAAATAAAAAAAAATCACCACAGGTTAAGAAAGTCAAAATCAATCAAAATCCCCAATTTTTTTCCTACCAGAAGTTAGGGAACCAAAAATCGCAGAAGTTAATGAAACTAAAATCAATCGAAATCCCTAATTTTTTTCTTAGCAGAAGTAAAGGAAGAAAAAATCAATCAAAATCTATTCACTTATAGAAATCAAAAAGAAATAATTTACCAGAAGTTAAAGAAGCCAAAATCAATGAAAAACCCCAATTTCGCAGCTATTCTCTTTGAATTTTTCCACAACTATTTTTATCTTTTGTTACGAAAAAGAGAAAGTAAGAGGAATTCACTAATAGAAATGAAAAAGTAATAACTTACCGGAAGTTAAAGAAGCCAAAATCAATGGAAAACCCCAATTTCGCAGGTATTCTCTTCCAATTTTTTCACAGCTATTTTGTTTTCTTAAGGCAAAGAGAAAGTAGATTTGTTTGGTAAGCAATAAAAGGCAAAGTAAGTAAACAGGTGAAAACAATAGTGACCACATATATTCTGTATATGTGTATTACTCTTATACGACTCTTATACACTGGATAGCAAATTTAGGAAAAAAAACCTTCATTGTAAGAGTAATTACGTAAAGACCATTTATATAGGACAAAATAGTAGTAACCCAACTTTTCACTTATATATAATAGAAATAGAAATGTAAGTATAAGAGCTCATTTGTTTGCACTTAATGGAGGTCTGAATCTGAATGGTTCAGACTTCAGACCATTAAGTGCATTTGTTTTTTATTAAGATTTTAGCTCTTAATAGGTCTGAATAGGTCTTAATCATTCAGATCTAGAATCAAGTCTTAATAGGCCTGAAGAGGTATTCTAGTGTTGGATAATATTCACCGCCACCCTATTCATAATCATCAGTCACCACCTCTGCCACCGCCGTCGTTGTCAACCACCACCAACCACGTCCACCATCATAACTACAATCGACAACAAATATCGCTACCAACCACTATTGTCAATTGCTACCTAATACCTCCATTATTCTAATTGTATTTAACGCTACCACCGTCGTCAACACCACCACCATCATCAAGCACTATCGGTCAATCCCTACTATCGACCTCATTTATCACAACTAGCACCACCGCTAACTGCCACTAATACATCACCACCGCTAACTATCCCTAATACATCACCACCTTCACACATTCTTCGGCAGCCACCACCATTGTCACTAGTAACGCCACCTCTACCATTACTTCAATTACCATCATCGCTACAATTTATCTTAACTAACAACCATCTCCACCACCACAACTAACAATATCTCCAACTAGCACCAACACATCGTCAACCATCATTCATTCATTTTTCAGCCATCACAATCAACACCTCCAACTACTAACATCAAGCAACATCACATCACAACCACCACCACCACTATCAACTGTCACCATCATAATAGTCACTACAATACCAATCATCACAACTATCGCCACTAACATTACTAATCACTAACATCAATCATTGTCACCGCAACCACCATTATAAACTATCTCCACTATCACTAACAAACATAAATATTTTTTTCAATCAAATAATAATTTTGTTGTATTATATTACATAATTTTTTGATATATAATTAATTTTTTATTTGAATTGTATTTTTTATTTTATTATATGTACAAATAATTTTTGTTGGTACATTCAGATGTTGAAAAACAAACAGTCTTAATCATTCAGTTTTCAGATCTAGAGACAACATCTTAATTATTCAGACGGGCATTCAGATTTAGACGTCTGAATCTTAAAAAAAAACACATGCAGCCTAAGAGTACATCTTTAATTTAAAATCACAAAATTTAAAAACCTTAATTGAAATGGCGCAATGTCAAAGACCCAAATACACCAATCATGAAGATTCATGTAAAAAATAAACTTAACAAAAAAAGAATTGAGTGTTAATAAAACAAAAAAAAATAAAAAAATTATAAAAGAAAAATAGAAAAGACAAAAGAAAGAGCCAAATGAAGCAACATGAAAGGATAAAAAGTTTTGTGAGGACTACAAAAACTTTTTATTCTCCCTTATATATAAGTACTAGATAGGTATGCACGTGCGTTGCACGAGCCCAACACGTATAGTAGAATAAAATAAAGTTATAACAACAAGGGACTATTTCGTTTGTTTGGATCAGTTGATGGAAATGATTTCAAATGTATGTTTTATACAATCATGGGAATAACATACTACTGGATGCTCATATTTACATCTGATAGTGATTGTTGTCTATTTACATTAGTATGGATATGTCACGCCCCAAAATCCCATCGGGCCGGACTGGCACCCGAAGTCGAGAAGGCCCGGGAGAACCCATTCAAATACCAGTACTTTGACTTACATGTCACCAAAAATTTGGACAGCACTTCGTGGCATATAGAAGAATCTAATTACCTGTATCAGCACAACACGCACAAATATATATATAATACTTGGCCGTCGGGGCCACCACATATACAAATATAACATCACTATATAAACTTTCATGACTTTACCCTTCCTTATGTCTACAAAGCCTCTAGGATATACATGACATAACTAGGATGGGGACAAACCCCCGCCCACACACGACTCTTGTACAATGACAAAACATAAAGAACCGACTCGGAAAGCTCCGAAGCAAACTGGAGCTCACCAACAATAGTTGTATGACCTGGCTCCTATCTATGCTGTGAGTGAGCTGAAGCACCTGTGCCTGCAGCATGAAATGCAGGTCCCCCGTGAGGGACGTCAGTACGAAATATGTACTGAGTATGTAAAGTTGTAAATAATCATATGTGATATGGGGGATCAAGAAAATCAGACGCAAGTGAATAACTCATAATAAAAGTGAACCACACTTCATAAACACTTTTAGGATCATGCACATTATCATTAATCTGAATTGAGTTCTTGAATTCAAACACATTTGTGGAACGGTATACATTCATTCATTTCATTCTTTACAATTATCAATCGCCATTACCTCCTCCTCCCGAACCTCCAACCACCTAACAATAATCAATACTGTATCGTACTGTGACCATTAGGCTGCCCCAGTACATATCAACTGGGATCGACCCATGCTAGGCTTATGCCCCTGGGATACCACCCATAAACACATAAATAGGGATCGACCCATGCTAGGCTTATGCCCCTGGGATACCACCCACACGTATATCAAGTAACACACATAAAAGATCTTTCCAATAACTTAGTTCAAAAGCTTTTGAGATTATTGCATTAGTGTTCATGCGAATATAGTACCTTTGGAACAACCATACATCAATAGGAATCAAGTAATAGACCTTCTATACAATAACGATGTAATAAGGACTAATTGGTACATCAACAATGTGTTTCAGAATCATCAATATCACAACAATGAAATAGGAGCCTTTTGGTATATCAATGAAACATTTTGACACTTTATAGAATGGAAACAACTTCGTTGGTAATGTAGAACAATACATGTTTTTGGACAACCTCGGAATCTTACTTGTGGAACATTGGTGTTTTCATGCCAAAGAACATCGTTAGAGTATGCTTTACATACCTCGTTGTAGATTCGGATACCAATTCAACACAACTTCTTGCCTTTACAAATCACTTATCTACAATGAAATGTTTGGCATCTAGGATTAGCAACCCAACACCACAATTCTCTTCCATAATTCCATACAACCAATATTTGCAAAACATTCCAAAAACCAACTTGAACAATAGGTTTATGTGTATATATATATAATCATCATTTCAATACCACATCATCAATACCAAATCCCTTCACAATTCAACATAATCCAACCATGCACAAGAATAATCCAACATCATTTCCCAATCATCTTTCAACAACAATCAAATAACATACTTCTTATGCTCACATGCATATATATATATATATATACATATCCATATAAATAACACCAACATAATTTACATCCTTACCATAAAATGGCCCTTTTGGTTTTGAAGTCCTGTTGGCACAAATAAGGGGTGCTTCTTGAAGCCCTTGAGACGGTGAACACAACTACAGAATCAATTTGGACTTTATACGGTTGAATCACAAAATAATTGGAGTTGAAATTAGGCTAGGGTTTCTTATTTTCAATAATTGGATGATGAATGATGGATATGAGGCTAAGTTTATGTATATAATGACCAATTTTCGTCCATGAGGTGATGGAAAATGACCATATTGCCCTTAAAAATTTAAGTAAATTCGAATCTGTCCATGGTGGACTGTTTTAACAGGCTAAAGTAAATCGGCCATAACTCTTTGCTCCGATAACGGATTTCGGTGAAACTAGTATTGTTGGATAGATAATTCAAAGGGATTTCATTTCATATAAAGTAGGCCACCCAGTTTGTCCTGTACAAGGAGTTATGATCGTTTGAAGTTGACCCTAAAAAACTGTTTTGAGAGGCTGAAGTAAAACAAGTATAACTCCTTACTCAGATGTTGGATTTGGATGAAACCAATTGCATTGGAAAGAAGACTCAAAGATCTTTATTTTGATAGGTCGCATCTCTCCCAGTTCATTATATTGATGGAGTTATGATCATTCAAAGTTGATCCAAAAAACTGGCAGGCCTCAGTAGTTTGTGTGCAGGAAATTTTCCTGCACATTTACTGTTCACAATTATCCCGGCCGCCGTTTTATAGTTTCGAACGTGCTCGATTATATCCGAAACTTATCCGTTTTTGGAAATCTTTATATCGTTGGAAATCTTATTTAATAAACTTCGTATGGAACCATCGACGGACAAATTCCGGTATAAATAAAGTCGATTCTTATACACATATAATCCAACTATACACTTGAAACCATCTCAAAATAATCAATACTCATACTTAAACTCATATATACCTAACTTATGATCAATACATATACTCCAACACATATAACCATGGCTAATGCACGTAATTAAGTACGGGGTGTTACATCCTTTCCCCCTTAAGGACATTCGTCCTCGAATGTGAATGTAGTTATTTAGCCGAAACAAGTTCGAATTCATAATTGATATTCACGTCATCATATAGATATTATGCATATGTAAAAACTTACTTGTTAGTATCCCAGTTCCACTCCTTGCACTTCTTTTTCACCTTTGAACAAATAAGGGTATTTCGATTTCATTGCTTCCTCCGCTTCCCATGTAATCTCTTCCCTTTGTTGATTTCTCCAAAGTACTTTCACCGATGGTATTTCTTTATTTCTTATCTTCTTAACTTGACGATCTAATATAGCAATAGGCATCTCCTCATAGGTAAGATCTTCTGTTACTTGCACATCTTCAGTAGAAGTAATAAGGGACGGATCTCCGATGCACTTTCGAAGCATCGATACATGAAATACTGGATGCACTGATGAGAGTTCCTGGGGTAGATCTAATTCATAAGCAACTTGCCCACATCTTCGAATAATCTTATACGGGCCTATATATCGTGGACTCAACTTACCTTTCTTGCCAAATCTCATCACCCCTTTCATTGGCGATACCTTCAAAAATACCCAATCGCCTAACGAAAACTCTAGCCCTCTTCTTCTACTATCCGCATATGACTTGTGTCGACTTTGGGCTGTCTTTAACCGTTGCTGAATCACCTTGACTTTTTCTATGGATTAATACACAAGATCCGGTCCGAACATAAGAGTTTCACCCGCTTCGAACCATCCTATTGGTGATCTACACTTCCTCCCATATAAAGCTTCATATAGTGCCATTTTGATACTTGAATGATAGCTATTATTGTAGGCAAACTCAATAAGAGGTAAATGATCATCCCAGCTGCCTTTAAAATCTATAACACATGCTCGTAGCATATCTTCAAGTGTTTGAATGGTGCGCTCTGCTTGTCCATTCGTCTGAGGGTGAAAAGTTGTACTCAGATTCACTTGTGTTCCCAAACTCCGTTGGAAAGACTTCCAAAAGTTTGCGGTAAATTGAGTTCCCCGATCCGATATAATAGAAGTTGGCACTCCATGTAATTGGACAATTTCTTTAACATACAGCTTCGAATATTCTTCAACTGTGTAAGTGGTCTTAACGGGTAAGAAATGTGCGGATTTAGTAAGTCTATCCACAATCACCCATATAGAATCGAATTTTCAAGTTGTACGAGGCAAACCTGTAACAAAATCCATGTTGATCATGTCCCACTTCCAAATTGGAAGATCTATGCATTGCATATAGCCTTCGGGCTTTTGATGTTCCACTTTAACTCGTTGGCAATTTGGACATTCAGCTACAAATTCTGCGATGTTCCTTTTCATGTCATTCCACCAATATACCTCCTTCAAATCTTGATACATTTTGGTTGATCCTGGATGAATGGAATACCTTGAAAAATGTGTCTCTGTCATAATCTTGTTTCTTAGCCTGTCTACATCCGGCCCACACAATCGGTTTTGGCACTGAAGTACTCCTTCTCACGTAAGCTCAAATGCCTTAGTCGCCCCACTCTGAACGTTCTCCTTAAGCTGTAATAAAATAGGATCTGCATCTTGCTTCTCTTTCACCTCAGCTACTAATGAGGATTCTGCGACATTATGCACAATAAGCTCCTCGTCCGGAGTTTCGAGAAGATGAACCCCTAGGCTATCTAATTGATGAAGATCTTTAATCATCCCTTGCCTTTCTATAGGTGCCATCATATCCTTAAGACTCAACGCATCAGCTACTATATTCGCTTTCCCTGGGTGATACAAAATATCAATATCATAATCTTTTAATAGTTCCATCCACCTTCGCTGCCTCAGATTTAGATCCTTCTGACTGAAAATATATTATAAGCTCTTATGATCAGTATATATATCAACATGAACCCTATATAAATAGCGGCGCCATATTTTTAAAGCAAAGATAACCGCTGCCAGCTCAAGATCATGTGTGAGGTAATTTTTCTCATGTGGCCTCAATTGCCTTGAGGCATATGCTATCACCTTACCATGCTGCATTAATACACATCCTAAACCAATTATCGAAGCATCACAATACACTGTATACCCTTCTGTACCTTCTGGAAGTACCAACACAGGTGTAGAAGTCAACTTATTCTTCAATTCTTGGAAACTCTGCTCACACGCATCATTCCATTGGAACTTGGATGCTTTATGCATTAGCTTGGTTAAGGGTGCTGAAATGGAAGAAAAGTCTTTAACAAACCTTCTATAATAATCGGCCAACCCGAGAAAACTACGAATCTCCGTAGGTGTTGTGGGCCTTGGCCAGTTCTTCACAACTTCTATCTTTTGAGCATCAACCTTTATCCCTTCACTAGATATAATATGACCCAAAAATGCCACCGACTTTAACCAAAACTCACATTTAGAGAACTTTGCATAAAACTTACAATCACGAAGAGTCTGCAATGCCTGTCGTAAGTGATTGGCATGGTCCTCTTTTGATCTAGAATAAACTAGAATATCATCTATAAAAACTATCACAAATACATTAAGGAATGGCTTAAACACCCTATTCATCAAATCCATAAAAGCTACAGGTGCATTTGTTAGCCCAAATGATATAACTAGAAACTCGTAATGACCATACCGTGTTCGGAAAGCTGTCTTGGGTATATCCTTCTCTTTGACCCTCACTTGGTGGTAACCTGACCTCAAATCAATCTTAGAAAAGCACTTGGCGCCCTGTAACTGATCAAATAAACCATTAATTCTCGGGAGAGGATATTTATTCTTAATAGTCACCTTATTTAATTGTCGATAATCAATACACATCCTCAGCGAGCCATCTTTTTTGCGCACAAATAACACTGGTGCTCCCCAGGGGGACATACTAGGCCTTATGAATCCCTTCTCTAGCAAATCTTTCAATTGCTCTTTCAATTCTCATAATTCTGCTGAGGCCATTCTATATGGAGGAATGGAGATTGGTTGGGTGCCTGGTATTACATCAATACCAAACTCTACTTCTCGTTCAGGAGGCAAACCTGGAAGATCTTCAGGGAATACATCAGGAAATTCATTTACCACTGGTACAGTGTGAAGATCTGGTGATTCCGATTCCGTATCCTTTACTCTAACTAAATGACATATGTAGCCCTTGGAAATCATTTTTCTCGCTTTGAAATAAGCAATAAATCTACCTCTTGGTGCGCCAATCTTACCTTGCCATTCAATAACTGCTTCATTAGGAAAATGTAAATACATCCTTTTTGTACAACAGTCAATTTTGGCATAACAAGACGCCAACCAATCCATACCCATTATAACATCAAAATCTACCATTTCTAGTTCCACGAGATTGGCCATCGTGTCTCGACCACACACAGTTACTACACAATCTTTATAAACTCTTCTAGCAATAATAGATTCCCCAACCGGGGTAGACACTTCCAACGGCTTATCTAACAATTCGGGGGTTCTTTTGAACGTTCCAGCAATCAAAGGAGTAACATATGATAATGTAGAACTGGGATCAATTAGAGCATATACATCAAATAAAAATATGGACAACGTACCCGTAACCACATCTGGGGAAGCCTCTAGATTCTGTCGATCCGCTAAAGCATAAGTGCGATTCTGAGTCCCGCTGGAAATGGTGACTCTTTTTCCATTTCTAGCGCGACCCGCAGGTTGTGCGCCCCTACCATAATAAGATACTGGTGACGATGATGCAACAGCTGATCCCGAAGGTCGTGCTACGCCACCTGCGCCCCTTTGTGGGCATTCTCTCATCATATGTCCCGTCATACCGCACCAAAAACAAACATTTGTTCCCATTTGACATACGCCCATATGATGCCTTCCATATTTATTGTATGGCTCTCGAGAAGGTCTCGATTGGCTCATATTCCCTTGCCCATGATAACCCACAGATCGCGAACTCTGACCCTCACTTCTTTGCCCAAATTGACTGCCTCTGAACCCCTGATGCTGTGGTGGAGCACTAGATGCAGAATAAAAAAATAATGGCCTAGGTGGTCTAGCAGAAAATTGAGGTCCAAAACCTCCCTGTGGCGCCATAAACTGCCCTGTAGATCTGGCCCTCTTAGAAGATCCGCTTTCAAATTCCTGTGTTCTTTTTCATTGCCTCTGATCTTCCATTTTCTGTGCAAATGCTTGGATCCTAACTATATCCATGTCTTTATTCAGTGCAGCAATAGTACAATCCCTAACCAAATACGGATGCAATCCATTCACATACCGATGAACTCTGTCATCCATAGTAGCTATAACATTAGGAGCATATCTGGACAAGGAATTAAATCGAAGACTATACTCCCTCACACTTGTATGACCCTGTCTAAGATTTAAGAACTGATCCGCACGGGCCTGACGAGTCTCATATGGAAGATAATGATCAATAAATGCCTCTTTGAACTCTTTCCAAGTAGTTGGGGGTGCATCAATGCCCCTTGACCGTTTCCAGTCTTCATACTAATATATAGCCTCACCTTTGAATCTATACGCGGCTAACTCCACTGTCTCTCTGCCCTATACATGCATCACCTCTAGGGCCCTTTGGATCTGATCAATAAAGTCCTGTGGATCTTCATTAAGATCGGATCCGGTAAAAGTAGGCGGATCCATCTTAAGAAAATCTTACGTCCGAAGACTTGCCGCCCTATCAGTACAGCTAGAACCCGCAGCAGGAATAGCTTGCCCTTGGACTTGCCCAGCAACTATACGAGTCAAAAGTTGCACTGCATTTCTAAGATCTTGATCAACAACATTAATAGGTGGCTCTGGGGATATAGTTCTCCTCCCCCTTATTTCTTCCGTACTGGGGGAAGTTTCTGATGCATGCTCAGATGGAGCCTCACTTTGATTAGCTGGTATAGTGGGTGACTTACTAGTCCCCTCTCCGGCAGCCAGATCTACTTGCTTACCGGTATTCTTGCTTCTGGTAACCGGCATCATTACTATAATAAGAGAAACAAACTAATTCAGTGGTCAACTATGACTTCATATACAATATAAGCTCTATCGCACGATCTATGACATGAAGAAAAGAAACAATTCCTACATGTCCATAGCCTCCTATTTATAGATGTGGTGCACAACACACCGATAAACAAGACTCTACATAGACACGGCTTTGTAGACTCACTAGGATGAACCGCTCTGATACCACTTTTGTCATGCCCCAAAATTCCATCGGGCCAGACTGGCACCCGAAGCCGAGAAGGCCCGAGAGAACACGTTCAAATACCAGTACTTTTACTTACATGTCACCAAAAATTTGGATAGCACTTCGTTGCATATAGAAGAATCTAATTACCTGTATCAGCACAACACGCACAAATATATATATAATATTTGGCCATCGGGGCCACCACATATACAAATATAACATCACTATATAAACTTTCATGACTTTACCCTTCCTTATGTCTACAAAGCCTCTAGGATATACATGACATAACTAGGGTCGGGACAAACCCCCGCCCACACACGACTCCTGTACAATGATAAAACATAAGGAACCTACTCGGAAAGCTCCGAAGCAAATTGGAGCTCACCAACAATAGCTGTATGACCTGGCTCCTATCTATGCTGTGAGTGAGCTGAAGCACCTGTGCCTGTAGCATGAAATGCAGGTCCCCCGTGAGGGACGTCAGTACGAAATATGTACTGAGTATGTAAAGCTGTAAATAATCATATGTGATATGAGGGATCAAGAAAATCAGAAGCAAGTGAATAAATCATAATAGAAGTGAACCACACTTCATAAACACTTTTAGGATCATGCACATTATCATTAATCTAAATTGAGTTCTTGAATTCAAACACATTTGTGGAACGGTATACATTCATTCATTTCATTCTTTACAATTATCAATCGCCATTACCTCCTCCTCCCGAACCTCCAACCACCTAACAATAATCAATACTGTATCGTACTGTGACCATTAGGATGCCCCAGTACATATCAACTGGGATCGACCCATGCTAGGCTTATGCCCCTGGGATACCACCCATAAACACATAAATAGGGATCGACCCATGCTAGGCTTATGCCCCTGGGATACCACCCACACGTATATCAAGTAACACACATAAAAGATCTTTCCAATAACTTAGTTCAAAAGCTTTTGAGATTATTACATTAGTGTCCATGCGAATATAGTACCTTTGGAACAACCATACATCAATAGGAATCAAGTAATAGACCTTCTATACAATAACGATGTAATAAGGACTCATTGGTACATCAACAATGTGTTTCAGAATCATCAATATCACAACAATGAAATAGGAGCCTTTTGGTATATCAATGAAACATTTTAACACTTTATAGAATGGAAACAACTTCGTTGGTAATGTAGAACAATACATGTTTTTGGACAACCTCGGAATCTTATTTGATGGAACATTGGTGTTTTCATGCCAAAGAACATCATTAGAGTATGCTTTACATACCTCGTTGTAGATTCGGATACCAATTCAACACAACTTCTTGCCTTTACAAATCACTTATCTACAATGAAATGTTTGGCATCTAGGATTAGCAACCCAACACTACAATTCTCTTCCATAATTCCATACAACCAATATTTGCAAAACATTTCAAAAACCAACTTGAACAATAGGTTTATGTGTATATATATATAATCATCATTTCAATACCACATCATCAATACCAAATCCCTTCACAATTCAACATAATCCAACCATGCATAAGAATAATCCAACATCATTTCCTAATCATCTTTCAACAACAATTAAATAACATACTTCTTATGCTCACATGCATATATATATATATATATACATATCCATATAAATAACACCAACATAATTTACATCCTTACCATAAAATGGCCCTTTTGGTTTCGAAGTCCTGTTGGCACAAATAAGGGGTGCTTCTCGAAGCCCTTGAAACGGTGAACACAACTACGGAATCAATTTGGACTTTATACGGTTGAATCACAAGATAATTGGAGTTGAAATTAGGCTAGGGTTTCTTATTTTCAATAATTGGATGATGAATGATGGATATGAGGCTAAGTTTATGTATATAATGACCAATTTTCGTCCATGAGGTGATGGAAAATGACCATATTGCCCTTAAAATTTAAGTAAATCCGAATCTGTCCATGGTGGACTGTTTTAACAGGCTAAAGTAAATCGTCCATAACTCCTTGCTCCGATATCGGATTTCGGTAAAACTGGTATTGTTGGATAGATAATTCAAAGGGATTTTATTTCATATAAAGTAGGCCACCCAGTTTGTCCTGTACAAGGAGTTATGATCGTTTGAAGTTGACCCTAAAAAACTGTTTTGAGAGGCTGAAGTAAAACGAGTATAACTCCTTACTCAGATGTTGCATTTGGATAAAACCAATTGCATTGGAAAGAAGACTCAAAGATCTTTCTTTTGATAGGTTGCAGCTCTCCCAGTGCATTATATTGAGGGAGTTATGATCGTTCAATGTCGACCCAAAAAACTGGCAGGCCTCAGTAGTTTGTGTGCAGGAAATTTTCCTGCACATTTACTGTTCACAATTATCCCGACCTCCGTTTTATAGTTTCGAACGTGCTCGATTATATCCGAAACTTATCCGTTTTTGGAAATCTTTATATCGTTGGAAAGCTTATTTAATAAACTTCCTATGGAACCATCGACGGGCAAATTCCGGTATAAATAAAGTCGATCCTATACACATATAATCCAACTATACACTTGAAACCATCTCAAAATAATCAATACTCATACTTAAACTCATATATACCTAACTTATGATCAATACATATACTCCAACACATATAACCATGGCTAATGCACGTAATTAAGTACAGGGTGTTACAGGATAATACTTATAAATTCTACAATAGGGGATGCAGTTGTCGCTGTGATCAATCTCTCGAGCATTCACGATGAAACACCTGTTAAAAGATATTCCAACTTGCAGGACCAACACCTTACATCATGTTAATGACTTCTTAAGTATCATCTCAAGCCGGGAAAATAATTATTTTTACATGTATTATCAGTTGAAAAAAAATGCTATAGTCATACAAGTGCAAGATAGTCTGACCTCCTCAATATGCCCAAGTTCTTTCTGATAGTCATCATGTGTGTACCTAATTGCTCAAACTAGGCTCACCTGTCAGCTGAAAGAAATTAACTGATTAGATCATCTTTATTCTAATGGCTCTTCCAAAGACCAAAACATAGACAGAGGATGAAATACCAAAGTTTCCAGGATTGACACGTATTTTGTCAAAGCACACCGCCACTTGAAGTGCAACAAAAGGAGCACAATGAATGTCCGCCACCAGAGGGATGTTGCAGCTGCATGTGTAGAACATAGATGCAATAAAACATGCTTGTATAATCAAGTCCATAAAATATCGATATATACTAATGAAAAATGAGACCTACTTCTTTTGCACCAGAGAATTTTTAATTTCAAAATATGCATCAACTTTTTTCTTCCCTTGAACTCTAATTCGGACTATGTCAGCTCCTGCATCAGCGATTTTCATTACCTGAACAAACAAGAATTAGCATTATGGCTAAGATTGTGTCGTCTTCCAGGTTTTCAAGCTCATTAACAGGCATGTTCAGATACATCATGCAAATAATTGGCAGAATATTTATGTTGAAAGTAGTTTGGAAGTAACAAGTGTTATGCTGAAATATCCATAACATAGTTTTTAGGAACCCAAACAGATCGCCTCATTTTTAGGATCCCAAACAGATCGCCTCACATAAGGTCCAGCCAGATTTCCAATAAAAGCAAAATAACATTCCTTAACAAACAAATCCAAAAGCAACATTCTTCAATCTAAATGGACATCTCTGTGCAAAACTTAATATTTTTTAATACTTTTATATAAAAACTAAAAAAATCAGTGGAACAATGTAACACCCTGTACTTAATTACGTGCATTAGCCATGGTTATATGTGTTGGACTATATGTATTGATCATAAGTTAGGTATATATGAGTTTAAGTATGAGTATTGATTATTTTGAGATGGTTTCAAGTGTATAGTTTGATTATATGTGTATAGGAAATGACTTTATTTATACCGGAATTTGCTTGTCGAAGTTTCTATGCGAAGTTTATCGAGTTAGCTTTCCAACGATATAAAGATTTCTGAAAACAAATGAGTATCGGATATAAGCGAGCATGTTCGAAACTTGAAAACGGTGGACGCAATGAACAGTAAATGTGCAGAAATTTTCTGCACACAAAAGTATTGCAGCCAAACAGATTTTTGGGTCAACTTTAAATGATCATAACTCCTTGTACAAAATGAAATGTGTGAGCTGCTATATATCGATGAGAAGCCCCGAGAGTCTTCTTTCTAATGCAATTGGTTTCATCCAAATCCATTATCAGAGAAAAGAGTTATGGTCGATTTACTTTAGCCTAACAAAATAGTCCACCATGGACAGATTCAGATTTACTTAAATTTTAAGGGCAATATGGTCATTTTTCATCACCTCATGGACGAAAATTGGTCATTATATACATATACTTAGACTCATATCCATCATTTATCATCCAAATTATTGAAGAATAAGAAACACTAGCCTAAGTTCAACTCCAATTATCTTGTGATTCAACCGTAGAAAATTCAAATTGATTCCATAGTTCTGTTCACCGTCTCGAGGGCTTCGAGAAGCACCCCTTATTTGTGCCAACAGGACTTCGAATTCAAAAGGGCTATTTTATGGTAAGGATGTAAATTATGTTGGTGTTATTTATATAGATATGTATATATATATATATATATATATATATATATATATATATATATGCATGTGAGCATAAGAAGTATGTTATTTGATTGTTGTTTAAAGATGATTGGGAAATGATGTTGGATTATTCTTGTGCATAGTTGGATTATGTTGAATTGTGAAGGGATTTGGTGTGATGATATGGTATTGAAATGATGATTATATATATATATATACACATAAACTTATTGTTCAAGTTGGTTTTTGGAATGTTTGCAAATATTGGTTATATGGAATTATAGAAGAGAATTGTGGTGTTGGGTTGCTAATACTAGATGCCAAACATTTCATTGTAGATAAGTGATTTGTAAAGGCGGGAAGTTGTGTTGAATTGGTATCCGAATCTACAACGAGGTATGTAAAGCATACTCTAACGATGTTCTTTGGCATGAAAACACCAATGTTCCATCAAGTAAGATTCCGAGGTTGTCCAAAAATATGTATTGTTCTACATTACCAACGAAGTTGTTTCCATTCTATAAAGTGTCAAAATGTTTCATTGATATACCAAATGGCTCCTATTTCATTGTTGTGATATTGATGATTCTGAAACACATTATTGATGTACCAATGAGTGTTTATTACATCGTTATTGTATAGAAGGTCTATTACTTGGTTCCTATTGATGTATCATTGTTTCAAAGGTACTATATTGGCATGAACACTAATGTAATAATCTCAAAAGCTTTTGAACTAAGTTATTGGAAAGATCTCTTATGTGTGTTACTTGATATACGTGTGGGTGGTAGCTCAGGGGCATAAGCCTAGCATGGACCAATCCCGATACTTGATATGATTACAGTTGATATGTACTAGGGGCAGCCTAATGGTCACAGTACGGTATAGTATTGATTATTGTTAGGTGGTTAGAGGTTCGGGAGGAGGAGGTAATGGCGAATGATAATTGTAAAGAATGAAATGAACGAATGTATACCGTTCCACAAATGTGTTTGAATTTAAGAACCCAATTCAGATTAATGATAATGTACATGATCCTAAAAGTGTTTATGAAGTGTGGTTCACTTCTATTATGATTTATTCACTTGCGGCTGATTTTCTTGATCCCCCATATCACATATGATTATTTACAGCTTTACATACTCAGTACATAGTTCGTACTGACGTCCCTCACGGGGGACCTGCATTTCATACTGCAGGCACAGGTGCTTCAGCTCATTCACAGCATAGATAGGAGCCAGGTCATACAGCTATTGTTGGGGAGCTCCAATTTGCTTCGGAGCTTTCCGAGTCGGTTCCTTATGTTTTGTTATTGTACAGGAGTCATGTGTGGGCGGGGGTTTGTCCCGACCCTAGTTATGTCATGTATATCCTAGAGGCTTTGTAGACATAAGGAAGGGTAAAGTCATGGAAGTTTATATAGTGATGTTATATTTGTATATGTGGTGGCCCCGATGGACAAGTATTATATATATATATTTGTGCGTGTTGTGCTGATACAGGTAATTAGACCCTTCTATATGCAACGAAGTGCTGTCCAAATTTTTGGTGACATGTAAGTGAAATTACAGGTATTTGAACGGGTTCTCTCGGGCCTTCTCGGCTTCGGGTGCCAGTCCGGCCCGATGGGATTTTGGGGCGTGACAAAAGTGGTATCAGAGAGGTTCGTCCTAGTGAGTCTACAAAGCCGTGTCTACATAGTGTCTTGTTTATCGGTGTGTTGTGCACCACATCTATAAACAAGAGGCTATGGACATTTAGGAAATTGTTTCTTTTCTTCAAATCATAGATCGTACCATAGAGTTTATATAGCAAATGAAGTCATAGTTGACCACTGAATCCATTTCTTTCTCTTATTACAGTAAGAATGCCGGATACCAGAAGTAAGAATACCGACGAGCGGGTAGACGTGGCTGTCGGAGAAGGGACTAGTAAGTCACGACCTATACAAGTTAATCAGAGTAAAGCTCAAGCGGAGTGGGTATCTGAAATGTCTTCCACTCCATATGAAATAAGTGGGAGGCGAACCACATTCACAGAACCACTTGTTAATGCTGCTGATCAGGATATGAGGGATGCAGTATAACTGTTGACCCGGATTGTTGCCGGTCAAGTCCAAGGGCAAGCTATTCCTGCCGCGGGTTCTAGCGGTACTGATAGGGCGGCTAGTCTTCGGATGCAAGATTTTCTTAA